>OZ057413.1:19517662-20717662 GCA_964056705.1 Troilus luridus
ACTAATATATAATTTGTAACTTCATATTTTATATATGAACTCTACAAGAGCCCAGATATTTTAAGGGTAATCAAAGTAGCCCGGCTTCGATGGGCAGGTCATATAATTAGAATGTCCAAGGATCAGATTCCTAATATGGTCCTAGACGAAAGGATTTATGAGACAAGAAGAGTGGGAAGACCTCGGCTCCGATGGATCGATGGAGTGGCGGCGGATGCCAGCCCCATCTTGGGAATCTGGAGAGCAAGTGGCAACCAATAGAGAAAACTGGCGAACCAAGCTGCAGGAGGCCTTGACTCTACAGGAGTTGAAGCGCCACGAATGATGATGATGATATTTTATATATAATACATAAAGATTTATAGAAATAAATGTATTGGGTCTGACACAAAATAATTATCAATCCACCGAGGCCAGGTTCAAACCAGAAATACACCACACCCACAGTTATGGTTGCTAGCTAAAGTTACATCTTAATATTCTTCACCACCACGGCCCTGAGTGTCTCTGGCAATTTGACATAAAAATGTTGGGCGTTATTAAGAATTTAAAGATTTTTAATTAATTCCATATTCCCTCTACTCCAAATGAGGCTATCCAAGCAACCTCTATCATCATATCAACTCCTCCCTTCCATCTTACATTATAAGCTGTATACTGTCCTCCTGGCAATTCTCTATCCTATAACCAACTAAAATCCTTATTCCAATCCCACGGATCACGCTTTATTGCTGGAGGAGACTACAATGCTAAACACCAACGATGGGGTTGTCAAGCATCCAACTCTCGTGGCAACATCCTGTCTCATGTCTCCACTTCTCGTAGTTATTCAATCCTCTCTCCCCCAAATCCTACCTACTAGCCAACTCCCCTGAAAAAACGCCCTGATGTCCTGGATATATTTGTCACATCCCAGATTTCTCCTTCCCATGTATTAATAAAATCCCTGGATGACCACTCCTCAGATCACAGTCCAGTTCTGCTCTCATTACACTAAACCTTCACTACTAAGCCCTCCTCCTCTCCTTCATTGATTACAGGACGAATTAACTGGGAGCAATTTAGTAAAGATTTGGAAAATAAACTAGACTTACGGATTCCACTCAACACTAAACAAGACATTGACAGCGCAATAAAAATACTTACAGCAACATTAACAGACAGTATAAAAGATAGCACTACCACAAACAGAAATAATATCACACAACAGACTAACCTGCCACAGCACCTCACATCTTGCTAAGTGAAAAACGCAGAGCAAGATCGAAGTGGCACAGGGCTCATTACCCATCAGATAAAACGTTTTACACCCAACTGACTAACAAACTGAAAACGGAGATTAGAAACTACAAAATCCAAAATTTTACTTATTGTGACTGAAAATCTTACTACTAATAAATCACTATGGACGACCACCAAAAAGATCCTTAAATTCAAAGATTTTAATCATCCTCTCCTTACTGAAAATCAAACTTGGTCCAGATCTGATGAATAAAAATCTCACATATACGGCCAACACCTCCTCAAAACCTTTAATCCACACCCTGATATCCTCAACCATATTCACATTGAGCATATTGAAGCAGAACTGGATATCCCACTCCAAATGGCTCTCCCACCTAAGGCTTTTCGTCCGTCAGAAATATCCAATATTATTCATAGTTTACCTTACCGTAAAGCTCCTAGACATGACTTAATTACAGCTCACATCCTAAAATCCCTTCCTCGAAAAGCTATCCTATTCCTCACATACATATATAATTCTGTAATCAGTACTACCTATTTTCCTGATACATGGAAACTATCTATAGTAAAAATGATCCCTAAATCCAAAAAGCCTCCAGAACTCCCATCGTCCTGTCTCCCTCTTACCCATAATGGGCAAGATCCTCGAAAAACTCATTCTAAAACATCTGTATCCCATCCTAGATAGTAACCACATAATCCCAAACCACCAGTTTGGTTTCTGAACATCCCACTCCACTATCCAGCAATGTCATCATGTGGTGGATGTTGTCTCCTCTGCATTGGAGAGTAGATTGTACTGCACGGGAGCCTTTCTCGATGTAGAACAGGCTTTTAATCGAATCCGGCACCCAGGTCAGGTCTCCTTTACAAAATCCGACAATTCCTTCCTCCTACATACTTTTTAATCATTTGCTCCTTTCTAACTGGCAGAACATTTAAAGTAAGTCATAAAGGTCCCTACCTACTCTTCCCTTTATTCCCAGTCTGCTGGTGTTCCTCAAGGTAGTGTATCTCCACGTATGCTGATGACACATGTGTGTTATTAGTTAATAACGACCCATATATTGCATCCCAATCCATTCAATCACATTTATCAAGCCTCGAAGAATGGTGTCGGAATTGGAGAATTAAAATCAATTCCAAAAAGTCCCATCAAATTACCTTTACCCTTCGCCGAAAACCCATGACTTCCTGTCCTACTGTATCCTTTAATAGTAATCCACTAATCCCCGTTGAACAGATTAGCTACCTAGGACTTAGACAAACGTCTTACTTGGAACCCTCATACAAGACTGAAAAGACAAGAAATAGCTAGACGCTTTCGACTACTAGACTAACGCTCAAAGCTTCAGATCAATTACAAAAGACTTATTCATGTGACTGTTTTAAGACCTATATGGACTTACGGAATTGAACTATGGGGATCCACCAAACCATCAAATTCCTCTCGTATTCAATCCTTCCAATCCAAGATCCTTGGCAAAATCCTAAAAGCTCCTTATTTTGTCACATATAAAACCATCCATAATGACCTTAACGTTTCATATGTTACTGATTTAGCCCATTCCAGATACCTATCATTCCATAATAAATTCCAGGCCCATCCAAACCCACTAGTTTCCATCCTTGCATCCAATTCCATCCCGGACAATCCTCCTAGGCGTCTGAAGAGAAGATGGCCTCGGGACCTTCTATTTTAGAAATGTTATTAAACTGCTGCCAGTGGGTAGTGCCTCTGCATGTCCTGTCATGTATTTATTTATTCATAGCCCCTGTACTAGATGTAAATATACAGCATTACAATCCAATAAAATAATTTTTTTTTTAAATAAATTAATTCAAGGCACTTTCCATTAATCAATTTGATTAAAAATAAATTATAATAAAATTATTAAATTCTAGGAGTACGACAAACCCAAGACAGTTTTAGGCTACAAACAACTAAAACAACAGAAAAGTTTTCAAACATCGAAATTGATATCAGGAAAAGGTGAATTTATTCCTGGGAGTGAACTAATGCTTGAATTTGTATATTCTAGTTGTTTTAATATTTAATATCTCAGCTGACTACCAGAAAATCGATTGACAAAAAGAATAATAGATTATGTAACTTCACTTAAGAATTCCACACCCTGGCCAGATGAAATTCGGAAGGATCTCAAAAATGCAAATGCAAGACCAGCCGACATTTTAGAAAGAGACACCTTCAGACACAGAGTAGACAAATGGGAAGTTGTATCAGAGCAACCAAAACAAAAACAATACAGACCAAAGTGGTCGGAAGTGCGTAAACAAGCCTTTTCAGAAAGAATGAAAGCCTATTGGAAGAACAAGAAGAACACAAAGAAAAATTGATCGAGTCACTTCCTTAGCATCTTCCATTTCTGGGGAGAATTCGCCAATAATTATAATAAAATGATTAAAATAAAATCGAGAATGAACCTGAATAATTAAAACGGTTATATTACTGAATGAGGATTGAAAAGCATTTACTTATCTTCATAACAATGAAAACTCAATGAGTTTTTTGTCAAATATTAAAACAACTAGAATATACAAATTCAAGCATTAATTCACTCCCAGGAATAAATTTTATTTATGAAATTATTTTACAAAAAGAAACAAACTAATATTTTAATTATCATAATGAAATGAGTCTTCTTAAACCATCAGATTTGTCACTCAGATCACAGCCTCAAAGGTCAGGAATGAACCATGTGATGCTTTAAAAAGGTTGAAATTGAAACTCAAGGTTGTTTGGCCCAAATACATTATTAGCTATACCATAACAAAGATTATTACAGACTGTACCATAACATCTGTATAGTCTATTTAGTGACAGGAAGAAACATCTGGTAAAGTGAAACAGTAGGTAAAATAAGTACTCGTTAGAAAGCAATAGGCTAATAAATAAATTTGGTGGAAGGAGATAACTACGTTACTAATTTTCATGGAATCACAAAATGTTAATAGGGAACCTATTTTTGGGCACCGTGTCCACACCTCCGGACCACACAAGAATTTAAATTATTAATGTTTAAATATTACAGAAAAAATATAATTTTTAAAATTATTTCAAATTTTCGTCCTACACGAAAAATTAATACCGAAGTTCCAATCTTCAAGAAATCCTAGGCTCATAGACACCCTGAAGGAATGAACAATCTAGAGGGGTAAAGTAATTAAAGTAAAAGATACCTTACCTGGAGTGAGTACACCCTGTTAGTATGTCCCTGGAGGGTGTGGAGGCATTCCTCCCGCTCTGGGTCCCACACTTTGACCATATAATCGTAAGCGCCTGAGACGACCAATTTCCCGTTATACTGGACACAGCGGACGGCTGCGAGGTGGCCAACAAGAACGTGCAGGCACTCACCGCTATCAACGTCCCATACCCTTAGTGTGGCATCCCTTGAGCCTGACACTACCCTAAAATATTAATAAAAGTGAGCAAAACTCAAAACGAGACAAAAATATTAATAGGATGCAATAGAAAAAAATTTCCAAAACAAAGCCCTAAGTTTCCAAAATACTGGAACAAAAACAACCAGTCAACGTTTAACTTGGGAAAAATTCCAGTATTTTGGAGACTTAAGGTTTTGTTTAGGGGATTTTTCCTATTGCATCCCACATCCTGAAATATGAATTTTATGAAAACATATTAAAAATAAATAAAAGAACATTAGAACAGCAATATTAAATTTGAAATTTTTATATTATAATTATCTAAAATTATAAAAGAAACCTCACAGTAGACAAAACAAGTTGAATGAATCAGACAGATGATAAAATCATCTTATAATACAAAATAAAGTTATCCCATAGAAGGTAATCTTTCATATATACAAGTTTTATTCAATTATAATAAAATGGAACAAAAATCAAACTGAAAATTCAGAGAGAGAAAAAAATAATATATTTTAAAAGAAATACAATTTTCAGGTCCGGATAAATTTAAAATGGCTAACCATTCCTAAAGAGCAAAACTAATGTGCCATTTCTGAACTCCTATACAGCAAACAAAAAATATCTATATGTACTCCAAAACAACCACGTGAAATATTTAATCAAGAACAAGATGCAAAGTGAAGAGCCTCTCTCATACTACACATGGTGAATATAGACTAAGAAGTCAATAAATATCTCCCTATCCAAAGTGGAACACCATAGTCTTTGACTCTAATGGGTCAACTATGTAGAGTCGGAGCTCCAGATTCATGTGCCATGTGCCATGTGGCATGCAGGGCTAGTATAACACCCACAGCCATCGTTTTCTGCTTAAATTAACTCGAATTAAATTTACTACAACTCCATTTTACTTGACTTTCATCGTAGGATCACTCCTACGGCCAGGGTTTCTCACGAAAGTAGCCCAAAACTTAAAATTTTGACTTTTTAGAAAAAATTACCAATTTTCTAAGGAGCGTAACTCAGAATCTATTACAGCTAAAGAGCTGCGGTTGGATTCAAATTGTAGCAAATTTAATCTACATTAAAAATGGTCACCTGTTTTCTAAACAAAAATGCACCGATTAGGAGATAAATACCAAAAACTGAATTAACTCCAAAAATGTTTAGGTTTTACGGGCACCAAAAGTTCCCATCTGTTTTTTTTGTAGCAAACCTTCGTAAAGAAAAACGGGCGAAGGAGTGATCCTACGATGAAAGTCAAGTAAAATGGAGTTGTAGTAAATTTAATTAGCTTTAATTTAAGCACAAAACGATGGCTGTAGGTTTTATACTTCTCCGTTTTTTTGGTTCAAACTTGGATTTACTTTAGACATGCCCTTACAGCATATCAAAAATGCAACTCTCTTCAATTTTTTGCAACCCTCAAACACCTGGCCGCTTTGGACTATTTGGAAAAAATGACCAAGGGGCGTAACTCAGAATCTATTAGACCTACAGGCCTCGGTCTGTGCTTAAATTAGAACTAATTAAATTTACTACAACTTTATTGCCAATGACTTTCATCGTAGGATCACTCTGTAGACCAGTGTCCCTCACAAAATTTGGCCAAACTTAAAATTTGGACTTTTTGGAAAAAATGAACAATTTTCAAAGAGGCATAACTTAAGCTACTTACATCATTCATCGCTAATGGGAAATGACACCCAAAATGCTAGAATCTTTATATACGATGACCATTTGACTGATGATAACTAAAGCATGAAAAGAATAAGTTAAATGATGCCAAAAACAAGGGAGTTATAAAATCTTATTACCACGGACACCATCACATTATATATATACACTACAACACTAACAATTCAGGGTTTACTGAAAACGCTGAATTGAGAAATACTGTGAAAACTATATAATTGAAGCTAGAAATAGTTTAATGAATGTCATGTCTGTGTATGATAGGAGAAATTAGAACATGCTCCATAGCAACCATATTTAGATCCAAAAAGAGGTTCTCAGACTGAACTATCAAGGGCACTTATTAGCTGAGTCCGAAAAACCTAAGTAAATTCAAGGAATGAAAGTGGATCTGCTCATCCTGAGTACTGAACACATTACATTTAATTGGTATGTGCTCCTACAAATTGTAGTAGTGAAAACAGGTAATAACTAAACCTTTACATATTACTAAATCTAGAAAGATGATTGAGGGGTTTCTTCAGTAAAATCTTAGTCTAATAATATTACAATACAAAATAAATCCATAACAATTAATAGTTTTACATAATAAAATACTCATGTAACTCACTTTTTTTCATGTAAATGCATACACCTAACGGTCGAAGTATGACCATACAAAGTATGGATACACTGGCCAGTTTCTGCATTCCACACCTTCAAGGTTCTATCCGTGCTTCCGCTGATAATTGTACTGCCTGACATCTGCGATGACCAAACACCACCAGTATGCCCCACCAAGGTCCGCAAGCACTGGAAAATCAAAACAGTTGGTTAGTAAAAATTTAATTAGTGGCAATCAATCAATAATTCATATATAAATATTTTTATTTGAATGTCCAGAAAGAGAAAAGAAAAAGAAAAGATAGGTCCAGGACCGGGACTTGAACCTTAATATCTTTACTTTTCAAATAAAAGTATTTAAAAATTAACAAAATCAATAAAACAACTAATAAAATAAAGTAATTCATATAATTATAGTAACTTAAACATTTAAATTGGGCATTAACAAATTTTTCATGTATGGGTACGAGACATGGCCCCTGACCAAAAAATCAGAATTTATGATTGACACATGGGAAAGAAAAATCTGGGGCGGAGTGGCCGAAAATGGTGTATGGAGAAGAAGAAAGAATGAGAAGCTGATGGAGCTATATGGTGGCGTTGAAAAAGAGAGCCAGACTGGGATGGATGGGACATGTCGAAAGAATGCCAGACCACAGGATAGCGAGGAGAATTCTCAATGATAAACCAGACGGTAAACAAAGCAGAGGATGGATCAGATGGCTAGATGATGTCGAAAAGGGCCTGAATCTGCTGGGTGTATGAAAATGGTGGAGGATAGCACAGGGTCGCGGAGATTGGTCGGCTGTGGTGTTGGAGGCCCGGGTTCTTGCAGGACCGTAGAGCCAAAATAATAACAATGATAATTAACAAATTTAATAATCTATTTCAGAATATGATATAAAATAGAACTAAATAATTTGTATATCTCTATCAAAAAAGGAAAAATTGTGAAGTAAATTTATAATTACATAAAGTGGGACGCATTTTGAGAAAAAAAGAACTGTGATGTATATCATAGAATAAATAATCAGGTTCCAATCAAAACCAATTTTTAATCAAATTAATCCAATCAAAATCAATAACTAATGCTAATAAATGCAATTATTGCAAGAGAACTAAAGTTAAATTAGGGATATAAAGAAGATGGGATATAAGTATGGATAAAGACAGAAGTAAATTGCATGATAAAAAAAGTGATAAATAATAATTGAGGCGTTGACATGGAAGAGGTAGTAAGAAATGAAAAGGTAATTTTAAAAGAAAAGCAAAAAAACATTTTGACAAGTAAAAATGAAAGGTTCAATTGGAAAATAGTAACAACCGCCGTTCATATAAACTAAACCTTTCTTTCTATTCTATTGGCATCATTAATCAATACTTTTTTTATGAAAAATTCAACTTTGGGCTCCATAGAGCATGCGATGTGCACGTCAAGAGGCTCGTGCCAACACTCTTCTTCAAATTCACAAAAACAACTTTGGGCTCCTATAGAGCATACGATGTGCACGTCAAGAGGCTCGTGTCAACACTTCTTCAAATTCACAAAAACAACTTTGGGCTCCTATAGAGCATACGATGTGCACGTCAAGAGGCTCGTGTCAACACTCTCTGCTCGGTCTCGCCAGAGCAAACAAAAGCCGATCGACTCTGCTTTTGTTTTTCTCTCTTCACATTTATAACATATGTTTTCAAACTTATTACACTTATCATTAAACAAATACAATTACCTTTAAAGTTAAATTATTCTAAACAACTATGAAATAAACGTTTAAATTATTATATTAAATAAAAAATGTGAAAAATAAGAAAAGATAATGTTCTTTCTTTTAAGAAAAAATGATTTAATTTTATATGATTAAAACTAATAATACTTTATAAGGTTCTGGCCTTAACACAGACGATGCTACAGTGGGAGTCTTAAATTTTCCCTATCTTATTTTGTCTACCCCCCTTCTGAAGGACAGCATAACCAAGGATTTTTTACTCCCTTTTAAATAATCCAACCTCCAATGTACAAATCCATAATATTGGGCATAGTAGGTTGTTATGCTAACCACTACGTCACACGTCACCCCCAGCCATCGTTTGCCCTAATACGCTAAACTACCTTTATATAAATCTTATATTTGATTTAATTTCACTTCTAGTTTGGGACGAAGCATCGAATTATACAATACAAATCATACTCTTTTAAGTTTCCACGGCCACTATTTATACAAAAGGCTTCAATGGTTTCTTCTGGTTTCGACCGTGTCGCTAAATTTCTTGCCAATGTTTCGCCAGACATGCTACTGGCAAAAGGTTGGCGAGAAATTTAGGGACATGGTCGAAACCAGAAGAAAATTAGTAAATCTTGAATATTTATAGTCTATGTCGATTTAAATTTACTATTTTTAAAGTACTTATAAGATCTAATGAAGGACTTACTACTTCCAACTTACCTTTCCAGTTGTGGCTGACCAGACTTTCAAGGTATTATCATCCGAACCACTAACAATCCTACTTCCCGAGAACTGAAGGCACGTTATCACATGATCGTCGTGTCCCTTTAGCACCTTTGGAGGCCTGATAGGTTTCACCCGCCAATTCATTTCAATCCTATGCTGCCTCATAAATGCCGCCTAAAATATAACAAATAAGTTGGAATGTTAACATAGAAATATTACTTTTTCTAAAAACATTCTTTAACATGAACAGAAAAAATGAAATAAACAGTTACCTTCCACGGAGACGCAGGGGTCGAAGGAGACCGATGACGAACCCTTCGGTTACTATGAGATGGAGACTCCCTCGTAATGCCAGCTTGCCTGCACTTTTCCCTCCATAGCAAGTTGTCTTCAGCAAGGAACCTCCAGTTCCTACATGTTTGCGCGGCTCGAAGTAAATCCTTTGGCTCGAGAAAAGAAAGCACCAGCAATGCGAGCTATAAAAATAATTATATATTAGAGCTATAGAAATCGAAGTAATTATTTATGCATACTTCAGTCTTTAATTAGCTCATAATTACTAAATATAAACATATAATTAACAAAAGATCATAAATATTGCATCATTATGTATACAATTTTTGAAATACTATAAAAACATCGGTGGTTCAAAAACTAATCCTGAATCAAATTAAAATTTTCATATGTATAAAGAATAATAAAATTGTCAGTTATAACTTACTACAGAATACTGCAAAAGATAAAAGATAATCACAAACATAGGAGGTATGATTACTAAAGAAAAAATTTAGATGGATAATTTTTAGAATGATTTATATATAACCTTATCACTTGCCGGGCAGAAAAAAATCAGTTAAGATTTTGAAGAAAATAAATCTTTGGGTTCATCAACTAGATTTAAAATTTAATTTCTTATTCATACTAACTTGTTTGATGATTTTTTTTAATTTTTTGTTTACAATATATTTTTTTTTTTTTTCCTGAACCACTACCACCCGTGAACGAGTCTGGGGGTTCATGTACATGGTTGAGACTGTACTGTTTCATGGACAACGGTTCTGCAAGGAGGTCACTTGTCCTAGGTCACGCTCAACCGCCAGGTTTTTCCCCCTTGTTATGGGTACCGTACTATACAAGAATATATAGTTGTTGATACCATGGAGCTACAAGTAATGTACTACTTCCAATGATATTTTTTAAAAAAAGAGAGGCTACAACTAGATATTAAGCCAACTCCACATATGAAATTTCAACTTTTAGCAGATAATCTTTTTTGAGTTATACAACAGGCAAATTTTTGTTTTACTGTGAAAGTTAAAGAATAATTATATTCTTGAATTTTTTGTTTCTTGGTTTTTATACGTTTATAATACTTCAGTTTATACTTACTTCTTTGGGTAAAAGGGAAATAAAATCTCTTTGGAATTGAGGTTCAATTAACTGCATCATGTGTCTGACTTGCGAGGGTTCACACGACTCAACTAGCCTGTTGATGGCCAAAATTCTTTCAGCGTTAGTCCACTTCTGCAAAAAAAAATTAAAGTACTGTCAAGATAGTAGTAGAAAAGTAATAATATACATATTCTTTCATGAAGATTGGCCATGAATTTCAACTATCAAACTAAATAAGGATTAAGATACAGGCAGGCATTAATAGTGAAATTTCACTGAATGAAATATTTCAAAAATACCTGAAATTGAGAGAGCCATTCTGACATCTCAGGTGGAGGGATGTCCTTTGACGATGAAACAGACGGTACTCTTTGCTGCTTCTGTTTGTCATTCGGTGGTGGTTCTTGTACTTTTTTCTTTCCACTACAACTATTACAGAAAAAAAAAATACATGAATACATTTACTTAGTAAGTAAATTTAAAATTGTTACCATTTATAAAAAAATTGGTAAAAATCTGAATACTGAAGCGTCGATGACCCAAAGGTTTTACCCCTTTAAACACCAACAAACAAGTACAACAAAATCTGAATATTGCTATACTACATTTGGCAGAATTGATGAAATATAAATAAAAATAAACCATTTTATTATTAAACAATTTCATTTTAAAAGAAAAAGAATATCAAACTTATAAAAAAGTTTCAAATTTATTTTCAGTCCAATTCCTACAATTTACAAGTTCTTGTATAAGACTCCTTTTAAAGTCAATTTAGTTTAAGCATTTCCTACAATAAAAATGTTTCTCAATTATATAAAAATTTTAGTTGACTATAAAGGAAGATTTGATACAGGAAGCCTTAAAGCTTTCAAATACTAGAAAACAACTAAACTGTAAACTTTTCACCAATCCTGGGATCGTAAATGCAAAAAAAGATTATATGTATATGTACCACACCTCCTCTCACATCAACAGTTCGAGGATATTTCTTAGAGTAAGACACATTAAAGAGTACGTGGATGAAGATTATTCATTGGCTATTGATGTGAGGTGTGCTGCATTTTGTGAGAATATTTTTTCAGTCCTGATAATGCTTCAGTTTGCTAAGTATCAAATGGTTAGTTGTTCACCGGTTTTTAAAGACTAACTGAGTCTATTTTATTTTTAAGTCTTTCCGGAATAATCCATTTATACCTAAACAATTATTTTATAACTCTTGTTGAGTTTCAGGTCTTCAACATTAATATGAAGCATTTCTTGCGTCGATTTGCAATGAGAGAGGTGTAATCTTCCAGACAAACGGTAATAGTTGGGTAACTAAACATTAATGAATATTATAAGCTTAGGGATGAAGGTTTATACTTTTTCATATTTTCTGATACCCAGTTTCTGTTAATGTAATAATGTTCCGGGATTCTTAAACGTGGTCCAGCTCTTCTAAAGCAATGCAAATATGGAAGCCATAAATAATTACTGAAAAATATTTGCTTCGATTATTTACCTTTTAAATAATTGTCAGAAGTATTCGATAACTATGAAAAACCAACTTATGGTAATAAATGGTAAATATGAGAGTTGTCAATAATTTAATTTCAAACTGAATTGATTGTCTCAGATTTGTACTAAACCCTTATGTTGAGAAGCATTCGCTGTGATGTTGCCTTGATTTTTCCTAATACTTTCTTCTCATCCATGATAGAAACCAATCATTCAGTTTCTATATGCAAGTTTCTTTATGCAAACTTGGACTTGGACTTGGATACAATGGTATGTACATATAAAATTAAAAAGACAAGAACTGACTAGACGGTACAAACATCACATCTTTTGGACTACAGATCTTCACTTGACTTACAGAACAAACCACTTATCTATAATAGTAGACTAAAACCTGACCCAAAAAGCATTCTTATTAAAAAATTTTTGACAGCCCCAAATTTTTTTCCCAAAACTAGAAAAACCACTCATTAGGGTGCAACATAAAAAAAGAGACTTCCTTTGTATTCAATTTCATTTAAAATTTTCTCTCAGTTGTTTGAAACGAGTGATTTTCCTTTCACGGTTCAGCTTTGTATATCTTCTGACCCTGTTAGCATAAACTTCAAGTTTTTGTTTGTTTTAAATTACTTAGGTTCACTATGTCCTAATGCTCCTCTTCTTGGCTCATATGGATGATAGTCTCAATGATATGGAGTTGAGGCGGGAGTAGAACATGATGAGCTTGGATTAGCCTGTGTGCAACCTCTTCTTTCTTACATTTCATGTATTTCAGCCATTGATAAAAATTTCCTGTTAAATATCTGCTTCACCTAATCAGCGATGCATTGAAATGTGACGCGATCCATTAATGTGGGAATTCTTCGTTGCAGTAGCTAGTGATGTGAGTTCTGTATCCATTTTATCAGTTTCCAAATTTATTGCGAAGAAATAAGCTTGGATTGCAGACGTGTTCATCTTACATGTCCATTTCACCGATTGTTATTTATTTATTCGGTGCTGAAGCATTTTTCATTCCATGTGAAGCTCATAAGCATCCAAGCAGAGTAGATACAGTTTCTTGGGTAGTCGGTCTTACAGCATTGAGGCACCACTCACGCTGCCTGCTGATGTCAAGGGCTGGTTGTTCTACCCCTCCAGAGCAGCCCTTACTCTGGATTCATCCATGGAAATTCTGTTTCGTAGCTCCATATTGATAAGCGGGATGTATTAATACCTCTTGCCAGGTCTTCCTAGGGAAAGTAGCCCCTGATGTACTGTAAATTACTTAAATGTTAAGATCATTATTTTATGTTTTGTAGTGTTTTATGTGTGATGGTGTAGTGTACTCAAAAACCCAAAGGAGTGTAAGAAAACTGCAACAGCAGTCGTTCATTATGGTTACTATTATTATTATTATTTTAAATAACATTATTTAATTATTATTTATTAAATTAATAATTATTTAATTTTGGTTTAATAAAACGGGTAATTTCATTTTTATTGCGTTATGATTGTTATATTAAATATAAAATCATTGCTGGTTTTAAATCTATCTTTTATATAGATAGATTAAATAATAATTTGATTGACAAAAAAAAAATTAATAGTTCTCAACTTTCTCAAAACTGATAAACATAAAATAATTTAACTTAAATAAATAAAATATGTAGATTATTTAAACCTCAATAATCAGCATTATTTACTTTTTTATGTATCCTGATACATAGACTATCTCGTAATAGAATCCCAGCACAAAAAAATTTGCTTCGCAAACAAAGTAATCCGGAGAAGGGAGCCATATGAAATTACTGGAAAGAAAAAGTAAAGATTTTGGAGTAAGAACTGAAGCATGAACATGATAATTTAAAACAGAATAAAGTAAAAATTAGCCATAGATTAAATCAAGACTAATGTTCAGATGTCAATTAAAGAAGTAAAATTATTTTTAATCATTATAAGATGCAAGGTTTTAAAAAAAAATCTAAAATCGTAAAATGTTTTCGTAAGCCTTGTCACCACTATGGTTGGCATATTAGTAATCTATATATAAATCTATAAATGTTATTGTTATTGAAGCAACTTTAAATGAACTTTATATTATTCGATAAATTAATCACTTTAAAAGACAAAAAATCTCAGAGTAGTTATAAAAATATATCGTATTTTATGATTAGAAGGAGAAAAACTTAGGTTCATCTCTTATTGGAAGTTGAAACAAGTTTAAATGAACAATATTATTCCAGAAATTAATAACTTTAAAAATCTCAGAGTTATAAAAATATATCATATTTTATGATTTTTGGTAACAATTATTAACTCTTAAGAAAAAAACTTCAAGATTATTATTTAAACATTTCAAAGATTGTTTGTAATAGAAAAAGTACTTCTTGACAACTTATTTAAATTATTATAAGAGTTGCATAAAATGTGCGTTACGCTACTTTTACAATAATTTGAAACATTGTCTATGAAGAAACAATAACTTCATAAATTGATGATGAGCCTTTGATAATTTTATACAATTAGGTAACTCACTTGTTAGAAGGGCTATCTTCAGGAAAGAGTTTCTTGCAAGGAAGCTGGCTTCGTAGATCAAGTGAACTTTCGCTTTTTCTTTTCCGCTGAAAGAAAAATAAATTATCAGTTTGGATTGAATTAATTTTTTTATGAGTAACAAGTGTAACATAGCTTATTTTGACAAAATTCTTTTTCTTTTTTTTTCATGTTTTCTAAGAAATCTAGGTAGTGGTAGGCCTGATAAGTGAATATATGATGTGGGTTATTTTAAGTTTAAGCTACCCTATGGTACCCATCAAAATAAAATATGTTCAACAAGGTATTTTCTTGAAATTTTCATTTTTGTATTTTATCGTCAATTTTACTCTTAGAAATTGAAGTATAAGGTACTGTAAAAGGCATTGTTTAATAAATTTGATCAAAATAATTCTTCATTACATATTATATAATATTGACAAAATCATAGCCAAACTCCCCACAGCACTTTTTATGAAGTTCCTTATGATAAGCGTACTTTTTAATTTTTTTTTGTACCAACTTTATCATATCAATATGTATCAACTTTATCAAGGCAGTTTTTAAGGCCCATTCTCTATTCAGTTTACACCTCTGATATTCCGGAGCACCCTTGCACCAACATCTATACCTTCGCTGATGATACAGCCATTATTTCTTCTCACAGAGACCCAAACCTAGCACTATAGCTCTTCAAAATCATATATTTGATTTAGAAAAGTGGTTCTATAAATGGCAAATCAGAATAAACGCCTCAAAATTGAGCCATGTAAGCTTCTCTCTACGGAAAGCTTCGTGTCCAGCAGTCAAAATTGACACGAAGTGCCTTTCAAAAATGATGTATGTTATCTCGGACTTTACTTGGACAAAAGACTTACATGGAATGTACATACAAAATTAAAAAGACAAGAACTGACTAGACGGTACAAACATCACATCTTTTGGACTACAGATCTTCACTTGATTTACAGAACAAACCACTTATCTATAATAGTAGACTAAAACCTTTTTGCACATATGAAGCAGAACTTTGGGGTTCAGCAAAAAAAGTCCACATACACAAGATACAAACAATACAGTCCAAAATTCTCAGAAAAATTGTTAATGCACCATGGTATATTTCGAATCACAACATACACAACGACATGAACATTCCCACTATAAAATCATATATTCATAACAAATACATAACAATCCACTTATCGACACAATATCACCCAAGCCCACTCGTTCTTCCGCTTTCCTACTCCGTGTTACCTGGACTTGATAAGAAAAGATTAAAAAGACATTGGCCTGGAGACCTACTCAACTATTGATATTTTTATTCCAAAACTCGATGATCATGCAGAAAAGCAAAGAGAAAAACACTTGGATCAAATTTGTTGGATGCGCAATTGCGCAGGTGCAAATGAATATTAAATAATAATAAAAAAAATCATATAGAAATAAAACTATTAAAACTTACCAAAAAAAAATGTTATTTATTTAAAAATAAAAAAGAAGTAAACGTGAAAACCAAACTGTATTTTTTAATTTTAGTAATCATAAAATTGATTAGTTATTCTATTTATTATTTCTAAGTGAATAAGCGGTTAAATATAATTTTGTCTAAAATGAGTTAATTATACTGAGGGAAGCTGTATCATGTCTTTCCCCTTATGCTTGAAATGGAGTTAAATTATAAGCATTAACTCATTTTCAAGTCTAGGCTTCACTTAATCACTTATGCACTACGAGAATGAAATGATACCATTTCCTTTAGTACAAATGACTCATTTTTAACAAAATTCAACTCATTGGTTGAAAAAAAAAACAACACTTATTCACAGATTTAGTTATACCATTTTACTTAATTAAAAAATATTCATATAATGTTTCAATACAAATTTCAATCATTTACAGTTTATATTCACCACACCACTTTTTTAGAATTCTTTTTGTTAAGAAATAATGTTATTATTATTTTATTCCTAGATCGTATATTTTTTTTTAAATGATATTTTAGAACGAAATATGCAGGTAGTAATTTCTATAAAAATATCACAAACAGATACTGGCAGGTATTTTTTTACATATATATAAGACCAATTAAAAGACGCTAGTTGAAATTAATAAGAATTATTTGAATGAAAAAAAATGTTTTTTTAATTCAATCTTATGATAGGGTTAAGCACATATAGAAATATCTAAACATTAAAGAATTAAAAATTATTCCATATAATAATTTTATGTACACTTACATAAGGGGTCCTACACTGATAACTGGTAGAATTAGAAGTTGCCAGGACAGGTGAAACAAAAGGTGAAACGAAGTCCGCAGGGGCGGTGGTGGCAGGTGGTTCCTCTTCCGCAGGGGACACTTGATCTGGAGGCGACAAGCCACCCTCAGCGAGGCCACCACCGCAATCAGTCTTATCTCCCTCCAATTCGCAGCCTTCGGAGCTCGTTGTGGCTGCCATCTTCTTTCTTCTCAACTCTCTCCTGAAGGAAAAGATCGAGAAATTAAAATATATATTTGAATTATCTTAATACGAGATGATGTCATTAATTTATTCTAGTTTTGTAAAACAAATTAATAAGCTCTGCAATTATTCCAGAGCTTGTCGCTTCGAGTTGAATAACAACGAATATTAATTTTTTATTCCTTTATGATATTTTCCAATAATACAAGTTATCATGAGCTTTAGTATGAAAGAGAATGTAATTGTAGGAAATGTATATACTTCGGTAACCATTTTGTCTAGAAATGAATGTTTCAACAAACATACATCATCTATACATTAAAATGTCAGTTGAAACTTTTATTTCTTGATGAATTAATTGCCGAAACCAATTCATTACCAATAATTACATTCTCTTTTACATACTATAGCTCATTGTAACTTGCATTTTTGAAAAATATTAAAAATGAAATGTTCAAACTTGTAACTCAACTTGAAGCCACAACAAGCGGAACAGATACTATAACTTCATAACTAAGAAGCTTACTTGCAATAATAAAATAAACACAACTCTAGGGTTCTAGGGTTCAGAGGGGTGAATAGACCATGAGATAAGAAAATCATTCCAATTGGTAAATTAAAGATAAAAATGTTAAAATCTTTGTTGGATTCCTGATAATAATAACATTAATTACTCAAATGTGATGACAATATCAAATAGGAAATATATTAAATATTACAATAATAAGAACAAATCCCAGTCCAATCCCCACTTTACAAATTATAAAACTGCTCATTTATTTAAGCTACAGTAGGAACATTATGTAGGAGAGGTAACTCCAATATTTTTCTTGAAATTGAAGTACAGTTTATTACTAACTTTGTACTCTCCTAACGAGCTTATTAAAATATGAGTACCAATTTAGTATTGTTTTGAGATATTGAATATTTTGCAATAAATAAAATAATGAAATGTTGTTTCTTTTTAAGTTTGTTTTTTAGATTAAAAAAATATTTATGGTTAACAAATAAAAACATCTTAATCTTATTTCATTGCATTTTCTATCATGCATTTTGTATCAGCTGTTTGGCGCTGAAATGGCTAGATCTAATATGTGGCTTTACCAAACCACAATATCCCATTTCAACTAATGACAGACATGAGATGTACTACAACAGCAACACAGTAAACACTTGCAGCCAAATACTAACGATGTTATAGAATATAACTTTAAAAAATAATAATGACTAGCCAGTTTTTACTAGAATAGTTTTTTTTCAATAAATCCTAATTCTATGCTGACACAGAAATTTTAAATACAGAATAGAGTTCAAGGCTATTGGATACCCAGTATGAAATTTCCCTGATAAAAGTAAATTATTCCTATATAAAAGAATAGTTAATATTTTGTAAGACTAAAAATATCTAATCCAAAAGATGATGTCATAAAACACCATCAACATCATTTTACCAATCATAATTAGCTCATATAATTACATCATCTATAGGTGGAATGAGAAACTATAGAACGGAGTGTGCACAACTACAAATACTTTATCAAATATTCTTTTTTTAAATTGATAAAATCTAAAATAATAACATACAACACAACCAGAGCAACGGCCATGCCATAAGGATGAAATTACTACTGACATAAAACAGAAGTAATGATGCATTCCAATAATTAATGGTTACCAGTGTGACAAGTTAAGAATAGAGAAAATATATATTACATGATAACAAATAGATCATTAAAAGTAAAAATTAAATAGCCCATGTTATGAACTAATTGTTTCAAAACATGCTTCTTTTTTTTTTTTTATTATCAACTAATAAACAGCTATTTTATTTTTTTAAATTAGCAATGTTAATGACATTACAAAAAAAAATAACACTAAAATAGAAGCTTGTAAGTAAAATGATAACTATAAGAAAGTAGAGAGATAATAAATTCTTGCCGACTTAAAATAAATAAAAAAATATCAGTTTGTCATTATTTATTTTGCAAACCTTGGAGGTATCAAGGTGAGGGATGTTCTGGAAATAACTGAAAAGATGACCCAGAAAAAAATCAATTCAGTTCAATGCATAGAAATCCAAGGAAATTATTCACAGTTAATAATTATATTCTTTCAAACTAACAATTCCTTGTAATAGGTGATAGCCATAGAAAAAAAGAAAGATATAAAATTTAAGAAATGGACAACTAAATAGTAATAAAAAATTAAGATGCATTAATTTGAAAAATTAAAATCTTTATGATATACCTTCTCATTATCTATACCAAATCTATATAAATTGTTTTAAATAAATTGTTAAGTAGATAAACATATAATAAGTAAACAGGACAAAATAAAATATCGAACTTAAACAATTGTCAGAAGTTGCTTGCATCATGGCACATTATCTGACATTCATTTAATGAATATTTACTATTGTTTCACTTGATTTAATAAATTTAAATGAAGATGAAAGTTAAGTGTCATATGGTCAGAGCTGCATCGATGACAACTCTCCATATCACACACTCGGTAATCATTTTGTTTTCTTAGGCACCAAACTAAAACATGAAAAATCTAATTCTTTACTGATGCAATTGCTTACCCATATTATTTTTATTACAGAAACAAGAAAATAGGAATTCAAAACAAAATAAATTAAAGGAAATAAAGATGAAATGCTGTTTAAAGTAAGATATTTTCATAATACAGCAAATCATACATTTATAACTAATACCTATGCAAATAACATAAGATAGTAGATCATAAGTAGCAAAGAGGTTTGCATACTATCAAAGATAGTTATAATGAACAAAATTGACTCAATAATAAACAAACAACAGCAAGAATTTAACAATAAAAACAATACACTGTGGTTTAGAAAAAATAAATTATTTTAAAACAAGGATATTGGTTTTTGAAAATAAATGATAGCTCAAATAAAAGCATTATAAAATATACAATGAACAATGTTGACTTACTAATAAACCAAGAGGTTACCAAGGCTTCATCAATAGAAACAATAGTAAACAGTGGTTTGAAAAATTATATAGTTTTAGAACAGCGATATTGGTTGGTTCAAAATAAATGGCAGTTTGAATAAAAGCTTAAAAATTAATAAATAAATTTTCATTGTATCTCTTCCAAATGTATCATTCAATCGAATTTAATTAATTTAGGAACAAAAATAACTAACAAATCCTTAAAAGAAAAAACATTTCAGCACATCGAATGTCAGACAACATACCTTGTTATGCATGAACAGGTGCACAGAATTTATTGTTCAAGCATCTATCCCTTTGACAAAGCACATAATGGGTGTGTCCCAAAATAGTTATTACCAACAAAGCCTAAAATAAATCCAAAAAATTTGTAACTTTCTTATTTCCCACCAATAATTTTAATATTCTTAATGACAGCCTAGCAGTATCAACACTCATACTTCCTATTCATTCTACTCTTCCCAACAATATAATTTTTTTTATGTTAATTTTTGAGATTAATAGATTAAAATAAATAGATATAAACTTATCACATTTATGTGATGATAGATAGACAAGTATTACTATCATATGGCCTATTGAAGATAAAAGTAAACAATGAGGAATTAACCTCATTCTTTGTTAGTCATTTATAAATTAAGAAATTAATTTAGGCATTATAAAAGAAGCAATGAGATGATAATTGAAATATGAAACCACTAGTCAGGATTCAGAGATCTGTCTCTGAAATAATAAAATTAAGGTTCAAGGTTTAGATCACAAAGCCCTCTAAGAAACATGACTTCTAATGTTAGTCAGAGAAAAACAAAGAAAATGTTATAGCTTTAGCACATAATAACTAATTGAATCAAAGCACAACATAACTATTACAATCAATAATTAATAACCATGATAATCTGCACCAACTACTTAATACCAAGATGCTAATATAATAACTTTTCAACACATGTTCCCACCAAAACTCCAAGGTCTTCAATAAATGTTAACAAACATTTCTATAAAACGAAATAAAATTAAACCAATGAAATAAAACTTAAGCAAAAAACTTCCAGTAAAACGTTTAAGAAACTGGTTCATAGCTTTAAAACCTTAACCCGTTTCTTAAATATAAATAACTAAATAAATAAATATCTGTAGCCCAAATTATATTTATTTGTGTTACTTTCAAGCAAGTTTATTCTCAGTCAGATTATCACAATAATAAATTCAACCAGGATAAATAAAAAATGTCATATCCGACTAACCTTTCAACATAGTAAATCCATAACAGACTACTATATTAACACACACCACCTAGCCCTTCTGATCCCAATGCTCACTGAATACAGAACAAAGAGCATTGTTCTGATCTAATGCTTATTTCTTTATAATTACTGATATTTACTAATATTATAAAATAATTAGTTTATGAATTTATTGTTAGATGTTAATTAGAAAAATAAACCTTGAGTACTAGAAATATTGTCCAATATCATGAACTCTAAAAAATAAATAATTATAAAGTCAGAAAGAGAAATAAACAGGGTAACTCCTTTATGAGATCAAAATTATTTATGAAAGCATTTTTAAATTGTGGAACACTGCGATTAAAAATTTCAAATGCTCTCTCCCCCCTTACTAGATACCTAAAACATCTGCGCCTAATTCTGAAATGTCATCAAACTGAAAATGTCACAATCCGGTATCCCAACGTCAAAGATTTCGAAAAGCGGACTTGTAAAACTATAATTTATGATTAAAACAATCATAGTTGTTAGCTGGTAGTCCTTGGGTTCAATTTAATATCGTAATCAAACATATGATCAATACGTAACAGAACTAGCTTCAATTGGATGGGATTTTAGAGGAAGGAGTAAATCTTAATTACTTATATTTTGAGGAAACTCAATCTCATCAAATAAGTTCATTATCTGCTTGGCATCTGTTCCGCAGGTTGTCGCTTCGACTTGAGTTACAAGTTTTAACTGTTTATTCGGTTCATTTTTAATATTTTCCCAGAATACAACTTATCGTGACCTTCAGTATGGAAAAAGTATCTTTCGGTAATCATTTCGTCAATAAATAATAGCTACAACGTTCATTTATAGATGAAATTATTAAAGATTTTCCAGTGAAGACGCCTAAATCCTTATTTTTTTGGGAAGTTAAGTTGTTAAGTTAGTACGTTTAAGTCGATAGTTTATTCCAACATTCTTTCATAGCTGTCTCAGCATACGCAATGTTGTGTTTGTAATGAAAAAAACTGCTTTGCGCATGCTTGAAGACATTTTGAACAAAATGTTGGAATGAACACCATACATTCACTTGCGCTCAGAACCTAAGAGAAACACAATGTTGACGTTTTTCTGCATTGGTTTACTCTGGATATTTTATCAACTTTGTGGTAAAATCGTTTGAGTACCAAAATATTAACAATTTGCTTTCTTATTTATGGCTTCAAATCGTCACTAAATGTTAAGACTTTTTTAAGCTAGGACTGGTATGGGTGCAGATAACTAGTTCGGTAAGTGAGCTTTGTGGTTATTTTGGCAGATTTCTGTTAACGACTTTTAGATTGCCGTCACGTGGTAACCATAGCAAGAGTCCCACGATTCTTTTCTCGGGATAAACGCAATTAAATATTTACTGACCTCAATGGGAATCAAACCCCATCATTCTGAAAACGTACTTGACCGTCACGGCATCTGCTACTTTTATCTGTCACTGTTACTTACAAACTTAATCCTGGTCTGAAAATTCCTCAGGCATCTCCCACCCCACGGATATCTGAGGCCCAGCAGGCTATTGGTGGCAACTCACACGAACCGGGCTTCAGAATGATGACCCAACACTATGTATCACTATCGAGAATCGTGTTTCGGGTTTCCAAGATGTCAACAGCCACCCGGACATTTGGTCCATGGACGGGCTGCTTCGTCTAAAAGAAATATAGGTCCGCCTGATCTTGTTTGACCCAAGCATCAATAGTCCATGGATCTAGATCAACTTGTTACGATCCTTAAACCCTACTTTACCTCCGTGGAAAGGACACTGGTGAACCGGCCGCAAAGGGGTCGGTTACGGAGAAATGGGGAGCCAGCCGTTGCTCCATAGGGCTATAATTCGCAGCAATGTGAGATTCTCGTTTATTTTTTTGTTTTTTGATCACCAATGTTGTAAGAGCAACATGATTATATTTTCTATGGTTTAATCAATTTGGGAGTCTCAGCGGTATTAACAAATGACACTATCAAACTGTAGAGTTTGGATAACGGCTTTAGTGAGTTAACTTCACCTATCAGGTTCCATTACTCCAAATTTTACTTTGTAAACTAAAAGGAATCTCTATTTCAATTTTGAGATTCCATAAAAATCAGAACGGATCACGACATAGAAATTTAAACGAAAGCTTCTATTGAATAATACCATAATTCATGTAAGAATGGGTGTGTAATAAAAGCACCCACAGACGAAGAAAAAACTGTCACGTAGAAAAAAAGGCTTGAGTAAAGAGTTTTAACAGAACCGTTAAATTTTTTTTGCAAATAACTTCATCTAGTTCAGGAAATTATCGTAATCAAATGGTTGGCCACCATTGCCTTAGAAAGAGTATAGACACCGGAACATGCTTGAATAAAATTGGCTTAACCAACCAGATATCAAACCTCTTGGTTGGTTCTTTACCAATCTTACAACAATTCTGCCAACATAGTTCAACGTCGAACTATAACAGCAACCATTTTGGTCGCCTATAGGCTTGAGCTTAAGTTTAAGAACAGCTGGCGCTGAACCAATGAGATCATGTAATGTCTTGGCTACCCACGCTATCATTTTCTGTCATCTAACTAGCTATTTGTCACCTGTTTCCGTTCATCATTTATTTTCTTTATTAACATTTTAAAGCTTATTATTTGTCCTCACTCAGTTGCAAATCCATTAGATACCTCAAAATAATTGATTCTTTTCTTCTACTGTTTTTCTATGTAGGGATTTTCACTTTTATTTCTTTTTTATAATTTTTAATACTATTGACTGACCTGAAAATTATTTAATGGACATCTGCGAAGCGAATTTGTATTTGGCGATAGAGAAATAAAAACATTGTTTTTTTATTATCAACAATTAAACACATTGTTCACTCTTTATATCTGTAAAACTGTACTATACAGTAATTGATTTTTTAAGGACTATCGTTGAAAGTATTGACGATTGTTTTGTAACATCCAAACTAAACAGAAGAAGAGTGCATGTGTCATGTTATAAGAGTCTCTGGTAAACTATTTATTATGGTTTTAGCGAATCAAAATCGTGAGTTTCAATCAACACCAGCATCAACTAAGGAAAGCAACGGAGCTAGCACGTTCACTCAATAAAACATTCACTCAATGCTTCATGTAATTTATATTTATTATTTATTAATCATGTTAAATATGGATTAAGATTTTATGAAAACCAAAAACATTAAAATAATCCCTAAAAATAAATAAAAACAAATTAAAATTAATCGTCTATGTAATGTGTTCATATCGACTGTCCTATAGATACCAACAGTTATCCACTTAATCCTAGTCGCTTTCAACACCCAGAAATGAGATTTAAATATGGCCACTTTAAAATGCTTTAGACAAGTCACGAACTTACGAACCGTCGGAATAAGATAAGAGTACATGATACACAGAGAAAAAACTCAAAAGATACATAAAGAAATACTTGTTAAGACATGAGTGGAAACATTTCAAACAAAATTGTTGGAGGTTGCGATGTGCTTTAATTATTTATTTCGTACTTATTTATTTCCTCTTTCTGTCATGAAGATGTTTTTATTGGCGCAATATCGACAGTATTTTGTTTCCTGTTTTCATCTTAGAGGCTGGTGGCTTTTTGTTTTGAATTGTTCCACTCATGTACATGACGATTATTTGTTCACTTGCGAACCCGCCAAAATTAAGGACCATGCAAATATCGCTCCATTCTTATTGTTCTTTCTTCATACCTCTCCTTTCTTTCAGAGTGTTGTGCCTTTCTCAACCCTGTCCATCCACCTCCCTTGCACTCTCTTCCTTGTTCCACCATAACTTTTAGGTTATAAAGTCTTCGCCTAAATTGGAAAACACAATGTATATATCCTACTTAAAGGTTACTTGTTCTAACATAATGGATGCTATCAATTAATGTAATCCATAGTCTTAGTAACTGTAATGTGTCTCTGTGGTGGTGTCAGTTTATAAACTGTCTACAACTCCTATTTGCTATATTTTAATAATAATAATAAAAAAATATAAAAAACTTCCACTACAACTCACGAAGAGTCTTGGTTCAGTACATAGTGAAGACTATACTGTTTCTAGAACAATGGTTGTGCAGGAAGATGATTTGTCCTAGATTACCCTTAACTGCTAGGTTTTGTCCCCAATTTAGGTTACCCATACACTCTATAGGGTACAACATTTATAGAAGCTGGGAAAGCCCCAAGAGGGTCTGTAAATCCCACAGAGTCCATGCGTGACTATTAACATATTAAATAGTTTGTCTGCCACTGCCAGATTTGAACACTACCCCCCTCCCTATATTTCATAAATCAATAGCTAATAAAATAAACAAATAATAAATATTTGTTTCCACTTATTATTGTTTATACAGTGGTCACCTGTGGTGTAGTGGTTAGCGTAACAAACTACTAACCTCAAGATCGCGGGTTCGTAGCCCGGCAGGTTGCCCTAGGATTTTTTTTGGGAGTAAAAAATCCTTAGTTGCGCCGTCCTTCGGAAGGGACGTTAAACGGCGGTCCCGAGCCTGTACGATGACAGGTACTCGTTAAAAATCCCTATCCTAATTAAACCTGGGTAGGCAAAATTTAGAGCGCCCACTGTAGCATCGTCCGATTAGCCATAGGAGCATAAAATGACGTTAAATGAACTACTAACTAACTTATTGTTTATACATATTTCTTCCTCCATTTAAAGCCAATACAAAAATTGAATATGATGTTGGTATCTTAGAATTCAAAAATTATATTGTGTAAATGTGAACTTAATCAAGGACATCTTATTAAGATGATGCAGCACTAATATCCTCAGTGTATATTAGGAATATCAAGGTAAATGAGTTCATATGGGCTAACTTAATTGATTTAAGGGCAGTATGTCTATAATTCACCACATTTATTACCATTGATTGGTATGTTTAAGAAATATCTTTGATAACTATTATATACAAATAAATCATAATCCCTTCCCCCAGCTGCAGCAACAAACTAAAAGTATTTGTACTTTTGTTTTTTCAAATTATGTAAATTTGAGAATAATTCAGGAATCCTAAAAGTTATGATGAACTCTTAGAAAGTTACTAAAGATTGAGATTAGAAAATTATTTGAACATAAAGCCCTTCTAGCAGCAAACTCTTTAAAATCTATTATGACCTTTATGGAAGGGATACCTCCAAATTTAAAAAAAATAACCATCTAAATGAGATACAGGGGACCAAGGTTGGAGAGGTAGTATTGTAATAATATTATTATAAAACCAGAGAAAGGAAGGTGGAAAATAAAGAATAATTAAGCATCCACCGAGATTCAGGATATAAAATAAGTTATTCTATAATAAAAACATATCCAGTGATTAAGATAATAAATAACGCCACAATGTTACTTCATAGAACTTAGAAATAGATATTGAAAACAACACTAAAAATATGATTTAGCTCATAAAAGTCGTCAAAACAGATTGCATTTCAGTTGTAGTATTCATAATTTAAATAAAAATAGTGTAAAATGGTCAGGGGATGCAGTCAATGGATTACACAAAATAATACTCTTTTTATTGTGCCTATGTTTCGACCTAAGAATTAAGCCATTCAGGGGTGAGAAACGTAGGCGAATCTTAGGTCGAAACGTAGGCACAACAAAATAAGTCCATCTTATTTTGTGTAATTCATTGATGCGCCCCGTTACCATTTTACACTATTCATAGAATTATCCAATCAACCATTTCTATTTGATTATGATTTAAATAATTTATTTATTGATACTTTACTTATGAATTAAACAACTGGCCCACTGGGGCAGAAACAAACTATTATGCTTTATGAAACTGCTCAGTTCAACAGAAGTCTTAATGAAATTTTAACAATTTGTATGCAATCATCAGCTTGGGAGTGGGTATATTCAGTTACCCTTAGGGGGAGCCCTCCGACTTATCTAGGATGGGACTGGCCGATACAATGTCCTTCCGAATCTTCGAAAATCAAAAGTAGCGGAAAAAAGGAAGACCTGGCAGAGCTGGATAAGGCTGTGCAGAATCACCCTTCACACTGCTTAGGCGGTTATGACTATGCTGATGATCATCATCATCAGCTTGATCGTTATTAATAATTGATTTTAGTGATTTATTCCATACCTTTTGGAATAGACAATTTATTGAAATGTTCAAACATGTTTCACTAAGCTTCTTAACTTGACAATTAAGTTCTATGCCCAAGATTTACTCCCTAATAATTTTTAAAAGGGAGTAAAAAATGCTATGTTATGCCGTCCTTCGGAAGGGACGTAAAATTTTACGTACAAGGAACGTAAAATCCCGATTCTGTGCGGAGTCAGTAAAGATCCCTATTCAAATTATAACTGGATATGCAAAATTTAGGACTCCCGCTGCGGCATCGTATGATAACGATAATAGTATAAGTAGATATTAAATGAATTAACAAAAACACATCCATAGTACTTGGTTTCCATTCATAGAAATTATAGCAAATCCTTCCCCATTCACAAGCACAACCAATGCCAAGCTTATTAATTAATAAGGATGCATACGATGCTTAGTGGATTATTAGCCCTTAAAACCTGTCCACAACTAGAAAAACCAAAATTCAATAAATGCCATCAAAATTGGTATTCCCTGATTCATAACTATCTGACCTATCTGCTCGGTATAATATCGGGACGATAAGCGGCTCTGGCGTATCTTAAACGACATTTGAAGGGAAAACTTCTTTTTTTCAATATAATTAGTTATATAGTTTTTATGGTTTGATTGACCAGTGATATGTTTTCCTCAGTAGTTTGCGAGGTAAGTAACTCATGTTTTCATGGTTTATTGGAAATTAATATCAGCACTTAACTGCATATTTTACTGTTTTTTGTATAATCAAAAAGTAAAATATTTATTTAAGATAAGGTTTTAATCATGTTCCGGGTCTGCCCCAGATAACTTTTTGATACATATTATTCTACTTTGACACTTAAATAATCAATGCAGTAAAATCTTCCGTATGTTGCTGCCATCTATGCATATAAAATTCTTTGTCCTGAAAGCGGTTTAGGCTGTCCGGATCAACGCAGAGCCTAAACCGCTGATTGTAGAGACCTGAAACTTGGAGGGTGTGTTCTTTGTATGACGTAGGCATCCGATAAGAAAGGATTTTCCGAAATTCTTCTTCTAAGGGGGTGAAAAAGGGGGGCAAAGTTTGTGGGATCTACGCACAGCCTAAACCCCCAAGTCTCTTTAACTGTAAAACTCTGTTGAGGCTTACAAATACCCTTAAAAATATAAACAAGGATAAATAAACTTATTTTACCACTTAAATAACAGCTATCAAAAGATTAATATTTTTGGCCAGGTTTTAAGGGCTAATACTCCACTGTGAGACGATTCAAAATATATATTCATCAAAGGGTTTCTTAATAAACGATGAAGATGTGAACGTTTTCCATCAGTGTTTGGTTCCCGCCTTTTTTTTTACACCTGCTCATTATCCGGTACCCTATTTTTACAAGAAGTACCTGACTAATCTTTACATGCCTTCCGTTCCACCTTATAATCTTGTACCCAAAGCCTCGTGAACTAGTTTAACTAGGGATAATGAACGTTTTAGCCTAGTAATTAATGATTATAATTGATATTTTGTCAGCGATTAGCGATTAGAGCGTTCGAACATGCCATATCCTCCAGTGAATCTCGGGACCTTATTTTTTTTGTCCGGATAGTCCATCAGTCTTCCAGTTAGTAGGATCTTCCAAGGAATTTTCACCAAGCACATCGGTCTAGCTTGCTCGAAAAATATATCAAATAAATGCATTATTTTAATTAAAACTTTATTTTCAGATTATTATTTTAAATAAACTTTTCCCAAACTAGATTAGACTGCCCGTATGGTTCTTAAGTTTTTAATTTAATTAATTCACAAAATATCAGGAAGAAAATGGTTCGGGTGGAGGTCAACCGGGAAGGTAAAAAAAAAGCAAAATATCAATTAACTACCGATAATTATATTAATATAAACAAATTTGTTAATTAATTTAACATGTTAATTTGGGAATATTAATATCGGGCCAAGTACTAGCTTCATAACAGGGTTTTTCTGTTTTAAAGACAGAAAGAAGACAACCACAAAAACTGATGAGAAGTGAAAACGGATTATTTCTCATATTTATTTTTCAACAAATTAAAATTTGATGTTCAAATACTATTTATATAAAAGTAACCAAAACACTACATTTTACTAATAATTTAATAGATTGTAAATAATGACATTAATTGCTATTTATGCCAGACTATTATCTACACTTTACTATTAATGGGAAGAGGGGGGGGGGGAAGAGGCCTCCCAATTTTTAGAAGAAATTTTTTTAGGTTAAGTGAAAAAAGATTTGTTTTTATGTTTTGTTTTCTTTATTGCTTGACATCAATTCATTTAATAAAATGATTAATTTTAAAATATTTATTTCAAAAATATATTATATTAAATAAGTTTAGGAACAGCGGCATTTATTGGGTTGAGCGGGGTAAAAAAGGTGTGGCCTCACTATTTCATTATTACGAATTCATAAATAACTCCTTAATTAATTTATTCATAACAAATTGATAATTCCTTTATTAAAGTAAATGTGATTCCGCCTAAGTGAAATGAAATAAATAATTCGGTGTACGCTGGTTGAGTAATGTATTGGTTGATTAAAAATAAACTTTCTAAAACAATTTTAAACCAAAATTTTAAATATATTAAAGACTAACAGCAATTTTTTATTACCAATAGAAAGGGTTAGTTCGTTATGAGAAAAAACATTTTTAATTTAATGAGTGAATAAGTTGGTTTTTAATCATTCACAATCATATATTAAATTATATTTTTATGGTTTCGGTGTATTTTTTTAAATTGAAGTTTTGATGCTTTTAAATTTTGAACCGGAAGATAAATATTAAGAATTAGAGCCATTTTAAGCAGGATTAGTAACTGCACAGTTCCTGGAATGAAGTTTGCGCAACTGATCCGACCAAGTTACCTTCATGTGCCGTGATCTTTTTGAAATAAGAGTTTTTTATTTAATTTATTGTATCAATAGTTTATTTTTATTAAAATACGATGTTCTAAGCTTTATTGATGTTTATTATTATATTTTTGTATTCCTGTTTTGTCTCAGCATTGTTCAAGAACTGTAAGTATATTATTAATTTTGATAATTTCATTCTGCTACTAATTCAATGAATTTATTCTTTTTCTCTTCTTGATTTTATTTTCACATGGTTTATGCAGTGATTATTGAATTCGAACATTAAAACTCTTTTTTAATAGTATTATTTCATCATATCCCCATATTTTGAATGCTCCAGGCAATCTTTTAGATTGGATCATCAGTCATGGTTAAATGTTCTGAGAAATAAATATAAGGAACTTATTTAAACTGATTAATCAAAATATTTTTTGTAAAATGGTTATCTGAGTTTGTAGTTTGAACTAGAGATATGCTGCAAAAGTTGAACATTATTGTGTTTTGTATAACCATATTACAAGTAATTTTGTTTTACATTATTCCCATTCTTCAATATTTCTTCTAGCTCTAGCTATCTTATTGGTTTTCTATTTCCATGCTGAGGAATTGCTCAATATATTATTGTAGAGCAAGCACCCAATTAAAATAGTTGATAAAAAAAAAAAATTTATGTTGTTGGCCTTAGTAAAATTCAAAATAAAATGATGATTGGTGCTAAGCCGACTGGTAAAACTTTGAGGGATAGACTGGGGAATTGGTGGTAGGATGATCTTTCTGGTTTGGTTTGTGGTAGAAATGAATGGGTGAAAGTTTGTTTATAACGTCACTTTATGCTCCTATGGCTAGTCGGATGATGCTACAGTGAGGGCTCTAAATTTTGCCTTTCCTTTATTAGAGTACCTGACATTGAAGGGCTCGGGACCCCTTGTTTAATGTCCCTTCCGAAGGATGGTATAACCAAGGATTTTTGTTCCTACGGCCACCTGCTGGGCTATGAACCCATGATATTGGGCTTAGCAGGTTGTTACGCTAACCATTAGACCACAGGTCGCCCCTTACTGGTTGGAAGTTTGTATACAGCTATTCGTGGTATCTTAAGCCGAGCTATTGGGTTCATTAATTGTTATATTGTTGTATGCATTACTGGCCTTTTTTCAGACGATGTGAATGATCCATTACTATTTCTTCTTCCAGTAGTCTTTCATTCTTTCATTAAAGGCATTCTTCCTACAGTCCACTTAGGTCTTTGGGTGCTGTCTTCTCTAACAATGGTGGATTATTACTATCCTCTTTGGATGTGTGTTTTTCTTTCCTAAACAATCCCCCTTTCCTTTGCGCATATTTCTATTTGTTATTGCTACCAGAATTCAAAACAGTTATTTATTTAACTATTCCTTTTAGTATTTTATTCACTTGTCTATTGATGATTGCAAGTCCCCTAAGTTGGTTCAAAATAACGTAAGCCCTAAATCTTAGCTGATTTGCCATTGCTCTTTTCAACAGTTAGTAAACATAATTGATATATGATATGGGTGATGAACTATTGATTAAATCTTCGCTTTGACGACCCTACTTAAAAGAGATCAGAGAGAGGTTGTATCAGGCAATGGAAGAAATCACGTTCCACTTGAATTGATCCGTCCAGAGTTATGGATGATGGAATTAAAGTGCCAACTCGGAATAGAGGGAGATGTGTCATAGACATTATTGACGACAAGGGGCCTGAGGTAAGAAGGTGGTGTATCATGTCATCTTTCCAATATAGGTCTGGAATAGGTGATAAGAGATTCAGGTGTGGAAAGAAATGGCACTACCCTCAATAAATCCATCCAAATTTTGTCCTATGCAGGTGTTGTAGATATTATAATTTGATCACATTAATATCCCCTGTACCTGAGGGAGGTCCCTGGAATATCCTGGGAATTGAGGCTGCAGAAAACGGGTCTATGAATCAATATATGAGCAAAGACCAATGTATGCTTACCACCACCCTAAGGCTACCACCACCATCCACTGTCACTGTGGTATTATTTGATGGTGTTAATTAGTACCTTTAGACTTTTACCTGGTGATAAGTGGAAAGCTGCTAGGCTTTGAAGTGAATTTAGTCCGAGTTAAAATAGATTTTAATAGCTACAAACAATGTTTTCACATTGAGAGTGAAATAAATGAACATCTTAATAAAATTGCAAAATTTTGCGGTTACGGAAAAAGTCAAAGATTTGTTTGGTTAATCTTTTAGGGTTCAAAGTTTCATTCTTGATCTATACTACCTTATTATCTTGAAATTTTGGTCCTATGATTTTCCTTTCCTTTAGCTCAAGTTTCTCCATTTGACCTTTGAAGTTCATATTTAGTGTTTCTGCTGCATAATGTGCTCCTGGCTTAATCACTGTCTTGTAGTGTGTAATTTTGGATTCCCAGGAAAGAGATTTTTTGTTGTATGTATCTTTTGTTAGTTGGAAGGCCAGTTCAAGTTTATTTTTTCTGAATTCCGTTGCTTTGCTTTCCCCAGCACTCCAACTAATACATTCTCCGAGATATTTTAATTCTTTTACTATTTCAATATTTTGTTCTTGGACTTTGAAGTATTTACGTTGGCGTTTGATGATTGTCATAATCTTAGTTTTTTCGAAGGAGATGTGAAGACCTATTTTAGCTGCTTGTTCCTTTAGTTCAAGGATTTGCTCCTGTGCTTCTTCCATTGGTTCAGTAAACAGGGCCATATCATCTGCCAAAGCAATGCAATTTATTTTAAGGTTCTTCTTTTTAGAACCCAATCTTATTCCACTCTTTAAATTTGTGTTCCATTCTCTGACTACTTTCTCAAGTGCACAATTGAACAGCAACGGTGAAAGCGCATCCCCCTGTCGCATCCCCGTTTTTATTTTGAAGGGTTCTGACAGTTCACCCATGAATTTAACTTTCGAAAATGTACTTGTAAGTGTTGTTTTTATTATATTAGTTGTTTTCTTATCCAGACCCATTTTTTCCAGGACTGATAATAGAGTTTCCCTATCAATCGAGTCATATGCTTTTTTGAAATCAATGAAGGAGGTGACCTAGGTCTTAGCCCTTGATTTTTGGTATGCCATAATGTTTTTGAGGTTTAGTATTTGTTCCGAGCATGACCTACCCTTTCTAAAACCTCCCTGGTATTTCCCCATTTGCGGGTCCAATTGCGGCTCTGCCCTATTCAAAAGGACTTAAGACAGGATCTTGTATGTTATATCCGAATGTCTGCTGAAGTACTGGCGTACGGTGGATCGTCCACCTGGGGTAAAATTGTTTACATCACAGTCTTCCATGATTGATGAAAGTTATTTTGGAGTGGCCCGAAAGCCACAAAAAAATGCAACCAAGATTGTGAGTCCTGGAGGTAATTCTTCCGCTCACCCCGCCGTTGGGAAACTGATCTTCCTCTTCCGCCTTTGAGCGGTTAATTGAAATTGACCAGATTAATTTTGTTTTATTATTAATAAATTATTTGTATCCTAACGTATTTTCTCTCTGTTAATCCATCAATAAGGAAATAGTTTTTAAAAACGATAGTTTTATAAAATATTTTTAAAGATAGTTTTTGATAGTTCATAACCTACACTATAGTTTATCATTTCAGGATTATTTTAATATATTTGTTTGTTTATTTAACGTCACCGTATCCTTGTTTGGCTCATCGCGTGATAATTTTAATATTAAAAAGATCAAATCATACAGCATGTATTTTAACCTTCACTATTCCTCTGGAATTGGATTGCTTAAGACTAAAGTTAGATTTTGAATTTATACCCTTAAAATCAAAATTTTATAAAACTAAAGTAAATATTTTAAAAATGACGACTCTTGTTAGGATCAGTTAATGTAAAAATTTAAAAAAAAATTTGAGGTCAAAAAAGGATAAAAACAAAAAAGGGTTACCTGTGTTGTAGTGGTGAACATGACATCTTTCTATGCCCACAATCACTGCTTGCAGCCAGGCAGGCGGACCTAGGATTTTTTATTAGGCAGTAAAAAATTCTTGTGTGGCACTTACGATTCCAGTAAGCATTATTAAGTCTCTTTGCTAAATGCAGATATTTAGTCCGAAGCTGCAATCACAGCTTCAAAGAATCAAGAACTTCGACCGATATCAGGCAAGGATGCAGCCTCACACTACTCTTGTTCATTTTGGTTTTAGACATGGTCTTGAAGAATGCCAAGAACGAGATAAGGGGTTTCTATTTAGGACATAGATACATGCAAATGGTCTATTTTAAGGTATTCACTTTTGCAGATCATTTAGTTATATTTGGAAGGAATGGAAGAGATCTTCAGTTCTACCTTTAGATCCTATAGGAAGAACTTGTCCGTAATACAGATGAGATTCCTCTGGAAATTCGAAGGAAAAACTTGCTGACACAGGGTAAGAAATATGATGATAAGGAACAATCTCAGCCTAAAATCATCTCAAGAATCTGTAGGAGAATCATCTGCGACAGTTTAGACATGTCTCACAAGTGTCAGGCAAGAGAATAGCCTAGCTGACCTATGACATGACTGTGAATGGAAGAACAAGCCAAGGATGTCCTAGGCAAACCTGAGAGGAAGATGTCCAGGAGGTGTTCGTGGCTAGGAATCTGGACTGGGAAAGAAGGTGCAAAAAGAACCCTCACACTGCACCAAGCGGTAGAAAGAGGAAAAGAAGAAGAAAAAAAATTCTTGATTAGGTTATTCTTCCGAGAAATCATCAAAAGGTGGTCCCGAGGCTGTATGGGATCAGTTACTCTATAATGATCCCTATCCTAATTCTAACTGGATGGGCAAAATTTAAGAGTCCCACCGTAGAATCCTGTGATTACCCATAGCAGCATAAAGTGGTGAATAATGAATAAACAAATAAATAATGAAACAAATCATTTTGTACAAGGTTGAAAAAAAATGAAAACTTGAAAAGTTTTTTAAAAAATTGATGAAAAGACAATGAAAAAACATTAACATTGTGAAGAATCATTTCCTGCTTATAAAAATTAAATAATTTAAAAAAAAAACGAAAAAGCTTGATTATTTATTTGCTATCACCTCTTAAACTTATATCTCCCCAGTTTAAAATGTGTAGTTATAAATAACTTCTTCATTAAATTTCAATTGTGTTAAATGCTTTTCCATGTTAATTTTTTGTTGCATTTTACTTTAATTACGTATGGGCCCTTCGGTTTGTTAGGTATGTGTGAGTGGGATTAGAGAATTTCCAAAATTAATTTATTGTTTTTGTTTTTTTTATATATATTACCAACTCTGTCACTCATTAATTCAATGTTCACTGTTTAAAGAAATGATAAAGAAATCCTTTCTGTCTATGTAATTATTTACATATACACAAAAACTACATATATTCAAAAAAGATTAAGATTAACTACAAGTAAACTAATTAATACAAGTATTTCAAATTAATTAAGTTATCATAACCTCAAAATGTTAGTTTAATCATCATCATCATCATCCATGGTGCCACAACCCTATGCGGACCTTGGCCTTCTCCATGAGCTTTCGCCATTTATGTCTGGCTATAACTCTTAGGGGTTTTGTAATTATTGTGATTTAAGGTTAACAGGTTATTAGCCTGTTGCCCCGAGTCAGGTGGAGGGGCTGCCTCCTCATAGCCTCCTGAGAGGCTGCCCAGTTGCCTGGTCTTAGCCTACCCCATTAGTGCCGAATCTACCAAAGAGGGTTAGTCTAATAGATACTGAAATATTTACAATATCTTAGACAATATTTCCTCAGTGCTTTCCTATACCACCAATCCATTAACTTACAACACCCTTCATGTATCTACAGTCTTCTCCAATACAAATCCTTAGTCCAGCACCACAAAACAAGATCTTGCCCGCTCCACCACAGTGTGGAACTCAATCCTTCGTATCATCCGCCATGCTTCTTCACTGACTTCATTTACATCCTTGATTTTCCATGCAGGTCAGTAATTTGCTTAAGTGAATCAGTATTGAATAATCAATTTTGTTGCTTACTTGTTTTTGTTTCTTTTTCGTAAAGAAGATATACTCTATGTAAAGAAATCATTGCATGCTACCCCATTCATTTATTTTATTTATTAACGGTTATTAATATATTTGTAACGGGCTGAGATAATTTAAGTTAGATATATTTTATTAAATGTTAATTATTGTTAGAAGACTCTTGTCTGGCTTGTGGTGACGCCGAGTCATCAGTTAATAATTCAAATACGGAAATGAATCAGCATTTCCATCCCCTACAAGTCGACTCTGATCGAATATTTAAAAAGTTAAATTCAATTCAAGAGTTTATTGGGCTAATCATGACCACCAGGTGGCACCACCTCACGGACCCCGGGATAAGAATGCTAGCTCGATTAAGCCTTCAAATACCCGACCGTTTTCCCCCAAAGAGTTGAAGACTGGGACCAGTGAGAAGTAGAGGTACCTGAGCAAGACACCAGATGGAAGGTAGGAACTTGTTCTACACTGCAGTCAGGCTTATATTCTGGGTGAAGTCCGCTTGTAGTTCATTTGTAGATAGAATCACTCAATTCTGACAATTAAATATTTTCTTTGTCTTTTGTCACGTTTCAGCCACAAATCAGACACGGAATGTTTAAGTTGTAGTTATTATTAGAACATATGGATATGATTATTGTTATAGGTGATGGATATGATTATTGTTATAGGTGATGGATATGATTATTGTTATAGGTGATGGATCGAGTTTTATTTGGAAATTATTAATTTCATTAATGGTTATGAGATAATGAGTACTGATGGGAAATGTTTAAGTTGTCATTATTATTAGAGCATATGATTATTGTTATAGATGATGGTTCGAGTTCGATTTGGAAATTATTGATTAGCGGTTATGAGGTAATGATTACTGGTGGGGAATTTTTAAATTTGTAATTATTATTAGTGCATATGATTATTGTAATAGATTATGGAAATTGTTTTATTAATATTTTTGGTTTTAGGGATTATGATTATTGATGGAGAATCTGGGATATGATTTTTGTTCGCATGTTATTAGTTAGTTTATTAATGCCTTATTAATAGTAGTTAAATGTAATTTTTATTTTTATATAATAGCGTTTATTTTTAATAGATGAATGTGTTGGGGTTTATTTCTTCACCCAGTTTCCCTAAGTGTCCTCGATTATACCCTGTGTTCTCCCAGCCCTTTTTAGATGTCCATAGGATACCAAAGAGAAGAGCCCCGCAGGTAACATATTTATTCTCTATAATTGGTCAATATCTTGTCACGATTCGCACTTTTTAGTTATTTCATTTTTATTTTTATTTTACTTATTTTTTTGCCACTTTTTAAATACTTCATGATTTGTATTATTATGTAGCCTTCTGGCCAGAAATTAAGGAATATAAATGTTTCATTACAATAATCTTAGCTCTTGTGGCACTATATTCAAAGAAAGAAGTGGTTCTTCTGTTATTGTCCAACTGTATCAGTAGATTTTGTTTAATCTTATTATTACATCTATATTTATATATTGTTAACAATTAATAAATAACTAACATCTAAATTAACAAATAATCTTCGTTTGTTTTGATAAATTAATATATATGTGTGAAAGGGAAAGTGTACTTTTCTTCAAGTGCTTTAAAAATTACTACTTAAATATCATTACTGTGTTTCTTATTAGTTACATTATATTAATAATTAATTGGGAACATGTACAGTTGTTAATAATTTAGTTTTTCCTTCTGATGTATTGAAATTGCCCATTTAATGAAGTACAAATATATTGATCCACGCCTTCTGGTGGATTCACATCACTGTCAGCGCTACCTGGTAGACAGAATTCAGAACATCGGTGGTCCTAATATTTCATTTTTTTTTCAATTTTTCTGTTCTTTTTAGTTGTGTAATTACTTAAACGGTTGTGTAAACTTGTTTATATTTTCTGTTTCGTGTTTAAAATTTCGATTTATTAGGCTTCTGCGTATTCCAGTTACAGGACTTTAAACTAGGCTGATCGTGTATCTTCTCTCAAGTCTAATTATGCATTATCATATGATTACCCCGTTGTTGCCTTTTATTTTCAAATGAGAATACATAATTAAATATTAATCAAAATCTATCACCAGTAATACTAAAGTGAACAGAGACTTATAAGGTTTTGGATGTATGCTGTTGATAGTCAGATATGTTAAGATTGTAGACAATTATAAAATCTTTATACCTCTACCTGAATTTCAATGATATTAAAAAGTATAATTTAACAATTTGTAACATAACCCAAAATTAAATAAATTTCATAAAAAATTTAATGTCAAATTGTTATGTTAAAAAACTAATACAAATACAGAATGTTCTCTACAGAGAAGATCATGATGGAAGAGTAAAAATAAACAAAAAACAGATATCATTAGAATAAACTTATTGCAAGCACCTGTAAGAGTTAATGTTAACTAAAAGAACCATTAGGATACCAAAAATAACCGAAGATGTCTAGTGGAAGTCAACAAAGTAAGCAAAGATATCAATAGGTATTTAGTTTCTTAATGTCTTTAATTATTAATCAAATTTAAAATATCCACTTTGTTCATGTAACAGTAAAGGGATAATTAGGTTATGTAGGCAGTTACTAAAAGTGAAAGCTTTAGTAAGATAAAGATTAATAAAGAAGCTTTCATTATTATTGTTATTAGATAGCTTCTTGAAACTATCATTACCAAATTAACTGACAAAATCAAAACAAGGCCATTAAAATTTATAGATCACTTAAATACCAAGAACACGGTTTACCAAGAAATTGTATTACCATACTCCATTGTACATGGCAAAACAGATTATTTAAAAGAATATGACAAATTATTAATCAAATATAAAATCTAAACTATTAAAATATTATAGAACTATAAAAATAAAGCTATTTCATTTAAGCAAACCAATTTATTTATGGAATTTTGTTATATTGGGTTTACATAGCACCTAGTTCATATATATAATCTGGTTATGATCATTCAGTTTTTATTCTATCCATTCCACAGATAAGTTTATATTTTGTTGTTATCATTTTGTTAATAATTAATAATTTGTTATAATAATCTGTAATATTTTTTACCTTATTTTTTTTGAGTTTTCTTATTAAATGTTCTTAGTATTTTTGTGATTTATCAATTTTAATGATATCGTGATTGGAATGTGTCAAGTTTGGTAATCATAGTTTTTAAAAGCTTTCTAATAACAATAATAATGAAAACATCATTACTTTCAGTATCTTACTAATGCTTTCATTTTTGTAGAAGCAACTACCAAGGTGACTCGACTATTCCTTTATTCCTACTTCATTTATTTTCAATCATAATTTTAATTAACTATTCCACAGAAAGTTAATTAATTTAAAATATATATTGATTTTAAACTAGAAAGGAGAGCAGAGGGAGATTGGCTTCAGCGACCCTGGTAGAGAAATGTCGAACTACAGATTTCCTTCAACGTAAACTGATCACGACGGATAAAGGATCGGGTCAACTTACACTTTCTTTTAGGAAACTGACGTATCAAACTGTTGTTTTTTCAGTATTTTCTCTCATTATCGGTGGAATAAAGAAAAATTTACGTAGATATTCCGGTAACCTCTACCGTCTACAAAAAGAATGCTTCTCGGAAATGATAATTCGGCACTTAGTAAGACTATCCGGACAATCGCCCTTATTATCATACTTACTTGGCGTTGGGGCTACCGTGATCAGGAAGGCGGTTCCTCCTGGGAGAGGCTCTTCCATTGCACTTGGGTTGGGCTGACCCCTGCGAATACCCCTAATGTGGGTATCTCGAACGCGTAATTTTTGATAGTCGGGACTGCGTTCGCGCTGTCCCTTGCTAATAATAAACAGTAATATAAGAATCATCAGTTACTTTCTACATCGGGTCAGTTACTTTCTGACCGAGCAGCCACTCCTATTGGCCCTGAAGATGACCTACACAGTAGGTCGAAACGTCGGCACATAAAATATACAATAGCTTCACCTATTTTTGCGTGTTTTCTTGACTGCACCCCCCAACTAATTACATCCTATTATAAACAGTAATAATATCCTTAAACCAATTAATTATGTAGCGGTAATCATTTACTGGTTAAGTTTAATGAGTATAATAACCATCACTAAATTTTTGTCAATATATAAAACATTGTGAAATGTACAAATAAGTAAAGTACATGGTGAAAGGTATTCATGAAAAGTGATTACTTACGTTCATATTTAGTATAATAATGCATTGTTTAACTGGATCTCCCGGGAAAGGAGTTAACTAATTAATATTTATAACTATATATTATATATAGTTATATGTATATTTAGTTGGTTATTTCATATTACATATAACTTGTTGACGTAGTCTCAACAACACCCCCATACTATTTACACCCCCATACGATTTATTGTCTAGAGAGATAATTTTAATATTTGAATGTATTAAATATGATTTACAGCCAGGATTGTGGCGTACACTCGCTATCTCGATCTTGAGGAAAGACAGTTGCGAACCGCCATGAGAGGATGTATGAGGAGGGAGCATCATATTCTATATTACAATGCTATAATATCTTATTGTAATAAGTCTTCCAGCTCGGCAACTAAAATGTTTTATCGCCGCCAGAAGTGTTTCGAAGTACGCAGGTAGGCGTAGCTGCTTTAAAAAATAAAATATAAAATCTTAATACAGTAGAGCCACAATTATATATATATATATATGATATAAACCCATAATTTATTAAAGTTTTAACTATACAACTGAGGATAGTGTAGACTATCTTCAGGGATATCGCCAATGATATTCGGTATAACATTCAATTTTAGCGCAATAGAAATACTTACAGCAACAATAACAGACAGCATAAAAGATAACACTACCATAAACAGAAATAATATCACACAACAGATTAACCTGCCACAGCACCTTCCCATCTTGCTAAGCGAAAAATGCAGAGCAAGATCGAAGTGGCACAGGACTTGTTACCCATCAGATAAAACTGGATATCCCACTCTAAATGACTCTCTCACCTAAGGCTTTTCATCCTTCAGAAATAAAGCTCCTGGACATGACCTAATTACAGCTCACATCCTAAAATCCCTTCCTCGAAAAGCTATCCTATTCCTCACATATATATATAATTCTGTAATCCGTACTACCTATTTTCCTGATAGATGGAAACTATCTATAGTAAAATCATCCTATCTCCCTCTTACCCATAATGGGCAAGATCCTCAAAAAACTCATACTTAAATGTCTGTATCCCATCCTAGATAGTAACCACATAATCCCAGACCACCAGTTTGGCTTCCGAACATCCCACTCCACTATCCAGCAATGTCATCGTGTGGTGGATGTTGTCTCCTCTGCATTGGAGCGTAGATTGTACTGCACGGGAGCCTTTCTCGATGTAGAACAGGCTTTTGATCGAGTCTGGCACCCAGGTCTCCTTTACAAAATCCGACAATTCCTTCCTCTTACATACTTTTTAATCATTCGCCCTTTTGTAACTGGCAGAACATTTAAAGTAAATCATAATGGTTCCTACTCTTCTCTCTATTCCCAGTCTGCTTGTGTTCCTCAAGGTAGCATCCTCGGTCCTATCCTCTACACAGTATTTACAGCTGACATTCCAACCCATCCTAACACCTTTATCTCCACGTATGCTGATGACACATGTGTGTTATCAGTTAATAACGACCCATATATTGCATCCCAATCACATTTATCAAGCCTCGAAGAATGGTGTCGGAATTGGAGAATTAAAATCAATTCCAACATGTCCCATCAAATTACCTTTACCCTTTGCCGAAAACCCATGACTTCCTGTCCTACTGTATCCTTTAATAGTACTCCACTTATCCCTGTTGAACAGATTCGCTACCTAGGACTCAACTTAGACAAACGTCTTTATTGGAACCCTCATACAAGACTGAAAAGACAAGAAACAGCTTGACGCTTTCGACTACTTCAACACATAATAGACAAACGCTCAAAACTTCAGATCAATTACAAAAGACTTATTTATGTGACTGTTATAAGACCTATATGGACTTACGGAATTGAACTATGGGGCTCCACCAAACCATCAAATTCCTCTTGTATTCAATCCTTGCAATCCAAAATCCTAAACGCTCCTTATTTTGTCACAAATAAAACCATCCATAAAGACCTTAACGTTCCATATGTTACCGATTTAGCCCATTCCAGATACCTATCATTCCACAATAAACTCCAGCCCCATCCAAACCCACTAGTTTCCATACTTGCATCCAATTCCATCTCGAACAATCCTCCCAGACGTCTGAAGAGAAGATGGCCTCAGGACCTTCTATAATAGAAATGTAATTAGAGTGCTGCCAATGGGTAGTGCCTCTACATGTCCTTTCATGTATTTATTTATTCATTTAGCCCTTTTACTAGATGTATATATTACAGTTGTACGATCCAATAAAATAATTTAAAAAAAAAATTACGCACGATGGAGATAATGATCGACATCATTAAGTTCAAAACAAGCCCGACCACAATATTTGTCGGCAACCTGCAACCTACATACTCTTAAGTGTCATAATAAATTATTAAAATAAATCAAGTATATGAGTATACAAAACCTTTCGGGGATCGTTTCTTTTGCATGAGTGCCAATCCAGCCTAATAAGGATCATGTATGGATTAATCACATTTCTTTTATTTTCTCAGAATATTCATCAGTCTGACAATAAGCTCCTTTCTTCCTCTTCTGTATTTTTTTTTTCTTTTTCGGCAAAATATCTATTGTACATTTATCAATATCTTTTTACACCTTTAATATATATTGCCCATTTGTTTCAGCTCCCTTTGGACCACGCACAGAGTGGTATTTGAGCCCAAAAGCTGGCCAAAAATCAAATTTGTCAACTTTCATTCCCAAGCCTTATCTTCAGGATTTGACATCGACTTGAACAAATTTTCAAAATTCACGATGGATACAGCTAAACACTACATCAACTTATATCCGTGGCTGTCATAAGTTGCTTCAGTTTTATTTATAGATGAATATAATTTTGTTATTTTTCCTTTATAATATTCTGGGATAATGTTGAAATTACATTTTATTTATTCCAATTTAACCCTTATCCCCATAGTAATAAATTTCTTGAAACTATTATTTAATTAATCACTTCTTCAGTTTAGGAAATTCATTTGGTTTTTACTTTGATACTTAATTTGTTTTATATTTATAAAAACAATGTGAATATAAGATGCAGACTTTTTTATAATGGTTGTACCTGAAATGGAAAATTAAGGAGATTGCAGCAATTTAAAGGTGTTTTTATTGTAAGTAAACAATGTTCTAATTAGTTATAATATAAATATATTGTTACAAACCTAACTGGTTTTATAATTATAAGATCTAACTTTGGATGAACTTTCTCATTAAGATGTTTAACATTTTAGCCTTGTGAATGTTTCGTAATGTTATGAAAATTCTGAGCACATTATTTGAATAGTTACAAAAATAAAAATAATAAGTATTATTTGTTTAAACTATCTTATAATAATAATATTTTGAAGATTATTAATTATAAAAGAACATTTAACAATGAGAAAAGGCATGTGGTATGGATGAATCCCAAAAGGTTGAATCAGTAAATATTTGATAAGATATACTACCTGAAAAGCCAGAATGGTTATCCCGAGTGTATGAAAGAAGGACTTAAAATAACTGATGAGGACTGCCTCGACTGAGAGAGGTTAAGGAGCCAACTCAATAGCATCAGGGTTCTTGTGGAGGAGAGAATGAGGTAAGGGGTGGAGGGAGGAGAGAATGAAGGATTACACTGTTCTGCATTAAAATCCTCCCTTCAACAAAAATGTTGTTTTATTATGTTTTGAAGTGTGCTGAACACGAATCCGAAGTCAGAAAATCTCCATCAGAATTTTTGTCAAATCTGTGTTTTAGGTCGAAAAATGAGGTGTTTTTTAACATTTTGAAAAAAAATTTATCACTGAAAACTTTAACAAAAAATTAAAAAAAACTATTTAATTTTGAAGCTTTTATAATGTTTTATAAAATGTAAATATTGGGAGAGCATAAGTATTAGGCTTCAGAAATTTTGGGCTATCATTCACAAAAGAAGGGACTATTGCCTACTGGCGGAATTCCCCAGGTAAGTGCCCAAGGCCCTCCTCCTAAACCTTAACTGTTCCCCCACCCTCTATATATTGTTCAGCCATCTGGCAGACAGGCTACTCACCACCAAGTCTACAGTCTTATTTGAACCTCGATATGGACCAGAGCTGTTTTAGTTTCAAATCTAATATGCCGCAGCAGTGTTAAAACGTTCCTGACTGTTTCTGTTATATATGTGGCAAAGTGACATTCAAGTGTAATCTGAAATCACTGACTCTATTGATAAAGAAGGCGTAAGAGTTATACTTTGGATGCCAAGTAAATTATCAGGATAAACCTTGGGGACCTAAAATTTGTTGTAGTTCATGTAAGCGATAGGCTGAAAGGAACACATTAATCAATGCCTTTTGTTGTTCCAATGATTTGGGGAGAGCCTACAAATCATGCAATTTATTATTATTTCTGTATGACTACCATTAAAGGTTTTACTTCAGCCAAAAGTAAAAATAAAATAGTATATCCTAACCTTCCATCTGCCATGAGACCTTTTCCGCATGATGAGTCTATGCCCATCCCACCTAAGCCCCAGAATTATTCCTTGAGTGATAAGGAAAAGGCTTATTCTGAGAATATTTCACCGGAACCCGGAACAAGCAATGAAATACAAGCACCAGGAAGCCAGGAAGAAGTACAATCACCAGGAAGCAATGAAGAAATGCAGCCTTCAAGTGATTTTTGTGAAAATGATACCAAGCCAAAACCTATTAACCAGGCCAGGTTAAATGACCTCGTCCGTGATTTATACCTCCCAAAAAGTAAAGGCCAATTACTTGGTTCTAGGCTAAAACAATGAAATCTTTTGGAACTAGGAGTGAATGGTTCTTCCTTTCGAAAGCGGGAATCAGAGGTACTCAAATTTTTTTCAACGGAAGGTAACCTTGCATTTTATCAAAGCCCTTTCCATTTACTTACAGAACTGAGTCTTCCGATCAATCCAGATAAATGGAGACTGTTCATAGACAGCTTTAAATTCACCCTCAAAGCAGTGCTCCTTCACAATAACAACCTACATCTATCCATTCCTGTTGACTATTCTACCCATATGAAGATTTGAAATTCGTGCTTGAAAAAATTAAGTATAGCGAGTACAAGTGGAGCATTTGTCCATACCTTAAAGTTATAGCAGTTCTTACAGGTCTCCAAAGTGGTTACGCTAAGTTTTGCTGCTTTTTATGTGAGTGGGACAGCAGGAAAAAGATCATTACATAGTGAGAAAATGGCAAGAATCCACTGATACAGTTGGTCAAAAAAACATTGTCAATCCTCCATTGGTTCAAAAAAACAAAATTCTACTCCCACCACTCCACATCAAATTAGGCCTCATGAAGAATTTTGTGAAAGCAATGGACAAGGAAGGAGAAGGTTTTTCTACTTGAAAAAGAAGTTTCACCGATTAAGTGAATCAAAGATCAAAGAGGGGATTTTTGTGGGGCCTTAAGGATGTTGAATTTAAAAGACGATTAAATGCAATAGAAAAAAGAGCCTGGACTGCATTTGAAAACATGTGTCAACAATTTTTGGGGAACAAAAGAGCAACAAATTACAATGAAATTGTGGAAGGATTGCTTTCATCATATAAGGCCATGGGTTGCAACATGTCCTCAAAAATTAATTTTTTGCATTCCCATTTGGATTTCTTTGCGCCCAACTTGGGAGCAGTTTCAGATGAACATGGAGAACGGTTTCATCAAGACATAGCCCAGATGGAAAAAAGGTACAGGGGTAAAAGCAATGAGAAGATCCTTGCGGACTTCTGTTGGGCACTACAACGGGAGACAAGTGATGAAGAGTACAAAAGGAAAAAACATACACATTAATTGAGTACAGAATTAAATAATTTATTATTTTATATATTATTGATTTTAATAAAAAAATGTTTATTAAATTTATGAAAAAAGTGTTATTGTTTTTTTTCAAAAACAACCTGCAATCTCTATAAAATGGTGCTTGGTAGAATTTTTTTTACTTCAAATTCGAATTCAGCACACATGAAAATATAAAAATCAGGAACCAACTTCTCAAGGGAGCAAAACCTTTTTTTTTTTTTTTTGCAGAACATTGTTATTGGAGGAGAAGATAGAATAACCAACAAACATGATATCTGCATGGTCCTTTGTTGGCTGGTTCGAAAAAAAAAAAAAAATTGAAATTTTCATTTCTAAATTATAAAAACTTAATGGAATGAGAAATGTTAATTGTTGATTAATGTGCTATTTTTATTATTAAATAGATGATGTAAATAAATTTAATAAAATTTCTTTTATGAGTTCTATTAATTAGTCCCCACCAATATCACCTGTTTGAAAGAAAAATTCCCCATTGCTTGTGCAGTTTACTATTATTTTTGTCTTAAAGATTACTTTCTTAAAATAAAAAGTATATTTATATTAATATAATTAATGTCCAACCATTTATAAATAAAATTATTTATTAACAATTTATAAATAAAGAAGGATTTTTATTAATCTAGTTTCTCTTATGAAGTATGTTTATTTTTAAAAATTACCTGTAAATGTAAATACCCCTGAATATTTTACTGAGGGTTAGAATATTCTACATAGATATATCACAATTGTTCCTCTTCAATGTTTCTACAGTGTGATCCTTCTGTATGCATTCAGGCTGAATAGAAATATAATAATAGCCAATACTTAGTTAGTATTTAGGGTTTGTGGCTGTTTTCTTTAATACGAAACAACTTAATATATGTACATTTTAATTTGTGTGGTAACAAAACATTCACTCATTTTACCTCAAATTAAAGAGGGTTTATATTTATTTATTACTATTTCATGTCACAATCATTATTTATAAAAATTTCTTTCAAATACAATTTCTCAACTGTAACTAAAAAATATTTTATTGGTGTTCATAGTAAAATCCCATAGTGATTCCCTTTATAGAACCCTGAAGTTATTTTGCATTCTGAATCAAGATGTTTATTCCTCAAAAAAAAATTTCCTCTGTTTCAATAAATACATTTATAACATTTACTATTATTATCATAATCATTTTAATAAAACAGCAAAATTATAACCGAACTTGATGTCATGGTTGATAAGCTTGTCTGAATTGTTTAGTGGCTATTTAGATAATTGATTTACAATATATCCCATCTCTACAAACTATTATCATTACCATGTGATCCTTTGAAGATTAACTATAAATTTAAATGATAATTTTGTTACTATTCCTTTCCCTTAAGATTAATACTGAATTTTAATTTATATTTAAACATAAAGTATAACATATTAAGAAAGACAATGGCTATTTTTAAAAGTCATTGTTGACAGCTTTAAATTGAATTTAGCTGTCTATAATGTATTACTACATTAAAACTGATGAGATAATGGAAATTGTAATGAAAATCATAATTAAAAAATTGGCATAATTTTTTTACAATCTATTACTTGATTTTTTAAGTCCTGAATTCTATAAATTGTATATTAATGTTTATTTGAAGAAAATTAGTTAACTTTGTAACGAAGGTAGGTATGAATAATAATTCAAAGTTTACAAGATTATTCCTGGAATGATAACAGCACTAGCGCTACCTGGAGAAAAACTTGGGAACGAGTAATACAGTCAAAAAGAACTTCAATTTTATTTCCGTTTCTTTGCTACTTTTGTGAAAGGAAAGTTCCTTTTTCTTAACGAACAGTAATGTTCTTCGAGTCAAGATGTAGCCGATAGAATTGTAAGTTAAACTTAGTACAGTTATGCTTGTTTTTAGCGACCTCCATTATATTGGCTTCTGGAAACGTTTTTGGTTTTGACTGTTTGGTATCCTCGTTTATGACTGCTCAAAGCATACTTACCTGGCGTGGGGGTTACCGTGATCACTAAGGCGGTTCCCCCAGGGTGAGGCTCTTCCATTGCACTTGGGTTGGGCTGACCCCTGCGAATACCCCAAATGTGGGTATCTCGGGCGCGTAATTTTTGATAGTCGGGACTGCGTTCGCGCTGTCCCGGATAATTATACATCAACCCAATTTTATTATTTAGAGAGAAAGACTGCAATTTTAGTGTCTCCTTTCTATTAACGTTCTTTCCGTTACTGTAGTTTTCCTTACTTAAAATTACGCACCTGCTGTAGCTTTGCGATTCTATCGGAATACTTCCAACAGTGATTGCAATGGCGTAATTAAATCTAAATTTTGAATATTGATCACAGAATATGGATTAAAAAATTTCGGCATTCGTACAATTCACTCTCTATTATCCTATCAATAAACTTACAAAAGGAATCATCTTCAATATCCTATATTACGTAAATTTTCTTCTTGTGGTTTACTCAAGGGTCGGCAACATTTTGCGATAGGAGGGCCACAAATGTTGCCTGAGTATCTATCACTGCGGGCCGCATGTTTTTATTTGTATGTATTTTTAGTTATATACATGTAATTTTAATATTTGAAATAAAACGTTAACAAAGTAGAGTTATTGTAGTTGGAGAAGAAATTCGTTGACTGTAAGTACTAACGTAGATGTAAAGCAGTCGTTCCCAACCTGCGTGGAACAGAAAAGATTAGGAACCACTGATGTAAAGAAGCAAGCTTGAAGGTGTTTTTAGTAATTGTACCTGTTAAGGCAATTTTAGACATTATGCTGCCCTGGGTTTTTCACCATGTGTGAGATATGTACCCCTATGTTTTTGGATTGAAAATTGACCAATATTTAATGGTATATCAATTCTTACCACAGCTAGCCGCCGGCTCCTTCGAGGGCTAGGAAACTGGTTTAGGATCTTGAATGGACTGCTGTGGGAGACAGAAATAACTAAGAGAAAAAGACTTGGATTCATATAAATCTGATCTTGTTTATTGTCAGCGATAGAAGTTCCTGTACGAGAAGGTTGGTCATATACTTAAGCAACGAATCTATATTTCACACAAGTTAAACAAGAGCATTATCAATGACAATGGTCCATACTAGGAAGACGTATATAATTTTTATTTAAATCGTTTTTATTGCTCGTTGACTATTTAGATAAATAAGAATATGGTATAGGAAGCTGAGATATGCTTTTGGAAATGCAAAAATTAATTTTACTATTTCTTGACCATCCTACATTTCATTAAACTCTTTATGATGAACAATTAAAGAACTTACATTACTGATATATATTTAAAAGGATAGCTAATAAGGATATTTTTCTGAGCAACGTTATTATAATTATTTTCTATTGATGTTTCGTACTGTAAAGACGAATTCCTGAAGGTTACCTGTTCTTACCAGATGGGAGAATACCGAGATTCATTCCGTGGATCCAATACGCATTAAATGTCGAACCGGCATTGTTGATAAATTACAACAATGTTTATTTTATGAATCTTTTTTTAAAATTATTTTATTGAATTGTACAACTGTAATATACACATCTAGTACAAATGCTGTATGAATAAATAAATACATGAAAGGACATGTAGAGGCACTGCCCATTGGCAGAATTTATGAAATAGGTCCTGATTCTTAAAAGAGTGTCGTACGCAATAAATTGATGTATGAAAAGTTTCTAATAATATCTAGTTATACGTTATATGAATATAATACCAATTAAAAATGCACACATAGGTATTGCTTAAAACGTCGAAAAATGTGCTGGCATTGGCGAGCAGGCTACGCAATGAAATAACTTTATTATCTTATATTTAGAGCATGCCTCAGCAATTCTGGTTTGTAGATATGTACAAAGGTACATTATACATTTTATATAGGAAAGAAATTCGTTGACTGGTAGATATTATAATAGGATGTAATTAGTTGGGGGTGCAGTCAAGAAAACACAGCAAAATAAGTGAAACTTATTGTATTTTTTATGTGCCGACGTTTCGACCTACTGTGTAGGTCATCTTCAGGGCTATGAGAAAACAGACAAAAACAGAATAGACTGTAAAAATACATAAGATAGAGATACAGAAAACATAACAAAATGTAGAGATATAGAAAAATTGAGTGAAAAAAGTGAAGGATATATAATGAAAGGATATATGAATAAAGATGATTGCATAGTAGATGTATAGAAAGGTGATAATGCAAAACAAAATACAAAGAGAGAAATGAAGTTAAACAGAAAAAATAAAATTACATCCTATTATACATTTTATAGAATGTCCATAACAAGATTTTTTTAATCTAAAGAGGCTTGTTTTAAAATATTGTTATAGTTTTTTTAATACTTGTGTAGCATATAATTGATAGTTAGTGCCTCTTCTTGTGGCTAGATTTCTCCATGATTATTCTGTATAATATAAAATAAAAAATAAATGTTCCTAAAGGTTGAGATTCCTTTTGGCCAAATTGTCATTCGCGATCGGGACAAAACCGCCCACTTTCGCCCCCTCTCATTCTGACGGCCTTGCCTTCTTGAGTAATGTGAAAGTGTTCTCCAACGGGGCAGTCATGTCCTGTCGGTAACCATGTTCCTTACTCTCGTAAGTAAACCATTTCCTAACTTAGTAATAAGTAACGAAGTAATAACAATACTTACGGTTCCTATACTTGTAGCATTATTATGGATAAATTTATCGTGGACTTTAAGAAGAAAGTTTCGAAAGTATTTTGTTAAACAGTTTTACCATTTCTGTTAGTAGAATATTTCTGTATATGGGTGATTCCATTCTAACCGTTTTTATTAATGTTCTGTACTGTTTGATCTCACTGGTCTCCTATTAGCAACCTATTTATAATTTTTTTATACTAATATGCGTTAAAAATAGACATCTAAGTGGTTGCGGAATTTAAATAAGAAGGAGAATTCAAAAAGTATAACTTTATTCAATTGGGCATTGAATACTCCATCATTCAGGTTGTGTCACTATCCCACGTTTATACAATTTTTAAATTGTCCTTAACTGACTTTAATTATCAGCGCCATTAAAAATTGTTTAATGATATTTCTGCATTAAAATAATTAAATAGTAATCTCAAGGTGCAGTGTCAGGGCTACATGGCGGATGTGACAACCCGACTTGCCAATACTGGCCGCTCTGCTTGAATTTCATCGTTAATTTTGTGAGTTTGAATCATCATGTGATGTTTTGTTTACAGTTCAAAGTCCAGAATCCCTTTATAATCCCACCAGAATAACAGCGTAATACTTTTTTGGGCGAGTTTCTGCTTCTGATGTTGCCTGGGCTGGCTTTTCTTTCATCATTCACAATCTCTTCTGGTTAGCGTTCTTATAAACAATCCAATTGAGTAGCGATTCAGAAGCGAATCGCAGATGTTTATGAGTTCCGCCAAATGATTATTCTTGAGCTGGAGAGGGTTCTATAGTTCGACGCAACCAAGCCTTTTAATTTTTTTTTCACCGCATGTACTCTGCAATATTGTACTATGACGATCTGAATCTATAATGGCCTTAATACGAGTCCCATCGATTTCAGTTGGACGGGTTTTCAGTGAAAAATCGCTTAAGCTGAAACTGACAAATCAATTTTGACACTGCCTTTCTTTCAAGAATTCATTTCTATATTCGGCGCATGAATTTGCTTGGAATGTGTTCTTGTCTTTTCGTTAATAATACAATGAAATATATCTGAAGTGCACGCCTTGTTATTCCATTATTTAATTGGAATAAATTAAAGATCTAATCGATATAAATTATTAACTACATTAAAGGTAGAACCCCAAACATTAAAAAAAAAATAGGTTAGGTTTTCTAAACACCTTAACGGAAGAAAACAAAAGAAATTGTTAAGGCTATCTATCAACAAAATCCGCAATCACTTAGTCCTACAATAAGGGAGTAATGCCATTTATTTCAAGGGTTCTTTAATTTTCTTAGGAATACAAAAACAATCTCGAGTCCATTATCTTGCGGCTTGCGTTATTTTAAAGGCGCTTACGACCGAATCGTTCGATTCCGTTACTGTTCCTTTCGTTTTTTAGTTAGAGGTCGTGGACTAGATGTCCTCACATTTTCGTGATTGACTTACAGATTACACACCTCAACTTTTTCCCATTATTTTTTATTATTTTCTTGCCAATCTCATACTTCTTCAGCGTGGTGTCCATCAGATTTAACTTGCCATCATACTTCCGCAACTCTATGGATGCTTCCCTACATGATGGTGGATCCTTGTTAGGGTTAATAAATAAATTGTAATACGCAATAAATTAAGCTTAATAAGTAAAGCCCATGATTAGGTTTACTTGGCATTATTATTCTCGTTTGCTGTATTGTACATCCCGGCTGGTATCCAGCAATCACCAAGTCCCTTGTTTTAACAAGTAGTACCACCTTACTCCTTGGAACCCCAACATATTGTACAATAGTTTTATTGTAAATAAAGCTATTAATAATAATAATAGTTTATTATTTGAAATGTTTTCCTAGGTGTGAACTTATTTGTATTAAATAATTTTCTAGATATCTGATATTTTATTTAAAAAATAAATAAACAGTGAGATTTTCATTAATAAACTATTTTTTTATTTTGTTCTGGTCTGATAAAAGAAATCATCATCATCATAGTCCATTCTCTCTACTGCTCATGCAGTGTGGGGTGATAAAAGACATATATTTGAATATTTCTTCTGACCTGAGAATTTTTTGCTCCTTCATAATTTACATTGAGTTAACATCCTTCTATCATGTTTCTTTAGTTAGTATTTATTTGAGTGTGAATTGTTTTGTGTATCTATCCAGTACATTCCTTAGCATTTCTAAATAGTGTGCTGATTTTTCAATTAAAATGTCCATAAATGACTGTTATGTATGGAGCCAAGCCGCCCTTGGTGCATGCAATGCTAGATAAGAGGGCAAGAGAGGGAGAAGAAGAGAACAACGAGTGTGAAGATGGGGTGAAGGAAGCTTTCAGAAAAAGAAGAATGGATTGGAATAGAAGAAATGTGCTGGTACAGAACAGGGACAGCTGGGTCAAGTTCTACAAAGGGTCTACTCACACAGGTTAGGCGGTAGGCGAGGATAAAATAATATAATGATGTCCAAAAATGACAGTATGCCATATAAACTATAGTCTGTATAGACTTGTTTCAAAATAATAATATCAGTCTAAATTGTGTTTTCTTCTTCTCGATTTTGTCAAGAAGTAATTTCATGTATCCACTTCTTTCCTTTTACCTCCTCCAATAATTCTTTATCCTTGCACTCTGCTCTTTCCTTCTCTCCTCTGTCCCGTTTCTGGTTCTTATTTCCTTCCCTCTGGAAACCCTCAAAGCTACGCATCCACCTTCTGAAAGTTGTTTTGTTTTGTAATAGTTATGCTAATGTTTGTCATATCTTCCTTGGATGTTCGTCATAAATTCCTTGGGTCCACTGGTTGCCATTTTCCCTCTTGGATACTAATTATTATTATTAATTATGTTCTGTTATTTGCTTAGGGTGTTTTTTCTGTTAAAGTATGTTTAAATATTTGGAAATGATGATTTATAATGTTTAAATGATGATGATGGTGATTAATTATTCTTGTTATAAATTATGTTTAATTATTTTCTTTGATTTTATGTTACAGTTTAGTATTTAAATGATTTTATAATGTTTTATATTAAATTATTTTTTACAACAAAGTCCCTTTTATGGACAGTTTAATTAAGAAAAATATTTTGAACTGTTGACATGTAGTATTTTGGGGGAGGAAACATTTATTAAAAATATTCAAATCTTTAATCGATAAAACAATTAATCAAATAAATATAATTCTCCTTCAAAAGAATATGTCGTAATTCAAAAAACCTAATTTTTCAAAGGAGGTACTTGAAAGTTTCATGCTGTTAAAAAAATAAAAATTTGGGTATTGGTATGGGTGGCTAAGCTTTCTTATTGTGATGATGGTATTAAAATTATTTTAATAATTGTTAGAATTTTTTTAATTTTAACTTATGTCATTATTCCACTTAAAAAATATAATTAATTGTTGCAGGTGGCTACAATTATTGTAGCAGTGATTGTGCCTCTCCAAGGCTATGATCCAGAGGACAAGCTGATAGATACAGTGTTACCACGAGAGGGCGGATCGAAGTTTGAGCCTTTTTACCCGAGGGGGGCTTATGGGCTACCTAACGGAGACTCGAGGCCGCCTCATGGTCATGGCACTTTTTACCAGCACCGTCATCCAGCTCTTGTCGACGCAGCCAACGCTCCGGCCTATGGATTCCGTTTTGATGGTCATCGCAGGTTCAACTTTGATGAAGAAGATGAAGATGAAGTAGAAGAAGTAGCTCCATCAAGTGACTGATAGGTTCATAGACGTTTCGACTATTAAATAAGAATTAAGTTATTTTCAACTCTTGTGGTTTATCCAAATCATGAGAATGAATGAAGTACATGACAATATCAACCTAAAATTGAATAATAAAATAACTTCCTTAAATCATTTATTGTATAAGTTCCTGCCTACAGTTTCAAAATTAAATTTACTGACTTTAAAATTGTAAAATTATGTAATTAATTTAATAAAATAATTTAAATACATAAGTTGTATTTAATAAATTGATTATTTATATTTGATTAATTAGTTGAGAAATTTATACTAATAAATTCATCATTCAAATTTAATGGGAAATTAAAAATAAAAAGAGCCATTTTGACTTTCTTACAATGGTTTTAGTTGTGTTAGTTAATCTATAAATTAATGATCGTGTGGATGGTTAAGCAATCCCTCTGTAAATGTAAGAAGAATGCTTTAGTATGAATGAGTTAATGTTTTAATATTGAAAGACCGAAGATGTTTTCGAGGGAGAGACACTAACCTGTTATATTGACTGCCTCAAAGTACCAAAGACTAACATTAAACAAGTAGTTTACACAAATAGTGTGAGTTGTGATAAAATCCAAGAAAATTTAAGTATTTCAAGGCATGTTTGCATTAAAAAAATAAAATTATTAAACTAAAAATTTCTGGTAGATATATATTTTTTAAACAAAATTCACGTTTTTTCTGGAACAAAAAATTTAAGCAGAATTACCGAATCTTCAATGAATTCAAGACCACAGAGTATCCTGTCTGATTTAGAGTTAGCAAATTAAAAAAATAATATTAATTAAAATATAAAGGTTTCTATCAATGATAATCCATTAGGAAAAAATAAGACAATTACTTAACAGTTTTTCAACAAAACTTTATTAATACAGTATTTATTTTTATAGTTACAATACATTGAAATTTTTGTTATTAACAATTTTGATTGTTGAGAGCTGGAAAATTTTGAGCCAATAATTTTCTAACACTCAACAATATAAATTTATAATTTATTTGTAAAATTAAGTAACAAAACTTTTCTGTACATATATCTCACTCTATCCCTGAAAAGTTAGTAAACAAATCAGATTTGTCCATAAAATAAAGTTTTTCTTAAGTTAATTATTGTTTTGGTTAGAGGAAGTTGAAACGTTATGATTTATTGATATTAACTATATACAAATCTATTCATATAAACATCCTGTGCATATTTTAAAGGACACCTGCAGCTAAAACTAGCAAACTCCTTATGCCGGAGAAATGTGTAAAGGTATGAGAAAATTATTAATGATTATTTAAGTAAACGACTATAAACTACGCTTCTTAATTTTATGAACAAATCCATTGTATAATCTTATGATTATAGAAACAATTATTAAAGCACATTCTATCAACAATACAATTTAATCTTTAACAATTTATTTTATTTTTTTCTTATAGATAGAAACAACAAGATCAGGGTGGTATATCGAGGTAAATTATAACTATAACAAAATATGTTGAGATAGGGAAAATACCCCACCATATTTTAAAATAAAATAATACAAAATATAAAACATAAAAATAATATAAATTATAACAAAAAATACAGTCTTTCAAGTCTAATAATAACAAAAATTATCAACATACATATAAACCAATTATGTACAATTTAAATTATAACTAAAGGCTCACCAAGTAAGTTGCAATTACCTTAGTGAGTATTATGAAGTCAGTTAGGCCGAATGATAATTATTCATATTGAATGATTATCATTCAATTTTAATGACAATTAATTAAAATAAATAAAAAAGCTTGCAGGGAAGATTAAATAATTAGCATTGCTTATGTTTTTAGCTTTCCCCCGTTAGTAATAAACCTTTTGGTACTTGGAATATAGCTGAAAAATCGGAATACCAAAGTACTTCAAGGGGAAGAAATAGCTAAAGGAATCACATAATAAAAGACAGATGTGTCATATAGTACGAAGCATTTACAGGAATGAAAAATCAATCAGAATGAAGTGCAACAAGAAAGAAATTGATACATTAACATAAACTGAACTCGTCGTCACCTTGATTTTGAGAAGAGCCTTTATCATTTGGAGGTGGCTCCTGAAAATAAATAAATAAAAACGCTTTATGTAATAAATTATCTAAAGTACATATTTGTTCCATATTAGATAATAACCTCAATCAGTGTAACACATTTTTTTATTGTTTATACAGTTAAATCCAAGAAAAATTAAATTAATTATGAGTATATTATTAAATAAATGTCAGATAAGGGATGACAGGTTATAGCCCCAATCCCTACTAATAGATTCACCAAAACAACAATGAAACTAAATAGATATCTTTATTCTTAGCTTTAAGAAAAAAAAGTGACATAATCTTGTTAATCTAAAATTGTAAAAAAAATTTGCTTTTCACATCTACAGTTTATTTCTTCACAGAGGAAACCTTGTATTCCCCTGTCAATATCAATAATTTTATTCAAGAAACAGTTTATTTTTTAATTATAACAACATAGTGAAACTTTCTATGAATTAATGGGCAAGCGTTCAGAATCACTGCAAGGTCAATCTTTTATAGGAAATACCCTCCTTTTAGATAATAAGTAAATTTGCATAATAATAGGCAAATTATAAGTACGGAAAATTTGTTTTTCTAAAAGATTGGACCAAAAACTGACATCAACAAAACTTTTGAAAATTAATGCTAACAGTATTAAGGACATTTTATTCAAAAGGATGGCCAACTGGGTGAAATTAAATACGGATTTGTGGAATTTAATGGCGAACTTTTTCAAAAAACAATAGTATATACAGGTTAAATATTGGTTTGAAATTAAAAGAATGCAATGGATGCTAACAACTCACCTGTCATGATATACAATTTAAAAAATGGAATCTTAACTTATGGAATCTTAATCACAACAAAAAAATATATGCTACAAGAGCTGGCTGAAGAAGAACACTTGTTAGCTAGTTATTTTAAATGTCTAAATATTTTATAGAACTATTTCTTAAAACCAAGACATGAAAGTCCTTACCAAACCTGATTTTGTTCCTCCAACAGAAGTAGATTCAATAATTGGTATCTATTATTAACACATTTAATTATGGAGAAAAATTATTGCTAGATAAAATCTTACCTGAGATGAAGCCCTCGGAGAGACATATGAAGGGGCAGCATTCGGGCGAACAGAGGCTGGAGGGGGCCCAACAACGGTCGTCTCTGGCAAAGGCAAATCTCGTGCCAGACGTGCGTACTCAACATCCATGTGTTTGATGAATGAGCTGTTCAAAGCTCGCTTGGCAGATTCCGGATCTTCCTCATCATATGCTTGAAGTAACATTTCAAGAGTTTGCACCTGAAACATGTATAAAAATTTTCTTAAGATTGAATTAAAAGAAGAAAAAATTATATAAAATTGTCATGATATTATAACTTTCTAAAAATATTTTTCGATATTATAACACTAAAGGCTACAGGAAAATAGACCGAAGAAGTCAAGAGGGATGCAGTTTAAGTTGCAATTTTTGAAAATATAATCCACAACATTAAGGTGTTTGGAAGCCGAGATGATACCATCAAAACAGTTTAGGAGAAACCAACAAAATGTAGGCACTAATTGCTTATGTCTGAAGAGAAAGATTAAATGTGAAATAACGAACAGGTTCTAGGAATAAAGGAAATAGACAAATTTACCAGACAGCCTTAGGTTTCATGTGGTCGTCCATAGTTAGCCAAATTCGAGAAAAAAATAACTCATAATCTATCCCATATTAGTATTGGTAATGATGGGTACCTATACATCTATTTAACAATAATTTATTGAAATAAACTTGGAACATAAAGATACTTATTACACACTAATTACAGTAAATAACATCCTAAATGTGTATAGTATCATTGAATACGATCTTGACTATCAAGACTATAGAGGATAAAGTAACTAAAGTAAAAAATTATATAGAGTGTGTTTTAAATTTAAATTAAAATTTTTCATCAACAGGAAGGAAACAAATCTTTAGAATTATACAGATCCATAGCTGATTCAAGGGTTATTGCTTCATATCATCACATATCTGTCAATGCTAATGTTAAGAATTACCTCTGGAGCATCACAGCAGTTTCCCCATTCCTTGAATGCTTTTTCAGCGGCAACTGTGTCTCCTCTTGCCAACTGTACCAGGACCAAAGCTACTGCAAGCCGCCCGATAGCAGGGATATTCTCGGATTGCTGATGAAGTCCTATTTCCCGCCTAATAGCGTCTGCTGCCTCATCATACCTAAAAGCAAAAACAAAAATAATCTTTCATACGAGATAAATGTTATACTATATTCAGTAATACATTTTTCTGTAAGTATTAATGAAATTTTCAAATAAATTATACATCTAATTTGTTATTACCAAGTTTTAAATATTAAGATTAAAAATAAGCTTTTTAATTAAATATCACATGAAAATGTAAATGTAATATGGGAAGAGGAAGTTAAAGCAGCCATTGAAAAGATGAAGACAGGGAAGGCTGCTGGAAGAGATAGTATTGCCCCAAGAGTTTTTAAAAGTTTGCAGGAAATGAGCTAAGAAAGATCCTACAGGCCCGTTTCCAAAAGATAGTCTCTGAAAAGCAGATACCAAAAGATTGGGAAGTCAACATTATAGTACCAATACACAAGAAGGATTCTGCTAGCGAGTGTGGTAATTATAGACCAATATGTCTGTCACCGGTGGTATATAAATTACATACTTCCATTCTTGAAAAGAAGCTGAGGACATTTGTAGAGGAAAACATCCAGTAAGAGCAAGCAGCATTTCACCCAGGACGACAAACGCACGATCATATTTGTGGCTTACGTAAGATCATACGTAAGGCATTAATGGCCAAGAATGTTCCATCAGGCCTTATTGAGGCAATCAAATCTTGCTACCAAAAACCTAAGGGAATAGTGAGAATTAATGGCACTGAATCCAAGAGCTTTCCCACGGACAAAGGAGTAAAACAAGGTGACAGTCTCAGCCTACTACTCTTTATAATCTTCATGGATGAAATCGTAAAAATATGTAAAAGAAGAACTGCGAGAATTACGATTGGGCATTGGAATATGCGGACCATACTAGCACAAGTGGTTGTATATGCTGACGATATAGCCCTGATCTCAGGCACTTCTGAAAATCTGCAGCAGACGATAACCGAATGGGAAGCCAAAAGTAAAATATTGCAAGTTGGAAGAAATCCTGAAGATATACATATTGTATGCAATGAACAAGAAATGGAAGTCGAAGAGGAATTCACATACCTGGGCACAATGATTTGCAGAAATAGGAAAGTAGAACAAGAGATTTCGAACAGGATTAATAAAAAAAGTAAACAATGTTAACTACCAGATCTACAACACTATTGTAGGCAAAAGAGAAGTAGGAAAGGACGTGAAACTCCGTATATTCAAAAGCGTATATTTGCCAGTTCTCTTAAAAGGGGCTGAGAGTTGGATACTCCTGTATAAAGACATGGAGCCGTTTAACAGATGCCGAAATGAAATTTCTCTGACGGGTAACTTCCAAGACAAGAAGAGAAAGGATCCAGAATGATACTATTAGAGAGGAGCTACGCATACGCATTGCCTCCCTCAAAAAACACCTGGAGAAGCGTCAGCTCAAATGGTTTGGGCATACCCACATAATGAGTCAAGACAGGGATCCAAGAAAGTTAATAGAAGCCAAACCCGTAGGCACTAGAAATAGAGGGAGACCAAGGCAGACTTACTGCAATTACATTTCCAAGTTGGGACAAGCAAGAGGGAAGAACATGCAGGATCTGAGGATTATGGCGAGAGATAGAGATGGATGATGATCCTGGGTTGATGCGGTACCTCGACGCTGAAAGGCACAAGAGGAAGATAAAGAAGAAGAATTAAATATTAATTTTTTCATGTAGTTTAGTTAAATAATAATTTAGTTAAATACTATTTCATTAAATCTAGCAGTTCTTTTTTAATTTATCGTATCATTAATTAATTAAATAGTTGAACTCTGTGCCAATATTTTCCTCAAACTGTGGGCTTGCATAAGATTTTTATAAATAAAGAGTTCAACACAACCTTTATTACTTAAATTCTGTAATATCGGTACTCGCGGATATTTAATATATCTACATAAGCTACCTAGTATATACATTAATATACACTACATCTTATAATTAATTATATAATTAAACTATTAGTATTCACTACCCAGTACTATGGCTAATTTACAAATGCTTTTAAAACATTGCCTAAAAAATATCAAATGTAGTTAGTTCTGCTACTCATCAATTAAGAACTGTCATGCTATTTATCAGTAAAATTAAATAAATCATCAAAAATTGATTGTGGAGAATTTCTAAAAAAGAAAAATGACCTAGGTACTTCATTTAAAGAATAGACATTAACTAAATATTTTGGCAAGAAATGTCATTAATTAAAAATGCAAGAAGAATTTCAAGTTGTTTTTAAAACATAAAAACTTAATATTATCTTATATATTTATAATTAATTGAAAACATGATTAATAGTCAAAATGAAACATATAAATTCTATACACAATTCCATAACGATTAACGGACAAGTGAGTATAAGACATTGGTCGAAAGTTAACCATAATAATTTAATAGCCACACCCTACTGTAATTTCTCCTCACTTTATTAAAATACTCTTTATAATAATAGGATGGGTGAGATTAGTATTAGGCATTTGATTCAAGATGATTGTAGCATTTATTGTTTCCAGCAATAAACAATTTCAAGGAGGAGCTAAGGTTTTTAAAAAAAAAACCTCTCAAGCACTATGTCTGCATAAAGGCTTTTTAATTTAAGTGCATCTGCTCAAATTAACAGGATGATTAAGGTTTTTTATAGTCTTTTTTACTGAGCACTATTGATGTTATTATTGATGCAGGAAATGAAGGAAACAAGAACTGGAGGTTATAAAAATAAAGACTGTAGCGGGGGTGGGGGGGGGCTGTGTTTGGGCCGAGCTTTTATAAAAAAAGACTCATTACCCTCCTATTGATTAGTAAACTAATTCATATCTTTCAGTTATGGGAATACACATTGACCAACGATTTCCCATAACACATTTAGAGTTGAAACTCGTACTTACAAGAATAATTCATCAGACCTTTACAGCTCAGAATAAGTATGATTAATCAAATGAATATTTTGAAATTCAGTGTTACTTAGATTTTGCATAAAAAAGATTTTACTATACAACAATACTTACATTTTTAACTTCACTAATATCCTTGCTGTTTTGCTAACATATTCTGCACCTTGCCTTGCATTATCTTCAATCTAAAAATGCATTAAATTAAATTTTAAAAAAGTATTAATATAGCCCATACAAACATCAATGTTTCAGAATGGATAATTTTTACAATTCATCATACATTATTACAGCTGATTATATTATTATTAATACTATTTGTCAATTTTTTCAGCATCGCGCAGTTAATTATTAATTTACCTTTAAATTTTACATTCATATTTTCCTCCCCATGTACTCAACTTCTGTATAATTTTACTATATTATTTTTTTTAATTTTCTATAATTAAAAGTTAAACCAGTTTACTATTTATTATTTGATTTCACAAACTCAAGTATTATGTTAGCACAAAGGCATTTTAATTTAGGTCCATCTATTTTAAAATTAACAGATTAAGGTTTTTTATAGTCTTTGTTACTACGCTACTTATGTTATTTTGTTTCTTTACTCAGCCCTGATGATGGCCTATAAGTTATGCCATAACATAGTCTCATAATGAATAAGTTTAGCTTATAGGTGAATAATTCTAATGACCGCACCCCCAGTCATTCATTATATCCACAGCCAACGATTTCCTCATCAATAAGCATTGTAAAGATACCAAGGAAAGATATAATTACAGAAACAACATCGGCTGCCCGTCGATAAAGCTGCAGTGCTTCAGATGGTTGCTGTTGCTCAATGATTTTCGCAGCCTTATCTAGGGCTCCTGCTGCAGCATCAGGTGAACCTTGCTGTTGATACCAAGTGCACGCCTTATCAGCAAACTCAGCGACGCTTCGAATATCTCCCATCTCTCTGCAGATAAGTATTGCTTGTTCCAAACTCCTGTAATAAAAATACTGACTACAGTGTTGATTGAAATATAACTACAATATTATCATAACAATTTAATTTACCAAAAATTTTTACGACAGATTATATTAAAAAATCTTTGATTTCTGACAAAAATACTTTTACTCTTCTGAAGTCTTCTAAACTTGCAGGTTATTACAACTGAAAGCAGACAATAGATAACACTTTCTGATCCAAAAAAAATTCTTTTTCATATAAGTTTGCAAAGAAATAGAAATTTATGCATGACTTATATTTAAATCAAAGATGGGACATATGTTTTGCATGTACCACAGAAAGGAATACATAAGATTGTGGACAGATTTAGCCATTGAGTGTAGGGAAAAAGAATTTTTTTTGCAACTATTGTCAATTATCAAAGTCAAAATCTGTTATATTTAAAACCTTTGATAACTCATTAAAAAGATAAATAAATGAGGATATTTTTATAGCATAGACTATCAAAATTAATCTCATATATATCAGAAAGGAATTTTTGTTAGAATCAATTATGACCTCAGAGGTTTTAATAGGGTTTGGCCTTTCACAGTTCTTTAACTATATACTTGTCTTTGGGATCATCCTGGTATTAATGAAAAACATAAGGGACATTTTTTTGTGGCATTTTGCCTGAGATATACTAAGTCGGGAAGAAGCCATAAGTGAATAAAATCAATTAAATGATGAGCCAATTATTGAAAGATATTCTACTCACTATAATTCTGTGCATCACAACAGATGCTAGTTACATATTACAGAACATGAAAGTTAAATATATGTTATATATTGAACTAAATAAATATCTGTTATAGCTTGGAATTGACAAAGAAAGTATAAATTAAAACAGAAAAGATTAACTACTTAGCTAGGTAATTTTGTATATTTTAACACTTTTATAAAGTAATTACATTTCATGTAACGTGGATACATTAAAAAGTGAATTTATTTCAATTTGATAACTGACAAACATAATTGCATATTGTAAAAAAAATCAAATTCTTAGATTATCAAAATTAATTTTTAATTTGCTCAGAAAGTAGTACTTAGAAAGTTTACAAACCTTGCTGCATGGAATAAAGATCTATTTTGTCTATGACACTCTGCAGCTTTCAGGTGGCAATCTTTGCTTTGTTCGAAGTGTTTTCCCAAACGAAAACACGTGGCTATAAAAATTGTATCCAATTAATAAATTTCGAATTAACCAATAAAAAATTCTTACTAATGAAAAATTATCTACATAAATTCTAAACAATTTTGTTCTAATTTAATTTAATCATCCACAAACATTCCTCAAATATATTATTGATTACGTCATCCAGGCTTATATATGTGTATACACATACATATATATATATATATATATATGACAGATATATATATATATATATATATATATATATATATATATATATATATATATATATATATATATATATATATCTGTCATATAAAATAAAATAGAGATGGTGAATAAATAAACCAAGAAAGAGTAATATAATAATTAATATCCGAACAAAATATGTTTCTAGGGCATTTATCTACTTCCGTAAGATTTAACGTTTTTGCTTATTGCCAACCCCAAGAGACCCAGTGGAAAAGATCTATTTTCTAAATATGCTATAGTTACCAGCACTTAATATCATGGTAAAAAAATATTCATACACTTGGAAACTGTAGAATGAAAATAAAAACTAATAAATAAGGAAAACCGTGGATAAAATAGATCTTTTAAAATTTTGACTGTATTGAAGTACTGAGGAATAGCTTACATGTAAACATAATGAGAATAGTTTCTGAAGTTATACTTTTCATAATAAAGTAAGAGTAAGATTCTGCATAATGTTCATAAAAAGACAAGCTATGGTAAATGAATATTCTAATCGAGCAAATCAAAGTAAATATATTTTAAAAGAGAGTAAATTATATTAAAATATATTGAAATAATATATGGTCATTCATCAAATCACTACAGGCGTTAATAACCTGTGATACATGAGATGATATATAATAGTCAGGATTCATGAATCCTGACATTTAAAATGAACTAAGAGTAGTAATGACTAAAAAATAATCAAAGGATTTAGACCATTTCCTTTGATCCAACATTTTTTTTTAATTAAGAACTTTTATTAGTGAATAGAAATAAATCAATGTTGCGTGATTGGAACAAGAAAGAAAGTCTATTATATTATTTCAAATAAATGTAAGAACCATAAATCACTTATGATTATCACTAATGTGATGGCCCACATGTTAGACAGAAACATTGGAACAATAAAATAAGTCATACTTATTGTGTGTAATCATTGACTGCACCCCCTGACAATTTCATAATATTACATAAGTCACTAAGGTTGAAAGCTGTAGCATCATAACCTTATTAACGGACAATGGATGTTTAAGTCTGCCCTGTCATTGTTATGTTGCTAGGAGGCATTGTAAAATAATTCATCAGGCTTATTTTTATAACTCAAAGATTACCAAACCATAAAAATTAAAAGGAAGCCTCTAATCATCATTGTACTATATTTAAAAAGGGTCATATGTGGTGTAGTGGTTAGCATAACAAACTTATATCCTCAAGCTCACAGATTTGCCGGCAGTTTCCCTTAGGATATCTTAAAGGGGTTTATAAATCCTAGTTTATGCCGTTCATTCGTAATGGATGAAAAATGGGAATCCCGAGCCTGTATGGTGTGAGGTACTAGTTAAAGATCTCTATCCTAATTAAAACTGGATAGGCAAAATTTAAGACTCCACTTAAGCATCGTCCAATTAGCCATAGTAGCATAAAAGTGACTTTAAATGAATACAAACATTATTATTTAAAATGTTTCTTTCTTGTTTGTAAATAAAAATAAACAAATGATACATAATCAGGGAACATTAACAATAAACTATCAATAAAAAAAAAGTGAAGAAAGTGAATAATATAATTGCATACAATTAAGATAATTTAACAAACAGATAAAAGTAAAAATAAATAAACAACAATACTTACAATAATCATGAAACTACAAAGAATATCACCTGCTTTTGTGTATTCACCAGCAGCAACATCATAATCAGGTTTCCACTTCAGCAATGTGGTTTTCATGCTGACAAAAGTTAATTAAGTATTAAACGAAGTAATATAGCAAAATATAAAACATGCACTGTCAAAGATTAAAATTAGTCAATTCTTTTTTCAGAAAACTTGTTAGGAATAAAAATTAAATCCAAATTTTTGTTAAGGATCGGTTCCTTATCTTCATGAATTATAAGGCTTAATGTGTAAACAATCATAAACTGATTATAGTACACCAAAGTTAATAGAAAATTAATTAATGATAGTTAATTAACATATAACCTTACCGATTCTCACTTTTAGAAGTGAATCTTGAAATCTTGTTTAATAGTTCAAACCAACTTCAAGCCTTAGTGATGTGATATTCAAGAAGAGAAGACAAGAATGAAGAAACCAAATGTGAAATATAACAATAAGGTCAAATTTGAAACTAAGGGAAGCTATTATATGGTTGGTTACGTTTTCAGAACAGGCAGAACAGAGAACTAACATATTTCACACGACATTGTTCTGTTTTGTTTTGTATACAGTTACATGTCTTTTTGTTTTATACAAAACAAAGGTATTGGGGGAAAGACGAAGGAGAATATCAAAGGAGTGGAAAGACACAATTCATGGGGCCTTTGACAACAGATAGTTGGATAAGGAAGGAAGAAGACATATGCTTCAGGGAAGAGACCTGGATGAAGCTATAGAAAAGGGGTCTCAGTCTGTTGAGTAGCAAAAGAGAAAAATACATTTAAAAAGATTAATAAATAAATATGTTAAAGCATATTTAACTACGGTACTTTATGATACCGGTGAGTAACTTAAGAAATTAATATCATAAAACTTAATGACAGTGACATCATGTTTACATTTACCTCTTTTCAGCAGCTTTTATACACTCTAGTCCTTCTTCAATTTTCCTAGCTTCCATCGCTACTAATTTAATATTCAAAACTTGATAACAGAATTATAAACAGTTAATACTTGAGAATCAAAAACACCATTCACAGACGTGATAACGTTCCCCCAGTATCAAGCAAAAAACATATGATATGATAGAGCAGTGTAGCCAAATTACTCATACATTTCCATTTACTCTCAACAATATGTATATAATACGATTTTTTTACAATGTTTAAAAAATAAATAACGAAAAAAAACATGTTTTTAAGAAGCATTGCATATTTGCCAGTTCAAGTGAGTAACAATTGCAAATTTGAAATATTTAATTTTAACTATTTTTATTTTGAAGAGAAAAGATTTGCCCTGGCCGGGATTCGAACCTGGGTCGTCCGCCTTTAACTGTTCGCCTTAATTTTAACTGTTATTAAGTTCGGGCCTGGCCCCTTAGTAGCTTGTAGATTGGAGACACCTGGTCTTGCCCAAGTAGACTGGGCAATCCATGGAGGAGACCTAATACTCCTGATATTTTATGCCAATATTCAATATCTCGTGTCAGACACTACTGGAAGGGTATCTGTTCCGCAGGTTGTCACTTCGACTTGAGTTATAAAGATTTTTAACTGTTTATTTGTTTCGTTTTTAATATTTTCCAAAAACTTTAGAAAAGATTATGTAATTATATTGAGTAGATTTCTTTATTTTTAAATGAGTTTCGAGTCTACCCTGTCCAAATATTAATTGTATTTCATGCTTTTTAGGCACCCTTGGTATAGACTTGGTGTATCTATGAATTATGGTATCTTTTCGTTGATACCTCCCTGATATTATTTCTTCACTCACAATGATATATTTTTTACAATTATTGTTTACTTCATTAAATTTTTTCAGAGCAAGATTTTTAAAGGAAAAACAATTCAAAATGCCACAATTAAAAGAGGTAAGGCGACAGGAGACGTCGAAAAGGTATGCAAGAAACCTTGTCCAGCCAGTTCTGCTAGTTGTACTGACAAGATAAAATTGAATCAAGCTCGACTCCAGGTACATTAAAATAATCTATAAAATCATGCAATGCTTGTACATTTGAATTTATATTGCTTATATTTTAGCATTGCATGATTTTATAGAATATAATGTGATAACGTTTTGTTAGTTCAATAACGTTCTGATAATGTTCGATAACGTCTAAGGCAGTTTTAATGTTTAAAACATAATTAATTGATATTTTTTCCCATCTTTTTGTGTAAAATAGCAAATTTTAATTTTTTAAATAATTGTTCAATCATTTAATGCGAATGAAACCCTTCTTTATTTCCCATATAGCATAAGTTTTAATTTATCTAAGTTTCTGAACAATGCGTTTCTTAAAGTGATCAGGATAACGTAGATATCGCTTCTGACTTCACTCTTTTGTTGTAATGTCTACAAGACATTTATAACGTTGAAGAACATAGTTATCTCGCTAACTGTGGTAACGCCTCGGGCTTCAGCTCTTATTGATATCATGTTGAAGTGCTACTTCGTTATTAGCCGCGTCCAGACCGACCGAGCACGGTAGGCATTGTCTCGCGAGGCAGCCTTGCGTTCCAATGCTTCGGCTGGTGTGGAAGCGGCTTGGGCTGCCTCGGCCGAGCGCCACTTGATCGCGAGCCATAAATTGTTGGTTTTTCCCGATTCTCAAAAGCGCCTCAGTCTGATCTGCTGGTATGGACGGAAGTAACGACGCTCGCGAGCCCTTGAATTAAAAATGGATAAAGAAGACTCCTATTGCCAAGTATCTCAATGTTATAAGCACTCTTTCTGATACAGTTATTGACTCTCTGTAATTAGTGTCACATTTTTGTATTTTCACAGCCACTGAGGAGCACAGATAGGAATTTTCGTTCTTGTCTTCTTGTTTTTTATATATATCCAGGGAACATAAGGGCCGTAGCAGCTAAAAACACGTGATTTTCCATCGTATAAGGGAGAAAAACTAAATGCTCAAACTGGCTCGTGAGGACCGCTCGCAACCTATCAAATGTGCCACGGCTCGCGAGCCGTGCTCGGTTGGTCTGGACCCGGCAATTGAGTGAATGTACCTCACATTCCATTTCGGGCTCGTTCTGGTAAAACGTTATCACAGTGACCGTTATTTTCCAATTATACGTTATTTTGACCCCACCACTAATGGATGGTCTCTCAATATGTCTTGCTCTTACATGCCATTTTATCACAGTTCACATTTACTTTTTGAATTTGTAGTAAATTTCAATAAAGTAAAAACAAACACATATACAATTGATATAATCAATGACAATAACCAACGAATAATTATAACTTGATCTTTTACTAAAATAAAATATAAGATAGTTCCAGTGCATAAGGATTATCTTTGGGAAGGAGTGAAAAGACAGAGTCAGGAACTAAGCTAGAAGCAAACATTATATGTTAATTTACGGCTCATTAACTTTTGATTAATTTTAATTTTTTAAATTCAAAATTGGAATTCATATTTTATTACACATTCTAGCATGAAGAGGCATGCCCAATTTGGCTGAAATCAAAGAAAGATAAACTTATATACCTCACAACAATAGGTCTCGCTATCTCTGGAGTTGGTTTAGCCCTTTACAATACGATTGTGAGAATGGCATAAACCTTACGAAACAATGATAAAGCTGTGATATGAAAATTATTTGTACATGGAATACACTTATATCCATAGATCACCAATTATATGACAGACAAATATAACCATTTTTCAAAACTTATTTTTTTCTTTTCAAAAATTAATATATTAAAAGTCATGTATCTTGAAATGTAACACCTAAATTTTAGAGGGTGCTAAAAAAAAATTTCTTTTATTGATTTTTAAGATTTATCAAAACTAACAAACAAAAAAGTGATGTAGTGAATTAATAAAAACTTTTTAAAAATGTTTAATGATATTTTAAATTGTCTTCCTATTGTGAAAGATTGTTAAACCTTTTATTTGTTCCAAAATATTTTCATCTTCTTTTTTCACCTTTCCTTAATTTTCATGCCATATTCTGAATGGTGTCTATACATACATATTCAAAACTTAGCTGGGTTGAAGAACTATTTAAGGGAAGCAGATAAATTACTGCTTCATAATTGTTTATATGACTTTGACCAGGGTATGTATTTTTATCAAAACACATTCTACTTCGAGTTAGTTCAGCAATCTGCCAAGACGTTGCATTCAAAATATTTATCCTTATCTTTTAAGAATCTAACTTCAGAGTCAAATTTTCAGAAACTGGCATTTCATTTTACTATCATCATTGGTGCAGTCACAACTAATACGCAGGTAGTTTTTAGTGACAAGCCTTTTGCTTCATTTCACCTAACAATCGATCAAACTCGCTTAGATTTAACACTACTTGAAGAATGTTGGCCTTAACTAAGTAGAAGGTCTGGACAACTTATAGATAACACAGTAATACCTAATAAATATGTGTTTTTAAATATTTTTCCTCTAAAACTATGTACCAACAAATTCTGCGACAAAGTACTGCCATAAGATCTAAGTACTTTCCATCTCTATTTATATATTTTTACAAGACAATTATTAACAATTTACATTATTATAGAAGCTTAATCTTTTACATTGATCCTACTGTTATGGTTAAATAATAGTAACAACGTCAATAAAACAATTAAGTTATATTGACAAATAACTACATTGTTATGATACAAAGTTGCGATATAATAGGAGCAAAATGTGGTGTGAAATGGTCGGGGGATGCAGTCAATGATTACACAAAATAAGTCATTTTTATTTTGTGTAATCATAGACTGCACACCACTCTTAGAATTATCCACTTAACATTGTAAATGGTTTATACTACCATTTAAGATTGTAATCCTGATAATGGGGCAACATCAAAATCTAAAGACTTGAATTTTTTTGATGTTTTAAACTGTAAAAAAGAAAATTAAAATTCACATATTTTTATGCTCACCAGTTGTTGGCTGTATTAAACAAAATTAACAGTGGAAGATTCAAGTTCTTGTGATTTGAGGCATTGACATTGAAAAGGAGGTAAGTGCCAAAATTGCTGATTTTTTTTCTTTCACTGAAACGGTTCTATGTTCCAAGGCCAATAGCGTTGAAAAGGATGTAAGTTCCTATCACCTCTCGTTAAGGGTTGAGCGATGTCACAAGATGCCTCTGGTGGCAACAGAATAGTTGAACAAACTGAAAATTGTTTCAGTGAAAAAAAAAATGCTCAGCAATTTTGGCACTTACCTCCGTTTCAATGTCGACACCTCATTTAATTCCTCTTCTCTATATCTGAGAGATGTGTGCTTCATTAGAATTTTACAGTTATATATACCAAAAACAAAACAAGATTTTGGAAATATCAATTAAGAAAACACCAAAATATAGATACAAAACATCATTGTATTAATTTTAATTATTGTTTCATTTAATATAAATTTATATACAGACCACTCAAAAAAAAAAAAAAAAATTAAATGAAATGATAAAATGATTATTGTTAGTTGGAGGGAGCAGGAAGGAGGTGCTTGTGAACCATGTGCTCCTTGTTGATAAGGTGAGTGGTGTGGTTGAGGAGTCGCATGAGATCAGTGAGGTTATGAGACCAATCGTTGAGAACTTCGTTGGGTTGCTGAGGACTGGTGAAATTGATGACTCCGGCTGGTCTGTCAGTTTTTGCAGTAACGCTCTTGTTTACGACCATCTCGCTCAAGGTCTCCTCGGTTTCCTGTGGCCCATAAAAAAAAAAATTATAATGCATGAGAAAAAAATAAAATCTACAATTTAATTTATTACAAAATAATCAATCTCTGGACTTCAATGCTAACTCTACTCAGATAAACAATTTGATAAAAAAAAAATTATTCACATTTGCTCAGTTAATAGTTGCAATGAACAAATCCTAGCAACAACATGATTTTCTTATTCTACATCCACAAAGATGTACTAATTTTGAAGGCATTTCATTAAAATTATTTGTTGCTTTCGTGCTAAATCAGCCAAATGGCACAACAGTAGTGAGGCTATTTCAGTCAACAATTTTCTACCTCATCAAGATTTTCCTAAAATATTTATAGCAATTAAATGACTCGCTAGAAAAACTATGTGAATCAATTTCGATTTTTTTCTTCTGGAATAACTAGATATCGTACGAACCTATGTCATTGACTCTCCGCAAAAGAAATGTAGTAATAATAAGTAAAGTATAAAGAATATTATTAAAAAAGTTATTTTAGAAGTAATCATTGACACTAATACATAAGTACTTATGTATTGCATTATTTTATCGGAAATAAAAATCAAAATATTTTATTTATTTCCATTCTCATTATTTCTCATCAGTTATTGCATAATTAATCTTTTACTCTTTATATTTCTTTTCATTCCTATCATTATTGTTTATATAAACTGTAAAATCCTCTTTGGTTCTGGAATGTTTATATAGTTTTTTCTGTTTTCTTTTGTTCTCAGCTCTGAAGTCGGCCTAAAAATTAGGTTGAAACATAGGCACAAATAAAATAAGTCTGACTTATTTTGAGTAATTTGTTTACTGCACCCATTGACTATTTTACACTCTTTTAAGAACTATCCAGTCAACTGTTTCCACATGAATACAAAATATTTGACCTTCGAAACATTCAAACCAGGCATTCAATTTTTGAGATCAAGAAAAGGAAAAAGTAGTTAAATTTATAACTTAAAAGTTATATAATTTTTAATAAAGGGACAAGTTTTTAAGTAGTTACATAACACAATTATTTGTAATATAATTCATCAATACTAGAATTAAGCGAAAATGAAACAAGTAACAGAAACATACAATTTCATTCAAACTTAGCAGTTGTTAAAAACTGTAATTACTGTACGCAATGATTCAGGAAAAACTAATTAAACCTCAGTTTAATTAGGCAATATATAATTTTAAAATCTATGCTGTCAAAGAAAATATTTTTACAATACTTATTTAATGAAATATATATAAATAATTTTTACCTCTACGGACATATCGAGAAGTTCTGCCATTCTCTTCAAAGTTATTCTTGTGTAATATTTGGCCATTACCCTTATATTCTGAAAATAAATTTATTAATAATTACTTTTAAAATAAATAAAATGATGAGAACAGACATTCATTAATATTTTCCTTCAAATTAAGAGCTACTCATATAATTTAATCAAATTAAAACATCAAAACACTGCTTCTTCCACTTCATTATTTATTCACCTACTACCTTCTGGGACTATAATAATATGAGTATGACGTTATATCATAATATTAGGTGGTATGTATTATGCATTACTTATGCTCCTCATACTTGTCAATGGGAATAAAAGACACTTAAGCAATATAAGTGCTGTGACCTCCTCGGTTTAATCAACTTCTAGCATAGGAAATAAACACCACAAAAGGATTGTGGATAACAATTAATCATTAATCAGTATTAAATTGAATGGAAAAACTCTTTTTCATATGTTTTTATTGAAATATCACTAGGTAATTGACAAGGACAAAGGGGCAGTGCTAGTGATGTGTTTACATACTCTGACTGCCAAATTAAACATCTACTTCCTAGCTCACTTCCACAGAAATGACCTGAATATAACTGAGAGGTATTTCTATCCTTCATCATGTAAAAAAAAAAAATGTAAACAATAACTTACATGCTCAACAACTCTGGTTCTCAAATGACGCCATCTTTTTTCTCCATCTGCATTTCCTGGAGAGAAAACAGATGTAGGAGGCAGCTCTGGATTACCCTTCTTCAAAACATTTTCATAAACATCACAGAGGCCAGACCATTTTATGAGCTCGGGATTGATAAATAATCGCAATAACTCCCTGTATAGAAAAATCATATTAATAATATTAACATGTCATTATAAAAGAGAAGTATGCTATGATAAATAGAATAAAAATTAATATTACTACAACTAAATTATATTTATGAGTTTAAAGAAACAAATTTGTATACATAAACATAAATTATGAAAAAACAAGAGTATGTGACGAGATCCATAAAGTAATCCAGTTTTCTTCATTTAAATTCTCCAAATAATGAAATATTTGATGATTAATGAGATAATTTAATGAATTAATTTTAAAGTTGATTTATAATTGACTTATTATTGACTCAATTTTTAACAAAAATTTTTTTGATGTAATGTATTTTATTTTCTAGGTGTAATGTTCCATTGATTTTGAGATACATTAAGTACTGATTCCATTATTAGTAGCATTATTTAGAATTATATTCTATCGCCAAATTACATATTAAAAATTCAATACTTATAAGTTACATATTTTTTAAACTAAACACTGAACTGCTCTTATTAGTCTATAGTTTAAAATAAAAACAGATTAATTAATTTTTTGACCACAATACTTAATCTATAACATTCACTTTTATTTTTATAGCATCCCATAATGATTTTTTATATTTAAAAAAGTACTAACTTATAAAGTGGAAGTAAATCTAAGAGAGAATCAGCGAGGACTCGGTGAGTCAGATCAGCCTGTTCATTATCGTAAGGTGCCAATATTAGATAGAGTACAACATTCTGCAAATATTCCTGACATGCTTTTTTGTCCTCTTGGACGGAAGGGGTACTAAGTATCGCTCTGTAGTGCTTGCACGTAGAAAGATATAAACCTTCATGTTCATCCAATTCAATCATGAGCCTAAAATAAAAACATACAAAAAATATTTTCATTGATGCAGTTATGGTAGAAATAAATTTGTATTAAAGAAGTTGATTAGGGATGCAATAAATGAAGACTTTTTTTTATAGCACGGATGATTCGACCAAAGTTTTAGGCAATCAGCACTAAAAACAAAATTTAACTTTTTATTCTCAGCCAATTTGACAGCTTACTGTAAACATAAGTTATACTTATTGGTATGTTAATTCTTCACTAATCCCACCTTCACCATGTCTTCATAAGGTGTACATAAGTGATTTACAATATTCTTTCAAAACAATCCAGTAATTATTTCTAGTATTGTATAGGGAATCAAAATATTATACATTACATTTATCTGGAATACTTGAAACAGCTTAACTATAGATTATTTAAAGCAAATATTTATAATCATAACAACAATATGCTTACTTGTAAAATTTCAATTTTAAATCTTGGGTATCAGACTCTTCGAAAAATTTTGGATTTATTTTCTTGGCTATTATCTGAGTTCTAATATAATCCTTTATAGCTAAACAGAGCCTCATTTGTTCCAATATGAGTTCCACCTAAAATTTAAATAACAAGAGGGTTAATATATTCACTTATACAGATCTCCTGAGACACCTATTAAGCAGAGGAGCTCAGTTAATAATTTTATTTGATATAACACATTAATTTTATTTATTACATGTTACTTGTCAATAACTCTTCCTTTGACTATTTAAAATTAGTACATGGTAGTGAAAAATAAACATAAAAAAGTCTCCTCGCTTGATTTTCTTAACCAGGGGCTAAGAAATGACATGGAACATGAGGAGCATAACATATTTTATATTAACTATAGTTCAACATCCCCTAAAAGTACTCATTAAAAATCAAGGGGTAAATAACTGAAGACTATTAACTACCCTTGTATATTCTTTATTAGTTTTCTCTTTAGTGTATCAGAATAGAGGAACAACCATATCCACTGACCCTTGTCAAGAGTTTTCCTCCTGATCTCTTCACGAGTGATGCTTCTGGCTCACCTGATTCTGTCAAGGTACATTAGACTTGGCCTATCTCTGGTAACTTCCATATCATACAAATGACCAAACCAATTTCAGGTTGATGGAATTCTAATAATTTTTTATCTGGTCTGACACTTCTCTTATACCATTTCTCCAACAATCTCTTCTTGACTTGCCAAGAACATTCCTCAGATACCTTATTTTTATGGCAGTTATCATACTCACTTACTTGTCGAGGACAGTTTAATTCTCTGCACCAAGTTCAGAAAGGCAGCTAGGAATATTTTATTTAAAAAAAAGATTTATTAGTTTTCTTCTTTAAACCCTGTTTTCTTAATAATGTAGTGCAGAATGAGTAGAATATATCATTGGCTTAACAGAGTCTATTTTAAAACTTTCAGATCGATCCTTCATTTTTTGTAGGAAGATGTGCCCAGATATTAGAATTATTAACCTTCTCTAAAGACTTGTGGTTGCAGAATATGTGAATTGAGTTTGCTACATCTTATCATAAGCACTACCTAGCTTAAAAGGATTTATCTTCATTTTTTATTGTTAACGACCCGTTATACAATGTAATAAAACAAATTTCATAGAAACGATATGTAAAGATAAGTGTAAATTAAATTATAGATACAAACAATATAGTGGAGAAGAAAATAGTCCAGGTGGAGGTAAAAAAATAATTTGTTAAGAAATGGTGGACTAAATATTAGAAGTTGTAATATTAAACTATTTGCTATTTTCGGAATTATTTTTTTAGGATTTCTTCTCCATATTTATATGAGCAACTAATAATAACTATTAAAACAAATGGTGATTCGTTAAAAAACATTAAAAAAAATTAAGAATATCAGAAGTATAATTTTAGATTCTATTAACAGACTACTTGTAACTACATGATTACCTTTTCACGTTTATTCATCGAACCATAAGTTTCAACTTGAAGCTCTTGCATGATATTAGCTGCACTAGTAATATCACCTTCTAATTCCTTCATTTTGGCCAACTTATGAGTTAATCGAGCTCTTTCGACCTCAACATAGATCTGTGAAAATAAAACAAACAATGGCAGGTTTAAGTCTTTTGCGTCACTTCAATTCATTGAAAAACTTAGTTAATCTCAGAGCATATATGGATGCACAAAATTTTTTTAAACTATAGATTAAGGCCTGCAAAAAACTAGGACTATATAAAAGAAATAATTTACCTTTCCTTCGGTTACATTTCGAAGGGTATCAATGAGTTTCAACTGTGAATCCTTAGTGGGCAATTTATCAACATAATCGCAGCACTCCTGAACCATATTTGCAACGGCTTGTTTTAATTGGGAACGTCTCTTAGACAAAAGAACTATATGCTCATTTAATGCCATCCAATTCTTAGCTTCAAAACAAATTTGAACAATTGCGACCAAAACCCTACCAGTAGAAACCATATCTGCTCCCTGAAATGAAAATGTTTAAGAATGTTTTAAAATTAGCTACATATGCATCAGTGTGATCAAACCTACTGTTCTTGTTTGTTTTTCAAGAGCCAACAAAATATCTAAAGCATCATGCAATTTTCCTTCTGCAGCAATTTTTTTGCATTCTGGAATTTTATCATCACAAGTTGTACTGTAGTCCACTTCCATCTTAACGATTCGACCTTCTATTCCAATATTAGAGTCACCCATTGTTTACAACAGAAATATTACCTAAAATATCAGAACATGAATGAAAAAGTTTCAGAAATTATTTATGCCAGTTCACATGAAAGAATAACAAACAGCTCAAGTTTAAAATCGGGATTTCACAAAAAAATTTAATAGTAATGACTTACAAATTTATAATCAAGACGTAATAATGAAAAAGTTTAAATTCAGGATGACAAACTACTCACAACACTTTCGAGTGAATATACAACAGAAATTTAAAACCTTCCAAGTGTTTACCAATGATAATACTTAGTCACTCTACTCTCCCAATGTTGCCGTTATAACAAACTTATTTAATATAATACTAATAAATTAATGTACAAAATACAATGTAAAATATTATGGACAAGAGAAATAGTTCATTTTTATAAAACTAAAGGAAGAAGAAACTGTAGAATTCAGTTTATTACTTATTGTTTGATCTACCTTAATTATGAGCCATTACACTCGAAATGTTTCTGAACTTTATTAAATGCAATATACTTTCATTAGTCTAGTGTAATGGGGGAATAAACCTTTACCACTACAACCCTTGAAAGGTTTTAAGCTCAATCCATGGTAAAAATCGTAGAGTTTCTTGAACAGGGGTTGTGCAAGGAGGTGATTTCTCCAAGATCATGCTCGACTGTCAGGCTTTTCCCCAAATAAGGTTACTCATTTTAGAGAGCCCTATAAGGGTAGTGATGGGCTTAACTGCTACTTTTCAGTAACAGTTCTAACTGTTATTGTGATTTTTCTTATCTGTGATTTCTTAACTGCTACTAACTGTTATTCGTGATTCTGTCGAATTGCTACCAACAGTGATTGCTTAACTGCTACTAACTGTGATTTTTCTTATCTGTGATTTCTTAACTGCTACTAACTGTTATTCGTGATTCTGTCGAATTGCTACCAACAGTGATTGCTTAACTGCTACTAACTGTGATTCGTGATTCTGTCGAAATCTTACCAACAGTGATTCGTCGGCGTACTTAATCCCACATCTTGAATACAACGATCACAGAATACACATTATAAGGATAATAATTACTTTGACACTTGTATAATTCACCATAATCCTATCAATATACATACAGATGGAATTATTTTCAATATCCTATATGACGTAAATTTTCCTCTTATAAAGTTAAACCCATTCAAGACGATTTTTTTCGAAGACGGTCCCCAGAAGGGAAAATTTTTTGTCTTTATATTATTCATTTTAAATAAAAAACCATGTTTACTATGGAAATCACCCAATTCGTAAGTGAATTCTCTTAAATAAGATCACTATTTAACTGCACACTGGGTATGCAGCTCGCTCCTCGGAAATGTTTATTAAAATTTTTACCAAGTGTGCAATGTAAGATAAAATGAAAATACATCATTAAAAAATTTATAAACATTTATTTCAAAAATAGTTAGATCATATAAAATCGCTATTTTGTTTTCAATGATAAAGAACAGAATATAATGGAAAGAAAGTTTTTAAAAAGTTTAAAAAAATAAGTTTTTAGATTTTTTGGTACACAGTAATACCAATGCAAAATTTTGTTTTCCTGTACTTTACAGATTTCCTTAGTTCAAGAAAAATCTTATTTCAACGACTTGTTTACTCAGAATAACTGATAATTGCACATTACTGTTATTGCAAACACGGTGTGGAATCGGTCTCAAATGGGTTTAGTTGTTACAAGATAATGAAGAGAAGTATCATAGACTTTTATGGGTAAAAAACAGAACAAAAACTAAATCCTCAAATAAAGATTTTTATTATTCGAATAAACAAATAGTGTAAGAAATCAATCATAATTCAATAAGTGATTTATGATCTTATTCAGGCGATACAATTTGTACGGGGGCACGTGCCCCCCACATAGTAGTACCTACTAATACTATCATTATTTTTTGTATAGGTAATTTACAAGTGAATATTAATACTTTACAATAAACAAGCTGTAAATAAATATCTGACTTTCCCTTTTAATTTATTTATATATAATTTAAATTATATTAATAATTTAAATTTACTACTGTGCAGTTAATTTTCTACAGTAAAATTAATTAAGTCAAATTAAGGTAGTAATATTAGTCACAAACACGCTTCAATTCCGTTCGCCGACGACCAGTCGCCCTTATGCGAAGAACAGTTTAGAACTGTTACTGTAGTCACAATAACAATCACGCTTTAATTCCGTTCAGTTCTATCGCCAATGACAGTGAAGAACAGTTTAGAACTGTTACTGTAGTCGCAATAACAATCACGCTTCAATTCTGTTCGGTTCTATCGCCAATCACTGTGAAGAACAGTTTAGAACTGTTACTGATGAATTTGTGATCACAGGTAGACCTGTGACTTTTGAGTAACAGTGAAAAAGTAACAGTTCGTGATTTCTGGCCCATCACTATATAAGGGTCTAGAGATCCCACAGACCAAATATCCATATCGGACATGTTCCTTACTCTTGCAACACATTGGGGCAAGGACAAAAAAAACAACCAAATATATATCAGTGGTTTCTAGTCCTTAAACAGCTGAAGCTTCATGACTTATTACAATTTTATAAAATATATTTTTAGCCCACTACAGCAAAAGAATTTGTCGTCCGATTAGCCATAGCAGCATAATTGACGTTAAATGAACAAACAACAATAGAAGAATTTGAAAAGATTTATTATAGTCAATCTAAATTACCCAATGAAGGCTTATTAGTTCTTTTTTCGTATACATTTATTTTTAATGCCTATTGGAATTGTATGGGTATATTCTTCATATAAGGGAGGCAATAAAATACCATTTAATAATTTGCGTGGTTATGGAAATTCGAGATACATATTAAAGTTATTCTTCAATAATAAAGGAAAATAATTACGAATATTAAAAAAAAAAAAAAAAAATCCTCCAGTACAAATTAGGTAGTTTTATAAACTACATATCTTTGCGATGATTCGTCTCATAAAAGGGGGCCCATTTTGTCCTTAACCGAGCTGTTTAAATATTTAATACAAATTAAATGAAGTATGTTGTTTATTAAATCCGCCGAGTTTCACCAATACAACATTTGATATATATAATCTTCCTGCAAACCGTTGTACCCTTTTGTATCAGTATTGGCTAATTCATAAAAAAAAAAAGTCTTAATATGCCCAGTCCCAACATCGCTGATTTAAAATTTGATATTTTTGTTTAAAATACAATATATTTTATAAGTAGAACTATTTCTTCTTCCGATTCCTGTATAAATACCTTTAAACGAATAGATAATTACTATATGTCAGTTTATTTAATTTTGTCTTCTAATTTATGAAAAAAAAATTTCTTTGAGCATTTTTAGAATGATAAATATATAAAACAAATTCGATGAATCTACCCCTCTTTTGACAATTTCTCTGTTGGTGTTTGTTTTTTTTTACAATACTGAAGTTTTACTTAACTAATTTATGTAAAATGACTCAAAGTCTCATGAACTTCTATGATAAACTTTTCGAATTTTACGTATCATTCATAGTTGACATTCAATTAGTTGGATTGCTCCATGAAATGTAGACTATAGTTTTCCGTGTATTTTTGAACGTATAATAGTAACTATGCAGTTTATATCATACTAATGAAGTTTGTTTTAAGAAATCCGTGAGTTCAAGCATATATAATTATAATAAGTACAGGAGTTATTTTTGTTACCATAGTTACGAATGTTTTGTTTATATCCTGCCTCCAAAGAGCTAAAAAATGTATGACACGTTCTTGGATCGATAGTGAAATTCATCTACCGGCGTATTTTTCGATTTAAAAGTAAAAGTAATTTTAATTGTTGGATTATATTACTACGTTTATTTCTCATTTGGTGGTTAAAATGCTTTTTTTTACTTTAACATTTACACTATTCATTTCAGCTACTAAATGAAAACCCAGCGTTTTACATATATTTGTTTAAAACTGTTTAATGACGTTATCAATATTTTTATCTGCAGGACATCTTTTGAATGGTCTTACGTACTAATAAGTGTAACTGATTAAATTGGTGTCAAGGGTATTATCAATTAAATTTATTATGCCATTCGTATTTTCAACATTAGTTTGTTCTTGAGTCTTCAATCATAGTCTAAATTTTTAGCAAATTAGAGTAATTAAATCCAAAATGAGCAGTAATAATTTCATGTTCCCACCAATTCTCACCCACCCTAAAAATAATGACCTTCATGAAAGATTGAAAAAATTGAAGCAGACTTTTTTTTCAAAATTTTCTTTGCATCCTGATGTGTACATCAGGGTACCAGGAAGGGTCAATTTAATTGGAGAGCATATAGATTATTGTGGTTATTCAGTTTGCCCTCTAGCCATTGATAGGGACATTCTCTTAGCTGCTAAAGCTGTGGAAGATGAACCATTCTTGGAAATAACTAATCAAGATTCAACCTATCCTGACTGCATTGTTCCTGATTCCAATTTTTTGTATGTACAGTCAAAGTATGTTTTTATAAAATATATTTTCTTCATGGATCCATTGGTACTAATCACTTTCACAACTAAGATAAGAATTAGAAGAGAAAATGTAGTAGAGTATTCTTTCCGATTTTTGTTTTAGAATTGATCGCCAAAAGTATGGTTGGTGTGCTTATGTGCTTTGTGGAGTTCGTGGTGCCTTGGAAAAGTTAGGTGGGAAGTCAGTTTCTTTAAGATTTGCCCTTGTTGGGACAATACCACCTGGCTCAGGAGTATCTAGTTCTAGTGCACTTGTTTGTGCATCCTTACTTGCTACTACTTACTTAAATAAGGTATTAAATAAAACTTGTGTGTACATTGAAAATATTCTAATATTTTATTAAGTGTATAATGTAATAATTAAGAGTTTGAAAATCATAATAATTTCAGTTACTGCCACTGTATACTTCAACAAATTTTACCGCTGACTGAAATACCATAACTCTGACTGAAACATACTACCAGACCATACACCCTCATGGTATATTTTTTAATAGTTAATCCAGAAGGTATCAGTTCCACAGATTGTAGCTTTGAGATAAGTCACAAGTTTTAACTTACAATCGTTTTATTTGTAATATTCCCCAAAATACAAATAATCATGAGTTTTAGTATGAAATAAAGAGTGTAATTATGGATAATGTTTACATTTCGGTAATCATTTCATCAAGAAATGAACGTTTCAACAAATATTTCGAAATATAGATATTATAACTTAAACAGTATGTGTAAGTATGCTCTATAATCTGCAAACAGTCTGTAATTGTTACTATATACAGTCAGTAATAAAATTATTTGTAGTTTTGAGAATAGTAAAAAGGAAACAAATAAAAAGTTAGAACTTGTGAATTAACTCAAAGCGATAACCTGCGGAGCTGATACCATCTAAAATATAAACTAACTCATTAATTAAATCCTTTCAACTTTATTAATAGTACTATAGTTATTTGCATTTAGTAATATCAAATGAAGTTTAATCTTTATTATAATGATTACTGTTCATTTTATTGATAACAATTTCGAATCAAACTTAAAACTAACTAGCATTTAGGTAATTCTTTTATATATACTAAACAAGTTAAGTGCCTGTTCCTATTAGCATTATTTGTAAGAACCTATAGAACAGATATATTTGTAATTGTAATAACTATGTAAAATAAAAAAAATATATTAGTATTATTTAGAACAGGGGTTGGCCAACCTTGAACATTTTTCCAGCCTGCAAGATGCATAATATATTTATTTTATGGTAATTATATAAATATTTTAAAAAATAACTGTCATTATTTATAATTATTTTTTTAAATTGTATAAATAACTGTCATTATTTATAATATTTAAGAAATAAATCTCATCATATTTAATGAGATCAAATATGATAAAATTATTTTAATGATTATAATTGCGGGCAGTTTGATTATTACTATTATTACATTATCTATGTTAACATGGAATGAATAAACAGGAATAATAGTAAACAAAGTAATGATATTATTTTTCATTTTCTCACTCTGATAAAAAGTCTATATCGAGTCTAAATATTTATTTAGATGTGGCCCAAGAAGTTATGGTGCATTTCCAAAGTGGCCCGCAAGATCATTTGGGTCGGCCATTCCAGTTTAAAACCTTGATAAAGTTGTAATTAAGATGAGTAAAAATGTAATTAAATGATAATAATAAATCTGGTTTAATTTGTTACTTGATAATAACAAAACTTTGTCCCTATTAATAACAAAACTTTGTCCCTATTAATAACAAAACTTTGTCCCTATTGTGAGAATGGTTGTAAATGAACATGGTGAGTTTAGAGTGGTCAGCCCTACCACATAAAGTTAAGGAATAAACAAACTTTTTTTTTTACTTTTTATGATGTATTAAGTTGCTCAATATTAAAATTTCAGTTAACCTTGCCCAAGACAGAACTGGCAACAATGAGTGCCATATGTGAGCAATATATTGGCACTGCTGGTGGGGGCATGGACCAGGCCATTGCTTTCTGTGCTACCGAAGGTAAGCTAATGCACCCAAACTAGTTCTGAATTTTTATTTAAAAAATTTGCTTTTTATGTTGATGTAATTTAAATATTATTAGTATAAATATTTATAGAGTTGAAATGATAGGTTGCGCTAAGCATATAGAATTTAATCCCTTAAGAACGACTGATGTGTCCTTACCACGTGACGCTGTTTTTATAATAGCTAATAGCATGGTTAGAAAGAATAAAGCTGAATCGGATGACTTTAACACTAGAGTTGTTGAGACACGTCTAGTTGCTCAGGTTTGTTTACTTGTAAAATTATTAATTATTTACCTTCTCCAGCTAATGGAAGCTCATAACTACAACTATTGAAATCATTCTGCTTTGTAAGGTTTTAGCTAAGAAGCAGCTGATTACAACTGTTGATAAAATGAATATTGCCAACATTCAGGCTAAACTGGATGTTTCTTTGGAAAAAATGGTTTCGCTTGTTAAAGCCACATTCCATGAAGAACCTTATACAAAAGAGGAGGTATTTCTTCTTTAACTCACACTCATATATTATAAATACTACTAGAAGGTGAATCGTTCTTTCACATTTGCTTTTATTTATTTCATGCCTAATTATACCAGCTTTATATTAAAATATTTTCCCACCACTGAGGGTACTCACTTTACAGACTGATACATTAAATTACATAATTTGTCTGTTAAATAAACTGTTTTATTTGTTAACAGCCACAGGTGGATCCTGTATGACCTACAGGCCCTCCTATGGCTCAACCACCTGCTAAATAGTGGGTACTTTAAGGGGGAAAACCTTGAATTGGGGCAGTTAAGTTTGATCTCAGAAAAATTACCTCTCTGCGCAACCATTGTCTTGAAAACAGTAGGGTCCCTAGCATGATATTAAGTGGTACAGATTTTTTTAATTAGTAGTCTTAGGAGTACTTAAGTAGTGGCTAAAATAGGAGTAAAACAACTGACAGCTATAACAAAACCTTAAAAAACTATGTACTTTAACAACACTAATCACTTGATGAGTCAATATGTTTCTGCGATTTGGCAAAATTACGGTTATTAATTGAATCATCAGCCATTTTGGAGTCTTTGAAAAGCGTTAATTTTTTCTACTTACATCCGACAAATTTCAGTCGCCATCATCAATTGCTGTTTTGAGGGAATACTTCCCAGAGTGCCTCATCTCAATTAAGGGCAATTTGGAGCGACCGTTTTGTCCCTTTATGATTTTTTTTGTGGTAAAACAAAACTACAGGCATGGGCCTACATTATATAAAATGAATAAAAATGTTATGATTCATACAATTATCAAGTTTTTAAAAAAGTAAGTTGTGGTGCCGCACCCTGTATAATTAGGGTAGGGATCTTGAACAAGTACCTGACATTGCACAGGCTCGGATCTTCATTTTACCTCCCTTCCGAAGGACAGCATAATCAAGGATTTTATCCTCCCTTAAATCATAAGGCCACCACATGCCAGGCTGCGAACCCACGATCTTGGGCATAGTAGGTTGTCATGCTAATTACTAGACCACAAGTGACCCCATTATGCCTAGTTTGAACCAAGGCCCTACAAGTAACCTATTTTTCAAGTTGATTGAGCTACTTTCAGTAAACATGACTTTCCTCATTGATGTATTCGTTGAGAACTTTTGAGAAATAAAATTGAAATGTTTAGTAAAAAAAAAGTGAATTAAGCTGTTTTTAAAATTTGTTTTTGTGAATAGTTATAGTTTAATTCATTAATAATTAAAAATATTATTTTTTAGTTATGCGAAGAATTGGCGCTTACAGAGGATGAATTATTGAGCAAGATACTGACGCCAGACACTAGACATCTCTCTCAATTTAATTTATATCAACGTGGGCTCCATGTCGTGGAAGAAGCATTTCGTGTGCAGAAATGGTTGTCGACTGACTCTGTACAAAGTTTAGGTAGTCTTATGAATGAATCTCATCATTCATTAAGAGACCTCTATGAAGCTAGTCACCCATCTTTAGACAGGCTAGTTAAGGACTGCCTGGAAGGAGGGGCCCTAGGGGCGAGGCTAACGGGCGCAGGGTGGGGTGGTTGCGTAGTCGCCATAACTACTCAAGACAAAGTTCATCATTTTATCGAGTATTTGGCAAAGTCATACTATAAAGATTATAATGGCGATTTCAGTAAAGTTGTATTTGCAACTCAGCCGGGGCCCGGTGCTCAAATATTTAAATTCTAAATTTGCTAAATTTTTAAATCTCAAAATATCATTTTTATCATTAATTTTATTTTAATATAAAATTATGTTTTAGCAACAATTATTGATTCATGAAATAATATTACATATATATTTAAGAGTATCGTTTGATGTCATATTTGTTTTAAATGTTTCAATAAATCTTTTTACTTTAAATGCAAATGAATGCTGACTGGATCTCAAGTTTATGCTTTTTCTTTACTTTAATATATTAGCTTACATTTTGTTATTTTAAATTTAATTATAATATTTTTTTATGTTAATATCATTAATGTATAAATAATATCAATTATGTTTTTTTTAATTTTTAAAAATTGATAACAAGAAACAGAGCTAGGTATATACTAATAATTTTAATGGTAATTATTCAGCAAGTCGACTCTTCGAGTTGAGTCACAACAAGTTTTAATATTTCATTTGTTTCACTTTTAATAAGTTCCAAAAATTCAAGTCATCTTGAGATTTAGTATGGAAAAGATAATGTAAATATGGGACATCTGTATACTTTGGTGATCATTTCATCAAGAAATTAACGTTTCAACAAACATATATCACCTATACTTTGAAATGTTAGTTGAAACTTTTATTTGTTGATGAAATGATTACCAAATTCTAGTCTAAATACCCATAATTACATTCTCTTTCCATACCAAAGGTCACAATTACTTTTATTTTTGGAAAATATTAAAAATGAAACGAATAAACAGTTAAAACTTTAATTCAACTCGATTAAACAAAATTAAGCTTTAAAACAACTCAAAGCGACAACCTGCGGAACAGATAACATTTGAATTTATAGAGATAATTTATTTGGAATCATGAAGAATATATTTTAATTGTATTTTTAGTTTCTGTAAACATGCATATGGAGCAGAACTACTTATGTTGAAATAATTTTAATCTTTAAAGGGACTGTTTAACTTATATTATAATTGTATGTTATGAAATATATAAAAAATGTTACATGTTTAATTATTTTGGGCATTACCTCAAATCAGAAATTATTTTATTTTATTGTATGGATGTGTATATATATTTGATGTTATTATAATTTATGGTGTATGTATATTCGCATAAAAACTGTAAAAGAATTTTGATGATGATAGTTATATTTCTTATATGATATATATTTCTAATATTGTATATTTCTCAGAAATACTGTCATTGTTAAATATTTTTTAATCCATGTTTGTTTAAAATAAGAGTTATGTTGATAAGATATATTTTGTTTAAAAAATGTTTTAAACCAAGAAAATGTGTCTTTAAAACTTTAAAATGGTATTATCCAGAACTGTTCTTTATTATATTACATTAAAAGGAAAATATTGTTGAAACTATTGTAAATTATATTATCTTATTTTAGAACCAATTACTATTTTATGACCTATTCAATTTGTGAACATATATCATTTCAGTTCAGGCTGAATCGAGATCTGTGGCGAGAACTTTTAGAGACATAAAGCAACCAAGCTGTTAAAAAAATGTTAATAAAAAAAAAATTTCATATATTGATAGTTAAATTAATGTAATTGTTATTATTTTTAAATATTTTTGTTTTGAAGAAAAAAGATTTGCCCTGGCGGGATTCGAACCCAGGTCGTCTGCTTCACTGTATTATTTTTAAATATTTTTCTCTTCAAAACAAAAATATTTAGAAATTAATATTTCATGCCTCCAGCAACATTAATATATTCCTGGCTGTTTTGTGCTGCAAGCTTGAAACATTAATATAACTTAAATTTAGACTCATTTAATCTGCAGTTTTGAATTATGTATTTGAAAAGTCTGGATGTGTTTTACTTAAAAATATTAAATTAAATATATTTTATAATCAAGATTTCCATCAATCTCAAGGATATTGCCACTTTATGAAGTCTATCTAGTATAATTCATGGCTACTATTACTTAATGTTCAAGTATAAAATTTGTATTGATTAAAATTATTTAAATAATAAAAATTGATTAAAACTGTCATGCCATCAGCTTCTGACCGTAATCAGCCTAGAGATAAGCGAAACTCAATGGAAACTTTTAAGTTGACTGCCTTTATTAAAGTTCAGAGCCTTAATTGAAATTATAATGTAATATATGTTTTAATTGTACATGACAGTTCTACCAACTGCTTCTTGCAATCTAGATGTTGATTCACATGGTTTAGTTATTGGTTTTCATAAAGCAACATTTAATCCTTGAATGAAAAGTAAATTAATGTTATTTTTGAATGCTGTCACAATTCATAATTTCCACCTTTTTTTTGTGAATTCTCCCCTCTACATCTTCTATTATTAATGATGCTTATGTTTAATTATTGATTTCTATCAGCATTGGTAATCATGAAATTCTCGGCTGGATGGGTTACATAAATTAAGCATGTTAACCTTTAAAATACAAGCTGAATTTCCCAGACTTACATAAATTAGCATTACCAAATGTAAAAATTTAAAAAAAGTTACATTATGGGATGATTCATACCGGTAACAACAATTTACTAAAAAACTAATATTAAGTGCACAAATGAAATTTTATGTATTTTACAAAATATGTAAATATGAAAATGTATGAGTAGAACATATTGTTATTGTCGGCTAAAAAATAATTTTATCACAGTCCTTTTTTCCTTAAAAATTTATCACAATTAATTATTTAATTGGTAGCTGAGTGTGTAGAGTGCTGATGTGCTATGCTCAAGGGCTCCATCTTCAAATCCAGCTGTGGCAGATAAATAATTTAATCTCTTAATAGACACGGATGTACCTTGTGGAATTTACAGACCCTCCTGGTGCTCATCTGGCCATAAAATGGGTGCCCTTAATCGGGGAAAACCTGGTGGTTGAGCTTGATCTTATACAAATTACCTTCCTAAAAACAATGTACAGAGCCCAAGACCTTTAATGGCTAGTAGCAATAGTTTTTTTTTTTGGTAATTGTTTAATTTTCCCCAGCGAAAATTACAGTAATCTCATCTATTTTTCCTATTGTCTTATTTCTTGAGCTTGGACGTTTTTAGATGACAGAAATCTATATAGTTATCTAATAACCCACGATTTACAATTCTGTAAATACCCTAGAAGGAGCTGAATTTCATACATTTTTTTTCCATCAATGTTTTGGGAAAATTAAATGCCAGATTATGTAGAGATTTTGAAAGTGCATTTCCTGAATATGATTACTTATTTTGTTTACAAAAGAATTGATTTATGATAATGACATCAAGCTTTCTATAAAAATATCTCCTCGGACTCAGTAAAGAAGGTTGTAAGAAAAGTGGTAGTAAGGGAATATCGCATATCATGAAGTGTGTCTTTCTGAAAAGTGGTGGCTAAAAAGACAACTTCCTCTTCCTGGGCCATATCAGATCCAAACCTTGTGGTTTGAAGATTAAGATACTGAGACTCAATCTTATATGAAATTTACTTTTTAGATTGCTGCATCCCTAAAGTCCCAAGAAATGGTGTGAAAAAAGATAAACCTATTCTATCATGTTTACTGTAAATTAATTAGCTTTGAATGATTACATTAGTATCAATCCTCTGATTATTAAAAAAAAAATGTTTATACATCTTCAGGCACTGGATAATGAACAAAAAATATTGAAAAATAGAAAAACTTAAGTTGACCAGTTATAAGAAGGTAAACGTTTTTTAAAATCATAAAATATAAATGTTTAAAATTATAAAATAAAAAACAGTATTATTTTCACCAATAAAAATAATTTCATTATTTATTATTAAGAAAATTGATATACCCCAAGGTTATTAATTAATTTTGATGTGGATTTGCATGGTTTGGCTGTTTGTTGTTGTAAATCAATATTTATTCATTGAATGAAAAGTGAATTAATTTTGTTTTTAATGCTGTCACAATTTTTTGTTTCATGAACTCCCCCCATCCCCAACTGACATGTTCCATTATCAATGATGCCTATTTGTAATAATTGATTTCTATTAGCAATGCTAATAACGCAATTGTGACTGGCATTTACTCTCAGTTTTATGTACTTTACGAAGGATATTTCTTCATTTAAAAATTTATTTATTTTCTGAAACTTTCTTAAAAACATTGAAGTTTACAGTTTAATCAACGTTTAAGTTTAAGCTAAAACACCAGATGGCTTCTTATCACCCGTATAAAAATGATTACGAAGCAGCAGCAGATGTAAACAAAAAAGCCTTAGCTGGTTTCTCGGAAATTTTCTAAATTGTTCTCGTTTAATAGTAATTATTAAACCAAATTTATAGGTTGATTAATGCCGTGCCTAGCTATTAACACAAGACTGATAATAGGTAAGGGAGTGTTTTGAAAAGAGGGTTGGTTCAACGACCTCTATGCCGGCCAGTCTGGAAAGTGGGGCCTCTTAACCTTTGAGAGGGGGGGAAGCGTGAAACTGCTGTTAAAGGTTATAACAAAAAGTTGTAGAGGAGAGCGTACTCGGCCGATGTGTTCGCTGGGTTTTTATGTTTAGTCAATAATGTGGGGAGCCGGGCTGACGTCACCTCTAATATAAGTCTTGTAAGGACGACAATTGTCAGATCCAGAGGAATCCGCTAGCTATGGCACCGCTCCGCTACTCTCACGCACTCGTATGCCGTGTTTCTTCTTCTTTCGCCGGAGAGGGTTCCACAGAACAGGCCAAACTCCAACAAGAAGCCTATGTGAGGACCCTGAGGGACCTGGGTCTGGATGTGATTGAGATGCCACCTGATGAGACCCTCCCTAACTGTGTTTATATTGAGGATACCGCTATCATTTGTAATGGAATTGCCCTTATTGCTAAACCAAAGGATGAAAAACGCCTCAAGGAGGTAATTTCCAATTACAATAAGTTGAAGTTCAATAGCTCCTTAAAAAAAGCAATGCCGGAACTAAAAAAAAAACACTAGTTTTTCTATAGAAAGCAAAGCATTCTTATTTTAATGGCAATGTTGAAATTCTTTTATTAACCATAGTTTTAAAAGCTTGAAACTTTAAAACCCAAAAACCTTCAAGTTCAAACATGATACAACTCAAAATATGACTTTATTAAAAAAACATGATGGAAATGAGGTAAGTCGTGCCTTGATTTAAAAGCTTCTATAAATACGAGCCCTATTGAAGGCTTAATTCAAAAATGCCAATTTTTGAGTCATGTCATTGTTCATTTGAAGGCTCAAAGACATGCAAAGTCTTGTCTAAGCCTAAACTTGTCTACCAGTTTTACATTCCTGTCTACAAACAGCATTAACTTTTACATTCCTTCCTTATATAAGTTGATAAAACATCCATCAATTTAGGTATAAATAGGACTGATGAGCCTTCATCATTCAATTGACTGTGTCATCGTTATCAGTTCATTTAACCCTAAATGTTATTCAGATTCAGACAATCAGATTAAGAATCAAGCATTAAACATAAAAATTGTTTAGAAATGTTGAAAATGATCGGGGTGCGATTAATGAATTTTTCACGAAATAAGCATAACTTATTTTAATATATCATAGTTATAGTTATAATGAGTATAACTTATTTTAATAAATTATGCTCATTTTGTGTAAAATTTATTTACTGCACCACCTGACGATTTTCAACATTTCTCAATATATATCTTCTTTTTTTTTAAAAATAATTTATTAAATGAAATTTACCACTGTATTATACTAATACAAGTAAACAGAATGATTGGTAAATATTAGCATGGAAGACAAGTAGAGAAACTACCCCCTGGTAGTACTCAAATATAAAATATATCTAGTGAACCAGTTCCATATCAATATTATTGTTTTAAGCTACCAGTAGAATGCATGCTATAAAGTGCATAAAAAGCGTTGGTAGGCTCTTTCTAATTTGTAAATTATTGTTTACATTTATATATAAATGAGAAGAAAGAGTTTCAATATTTCAAAAGTTAATTTACATGAATTACTTTTGATTTTAACACCTTTCCTTTTTTTTCTCTCATGATTTTTATAAAATGCTTGTGTTAAATATTAAGATAAATTAATATTTTGAGAATTTATCTTAATATAGTTTTACTAGACATTTAATTTGTAAAAAATAATATAGGTTTAAATATTGAGCTTTTTCTGGGCTTACTTAGCTTTAAAAAAAAGTAATTTATATTACAGTAATTTTAATTGGTTTTTGTGATTAATGAAATGTTCCCACCACAGTATGAGTCAATTCTGTTGACTTCATGGTTAATTTTAAGTATGACAGACAAGTGTCAGATAGTTAACTTTCTAATTAAAACAAGTAAATTTTAACATATTGTTATTAATATAATTCAAAACAGTCAATATATTTATATTTAAGATGTAGCAGCTGATTTTAAAATATATTTGGTATTATAAAGAAATAATGAAATAATTATTGTTATAGTATTCTACAAATCCGTATTTGGAACTTACAGAAAAATTGCTGTTGCACCCTGTAATTACTTTATTATTTAAAGAAGTAATTTTTTTCATCAGAAAATTTTATTGGACAGTTAAAATAAAATCATACATGAATTAAACCTTGCGGAAAACAAAACAAGATGGAATTGTTCTGGCTTCACTATTAACATAATTACAAAATTAAAGGCATTTCTTTATATATTCAGTAGTCTTAATAAAGGAAATGTATTTTAAATTTAATTCTGTCACATTATTCTGTTAATAGCTACTTTATTATATAATTGGAAGCTTGAAAAATAAGTCTTGAGATAATCATCAAACTCATGTTCTGTGACTGGAAATCCTGTTCTATGGTACAAATGTGTTTATTAATCTCTGTAGGCACATCGATAGTGATTTTTTCAAACTTTAAATTTTTAAATTAAATTAATAATTTCATTATCATCTAATGACTGGTATTCAAGCATGTTTTGCTGTATAAAATTCTAAATGTTAACGTTCATAGTAGTGATATATACTCAATAATACTTTTATTTATTTATTTTTAGGAAATATTTTATGAAATATAATTTTTACCAGTGATTTTTTTTCATTATAGGTTGATCTTGTTCGAGCAGTATTGAAAAAAGAATTAGAACTTCCTATTGTTGAAGTTCTTGATGAAAAAGCCTACCTGGAAGGAGGAGATGTTTTGTTTACAGGTATGAATTATTTATTTTAAAATATTTATACCTAATTGATTGATCATGATTATTTTTTACTGAAAAACTATAAATACTTTTGGTTAATAAAGCCCGGGCAAAAGAAAGGGAAAGGGATTGGTAGAGGCAGTTGAAATAGCGTGGCCTGTAGATGGCCGAAAAAATAACAAAAAACTTTGGATAATTTTTGAACAATTTTGTTTAAGAGGTCTTATAATGTGTGTTAAATCGAAAAGTTTTTTCCCTCATTTAATGTTATCTCTAATAAATGATGCAATTTAAGTTTGGTTTTAAAAAAAATACAGAATGATTCATAAATAAAAAAATTAAGAAATAGCCTTGATTTACTTTGACAAATAGACAGCTGATACAAGGTTGATTTTCTTTTTAAGACAAAGTTCATAAGATTTCCTTTTTTTTCATCACTTAATGCAGATTTAGAGACATTAACACCGATAAAAAAATGAGATTAGAAAAAAGAACAGAAAAAAAATGCTTTGGTTGATAAATACTGTCCTTGAGGTAGTAAAATAATAACATGAATATGGAACATCTACTTATCTCCTGGTTGTAAAAAAAAATTACTCATATGTATATAACTTTTAAGTTTTTGATCATAAAATATTAAATGTTCAACATTTTGATGATATTAATTATCTATATATTTAAATTTATAAAACTGTTCCACTAATACCCGTGAATGGGTTTGGGGTTCAGTACATGGTAAAGACTACTGTTTCATGGACAACGGTTCTGCCAGGAGGTGACTTGTCCTGGGTCACGCTCAACCACCAGATTTTCCCCCCTTATTTTGGGTACCCTATTTTTATAATATTTTATAATGGGTGAGGCCCAGGAGGTTACTAGATCCCATATGTTCTATCTCAGGCTGCAAACAGACTAAATTAAAGTCTTGGCCCGGCATGGCAACTTAGTGCTCTACCGCTGAGCCACTCCCCTCCATTTTAAATTTATAATTATATGAATTATTAGGTTGGAAGTAGTTTATAAACTATTTTTTCAACATAATCTGCTTTCATGGATGTCATACTTAACACAATACCCCTTTTTTCTCTATCATATTACACAATTTAATTTTGTCTTTTTTTTACAATTTGAAAATGAAACAAGATAAATGAACACAATTTTTTTTATGATTTAAAAGCAAAACAAAATAAGTGAAATAAACTAAACATTATAAATCGCTTAAATTTTACAGTAATGAACTTTACTATTTCCATACAAGACTTTTTTTTTTTGTATTTCAATGTATTATTAACTAATGATACATTTATAAATCCCTTTGTAATAAACATTCAGTGGATAACGATTCATTCTTGTCTGATAAAAATAAATATGCTAATGGTTATTAGTATTTTTTTTAACTTTATTTAATTGTTTTATTTAGAATTATTTATCTATTTTAGGACAAGAATTTTTTGTTGGAATATCTGACTTCACAAATGAAGCTGGAGCTAGGGCGCTGGCCAGAGCATTTCCAGAATTTCCGTGTGCTCCTATTAAGGTTTTTAGTGCTGTTTATTAATTTATGAGATTATTTAAAAAATATATATTATATGACAATTAGAATTGTTTATTAGATTTATTTTACTAGTGAAAAAAAAAAGATCCAAGAAAGATTTAATTTAAATTAGTAGATTCAATGCTACATGACTCAAAATAGTCTTGTATTAAATTAATGTTTATTTTTTATATATAGGTACCTGAAAAAAAACATTTGAAAGCATTTGTTTCTATGGCTGGTCCTGAGGTTTTATGCATTAGTTCTGAAAAGTCATCTCAAGATGTCTTGAAGGTAACACTTATTATTTTTAAAGCTTTTTAAGGTTTATATTTGAAAGCTAATATGAAGTTTGACGGTAGTTCGTTGGTACAGTTTTGATACTCAATTGTTTTTGCACCAACTCCTTGATTATGGTTCAATTCAGCTTATTAGAATGCTTTTCAAACCTGCAGCAGTGATTTAATGTGTACACAATTGGTCACTTAGTGTCTGTCAGATAGTATTCTTACTAATTTTACAAGATGTAGGTTTCATAGTAAATATAAATATTTATTATTAATATAAATTAATTAATTTAGTTTTCACATTTTAATATAAATATTTAAATAATCTAGTAAACAAACAAAACATTTAAAAATTATTTACAAAATTAAAAAATCGTTGATATTCATACACAAAAAAAAAAATTAATCATAAATATAATTTATATCATCTTTATAAGTTTTATTGATTTTAAAGAATAGTCATGAATTTGTATCTTTCAGAAATAGAGAGCATTTACAGTTTTGGCAATAATTATTGGACATATATTGTGCAGATAGTAACAGTATCTTTTCTTGTGTTTTGTTGATTCCTTCAATGTTGAATATAACGTCTCTGGTCTCTCTTTCATTAAATTTATATGTTTTTTGAACTTTTAAAAATGTCCTTAAGTGCAATCATGTGGTGTCTCTCAGACGGCATTAGAGAAAATTGCACGAAATCTTTTTTTTACTTACTCAAAACACATGTGTATTTAATTAGTGAAGAGATCTAGAGGAAAAAGAGAGTTTCAAAATTGACTTGTGAAATTTTATAATAATGAGCTCCTGGAATCTGTCTGATGTCATGACTGCCACAGGATTAAATAATTTTGTATCTGATGTCTTTTTTGTCAGAAGAGGAAATTGTCAATTGGATAATCCCTTCCTGTCATTCAGAAGAAAAGGAAGTTGCACATTAATCATGTGCCTGTTTGCCCTTTCTAGTGTTACTATGATTTTTATGTGCTCCTAATTCTTTCATCCATTCTAAGGACTTATAAGAAAGAAAAAAAAATTGTCCAAAGATAGCCCGATCTTTTGTTTTATTTGAATAATCAGATACACCCCTCAGAAAGTAAAAGGAGCTTTCATATTAATTTACAACTTCTCACTTCCACAGTAATAATACCTATATTTCAGCTTATTATTAGATTATTCATAAAAATTTACTTTTATTATTGTTTTTAAATAATAATTAATATGATTCTTCTTCTTAGTATTTTGATTTAAAAAAAACAACCTCAAATTGAATTCTATTAATGATAAAAATTCATATCCATTTAAAAAAAAAAAATTATCCAATTTTAATTTATAATTTAATAAATGATACATAGTCATTATATTAACTTTGATATACATTAATATTTTCCTCAGAGAATAGAAAGGGAAGCTACATTCGTTTACCAAACTCTGACTGTCCCGGAGGAAGACGCTGCAAATGTCATGTATATCAATGGATCTTTAATACACAGAGCATCTGAGGAAATACCGCAGGCTGCAAAGGTATTTGTATATATATGTTTATATTTATTAGTTATGTTAGCAACCAAGGTGTTTTATTTATTTTTTTATAAATTCTGTGAAATCATGCCGGGTCACATAAATAAGTTATATATCATAATTAGATTTATTGCTAAGAAATTATAGTTGTTTTTTGTCTTTCTGTCCTTATATCCTTGTGTTAAACCAGACAAACATATTATTTTTTTCCATATTGGCCTATTAAAGACCACATCATATCAACTGTTTTTTGTTTTTTTTATTTAGCATTGATATTTGCCCAGTATTCCCTCATTCAATGCCAGTCCTGGTTTCTTCTTGATCCCTGGAGTCTGCGATATCTCCACGCAAGTCGGTGCAGGCTCCTAGATTCCGAAAGCCTGCATCCTGAATGGTGAAGGTGGATTGGTTACCCATGGGGTAATACCTCTCCTGAACTTTCCTCCTTGCTTTGAACAGTTGAAAAACTAGGTTAGGTTGGGGTCAGCGATGCTTCACAACGGCTCGGTTACTACCAAGGTTGTGAGCCTTGGAGCCTCCAGTACTGATCGGTTTCCAGCTGGGATCGGTTACCCAACCTTCGACTGGGCTGCTTAGCTTAACAGGGGCACCTCTTGTAGGTTACGTGCGGGTGTTGGAGCAAAAGAGGCTAGTTAGATTCTCTTGCTGAATCCAATATGTTATTCTTCCAGATGACACACAATTTCACTCCCATCTGCACTGAGCTACAAGAACTCCCCCTGTGTTCATTTCTAGGACCCATTCGCATTTTTTATTTATTTATTCTTTTTTTTTTACAAGTGAACCTCCCTAATGCAAATATCACTTCTTGCCCTTTTTTTCTTACTTTTCTCCTTCCTTTTCCTCTACATTTTCCTTCATTCTTCCAAATTGTTGCACCTTTATATCTCCTGTCCATCCTCCTCCCCTGCGTTATTAGCCATGATTAGTAACAATTTTTTTTTTACAGATTTTCACTGAGAAGATAGATATCAGCCGCAAAAGTTTAGCAGTCTCTCATTTGTGCAAAGACCCCATGGCTCATTTAAGCTCCTGCTGCTTACTGTTGCGCAAGTCAAAACACATACGCTCTCTTTAAAGACTGATGCCTGCATTTAAGGCAGAGACTTCTTTATGTGCCACCTTTATCTTCCATAATAACAAATATTTTCACCTCAAAGGTTAATATTTTTCTTCCTCTAAGCATTTACTTTTGTCTTATTTCATTTTTATTTTATCAAATGATCCAAATTTAATTTCTAATAAATTTCTTTAAACTTTTTACATGAAATTAGATAATAAATCTGAGTAGCTTGAAAAATTTCATAGATGTCGAGGTTAAATTATAAATATTGAGAAGATACATATTATGTTTTTGTAGTGTATTTTCTTATGTTTGGGAGATGAGAAAATTTTTCTTGATAATACTTTTTTGTTCAGTTTTCGTTGGGGGTATACGAGCAACACCTCTGATAAATGTTTGCGATGGGCATTTTTTTTTTAACTTTAATCAGTTTTAATTAACCATTCAGAATAGTTTTTATAAAACCAAAGAATGGCTGTTACAGGAGTCGATTAATTTTTTAGCTCAAGCCACTAACCTTAAATGTTTATGAGATTTTTAATCCCAACATTGATAAAAATGAGTAGGTTACATTTGAGAGTTACCTTTAAAATATTTTGAGTGCAGACATTGAAGCATTGTCACATTTGTATTATCTATTTAACTTTAGTTTTTTTTTTTTTTGCGTTTATTGTTATTCAATTTTGAAAGCAACATAGTTGCTCGTCGAAAATTATTTTATTAATTATTTTTTTAATTTTCTTCCTTGATAATTTTGGTTTTTATTAGTTATTAATTGAAGTTATTTTCAAACCCCAAATCCTTATAATTTCTTTTAGGATTTTTATATTTGTTTTTATTAAGTATTAGAATTATTAATTGTGCACTGTTTGCACATTGTTTTGCTTAAGAAGTTGCCAAGCGAGCTTTATTTGAATATTCATTATCTTTGAGGGGCTCTTAGCTTTAAGTGAATGAGAATTATAACCAAACGCTATTTTGCTATTAAGTTTTTAAATTTTATTTTATTTTTTAATCATATTATTAAACTGAACAATAAAATCCTGATGGATTATTGTTATTATTATTTTATATTTTTTAAAGTCAGAAAAATATGACAAATGTTCAGCTTTAAAGTAAAGGTATGAAAGACATAGTTACATTCCATCTAGTTAAAGAAGTGATTACAAGTCAAAAACACTTAAAAAAGACTTCAAAGATCTGAAAATTTTATATTGTGATAATTTTATACGTTTATTTATTTTAAAGTGTTCGGAATTTCTTTAAGTCATCTCCTCTTGCTTAGTTTATTTAGATTAATGTATTGAAAAGAGTAGGGAAAAATTTAGTATTCGGTGCAATAATGAGCAAACTTTAAAAATTAAATAATTGTTTGTTTTTATTCATGTTTAACAGCTTAGGAATTTGTATTGTGTCTGACACAAGTCCTATGATTTAAATTTATATATAAGTTCTGATTAAGAGATTATATATATTTTATTTTTGTACTGTCAACTTTTGTTAATAATTAATGTATCATAATTAAATTTAAGATGAAAGGTTGTTACTACTTCTACAGTAATTAATTAGGTAATTTGGTAAGCTATACGCCATATGCTTCTGTTGCGGTTAAAACGTTGTAAGTTTATATTATCTAATTTGTGAATTATGCCATATACTTGCGATTAAAAGGTTATAATATTATATCAGTGATAATACTTTTAAGATCTGTTAGCATTTAATAATTTAAATTATACACTACAAATCAAAAGTTTTAGGTCACTATAAAATATTAAAAGAATGTGATAATTCAATTTTTTATAACCCTGTTCGAAGTTTGTATTTTTGCATCAATTATTTAAGTTTTTAAATAATACTTTTTAGCTAAATTGAGTTTGCACAATCAATATAGAATTTCACCAGTAAATTAACCATCCTGGACACATCTTTTATTTTCAAATAAAAGTATTTAAACATCTATATTATATTTTAACAATAAACAAATTAAGTGGTGTTCTTCAATATAACATCATATTATATTGGGTCTGAGATGGGATTAACAAAATTTATTCTTTAAAATGTTTATTAATGTATCATAATTCATTATTGTTGAAAAATACATTTAAAAACAAGCCTTTTATTTATTGCAACCTTCAATTTATTGTAATGAGAGCCATGTGCATCCCCTGGTAAAATTGATGGAGGAGAAATCCTAGTGGTGTCATTTTATCACAAATAGTATGTAGTGAACCAATTTCTATGGTGGGACCTTAGCAAATATTATGCATGTCCTTTGGTGATGACTGCATTTGCAAATGTATAACTCTGGAAATTAGTTCACTACATAATATTACATTTTTTTTTTGTTATCCACTACAATCTTTAAATGAACATCCTCAGAGTAACTATAGCAAACTTTAGTTAATTGTTAATCACTACTTAGCAATAGAATTATTTTTAAAAGCTTAAAAAAAAGTTACTCTTAAACTTATGGTTTTATATGTATATTAAACAAATATTCATTGAAATATCACTAAAAGAAATTGTAATATGTTGAATAATTAATACATGTTAATTTTTTCAACTTTATGATGTTTTGTTGGTTATTAGTTAAAATTTGTATAATATACGTAGTGTATATTATATTTTCAGATTTTGTATTCTGCTATATGTATTAGTAAAATACATTAAAACTGAACTTCATTAATCTAATTATTTATTTTTTTTATGTTTAAAGAAGTATTTTATTATTTTATTTATTTTTCTGAATAAATACATTACATTCTAAAACCCGTTAGCATTTAATGTAGTTGTTTTGGTAAAAAAATAAGCCAATTATTGGAAATATTCTTGATTATTCAAATTTTTATTCCAATAAAATTGAAAAACAATTTTTTCTTGCCTGAAACATTTCCTAATTAATTGTTAATCATTAAGGACCATGTCATTAAAAAATATCACTCAATCTTTTTAGTGTAATTTTTGTTTTGGACTCAGGCTGATTATTGTATGATAAAACAGGAAAAATTACATTTATTGTGGTATTAGGTAAGCTTACTTTCAGTAAAACTGAGTGCAATAAATTTAAAGCAATCAGTTTTAAAACAATTTATTCATAAACCAATTATTATGTTTAAGCTTTCGAAGTCAAAGTAAGTTGTTTTTTTTACTGTATGTTATTAGTAAAATTAATGCTGTATATCACTATCACCTAATGTTTGTCTTAGTGCTATACTGGTGTCAATTTAAACCATATGTTATACGGTATCTTAAATATCTCAATGTTCAATTTATTCCAAATGAGTTTTAATAGTATGGTGTTATTTATGTAAATAGTTATCTATTCGTAAGTACAATAAACAGTTGTTGTGAATGAGATTGTTATAGTTAGTTTAGCCTTTTAAGCACAATTTAAATGTTATAAACACTTTATCTGGAATGTACAATATTATTTATTATAAATGTATGCTTAGTGCCTAATATAAATTTGATGTATATAATATATATTTGTGTATTTATAATGTGTTTTACCTCCTTATTCATACAGTAATTAGATAAAAATTCTAGAATGAACAATATATAAATGATTTTAGATATTCATTATTTTTAGTGCTTATAAACATATTATTTTACATATGATATATGTACTTACATAATGCTTAAGTTGCAGTTACTTTAATTACAAAGCACATTAATTTATGAAACATACCACTTAAACAAGTTCATTCTATACTCTTTCTGATTAGCATAGGTTTTGATTTAAATAAACTAAAACCCTTATTCAATTAATACTAAGAATATTTAACTTAAATCGGAAATTTCAATAAATAGAAAACTACCACTAATTAAATTACTTAATGTATGTATGAAGTTAACAATTTTATTTAGAATGAGTATTGAAAAATGAGGCTGTGCTGTTTCTTGGACAACAGTTTTGGCGGTGAATTGTCCATGCTTAACTGCCAGATTTCCCCCCCCCCTTATTTTGAGTACCCAAAGACTAACATTACTTTAATGCTTACATTAAAATTTGATATTTTTCACTGGACTAAATACTTTAAATACAATAAAGTAAGAAAAAAAACATTAACCAGTCATACTTCATTATTCATTTTTTATGAAGAATTAATAAATGATAGAAAAGAATAAAAAAATAATTTTATTCTGGGACCAGGTCCCTTAAGAATAACAATATTGTACAGAAATTAATAGAAATATATCTGGCCAGACGGCTACATTATTAATAATGGATGAATAAAGAAGTAGATAAGAACAACTAATAATATAAATAATAGTATTATAATGAGTGTGGAATATTTAGAGTATTTTCTTAACCTATTGTGTTCAATATAGTTATTTATTTTATTGATTAGAGAGCATCTGTTTGGAAATTAAGGAGATGTAGGAATAGTTTGGATTTGAATGTGGATAAAGAAGATGCATGACGGATATCGGATGGGAGTGAGTTCTAAAGAGAGGTAGACCGAGCGAGAAAGGAGTGCTCAAAGGTATTGGCTCAAATTTTTACTTGTTGACCGCCATTTTCTATAACAGTTAGAACCCGACAGACCAGACGAGCATTTTTCAAAAAATATATCCTCTTAAAATGAGAATTCCTTTGTACATGCTCCTATTCGTATGCATAAACTTTATTATGAAATCAATTACCATTTATACTACTTAAGAAACATAAATTACTTCTATTTAAGCAGTTAAAAAAAAACTTGAAGATTTTAGAACATCGATAAGGATGTATTTAAAAATAATATGAATAAAATTAAAACACAATGGAATGACCATGAAAGGAAACCTGCCTCTTTTAAAAGCAAGTTCAAAACTTCATTTTACAGTTGCTTCTGGTTCTATTCATCGGATGCTTCAGCCTTATAAATGTAAGTCAATTTTCTAAAATTAATTTTAATTCTATTATAATATTTGATGTTATTTTCTCTCCATGTTCTGTAAATGTGAATCTAACTATTAATAACGTTTCTCATTATTTTACTAAGATGAAATAAAGTATGTGCATTTGCGTTTACTACTGTCCTGTAAGCATCTGACGATCATCTTCTGAAAAAACCGACCGATTTTGTAACTTCTTCTTTTTTTCTTTCTTTTTTTAAATAATTATTCCGCAGTTTATCCCTTCGAGTTGAGTAACAAGTTTTAACTGTTAATATGTTTAATTTTTAATAATTTCCAAAAATATAAATTATCATGATAATTAGTAAGGAAAAGAGAATGTAATTATGGGAAATGTGTATACTTTGGCAATCATTTCATCTAGAAATGAAAGTTTCAACAAACATTTGAACCCATAATTACATTCTCTTTTTCTTACTAAAGTTCTCGATAACTTGTATTTTTGGGAAATATTAAAAATGAAAGGAATAAACCGTTAATACTTGTCATAACTACTGGAAGCGACAGCCTGCGGAACAGATACTTAATATAATGTACAGATACTTAATATAATGTATAGATACTTAATAATACAGATACTTAATATTTTTATAGACTGTAGCGCAAAAATGGCCTCTATGATTTAGATGGAGGGAGCTTAAAGTTTTACTAAAAATTCTCTAAAATACTTATATAAAAATATATCCCCAAAAAGTAAAAATATTTTATTTTTGGTTTAATTTTAATACGAATATTACACACACCAAAAAAAGTAAAGAGTGTTGTGCATCCACACCTGTCTGTCTGGAAACTGGAAACTTCACATTTCACATTTCTTTAGCTTTTTATAACTCAATGACAATTCTTCCGGATTCTCGTGTGAAAGATAACTTTAATTGCCTTATCCAAGCAATAATCTAGCTTTACTAAAGTTAATAATTAAAATAATGAAAAAAATAATTAAAGTAACATTAATGAAGATACCACAAATAATTTTTATTTTGGGCTTTCTAATAGCTTAATTTTATTCTAAACAATTTGGAGTGTCTTACGAGGAGACGTACTAGATTTTTTTGAGTCACCTCCAAATATTTATATTAACTATAGTGTATATCTACAGAACTATAGATTTAAATAATTATTCTGCATGTTATGTTATTTATGTTATTATTAGTATGGGTTTTTAAAAAGTAGTTAACATAAACTTATTTGTGCCGTCATTGAAAAACAAAATAACTAATAAAATCATTTTAATTAAGTTACGAGAGTAGACACACAAGATTTTTTTAAACCACCTCCAAATACTTCTATTAACCATTACCTGGTTTATGATTACAGAAGTACATATTTAAATAATTATTAAATAATAATGAAAGTTGTGTTAACTTTAAAAAAAATAAATGAAAATGACCAAGAAATGCCACATAGGGTATAAACAAAGAGATAAAACAAAGCATTACTGTCTTAATAATCAAACCATTTTCTTATATGTATCAAAATAATGACTTCAGACAACGTCACAATATTGTCTCATTATTGAATCATTTGAAGTCATCATTCAAGTGTAAAATTTACAGCATTAAATTAATTAATTCTATGTTTTGAACTAGATTGTAATTAACAACTTTGCATTTCATTGGAATTCCCAAAACTTTTAATATTGTAATTAAATATTAATTATATGGCTTATGTGTATATATAATTAAGGAATAAAAAAACAAAAGAAATAACATAATTAGGTTTAAAAAAAAACAACAGAATTACATACATTGTTTTGTTTTTTCTCAACCTCTGATTGTTTCATTTACGAATAATACCTACTATTGAATTAGACGAATTGAAAAAATGTATTATCATTAAATTACATCACATTTATTTAATCGAAAAAGATAATTTTTTGTGGTGTTAGTAAATTTTATCTCATTTAATAGTGAACCATTTCTTATCGTTCATTTATGTAATATTTTTGATCATTTATGTAATGTTTCAGTGTCTGGATTGATAAGGATTTAACTCATTTTAAACAAGAGCCATCAGTTTCCTTCTAAAAGTTTAGTACAATCGAAATTCATCATGCCTAAGTCCACGGATTACAAAGTTGGTAAGTTTATAATAGCCTAGTGGATTTTAATTGACTAATTTTTGCTCTATTGTTTATTTTAAATACTGTCAAAAGATTTTTCTGAACATTGTTTTTCAGTTAATATTGAAAAGTTCTTAAATTTTAAATGTCATTTAATTTATTAACGAATATTTTCAGCTTTCTCTTTGTATTAAATAACATTAATTTAAAAAAAGGCCATGTGAAACCTTATATCAGGATATCGGAGAAGAAAAGGCAAATATATACGAAGTACATTTTTATAGATTTAGCTACACTTATTTACACAAATGGAAAATCATTGTTTTATGTAATTGTGAGCATTCTATTTCAAATAATCATTTGAAAAGAAATCTTTGTTCGTCGGAACATTCGATTTAAGTGTGTTATGTACCTTATAATTATTTAAGATAAAAGAAATCTTAACTGATGTGTTTTGAAAGATGTATATAATTTATTATAGGCTACGAAACTAATGGATAAACTGCTTTATAAATATGTGACGACAGTATAGCAAATACATTTTGTATAAAGGTCAAATGTTTGTGGATAGTACATGCTTAAAATAAATTATGATTAAATTGTACTGACTAATTACTCAAGTAATTTAGAGACATACTATTAAGTGGTGAAGTTGAATTTTGTCCAGAGAGATTTATTTATATTTAGGAAAGCGGAATTGTGTTATTTTTTTTTTGGGGGGGGGGGAGGGGCTTGAAATGGTGTTATAACTTGGTTTCACGCCAATGCCTGACAGACACTTATACACTATGAGAATAACACGCTTCTGCTTCCTATAAGTATAAGAAGGATACATTAGAAGAGAAAAAAATCTAAAAAACCTTTGAAGAAAAAAATTTAAAAATTATTTTATTATTATAAATATTTACACACGAATTAATTGTTCAATATAATTTTTATTTTACAGCTGACATAAATTTAGCTGATTTCGGGAGAAAAGAGCTGATGTTGGCCGAACAAGAAATGCCTGGTCTAATAGCTTTAAGAAAAAAATATGGCCCAAGTAAACCTTTAAAAGGGGTGCGACTGGCTGGTTGTCTTCATATGACTATACAAACGGGTGTTTTAATTGAAACCCTCATTGAGCTGGGTGCTGAGGCGAGGCTATAGAAATTAGTTTATTTCAATATTTATATTTAATTTGCAATATTTATTTAGGTACTGTACTTAATTTTATTGATCATTTAAATATTTTCTATTTTATCCCAAATAATACAGGTGAGGTGGTCAAGCTGTAATATTTTTAGTACCCAGGATCATGCTGCTGCTGCTATAGCAAAGAGAGGAATACCAGTATTTGCTTGGAAAGGAGAAACAGATGAAGAATATGTATGGTGTATAGAACAAACTTTAGAAGGTTTCTCAAACAAAAAGGTATCTTTTGCTTATAAATTATTGTTCAAAATTTATGATTTCACTGATCAATATAATCTAAGAGGAAAAAAGTTTATATATTCTACGAAAAAGAATTATTTTTTTATTTTTTTTTTACACAATAAATATAATTCTAAATCAGAAAAAAAAATTAATCATCATAAATTGATTTATAGATGCCTTTATAACTGAAAAAATATATTACTTAACAATGTTTTATTATTTTAAGAAGCTATAATTTTTACAGCCATTAAATATGATTCTTGATGATGGAGGAGATCTAACCAATTTAGTGCATACAAAGTATCCACATCTTTTACCTGGTATCAAAGGCTTAAGTGAAGAAACAACCACCGGAGTCCATAACTTGTATCGAATGCATAAAGAAGGAAAACTCAAAGTTCCTGCTATTAATGTTAACGATTCTGTAACTAAGGTAAATAAAAGTTAATTCATTTGTATATATTCTAACTGATATTTAATATTAATAATTTTTTTTAGTATTTATTACTCCTTTTTAACTTATATTATTGTTAATTTTTATGATTATTCAGAGCAAATTTGACAATTTATACGGATGCCGAGAGTCGCTGGTGGATGGTATCAAACGTGCCACAGATATAATGTTAGCTGGCAAGGTGAGCGTTGTTGCCGGGTATGGAGACGTGGGAAAAGGCTGTGCTCAATCATTGAGATCATTCGGAAGCAGAGTTCTGATCACTGAAATCGACCCGATTAATGCTCTCCAAGCTGCAATGGAAGGTTACGAGGTTGGTATAATATATTAAATTCTAATAATGGATTGAATTGGTCAGGGGGTACATTCAAAGATAACATAAAATAAGCAAAACTTATTTTAATGTGCCAACGTTTCGGCCTAAAATGTAGGCCATCTTCAGGGCTGGGGAAAGGAATATATTAAATTATGAGTCAATGGCTGTTAGAGATTCTTATAGTTTAATTTTTCATCTGGAAAAGAGGCTAGCCTGCACACTGCTATAGTACTACACACTGCACACTGCTATAGTACTACACATTTATTTTTTCTCTCCAGGTAATAAGTAGAAGGCTTATATCATTTTTGTTTTTATTTTATATTTCATTATTCCCATTTATGAAAAATACAAAGCGGATCGTAAGAAAAAGGCAAATTTCTATTTCTAATATTTTCAATTTCTGACTAAAATGAATAAAACTCAAGATATTTATTTTCAGACCTGATTTTTAAATTTATTGAAAAAAAATTATTATTCAATTGATTTGAATCTGTTGGAAAAACAATTATTGATTTCAAGCCCAGCTTTATTGATTAAATATATTATGTCAGTTTGCCTAGCATGATCAAAATTATTGAGCTTCATCATTATATTGATTGTCTGAGGGGTACATGGTAACAATAATATTGACAATGATATGTTTAGTGATATTGGCTCAATAACATTGACTGTGTAACCCTAGCTTATGGACTATTAGAATATCTATATTTTAATATTTATAATATAATAATGGAAATATAATTTCTGTGAATAATGTAATTTTTATTGCACAGAGAGGTGGCAGCTCCATAGACAGTCCCTAGAGTAGATGGTACACTACATAGTCCCTGGTCCACTAACTGTAACATTGTAATATGCTATTGTAGCTATAAACACCAATGTTTTTCAATTATATTAACAAATTACAATTACAAAACTTAGATTGAAGGTTGCTAGATAGATGCACCTCAATAAATTTATATCTTGAATACTTTTATCAAATTATTATTTGAGATTCAATATTCCAGGTAACGACAATGGAAGAAGCATGCAAAATCGGTCAGGTATTTGTTACTACTACGGGCTGCAAAGACATAATCACTCAAAAACATTTTCTTCAGATGAGGGATGATGCTATTGTATGCAACATAGGCCACTTTGATATTGAAATTCAAGTTGAATGGCTGGAAAAAAATGCTGTTGAAAAGGTCAACATAAAACCGCAGGTGAATTGAATAGTTGAATTCATTATGCTATTAAAATAAATTTAACTCAATCACTTATAGTAGTATTAGTGTTTAAAGTTTAAATCCATTTTCAACAACTTCTTTTGAGGTCGACTGTCTGCTTCTAATTCTAATACCAATGATTAATAGTAATGAGTATTTAAATTAAAATAATTTAAGGAAAATAAGGTATACTTATTAGTTTTTAAACTATGAGATGTATTTTTTTTTCTTATCTTGTCTAAAATTCAATTCCTTTCTGTATTCAGTTTTCAAATATCGCTTATAACAGTCACCTTTCCATCAGGTTTCTCAAGAATGATAAATAAGTTATCAATACTCTTGTACTGATTTTGTTGTGTTTTAATTTTTTTTTCCTTTTTTATCAGAGCTTTATACTTATATATTCTTATTTTAATAAAAAAATTTTAAGACTAGAAAGCATGATTTTACAAAATTGTTTTAACTCAAGGTTGACAGGTACACCCTTCAAAATGGAAGGCATATTATAGTACTAGCTGAAGGCAGGCTTGTAAATCTTGGTTGTGCTACCGGACATCCATCTTTCGTAATGAGCAATTCGTTTACAAATCAAGTTTTAGCACAAATCGAACTTTGGACCAAAAATGAACAATATCCTGTCGGCATCCATATACTACCAAAGAAGGTAACTAGAAATAGGCTTTATTAGAAGTTCTTTTAAAAATTTAAATAAATTAATTTATAAAGTAATGATTTTTTATAAATCTATGTTATATTTTATCATGTTAGAGGTATTAAAAAAAAAGTGTGGAAAAGATTTAAAAATCTTGGAACTATCACAGGGAAAGTTGTAGATTAAGTGGTGATATGGATCTTAAGTCAGTGGTTGGCAAACCGTGGCTCTCTAGCTGCATGCTGCGGCTCTTCCACAAAATTTGTAGTGCAGGCACTGGATATTATTTATCAACTTGCCTTGTAAGGGACGACTAAACTTTTTCGCGCAGATAAGAGGCACATTTTTAGAAAGCAGCAATACCACAAACATGCAGCAGTCCCTCGCGAACATGTGTATCATTATCTCTGTCAAACTGCTGGGCGCCAAAATGTACTTTAACTGTTTCCACGTTTCATTTAATGTACCGTCAGTTAAGCTAAGACATATAAAGCAAAAGCAAGCTCAAGAGTGTACTTTTAATCCTAATTATTTCCCCAAAAAATGTCTCTACTAAAGCAAAGCTTAAGTTATAAATTAAAAAAAAAAAAAAAAAAATTACTCTGAGTAAACTTCAATTTTATATTTGGCTCTTTTGGATAACAAGTTTGCCGAATACTGCTTAAAGTAATGAATAACTTGTAAAATTTTACTGATAGGTGCTTTCAAAAAATAAAATTCTGCTTTTTTTTGTTTATTTTACTTTGAGTGAAGATAAGAGAATATTAGATCCGAAAAATACTTTGAACCTAAGAAAGTGTGGGAGATAAGTTTTTTATTTCTTTTCTGAACCATAATGACACATTACAATGATGATGATACGTGTTACAATGTAAAGTATATTGTAATGATTAACAATTGGCACAATTTTTTCAAAAGAACCATTTAGATCATACTGCAATTTGAATATACTTCTTACTTTGATTATTTAATATATATGATAAACTAACTGTACCTTGAAAACCTTTTTTACTCTCTACACCTCTCCATTGTTCCATTCTCTCCCACCCATCAGACTCTCCTATCTGACACCTGGTTAGATTTTTTCATCATTGACTCATCGTAGAGACTCCTTTCTTCCTCACAATTACCTGCCCCATTTTTGTCCTCTCATGATTTAATCCAAATTTCATACAATATCCAAACTCCAGAAATCCTACCGAAAACATTAACTTTTTGCAAACTAGATGGACTCACCACTGAATATATATCTCCTTCCCTCGAATTCCTGAATTGGAACCAAATTTATTCCTGTACCACCGTCGATTCAATGGTCGTCATACTCACTGCCAATCTCAAAAGCATCCTGGATACCTATGCCCCACTCAAAACATTAACCTTTCGTCGTCATCCTGCTCCTTGGATGTGCCAAAAAATGAAAAAAAAGATGCTGCCCGTAGACGCTTTAGACGCACTAGGCTAACTGATGACTACCAAGCGTTCAGGGCTCTTCGCACAGTCTACAACAGACAAGCAAAATCCAAATATTTCCACGAAGCCCTTTCCTCTGCTCCCGATCCTAAATCTAAATGGCAACTCCTCCGAAAACTCTCCCTCTGTAATCCAACATCCTCCAGAGCCTTTCCTGCTTCTCCCGATGAAATGAACTCATATTTTTTGTCTGCCTTAATTTTTTTTTTGGTTTTTTTGTTTTCCTGTACCACTACAACCCATTAAGGGTCTGGGGTTCAGTACATGGTAGAGACTGTACTGTTTCATGGACAACGGTTCTGCAAGGAGGTGACTTGTCTTAGGTCACGCTCGACCGCCAGATTTTCCCCCCTTATTTTGGGTACCCTATTTTTATATTTTATAGAGGCTGGGTGGGCCCCAGGAGGGTCCTAGATCCTATATGATCCATCTCCCGCTGCAAACAGACTAAATAAAAATCATGGCCTGCAGCGGGAATTGAACCAGGATTTCCGGCATGGTAACTCAGTACTCTACCACTGAGCCACTCCTCTCCCTCTGCCTTAATTAACACATCAAAATCATCCTCCTCCGTTTTTTCACTTACCCCATCTTTCAACCCCGACAATTTTTATTTCTTAGACATTTCACCTACCGACATTATTTCCTCCGTTCTCAAATCCTGCTCCAGTTCTACTGGCTTTGACGAGATACCAGCCAAACTACTCAAACTATGCCTCATCGACATCCTACCTGTCCTACTTTTCATTTATAATTTCTCACTATAAAACGCAAACAAACCTCTAACGTCCTATAAACAAACCTCTAACCCAGTATCTCCCAAAGAATACCGGCCAATCTCCATACTTTCCAACCTTTCCAAACCTCCGAAACAATAGTCCAGTGTCAAATATCAAATTTTTTCCAACAGTCCAAACTCCTTGATCCGCTTCAATCTGGTTTTCGTCCTGGCTTTTCTACTCATCTGCCCTTACTAAAATCACTACTGACATACATAAAGCCGTGGACAACAAACAACTAACCGTGCTAATCCTACTAGACTTTTCCAAAGCTTTCGATTCCTTGGACCATTCCATCCTTTTTTCCAAACTAAAGTCATTGTCCTTTTCCAACAGCTCTATTCTATGGTTCCAATCCTTCCTCTCCGACAGGTCCCAAGCGGTTTCTATGCCCAACCAACCCCTTTCCTCTTTCCTCACCCTATCCTCAGGTCTGCCACAGGGGTCAAGCATCTCTCCTCTCCTTTTCAACTGTTACATCAATGATCTTCCTAAATCTGTTCACCACTGTTCCTACCATCTATATGCTGACGACTTCCAAATCTATTTATCCTTTCCTCCTTCTGAGCTATCATTTGCGTTTGCCAGTATTCAGCAAGACCTAGATAGAATCAATGCCTGGGCAAAGCTGAACAAATTGGAATTGAACGCAATGAAAACCAAGGCGATTGTTCTAGGTTCCAACTCCCTCCTTACAACTATCCCCACCCTCCCAACGTTAGTCCTAAACGACCACCCTATCAGTTTTAACTCCTCCGTTAAAAACCTAGGCATTACCATGGACCAAAACCTTTCCTGGAAACCACATGTCACCCAAATATCCCGACGATCAATTAGTTCCCTGAAATTATTCCATCGATCCCGGCATCTCCTTACAGAATCTACCCGGAAGCTTCTCGTATCATTCCTCATCCTCCCCCACTTTGACTACTGTTGTGTGGTATACAGGGGCCTTTCGAAAATGTTGGAGGGTCGCTTAAAAAGAATAATGAATTGCGCTTTAAGATTTGTCCTTAGTACTCCGAGGCGTTCCCGGGTGTCACATCATTGTGATGAGTTTAAGTGGCTCTTCCCTCCCATTCGTAGACAATATTTCCTGATTTTTTTCTATACCAATCCATTAACTTGCAACACCCTTCATATATCTATAGTCTCCTCCAATTCAAATCCTCTGTCCAGCACCACAAAACAAGATCCCACCTTTCCGATCTCTACATTCCTTCCCACAGAACTAAGGCATTTGAGTGTTCCTTCCTCGGCCGCTCCACCACTGTCTGGAACTCAATCCCTCCTTTCACCCGCAATTCTTCTCTGGCTTCATTTAAATCCCTGCTTTTCCATCATCTCTTGGCATCCCAAAAAGACGCTCTCCAGGCAGGTCAATCTTCCGCTTGAATCAATTAGTATCGAATACTCGATCTCGTTACCTACGTGTTTTGTTTATTTTTCCAACAAAAAAGAAGATACAGACTTTGTAAATACTTTATCGCATGCTATGCCATTCATTTGTTTTATTTAGCAATTCCGTTATAAACTATTATATTAAGGTTATTTATTATTATTTTGTTAATATCTAACCTTTATTTTATTTTCAACAATTAGTTAAAATCCTGTAAAATCTCGTACTTTTTATTTATTTTTTTCCTATTTCTATTTTTATTATGTTTTGTCACTCATGATTACTTCATGATTTGTATCATTATGTAGCCTTCCGGCCAGATGAATATTATGTTTATTTTACTTGTTCTTTATTGTTATTCTAAAGGGACTTGGTCCCAGAATAAAGTTTGTTTTCTATTCTATATACTTAACAGAATCTAAAAAGCTAAAATTGATCTTTGACTGTTTTTTCAGCTCGATGAAGAGGTAGCTGCTTTGCATTTAGACCATCTCGGTGTTAAACTGACTAAGCTGACGCCTCAACAGTCTGATTATTTGGATATACCAATTGAGGGACCGTATAAACCAGAATACTACCGTTATTGATTTATTGTTTCCTTTTCATAAGATCTGATAAATTAAGGAATACTTTTTTTTTTTTAATTATTATTGTATCAAATATTTTATTATTTTAAAATTTTTGTTATGCAAAGTGTATTGTAAACAAAATAATAATAATAATTGTAACCAGATCCCTGTTGTTCTTTTCAGGAAAAATCAGATTTTTTCTTTCTAAATATATATATTGAACTTTACTTTAATACCAGACAGAACAGAAAAACAATATTAACAAATATAAATAATAATTGAAAATAAATACATTTGTTTAAATTTTCAAAAAATTTTCTCTCTTTCTTTCCCTGTTAGGATCTCCTGGAGATTTTAGTGGCATTATTTTTATTTGTTTGTGAATTACTTTATTTTGTTGTAATTTGGTGAAAACACAATGTGTGAATTTTTCCCATGCATCGAATAATTGGAAAAGAAATATTGACTTTAGTGTTTTAGAAACATAGCAAATACAGGATTATAATAAAATAAAAAAAGAAAAAGGTTAAGTGATTTCATAAAGCCTTTATTAACACAATTGTACCAAATTTCATTCTGCTTAATAAATATGGTTCGGGAAGCATGATATGATTTCATAATTTAAAATTGCATGTTTCCTAATGTAAAAAAAGAAATGGCATCTAGGCATACAACAATATTGTATGATCTCAGTGAACTGAATACCCTGTTGTTCTAATATTACATATGAATTGTGCCTTTACTAAAATAACAATTTGAGCATTATTAAATCAAGTGATGAGACATTTATATATATTTTTTATAAATTAAATATTTTAAATATATATTTATATTTTATTCATTAACTACAAAATTTAATATATTTGTAAAAGATACTTTCTCTGACGTACGTGCAAGCAGTTTAGGACCACTACTCATTATTTAAGCTTCAATTATAAAATGTCTCCATTGCTCAAAAATATATTGAGAAAGTAAACAAATAAATGTGCTATATATTGATCAAGGAGGCAGAATGTTGGTCGGTACTATCATTTTGGTATTTTCCTCAAATTCTATATCACAAGTATATCTACACAATTTACCCCAAATAACTGCTGACTATAAATCCTATTTCAATTGACATACTATTCTTAATAAATAAAATGCTACAAGAAGCAATGTTTTTTTGCTGTTGCAATCAATGTCTGCAATGTTTTTTCAGAGCTTACAATAAAAAAAAAAAAAAGAAAAAGAAAAAATAATGAAAATCAACTTTGGTTTAACTTAATACTAAATAATGAAAGTTTATATAAACAAAAGCCCCAGAAAATAGAGACTCAAATAAGAAACAGGATCTATACATGAAACAAGTCGATATAAGATACATAATAGAATTGGACATATAAACGTATAAATCCACGATAACAAATCAATAATACAAAAAATAGGCAACACATATAAGCAATATACTTAAACCTTATATACAAATACACTTAAAAAAGTGCAAATTTTTTTTGTTTTTGTTTTTTGTTTTACAATAAATATATCAGAGAAAATTAATCTAACGCTATGGACTCTAATTTCTGCAAACAAAAAAATGTTAAACATCGCAATTCAACAGCCCTTAACAAGTTTCTTTTTTTTTTTTGTAATATACCTCAAAATTGTAGAGCTCTTTCATTAAATATCAACCACAGATATGTATTAAGTAATTTTTTAAACAAAAGTTTTATAATTTATTGAACAATTAATAAAAAAATTTCAACATGCACATAAGTACAAGATTTAGATGATTTAAAACTTATAAAGAGCTTTACCAATTTGAAAATTATAAAAAAAAAACATGAATCACATATACGATGGACCATCGACAACACTTGACAACATTTTGATCAGCAGTACCACATTTACAATTATTTAAATTACAAACATATTATACATGTAAATTGTACAACATATGATTTAAAGAAAGACAAAAAAAAAAGTAAAAATACATTAAAAAAAATATTTGAAGTTTCGTCAACACATTTAAAAACAACATTATATATAAATAGTTAAAAACGAAATGAGAAAATGGTGAGGATAAAAATGAATTATGATGAGTGAATAATGAGAGAGAGAGAAAAAGAGAGACCACAAGAGGGAGCAAGAGAGCAATATGAGGAAGGCACGGAACTGCGACGACTACTTCTTGGCCGGGGTCCCTCGCTGCGTAAGGCCCTCGAACCTCTTGAATGTGTAGTTGATGAACACCCAGTCCTTGTGGGTTACTTCTCCGTCCTGAGGCACTGGTGCTGCTGCTAAAAAATGAAAAAAATTAAAATTAAAATAAAGCTCTAAATAAAACCCAACAGATCACCAAAAATATAAAATATTCCCTGGATTACCAATCTTCAATGTATTCAAGGCTACTTGACAGTTTTTCAAAATTTATGTATGTTGGAAAATAAAAGTATTTAAAGGGAAGGAAGTTAAATGTTATGGTCTTAAATGTAAGAGGCCAGAACAAAAATTAATAAGCAAAAAAATAAAAACTTATTTAATAAAAAAATTAATTTCCATATAGTTATATTATTTATACCTAGTATTTGTATTTACTTAGATGTTATTTTCATATTTAGCATTATCATAATTGTTCAGTTCAACAATACTTATGTCACTTGTAGTTTGAATCATACCATAAAACAAGACATTTAATTATGACAAATTTTTTTAGGAGAAACGAAAAGTTCAACTAGTTAATGATGTTTTAAGTTATTATTAGTATTAATTTCATAACTATTAAACTACCTGTTAGTTAAATATTATTATTCAGATATCGAGTATGTCCAGCATGTCACTGACTTGAATACTTAAGAAAGAATACCAGAGGTGAAATATTATATGTTAGTTTCTAGAATAGCATTAGTTCATACCACTATCAGCTATAGAAAAAAATCTTTTAAAACAAAAACATTTAATTTATTTACAACAAGTAATGGACATATATTAAATAAACATACGTATTTCTAGCTTGACGTCCGGGAAGTCATCGAAGTTGGAGGTATCATCAATTGACTTCACATCAACTGGTATTGCTGCGGGCCGCTCTCTCATGTGATCCCAGTCAACGCAATTAAAAAAAGGTGCATTACGAAGCTCTTCTATCCCTGAAATAATAAATATCAATTAAATTGAAATTTTAATTGTAAGAATGATGGTATTTATGCTTTGTATAATTTTTTTATAAAATCTCATATAATTTTGTGATATACAAAAACAGAAAATACATGATAATTACCCCTGGAACTGCCGAGCCGTTTGTCACTTTCCATACAGAACCTCAGGACCGTCTCTTTCGCCTCCTCGGAGATGGGTACCTCTGGTGGAAACGTAAGCGTCTCACGCCAATTCATGACTTTTCTATATGTTTCTTGTGGATTTTCAGAACAGAATGGAGGGTAACCTATTAAAGAAAAATGAGTAGGTAGAAAGTTTGGTTTACTGGGTTTCTGATAATTGGAACTACAGTCTCAATCTAGCATCAAAGGTATAATCAACAATATATATCAGCTGTTCATACCTATTAACATTTCATACATAATAACACCAAGACTCCACCAGTCACAAGAAGGGCCATATCCAGTTTGGAGAAAGACTTCGGGTGCTATGTAGTCAGGTGTGCCAACCGTAGAATAAGCTAGTTGTCTTCGATTCCTCTTCCAACTTTCCGCTCTACGTTTACTATCCATTGGGTTTGAAGCTAAAACATTCAATATACCTATTTGAAATTGACAAACCTTATCAATCTTAGATTAAAATAAAGGGAATTAATTTTTTCCATGTCACTCGGATTAAATGTTTATTTCTATTGCTATAATTCATAAAAAAGCTTAAAAATACATAAGATATATAATTTATTTATATAATACCTATCAGACAATTTTTGTCAGACTATAATTTTTTATTTTTCAATATTACAGCATAAAATTGATAAAAAAAAAGAAATTTCAAACTAAATAAATAAAAAATTGGAGTAAAATTGATTACTTGATATAGTGACAACAATAATTTGCACCCATCTGCGTTAGAGGACACTGTACCTGGTGTTAATAATGTAATGCATTCAAAATAACGGAACAAAACATCGATCTTGGATTTTAATTAGACAAGAAAATGTCTCTTATATTTGCTGTTATTTGTTCTGATTCTTTATTTAAAATTGTCAAATTAAATTACAAATATAGAATTAGTTAAACCTCTATTCGATCTATCGAATTCCTTCAAACCAAACTCCCCTTTATTAAACAATACAAGTTAAATTGTTCTTAATAATTTTAAAATACATTCTGTATTTTCTTGACAAACCATTTTGAAATCATAAACATTTAGTTTATATTTCATATAATACTTATTACAAGAATACAAATTATAAAAACTTACTAAAATCTGAAGGTTTTGCTTGGCTGAGATCTCTGTAAAAGTCAGTCCTGTGGGACTTCTTTAGCCCTGTACAAAGCCCAAAGTCCGACAGTTTGATATGCCCCCGAGCATCCAAAAGAAGGTTATCAGGCTTTATATCCCTATAAGAGAATAAAAGCTGCAATTATCATTTATTAAAAATAAATAAAAACTTTATTTATAAGAATCAAAGTGATTAAAAATTAATTACTGTACTACTGACATATCCCAAGACAGAACAAGAGATCAGGAGTTACAGAAAAGAAGAAAGTAGATACATCTTTTAACTCAGCATTAATTAATCATAAAAAATGGACATTTTTAAGTCTATCTAGGTATCTAGTGGAAAATTCACTTCCACTGCTATCTTTGGGTCAAGGGATATGGAAAAAAAACATATAAAATTTAAATTAAATAAATCCTACTATTTTAGTGATAAAAAAAATTAGTGGCTATTTTAGTATGAATAATTCTTTTCTCTATTCAAGGCATTATTACCTATGAATGAATCCTAGCTTGTGAATGGAGTCTATTGCGAGAGCGGTTTCTGCTATATAGAACTGGGTGCATTCCTCGCTCAGGGTGTCCTTCTTCATCAGGAGCGTCATCATGTCTCCCCCCGGCAGGAACTCCATTATGAGGTAGAGATTGATCGGATCCTACAAATATAAATATAACTTAATGAATCAGGCAGATATTATGACCAATGTTATAACAAAAATTTTTTCGATAACTGAGAAATATTTATTATAAAAGTAAGGGAAATATTATAAGTAAATAATTAAAAGCAAAAGAATTATTTAAAAAAAAAGGACAAAAAAATCAATGAACAAGGTAAGCCAATTTCAAATTTAAATTCAATGGTAAACTAATATACGATCTGATTATTCATCAATGCTGAACTCAATTAAAATTGGAAAGTATTCAAATTTATTCTTTTTATTAATTTATTTATTAATGTATTTATTTGAAGATACCACTTATCAATTACATTACGTTTTATTAAGTGAAACATCGGGGGATACAGTCTTAATTACTTTTTAAGCCATTCATCATGTATTTCTTCTGGTTCCGACCAGGCTGTCAACTTCTTTGCCGACACTGCAAATTTGCCCATACTGCAAGCTTCTTATTCAATCAGAGATAATCTAATCAGATTAAGTCCTGAAGAAGCTTGCAGTATAGCCAGGGAAACATCGCCAAAGAACTTGACCCCACAGTTGAAACCAAAAGAAATACGTGATGAATGGATTTAAAATATTGGCTGTGACACCACACATAGTTAGTAAACCCCCCAACTAAAACTTCTAAAATTTCTCAAGATACATACAGCCAACCATATCCTCCTTGAAATAATTATCTGTAATTTTTTATTTTTTAGGTTTTATAATAGTGCAATTTCATTTATAAGAGAGAGAACACCAGCATATTTTTTGCAAGATAAACTGACATTTCGGAATTGGTAAGGTCGTAAATAAATTATGATTTTAAGACAAATTGTAAATTATAAATATTTCTGTAATCACCTGGAAGGAATAATACATTTTGACAACCCACTGATGGTCAGCTTCGACAAGGACGTCTCGCTCAGCTCTTACGTGAGCCACTTGTTCCTTCTCCAGCATGTCTGCTTTGCGAAGGATTTTCATGGCATATACATGTCCAGTGTCCTTTTTCTGTACCAGCCTCACCTAGTAAACATTTGATATTATTAGCAAATACAATGTTTCACTTCATTTTTCAGAATGAAAAATTATAAATTGAAAAGATTGTTTATACTGAATTGAAATACAATTTCTGAGAAATAAAGAAAAACAAAACAAAAAAAGCAGAAGATAAATTTTATTGTATTACCCACCAAGGGGTAATGTGATCATCCTGACGATTTGAAGGTATTAATGGTTTTTTAAGAGAATGAATCAACAGATTTTAAAGTTTGATGGGTCAAATTGTTCGTTGATATCCCATGAATGTTTTGAAACATTTTGAGAGAACGGCTAAACTCATCTTGAAATTTGATGGGTCAAGTCCCTTCCAGTGAAAACGTTAATATTTTGAAAGATTTTGGGATATAAAAGAAATGTATTAAATTTATTAAATTATCCTTTTGATAGTATGTAAGGGAATTAAATAACATTTTAGTCCATGAATTCCTGTGAATGTTTTGAAATAATCTGAGCTCAAAGTACTAAAAATAAACTTCTATAATATACATTATATAAATATAAAAATAAAAATAAGCTTTACCTCTCCAAATGCACCTCTTCCAATTACTTTTAGGGGTTCGAAATCTTCAACTCCCAACCTCGAGCGTTTTAACCGTAGGAACTCTGTCTCTTTTTGGGCATGCTGATTTCTCTTCTCTTGTTTTTGTGATTCTGAAAGCCCTTCTTCTTTTAACGATTCTTCCAATTTAGCCAACCTGAGGGTAAAACATACAGTTGTAATTATATTAGTTCATATATATTTTCATAAATATACATCTATAATTACATCATATAATTAGATAATTATTAGCTTACAGACAGCTTATGGCAAAACTACAGTAAACCAGTTTTTGGACACATATTCGTACTCAAGGAATTTACTTAATTAATTAAACATATATCTGTGTACTATTATTGATAGACAAAATAATTAAACATAAAAGTAAGTATAAATAGAATTAATAGTAGGACTGAGTATGTCAAATAATATTTATTTTTGACATTTTTATGAAACCATAAATGTAAATTAATTTTATTACTATGTAAGATTTAAGTTTTGATCATAACTGACCATTACAATGGGTAATTTAGATTTTTCTGTCATTATTTATACCAATGCCTGCTTCCCTTTCTTTTAAATTTTAACCTTTTAATAGGTTCCTTGAATTGAAAGGGGGAGATTGTGTATAAGTTTAAAAAAATTTTGCTCAGTGGAAATAGATTATCAGTTAAATAACAGTTTTTTGTTTGAAAGCGTACAGAGTAAATATTTCCCAATGGCATTTCAAGAAGTAAGTATTGTTTTTAGGTGAAAATTGACCATAATTAGATTTATTTCAATCTCTGTTAGACTAATTTGAAAGATAGGGTTTATTTTCATATCACTGTTTTTTCTTTTTCATAGAAAGATTTTTTTCTCTCTTATACATAATATGGATTAAAAAAAAAACATCTACTGCAAAAGAATTATTTTGAAAGCAAATCTATACTGCTGAAAAAAATTAGGACATTTTTTGTCTTCAAAGTTTAGACAGTCACATTTTATAGAAAAAGTGGATTTTTTTAATATTGTATCTTGCATATTATATTCAGATAAAAATATATTGACTATAATAGTGTGAATTACCTCTGCTTCCGCTCCATATGCTGAGCTATGAGGTTGCTGTAATAATTTTCTAATGTCACCTTTGCCTTTGTCGCTTTGTCCAGGGTGTGGCCGCTGAATCTTACCCCTCCGCTCTCCGCCGCCATCTCCAGCAAACCTATTTAACAAAAAGACCAATTGTTATTATATAATCAGTATAAAGCAAACTTCATTTAAAATCAGTATTATAATAATATTGATTACCAACATTTTAAACAGTTTTAATATTGATTTAATGATACCAACTTCTTATGATTAAATGATAAAAATTTTAAAAATATTATGATTCGTGACAGGCTGTTCTCCATAGTGTTAACCAACAGTAAAATATATTGACAAATCAATACCAAGAGATAATTATTGAAATGCTATTATATATATTTTTAGAAATCTCACTAAAGCCATTCCCCTTCTGATGTTCAACAGCTCTTCAGATTTAGGTTTCCAAATCTCACTAGCTGCTCTAGATATCACTAATTACTAATAATAAAAAGAAACTGACAACGTTTTCATTAAATCCTTTGAGGAGGAAACAGAGCAAAAATCATTTTTCATAAGCGAAAACTATTCCGAGAAAATAAGCGACGAAAAAATGATTCAGATTGACACTTGGGAAATAATCTGTATCATGAAGTCAATAAAAAAAATAGAGCCACGCACTATGCCTGAGATTGCGGCCAGTCATACTTCCTTATTGGAGGAAAAGAGGTTGATAAGAAAAGCAGAAAGATTGTCACCGTATGCCGTATTCAATCTAGGTTTCCAAAGAAACCTGATGTACCCGTCGAGCGCAAAAATCTCATAATCATAGCACTTATTAATAAAGTAAAATTTTTTTCAAATGAGATTAATGTAAATACACTTGAAACATTTTACAGTCATAAATCTGAAAAAGGAAAAGCCAACTTTTAGATTTCTAGACAAGCAAGGCAATACTTTTATCTATAATTCTCTCAACCATAACTACTTAAGAAGTAAGTCAATAAGAATGTAAAGTCATTTCATTTATTTTAAAAATAATTCACAATATTGCACCCCTCTACATTATTAAATTTTACCATAAAACCAAAAATTAGAAATGTGATTATCCATTTTGTGGATAATCACTATATAATATAATAAATAAATGGATAATCACTAAATAATATCTAAATATAACCCCTGAATCATACAGGCTAAAAGTGGACACAATTGGCCACTCAATAAGAAAGCTTCTTTATTTCTCTCATTAATGATTGTTTTTATTCAATCTATAAAAAATTTGTGGCCAATATAAGTGATAACCAAGCATAAAACATCTGCAGCTCCAGGGAATAAGTGGTTAAGTCGATTTACCCCCCCCCCCCAAATTAACAGTACTGAAGGAATCGGAATCGTCCTCATAGTTTTTAGATTGAAATGGAGTTTTAATATAAGCAATAGCTCCATTTCAAGCCTGACTTAGCCCCTCGTTCACTACGAAAATAACACGATTCCGCTTCCTTAAGTACAAGAAACTTATTTTGGAAAAAATTCAACTTGTTAAACGGGACTGTAGGTATCCAATACAAACAAAAATATACCTACATCAATACATAAACCATAGAAATGGTTTACGAGGAAGCAAATCTGGATTTTATATTCAGTTCAACAAAAATATTGAACTTTCCTTGAATTGGAGTTTGATAACCAGTAGATTCTACGACACTAACCTTCCCAGAACTGAAGACGGGAGGCGCTGAGCTTGTCAAAAGGAAAGGCGACCTTATAAGGCTGAGAGCTGCATCAAAACGAGATAAGGAGTGTGGTTCTGTTGAAGCAGCAGTTCTCCATATCCATTCAACTGATATCCCCTCAGTCCAATTGAAAAATATTTATTACGACGGAATAAATTTTGATTAGAATAATACGCACGAAAGTAAATTATCGTAAACTCTTGGACTACCAGCAATTGATCTGAAAATAATGGCAAACTTTTTCAAAGGCGTTTCGAAATGGAAGCTGTGATGGACATGCAAACAATTATCGATACCCTTTTTTTTATTGCAATGATAGGAATAAATATCATTAATTTTTTGTATTGATGTGGTTAAGAAAAATATATTCTTCCTCCCGTCTGTAAAGTATTCATCCCTGTTTGTTTATTCTGTGTATTAATTTAACGTCACTTTATGCTGGTATGGCTAATCGGACGATGCTACAGTGAGAGTCCTAAATTTTGCATATCCAAGTATAATTAGGAAAGGGCTCTTTAACGAGTACCTGACATCGTACAGGCTGGGTACCCCTCATTTTACGTCCCTTCCGAAGTACGGCATAATTCAGGGTATCAGTTCCCCAGGTTGTCGCTTTGAGTTGAGTGGCAACAAGATTTGACTTTTCATTCGTTTCATTTTTTACAGTTCTCCCAAAATACAAAAAAGGGTGTAATTATGAGAATTGTGTATATTTCGGCAATCATTTTATCAAGAAATCAACGTTTTAACAAACATACATCATCTTTACTAGAAAATGTTAGTTGAAACGTGTATATGTTGATGAATTGATAAACGAGATATAAACTATTCTCATAATTAGACCCTTTTTACCACCCTAAAGCTTAACATTATTAGTATTTTGGGAGAATATTAAAAAGGAAAAGTTAAAACCTGTTGTGACACAAACAGAAGCGAAAAACTGCGGAACTGATACCGCGATCCATCCTTGAGCGAGAAAGTTTAGTTAAGGAAGTAAATTACTAATTCCAAGAAAAACTCTATACGACTAAACTTATACATAAAAACATATCTACAAAATTTCTTCTTTTTGAGAGAGTGATTAATGAGTGAAAACAAAAAACTTATATCCAGACAATGCAGACTTGCGTTAGGATCTTGTGATTCTAAAATAGAACATGAAAAACCGTGTTACATATCTTAGCATCTCAAAAACGTCAAGTTTCTGGTAAGATTTTAAGTGACCGAAATCGAGTTTTTTTTATTAGATATATCCTATTATATATATTATTTAAAAAATAAAACGTGGAATAATTGAACATTTTCGAGATGGATTGGTTTCGACCAATTGCGGACCAACGAACTTACGGCTTTTGCTACCCTCAGAAGATGGCGTGATAGATAATTATTCTAATAATGGGGTTCGTGCATCAGCAATATTCTCGATGATTACTTAAAGGAGAGAGAGGACATGAGCTGTTATAAACTTTATATTAAAATAAATATAAAGAGTTAAAAAGACACGATAATAATCCCCAGACCCGTCTTGTTGAAGAAGACAGAGAGTTGTGTAGCCACACGCGGTCGCCTCCCGTGATCCTCCTTCATCCTGAGGGCTTTATTCTCTCCATCGACCGGGCCTCCTCTCATCCTCGGGGATTAGCTCAACGATATCCTTACCAGAGGCTAGCGTCGGCTTAGTCCTAGCAGGGGACAGGGATGGAATAAGGCGAATGAGAAAATACAAGCAATAACAGCCGAATGAAATTTTCCACCAACAAGACAAAAAAACCAACAATGTCATATCCTTTATACAAGTAACACAAAGACCGTAGAGAAACTCGATGCAGTGTATTTTCAATGTATACTCATCAACTAACTAGTACAATACAATAAAGGCTCTACAACCCTATGTGGGTCTTAGCCTCTTCAAGGAGCCTTGGCCAGGCGGCTGTATCTAATGCAGCTGCCCTTCAGTTACGGACGTTTGAGATGCGTCTGGCATCCTGTGCCACTCCATTTTCCCATCGGAGCCTTGGTCTTCCTCTTCCTCTTGCACGGTCCAACTTTCCCTCCAGCAGCTTCTTCGCCGGATCCTCCTCACTCATTCTGGCCACATGGCTGGCCCACCTTAATCTATTAATTTTTATCCAAGTAATGATGTCGGGTTTCCCAAACATCTCGGTTGGTTCGCCTTCTCCTTTGACCATTTACACAAATAGCTCCGAAAACTCTGCGGAGCAGCATTCTTTCGAAAACAGCCAGCTCTTTTTCCTTGGCCTTAGATCAGATTTTAAGTCCATTTTAAGGCCTTAGATTTTTCATTGAAGTCCATGTTTCAGAGGCGTAGGTCAGGACTGGCCTAATCAGGGTCTTATACAGCATTACTTTTGTTTTCCCTGTTAGTAGTGAGCTCTTTAGATGCTTCCTCAGCCCAAAATAACATCTATTAGGGTTGATGGCTCTCTTTTTTATTTTCTGAGAAATATCGTTTGACGAGGTAACAACACTTAACCGAGATAAGCTATCAAGCTTCTGGAACTTGGAAGGACCTATTTCTTCAAACTCCTGTACTACATTGCTTGTAGATTCACCTGTCCTCATATACATATTTAGTTTTTAGTTTTTCAACTAACTAGTAATGAAGTAATTTCACAAACTACACCAAAGAAAATCCTTAAATTAATCCTACATTAATGAATAAAGTTGAGAGGTTGTTATTATCCTGTAAATGGGATCGAAAAAAAATTATAGACGCCTCAAAAGACAGACAATCCAATTTTCTTAATAACAACCAGTAACAACTTGCTATGCCCATGATCACGGGTAAAAAATCCTTAGTTACGCTGTCCTTGGGGCGTAAAAGGTAGGTCCCGAGCCTTTGTGACGTCAGATAGTCGTTAAAGATTCCTATCCTAATTATTCCTGGATAGGCAAAATTTAGAACTCCCACTCTAGGATGGTCTGCTTAGCAATAGCAGCTTAAATTGGCGTTAAATGAAACAACCAAACCAATAATAAATGGCCAAATTAGAGTCATTGACCGAGAACAATAAAAAATTAACTAACAATAATAATTGAGTCAAGTCCCTTACCTCGACACCTCCCAAAATCTATTATAGCAATCAAAATATAATTTTGGAATGTAGAGATTTTGTTTGATTTTCAGGTTGTTGATTGTTGCAAGTTTGCTTCTCTCGTGAAAAAATCCAAGTTTTCTTCCGAGTTCACCCATTTTTGGTATTTACATGTGTCCATACAATCAATCATCAAATAAATTCTTCTATCCCACCTATTGCAATTTAGACCTCTAAATAACTCCTGTACCGATTAGCCTTATAGCATCTTTCTCTCGGAATGGTTCTGCAACCCTAGATGGGTCCTGACCCGCTCAAGAGCAATCTCCAGGTTTTTCTGATTTCTGCGGCCACCCACCAGCTATGAACACCCAGGATGTTGCTGGATTTCTTTTGTCTTTTTTTTTATAATTTGTTTTTCTTATGACAACTATGGTATTAATGTTTGCGATACCTTTTTTCAAAGAGTTCCGAACCAGTCCACAAAATTTCTTGGATGGCGGCTAAGTCTATTTAATATATGGTTATTTCATTAAGGAAGGCTTGAAGTCCTCCTGTTGAGGGAGTAAACATTCCGGTATCCAATCTTCAAGTTATTGTTACATTTTCTGGGTCTATTGCCATTAGCCAATCCGAAATTATTCTTCTTCCTTAGAGGTTTCGTATGGTTGATTAGCCCCCAGCATCCAAGCCTTGTGAAGGGGGTGCCTTTTCAGAGCCCCCACACCTTTTCAGACTGTTGGCAAGGCTACCAAGGGGAGGTAATCCTAGATCGTGTTCTGAAGATGACATTGATGAGATTGTATGCTGTATTAGTATCCGAAAAGAAAAACAGATTAGACTTTTGCATCCCGATGTCTATTTATTCGAAAATTCTAAAAGTAAACTCACTATCTTTTTTTTTGTTAACAAGAGAAGATGGGTACTGCTATTCCAGAAACTAAAAGTTAACTAACATTTTGAAATAAATTTTCTCTATGAACAAAAAACCAACATGGCAATTCCATTAGCTTTGAAAAGGGAGCAGCTACGGACAGCGGCCTTGAAGAATATAAGGGCTCAAATTAATCCTCCGCAGCTCGTTAGGCTAAAAGCATGGCCCTCGGTCTCGGCCGGGAATCGATCCTGCACACTTATCGTACCTTCGGGCTATGATAGAGTTGTTTTCTAGGAACAGATACAGTCTGCAAGTTTATAAAGTCAAATATTACGTATAAAGAATTATGGCCATTACAATATTGAAAAAAATATTAAACAATAACGATATATAGGGTGCCAAAAATTACAATTTTCAAATTCCTCGATTTTATTAATTTACTAAAAGCATATTATAATCACAAATATAGGGCTCTGAGATACCAAAAGTCAACATATTGGGAAGACAAAGGCTTTTAGATCTTAGACCTTAGTCACCTCGGTAGTCAATCCAACAACTCAATTGTTACTTTTTTGTCATACCGGAGGAAGGAATATATCCTCGTCGTAATCTTAAATCACAAGCTTTCATTTTTATTTTTATAACCTACTAAGCCCGAGATGGCGTTTTCGCAGCCTGGCTATATGATTTAAAAAACTGTGTACTATTACAACCCATCAAAGGCTCTGGGTTCAGTACGTGGTCGAGACTGTGCTGATTCTTGGTCAACGGTTGTGCAGCAGGTGCTTTGTCCTAGATCACGCTCACCTGCCAGGTTTCCCCTCAATTAAGAGTACCAACTTTATTGGGGGCCCAGGAGGATCTCCGAATCTCACAGAGGTTAGCCTTCCCCGGTTGTAAACAAATTAAATAAATTATCTGACACAGCTGGATTTGAACCCGAGAACATCGGCAAGGAAACTCAGCGTTTCGCCATAGTGAGATATCCGCTATATTGTTTAAAGGGAGTGAAAAATCCTTGGTCATGCAGTTTTCCGGAAGTGTCGTAAAATGGGAATAAAAAAGACAAATACACTTAGACAATTAGTAATAATCTGGTTAATACAATAAGTTACAAACACTTTAACCAGAGGCGGAAGGTCGAGAAACTTTTCGATGCTCATGCGGATTTAGATATGGATGGCAATCCGTTGAAGGTTTAATGAACAGCGAGTGATCGCACAGCCATCGATTCTTAGAGTGTTAGTCTTATTATCATCATTGTACTGTAAAAACTTTATTTTGAAAGCAATATTTTCCGTGTGTTTTTTTTTTTTTTTTTAAATGCTCATTGAATGTCCATTTAAATGAGATTGCTAATTCAGTTTATAGTTTTCTTTTTTGTAAACCATCTGAATGAGTAGGAAGCTTCTATAAGGCATTGAGAAGTAATACTTACGGTATAGTATAATTATACAATCATCTCAAACTAGCCGAGAATCATTCCCTACATGATCCCTTTGGAATGATATCAGACTAAAGGAAGGTGATGAGGAGCGTAATGGTTGCCTGGAGCCAGGCTGCCGGCCTATCATTGATCTTCAGTCTCAGCTCTTTCTATAAATATCTCCGCCTATAAAGTCCAAGGGGATCATAGGAGAGGAGAGGTCCTATATATGAGGAAGGGTATGGTATGAGTAGCCACTGAAATTAAATAGTAGCTGTCGAGCCAAACCGAGATCATTAGAAAGGTTGCCGCTTAACTACTAATAAAGTCTTGAGGCACAGCTGTTTAATAAAATATAGCTAATGAACCGTCTAAAGACAAAATTTGGGCAAAAGAAAGAAAGCAAAAACAAAAGGAACAAGGTATAGAAGAGAGTAAAATAAGTAAAGAACAGCTGAAACAAACAAACGTAGGCAGTCCACCGTAGCTCAGTTATGAAAAAAAAAATGAAACTTCAATTCAGCCTATAATAAAATTGACAATGCAATGAATCATTTATGTAGTAAAATAAAATCACTGGTAATGAAGATAAGCCACAAGAATAATTAATTAAGTATAGTCAATCTCGAAATTAAGAGTAAGCTTCTATACTTAGTACTAATTACTTCGATCGAATTCAAAAGTGGAGTGAATTCGTCTCCCTCTATACCAACTATTTCTACAGCCCCGGTGAAAAGTGGTTATGCCTAATTTTTATCCAAAATGAGTTTCTAGTACTTAAGTAAGCGGAATCGAGTTATTTTCGTAGATAATAAGGGGCTAAGTAAGGCATTGATTTGAAAAGGAGTTATTGTTTATATTACAACTCCATTTCAATCAGAAAACTACGAGAATGACGCGATTCCCCTTTAATACAGTTAACTCTTTCTGGACAAAATCCGACTTAACCACTTATTCACCGTTGCTGTAGATTTACTTGAAAGCCAACGTTTCGACCCTAACCAGGATAGCTCAGGTGGTAGAGCACAATGACGGAAACTTGGGAGACCCGGGTTCGAACCCCGGCACTGCACATATCTTTTCTCTTCAAAATAACAATATTTAAAAATTATAACGATTAGTAACAAAATAAAATAAAATAAATTATAAAATAAGTTTTGTTTAATTTTATAAAATTAATTCACTGAACCCCCGAACATTTGCAACATTGCTAAGGATACATACTGCTTACTATTTCTATATCAATAATATATGTTGACAGTTGCAGAACGGCGATGGATTTGGTGATACGAGTAGCTCATTTACAAACACAGCCATCTATATTTTATATACATATTTTTTTTTCTCCAGAAAAAGAGTTAGACATTGTTTCCGTTAGTTGTTTTCACAACTAAGTTCTTAAGTTATAAACACAAGTAGAACCTTGCTTGAATACGTGAACGTTTAGAAAAAAACCTTCAGAAGCTACTAGTTTAAAATAGGGAAAATTACAATAGAAAAAATGCACAGTATTCGGATCTCACTTCGTTGATGATTTACCATATTATTTCCATATATATACAGTCTTGGGTTCAATACATAGTAGAGACTGAACTGTTTCAAGGGAAACGGTTTTCAGGGATGTGTTTTGCCTGAGGTCATGCTCAACCGGCAAGCTTCCCACATAATTAGTGTGCCCCTTTATAATGGCTGGGTGAGCCCCAGGATGGTTTATAGATCCCTATATATGGCTATTAACCATTTATCTATAACAGTCGAATTTGAACCCGGTATCCTGTGCCTAGCAATTTAGCGGTCTACCACAGTGCTACCCTGCTACTAAAAAAAATTAAAGTAAGTTTATTTATTATCTATAGAAATATAGAAGTGAAAGACAGAAAATTATCAATAAAATGTTGTTATTCAAAATAATTATAGTGCTTTTTTTAAGATAATACCTCAAGGAATTACTTCCGGTTTCATGCATGCAGTTTCTGTTACAAAGTCGGCCACGTCAACAGATGGAATCCCGACCACGTGCAGTCTAATAGACGTATAATCACACGTTTTGCGCATTTAATTTTATACTAAATACGTATTTAGATATTGGTATCAAAATAAATGAAAATAACTTGTTAATGCCATTTTTCTAAATTAAACTCTTATATTATCATTATGGTAAAAATTGAATAAACCGTTTTTGTAATTAGAGTTGGTATACGCTAACAAACACTAGATAATACACATTTTTATGATTTAACCTTGAATTTTTCACTGAGACTGTTTTCTAGAGTTTTTTTTTTCCTCGGATCACCTGAGGTTTCCAGGATTTGAAAAAACAACCTGTTTTTCCTGTTTGTATAGCAGCATAGATTATATGTTGAATAATATTATTTGACCTTATATATATGAGGAAGAAAATGGTCCGGGCATAGGTCAAAAATTATCTTATAGGGAGAACTATTTATTTGGAAACCGACGTTTCGACTCACATAGCAGGTCGTCTTCAGGGCTAAATGTTCAAGATACAAATAAATTAAAATAGCATATGGTTGAGAGTAGTATATGTAATATATCGATAGAGTAATATTATATGAACTAAGTAGTTAATAAGAACCAATATATCCTTATATATTCTTATAAGCAATAAATATGAAGAGGGGATTGTATTATATAATAACAGTTGAATTATATAGTACCTCTTTGTTATTATAGTTCCCACTGGTTCGTATTTCTACTACTTACTACATATAATATTACTCTATCAATATATTACGTGGTGCCCCCTGCATAATCTAATCGATCAACAGTCTTTTTGGGACTCACGAGTCATAAAAGACATGCAAAGACCCATATCAAATGGGTTTTTTCAAAGCCCGAACTACGGCCTAAGCGTAATTTTTTTGGCCTGAGCAACGTAAAATTCAACGAGTTTAAAAACGATTTTATCCTTACACGACGCCGATCCTTTCGTAGTAGTCGAAGCAGGGGGATCCACAGACAATCCAGAATTTTTATGAATTGACGGATTATAAGAATTATGTTTTGAAAAGGTGTAGGCAAGCTGCCTCCGGAATAATTGTTGGAGCAAACAAGAAGCATAATTCAATTAAATTGACTTGCATAATTCTCCGTAATCCATGAGATGGAAGAACAAGACAAGCTTGAGGCCATATGCCTAAAATTGTGGGTTAATGGAGAACGTGCCGGCATTGGATAAATAAAAAAAAATATTACATATACTGTTATTTCTTACCATGTATTAATTCAATTTATTTGTATCTTATTTAGCCCCGAAGAGTACCTGCAATGTGGGTCGAGACGTCGGCTTCCAAATAAAAAGTTCTCCCTTTATAAGTGAATTTTTTTATCTATACCCGGACCATTTTCTTCCTCAGCATAAATTTATAGTAATCGTATTAGTGTGTTTCATTCTAAATAAAAATAAAGTCTGCGGAGTGACACCGAAAATAATATAAATCATTTATCCAGCGAATTGATGACGTAGATAATCTGCTAAAGCCAATGCCCCCCGCGAGTTATTAATTACGAGATATACCCCCCGACCTCAGGGCTATTGTTAATTAACCTCATCTACCTGAGGACATTATTTTTCGAACCGTTCTAAACTCAAATGCTATTTATAATTCGCATCATTAATCACACTTTTATTTTCGGCTTTCATTTGTACCAGATATTGAACTTTTTTGTATTAAATTTTGAAAACACCAGACAAGGCTTAGAAACCAATTCCAACAAACCGAAAACCATCATTGCCAATAGTAGATATGTAGTTTTTACAATGTAAGTTAGTGTATATGTTGAACGGGTCGAGTCATAAAATCTTTCCCCGCACTCATATGACACAACTTCCCAGGATAGAGTCATCAATTCAATTCATCGAGGGGGAAACCTAAAATCAAGAAGAAATGTACCATTCATCTTCAGGATAATTTATTCGGAAAGTCGGAAACATTTCATTCAAACAACATAGTTTTGATGTTTCTTGTTTGTTGGTGTTGATGATAAAAATGAATAATAGGAGAACGAAAGGAACATTCCTTGCGGTTGCAGCTAACTATGGAAGTTTTTTTTTCTTCATTATTTCCTTTCACAAATCACACCACAATCGAAATCGGGAATATTTACTTCTTATATTCCACTTTAATGGCAAATAAAATGTTTGTTGTTACAGCTCTGTAACATTGACGGATTTTATGTCATCGATGAAAGACCAAGAAAGGCATAAAATCCTTGGTAAAAGATATAGCTAGATTCATCCAGATAGGAACTATTGGAATTATTATTGTTTATCCATCCCTTAAATAATTAATTGTTGATACCATAAGTTGGTTTGAGTGAGGAAACATGAGCATTTTTTTAAGCTATAATTGGGTTCTCTTGAAAATTCGAGAAGCAGCAACAACGATGTTTTCTGAAAAATAAAAGAAAAGATGGGAATAGGACAAATAAAAAATACTCTTAATTCTCAAGTACATTCATTGTTCGAGCCGCAACTGGGAAGATACAATTCTCTTTCTTCTGATTCCTAATACGAAGAGTAAGTCGAAGAACCAATAATTGTTTCTAGCTAGCATATATAACTAGGTAATATATATATATAGGTAATTAACTAGCACATAGGTAATTAACTCAAAGATACTTGAATGAGTTATTTATCTCATAATTGTGATACAAATAAAATGAAACAAATAAAAAATAATTCTTTCCGTTTTATAAAATAATTTTATACGTGGTTTTGTGCAATATAGATGACCTTATATGAATTTTATCTAATGTATTGTAATTAGGGAGCGGAGTGACTCAGTGGTAAAGCACTGAGTTGCCATGCTGAAAATCCTGGTTCAAATCCCACCGCGGGCAAGACTTTTATTTAGTCTGTTAGCGGCTGGAGATCGATCAAATGGGATCTAGGACCCTCCTGGGGCTTACCCAGCCTCTATAATATATCCAAAATAAAGAGGAATAATCTGGCGGTTGAGCGTGATTTAGGACAAATCACCTCCCTGTGCTGAACCTCAGACCCGTTCACGGGTTGTAACGGGTACAGGTTTTTTTTTAATGTATAATGTAATTAGTCAAAAAATACGTCCTAATTAAACCTGGATAGGTAACATTTAGAGCTCCCACAGTAGCATCCTCCGATTAACCATAAAAGCATAAAGTGACGTTAAATGAACCAACAACAATTCCAATAAAAATATGAGCAATATTCTTTAAGCTGCTTTTATATTTAATGAAGAAATAACTTTAACAGTTCAAATTTATGAAAAATTGGCACTCTTGAGCAAATATAGAAATTACAAGAATAAGGGTATATGGGAAGTGGGTATCCTCCGGAGTACAGAATCTACGATTATTTTTCTACAATGTGCGAAAGCAAACTATTGAACGAGGCATTTTCTTTTGCGTTCATTGAATCATTTTTAAATAGTTCCAAAATAACGCAATTTGTAACGCATATGTAAAAATCGTTAGTCTGCTATTAAACATCTCGTTGATTTAACAAATTAATTGCAACAGCAAACATACGAATATGACATATTCAATATTTTACCATGCAAGGAATTGAATTTTATTACTATTCGAACCAGTTCAAACACGCGAATGTGTTACAATGTTTTATTCGTTACGTGGCTTATCAACAGGGTATATGGGGAGGTGGTTCCATGTTCGACCTATTCACTGGGCTATTCTTCCTCTTTACAAAGTTAATTCAGATTCAAGAATTCGATATAACATTCATAAATCCTAAAGCAATAGTTGTAGATCAAATACACGTTTGGTAATTATTCCGCAAATCGTTTTTCGAGTTGAATCACAGCAATTTTTCATTCATTTTCCTTTTAATATTTTCCAAAAATACAAGTCATCGTGAGATTTAGTATGACAATGCCAATATTCCTATATTCATTTCATCTAGAATTGAAAGTTTCAACAAACTCATCTATATTTCGAAATGTTAGTTGAAACTATTATTTCTTGATGAAATGATTATAGAAATCTACTTATTACCTATAATTACATCCTCTTTTCTACACTAAAGCTCAAGATAACTTGTATTTTTGTAAAATATTAAATATTAAACGAATAAACAGTTAATACTTCTCAAAATAAACTCAACTATAAGCGACCACCTGCGGAAGAAATACCATGTGTTTTTAGTTTTAAATATTTCTGACTCGTCTACAATCGACATGATGAATCGGCTATTGGATCGAGATTGCCAACATCTGCAGAATGACCTTTCAATTGAGCTGTGCAGCCTCTTGTTGCTAGAGTTATTGCCCAAGGATAGAGATGACGTTTACTGTCGTTTAGCCGACACTGAGCAATAAACACCTGGCTTCATCAGATATAATTCCCTTCTCAGCATTAATCGACTTTACTGTTAACGTAGTGAGGAAGATGACGCGCTCGCCGTAGGCGTGGAGTCGCCTTGTCCTTCTAGCCACCAGGCAAGGTGATCCGTAGCCTGTCCATAACACGGATAGATAAATAGCCATTCGATTTTACGACTTCTCTCGGGTTTAAGGTTACCATTGTTGTAGTTTATTAAGACAATATTCATTGAAGTATAATAACTGAGGCGTCGTTAGTAAAGAAAAAAAAATCTAACTATCAACATTTTTATATTAATCAGTGGTCTATTGACTTCACTGCCCAAGCAAAGATCTCAAGGAAAAGTCAGATCCTTTGATATGAATAATATTTAAATAATAAAATGGGATGCCACCCTGAGATCGTTATACTTAATATATAGTAATTTTATATCATTGATGAATAAGAGACAAATCCCTCTCTTCCCGAAAGGTTGACTGGCCAGGAGTTGGTTATTAAATAAATATCCTTTTTCATTTAATCGGATAACATTATATTGAGAGCAGATTATATCTACAAGGTAACTTATAAAACTACTTACAAATAATGAGAGGGGGGCTCTATGTAACAGTTTTTATAGATGCTGAATTGCCCGCTTCTTGCCAACGACTGCCGCTCTGTCCCTTAGAGTAAAGGTACCGACCCTAAGGGACACATCCAACTACCTCAAGGTAGCTCAAAGCCCCTTACCCTATTTATCCAGATACTCCTAATGTTCCAAATAGTGTCACATGTAGCAGCTGATTTAATAAATCTATAAGGTATCGGTATTGTATATATAACATAGATTGGTGGTATCGGCATCGAGCCTTCGGGTTCGTTAAGCCTTTTATTTATTTATTTATAAGATATCGGTTCCGCAGGTCGTCGCATCCAGAAGTTTTAACTTCTCATTCGTCCCCTTCTTAATATTCTAGAAAATAAAAATAATCGTGAGTTTAAGTATTAAAAAAGATAGTGTAAATATGGGAAATGAGTGTAATCATCGGTAATCATTTCATCAAAAAATGAATCTTTCCTAAAAGATTTGGAGTAAATATGATGAAATGACCTAACCAGTATATATGCAAATCGGTTCTTTACTCTATTTATAGTCAATAAAAGTCACTCACTGTACAGGCCGCTAATAGTCACTATATACAGTCAGTAACAAAATAATTTTTATTTTCGAGATTTAAAACTTGTTGTGACTTGACTGGAAGCGACTACCTGCGGAACTGATACCATATATTGTACTAAAATATATTTTTATTAAAAAAAACATTCTTATAGCGTTGTTTATAGCCAATTCTTCAACTCGTGAGAACGATTATAAATCTAGTGGGGTATAAGTACGAATATGAAGTTTGATATATTTCGTTGGCTGGTTATTTTCAAGCCGTAAAATAAGATGGTTATTTTGTTGCTTAGTTTATGTCTGTATATGTACATTTATATTACAATTTTTATTTTATTTTTAAAAACATTTTAAATTGTAAGAGAAGCGAGGAGATGGTTGATTGGAAGATAGACGTAAGGAAGAAAATAGTTGGGGGTGCAGTCAAAGAAAAACCCTAAATAAGTGGTTTCTAATTTAATTATGTGCCGAAGTTTCGACCCACTTTGTGGGTCATCTTCAGGGCTAAGAAAGAAAAACAGACAAAATAACAGAACTATAAAAATACATTGCAGACTAAGTATATGATAAATTAGAAAAAATATATATGTAGAGATGTAGACAATTTAGAACAAAAGTGAGGGATATATCTGAATAAAAAAATTACAGAGAAAATGTACAGCAAGGTGGTGATGCAAAAAAAAAAAAAAAAAAAAAAATATTTGACTGCACCCCCAACTATTTTCTTCCTTACTTATATTTTAAATTGTAGATTAAATAAAGTGATAAGAAAATGGATTTTAAAAATAAAATAATAATTTTCAATAAATAAAATTCAAAATAAGAATAATGAGAGAAAACGGAAAAGATAATATAGTTAGTTATATCAGATATTTGTAATTAATCCATGGTTTGAGAAAAACGCGATGATTAACATATTTCATCTGACATATGTAATTAACATATTTTTCCTCATTTCCCAAGACTTGATATATTGACAGGTAAATACAAAATTAGATAGAATGTTAATTAAATGTGTAAATTATCAGAGAGTACTGTGATCATTTGATAATAAAGTAACTGGGGTAATAACTAATAGCTTTTCTACTCTTCTTAAATCAGGGCATAACTCAATTCCTTCAGTCTCATACAGAGGATAAAAATAAGATTAAAGAAACAACTTTTTTTTTTTACTGTTCCATGATTGCGTCATTTTACGGCCATATATTACAACGAAAAACGTTTGGTCAAAATAAACTCGGTCGTTTCATTCCAAGAAACAGACGAAAAGACGATGCAGAAATAAAAAAAATTATAGGATCGTACTATCAAAAGTGAACATATTTACTTCCGACCAAAGAAGATATTGATAAAGTTCTTACAGCTGTAACTAAAGCTAGCTCATTTTTTCTTTTAAAAAGTGAACGGAAAGTTAGCAGAAAAAAATATTAACAGTAAATCGGAAATGTAAATTCCCACTACTCACTATCTTCAATGGATATAATATCGCATATGGACCACGATATGTTGAGGACGGATCGGTGATGCCAACCGCCAGAAAATTATACGAAGATGAAGAGTGCACAAAAGCCATTACTCCTCAATAGGCCATTAAGAGCCATTGAGGCGACATAATAGAGAGGCCAACAACTTCACACCTCGCCCTATCACTATCGCTTTGGAAAGATCAAAATCCATAATGACTATAAGTCGCGGAGGAGAGATTTAGCTTTTACTTTCGAAGCAGCGGCTAATGTTCCGCTCGAATCTGAAAGTGGAAGCTTTTGTTTAAGGTACCGTGATGACCAAAGCCGCACAATGTGTACAATGTTTTAACGAAGTTAGGGTGGAGGAATTCTTTTAGCCGGCGGTGGATGCTGATGATATCAAGGCGAGGTACCAACAAGATGATAGGCTAAAAAACGAATTCCTACAACAATCGAGAGTGGGAATTACACATCAAACTAACCATAGCCGTACGGTTACAAGCTGATAAGGTTAGCTACCAGTTCTTAACAAGGAAATTTTGTTAGAAATGCCTTGGGTTCTTTACTTTAGTAGAGATTGTACAATTTCTAAGCCATCGGCTATATAAGAACCTGATTTTGCCGAAAGCACACTCAACCACTAAACGTACCCACTTTATACAGATTGGCTGAGGCTCTGGGGATCCCACACGACTCATCTAAATCTATTAACTGATTAAATAATTTATCTGCCACAGCCGGATTTGAACCCGGGACCTCCAGTTCAGCACACGATCTGAAGAAAAGAATAAACATTCTCAGAAATAATCTGAAAATAGTTGATTCTGTTGAATAAAAACAAAACACTTAATAGGTTGATTGTATCACCCCCACGTGGGCTCCAGAGACAATGCCATTCATAAAACCCACTTCTATCATTCAGAAAATAATGCTTATCCGTGTTAATAACTAATTAACAATGCTCTGGTGCAGATTCGAAAAAAATAAACTAGTTATAGGCATCTAACAATAATATTATTCTAATCACTAAACCGTTTTAGCTTTCCCCTTGAAAGATTTAAATATTACATTTCCCTTTTGAATTAGCTAAGGTAGAAGGTAGATGATAATAAGAGGCTGGTATGGAGATATACCCAATAAATAAAATGATCCTTTCCAGTCCACAAGAAACCATATTAGGTTATATCTACAGTCCCGGTGAATAAGTGGTTAAGTCTAATTTTCTCCAAAATGAGTTTCTTGAACTTAAGTAAGCGGAATCAAGTTACTTTCGTAGTGAATGAGGGGCCAAGTAAGGTTTGAAAAGTAGTTTTTGTTTATATTAAAACTCCATTTAAAGCCAAAATCTACGAGAATCATAAGATTCTGGTTATCTGAAAGCAGTTAACTCTTTCTGGACAAAATCCGACTTAACCACTTATTCATCGGGGCTGTAGATATATAGTGGTGCCAATTTGAAAAAAAAAAGTTTAAATCATTATTGTGATAAAAATATTTTTTAATTACCATAACATATTTAATTTATATAAATAAATTATAGCTCATGTATAATTGAGCCGTTCAGGATCAAAAGTGGATAACTCCAACAATTTTAAAATTTTACTTTTCCACAACACGACCCATAAAGCCTTATTCCTGACGGTCCTGCTCTAAAAGTTTCGGGAGTATTGCCTGGACTAAACTAGCGAAAGAGTCAATTTTAGAAATTTGTCCGTTTTTGATCCTTAAACATACTATAGTAGTAATCCTTTTTCAAAAATCTATGAAAAAATATTATTTCATAACCACCAACATATGATTTTATTTCAAGTAATACTCTTGCAACGAAAAGAAAAAAAAATCGATTGATCGAAATAATAAACATAAAGGCATTGGGGATTAAGGACACTTGTGATCACAGGCGATTTCCCCCCCTAAAAAGAGAAAAATGCTTCTGGTTACTAATTATGTTTGTAAGTTACAAAAACTACAGCAAATCATTGATAGTGAATTACAAAGAGTATTTAAAAAATAAATATGATTTACATAATTATCAACAGAGAAACTTTTAAGTAGGCCAGCCAGGTTCCCTCTTTTCGAAAGTCCCCTAATTTATGAGGCTTAGTAATTTTATAACGCAGAACAAAACTGGCTCTAAATAATTAAATTAATGTCTTCGAGGATTCAGAATCGAGAAACAACAATAAATTCGACGTCTTAGTAAAACAAAAAGTGATCAGCAAAATTTCCGTTTTTCAGAAAAGAATGAAGTGGGAAAAACTCACCTGTTCCACGGGCTGTCGCTTTGAGTTGAGTTTTAACTGTTTCTTCGATTCATTTTTAATATTTTCCAAAAATAAAAGTTATCCAAAGCTTCGTGAAAGAGAATGGATTTATAAGTAATGAGTAGATTTCGGTAATCATTTCATCAATAAACAAAAGTTTCAACTAATATTTCGAAGTATAGATGATATATGTTTTATGGTATAAAAGCTCATTCTTAGATGAAATGATTAAGAAAGTATAATAATTTTCCATAATTACATTCTATTTTTCATACTAAAGCTCATGATAACTTTTATTTTTGGAAAATATTAAACGAGAAATGAATGAAAAGTTACAACTTGTTGTAACTCAACTCGAATACGCGAAATAATTACAACAAGAAAAAAATAGAAAAAAAACAATAGTGAAAACCAAAAACATGCAACGCAGAAATAAGATCTTCTGACCCTAAAGCAAAAAATGAAAAATAGTGTTACATACCACACATATTTCAAAAACGTCAATTCGCAGATACGTTTTTGTGGTACAAATGAGACGAATTATTTATTAGTCCACGAAATTATTAAATAAAAGCGCTGAGAAACACGACAGTTTTTAAATACAAACAAAACAATACGTTGAGAGGATCCGTTGGCAGAATGAGGGACCAAGGACAGTTAATTGTTGACATGACAATGCTGAATTGTTTACACGACGGAAAAATGGATCTTCTCGGATGAAATTGTAGTAGAATAATTAAATTTGTTAATAAGATTTTTCGATTTCTATTCTTTTTGATGCTAATATTTTAAAATTCTTTCGCGTTAAACATAATTTTTAAGATAATATATATTAACACATACTAGACAAATGCTCAAAGCTTCAGATCAATTACAAAAGACTTATTTATGTGACTGTTATAAGACCTATATGGACTTACGGAATTGAACTATGGGGCTCCACCAAACCATCCAATTCCTCTCGTATTCAATCCTTGCAATCCAAAATCCTTCGCAAAATCCTAAACGCTCCTTATTTAGTCATAAATAAAACCATTCATAAAGACCTTAACGTTCCACATGTTACCGATTTAGCCCATTCCAGATACCTATCATTCCATAATAAACTCCAGGCCCATCCAAACCCACTAGTTTCCATACTTGCATCCAATTCCATCCCGAACAATTCTCCTAGGCGTCTGAAGAGAAGATGGCCTCGGGACCTTAAATTATAGAAATGTTATTAGAGTGCTGCCAGTGGGTAGTGCCTCTACATGTCCTTTCATGTATCTAGTTAGTCATATATCCCTTGTACTAGATGTATATATTACAGTTGTACAATTCAATAAAATAATTTAAAAAAAAAGAAGATAATATATTTGATGGTTAAATGTTTTGTTACGTATAAGTTGCGATATTTTTTATGGACTTAACATATTTTTTTACCTTCGTGAGGTTTATTTAATGGGTTTTACACAAAGAATTACTGGGACATTAATGTGTTCAATTTTATCAAAGAAAATGCGCGAAATTGTTTTGAAAAGACTGGTTTTCTGAAATAATCTATCCAAACCGTTTAAGATAGAAGCATGTTCGAAGAATCATTTTATCAAAAATTTTGTAGTCTACAATTTCTGTATTTTGAATAACTTCTTCCACCCATAGCCTCGGGATTCCACCCATAGTTCGGGACCCTCTTTCAATGGGTAAACATAGAAATTCAGTACGCTTGATTTTTATTTTTTAAGAGAAAAAATAAAAATCGCAGAATAACTCTTATTTCTGATTAAAACACATATCGCTCAGAGGTTAACAGTTAGAATTTCTTGTTTTAAAAATAACTCTTATATTCAATCCCTGGTCTAGACCATCCTCTACAGGCGACAAGATAAGTTATCAAGACTATTCCCTAGATGACTCCTCTCCTTATTAATTAATTAAACTGAAATACAAATAAAAGCAACGTCGATGGAAACTAGTACATAATTGATATTGCAAATGAATATTAATAAAACAAAATATACAGTTGATGGTAAAAACAGTCATGATTCAAGTTATATAGATACAACAGAAAGAACATTTGAATATCGAGAGAAATGTCAATACTTGGAGTCCACGATAAAACGAAGGGTATCGGCTCAGCGGGCTGTCGCTTCGAAGTTAAGTAACAACAAGTTTTAACTTCTCATTCCTTTCCTTTTTAATATTCTCCAAAATAAAAATAATCGTGAGTTTTAGTATGGATAAAAGAGTGTAATTATGGGAAATTTCGAAGTATAGTTATACTATATTTTTGTTGAAACATTTGACATATAAAGCATTAATAGTACTAAAGCTTTGGGAAATCTCAAAACAAGTTTTGAGATGTTTCTAAACATAAAAATTAGGCTAAAAACTAAACAAATTAGGTATTAATTTGTCTCTTATGATTGTAAAAACAAATTGTTTTTTGGCCAGTTTAACACTTAATCAGAAGTCAGTTTTGAAATAAATTTTTTTTTCTTCAATTTTTTTTATTCAACATGGAGTTGAAGTGGACTTAAAGTAACAGATAATGAAATTAATTAGAGTTTTTTTAATATTCAAACTAAAGGTTTTAAAGCTAAGGTTAAGTTCAACCAAGACTGATACGTGCTGCGGCCAAGTACGAATACGTTGAGATGGAGACGAGATACGACCTACATACGTCATAGGCCCAACCTTAAAGGGGGTTAATTGTACGGGTAACAGTACTCGCTTTTAAAGTAGCTCTGAACTAAGTAGAAAGTAGCCGTAATTCCGGAATTACACACTTTTTGTTTACAACTTGAACGCTCTAACGGTACAACTTTGTACTTCATAATGGATACAGGGACGTGATAATTTAAGAACTTTTTAAGAGATCGACATATACAATACAACAACTTATACTCGATACTTGGATTATAATTTTTTTTTAAATTAAAAATTATACAAATGAGGATCAACATTGGATAACTTCATAATTTCAAAAATTTTCTTTTTCACCAGTTTAAGTCAAGCAATGATTTATGCTACCATCTCTTCAGATTTAAAACAATAGCAAATAAGGCAGCAAAGTGTCGTGTCGGACAAAATTGCAAGAGTACACTAGCGAAAAATTGGAATAAGTCAATTTTGGTAATTATGGAGTAATCAATTTTTGACTGGATCACTATCTGTTATTTCCAAATGGTTATACGCACAGTTAATTTATTTCGTTTTATCTTATTTAAAGTTATGATGTGATGTTTTCATACTTTATATTTTTGAATATGCGTATGAAACCGTTAAACAACCTCAATTTCGAAATGAATAATTTATAACTTTTATAAATTTTAATATGACAAGAAGGAAGCAACTTTTTAAGTGTCCAAATATAGCATGATCGGGGAAAAATCGCTCGTATTCCAGACTATATTAAATTAATTAAAAATAAATTGAATGTAATAAAAAATAAATATTCTATAGTAATAAAAAAAATAAAATATTCTCCCAACAAAATCTATTATTTTCAAGATTTAATCAGTTGGATTCTATTAAAAAAATTAAATTAATTTATAACCTATATATAAATATTTTTGTCTAACTGTATATTCTGGACAACTATAAGACGACATGTTTCTTAGATAATGGAACATTAACCTAACATGATATGATTAGACATTGCTCAGTTATCATATTAATATATATTCAATAAATTCTCAACAATTCATTCTTAGCGTTATTAAATCATCGTATTAAAGATATAACATTTCATTACAAAATTGGTGTTGATTAATGACATAATACTCGTCCCTATTAGTCGTCTATTCAAGAATATATCGGAAGTATTTTAAGTATGAAACTATGAACTATGAAACAATCACAACCTTTAATAAAAAAAAATACAAAGTAATTGTATGTATAACAATTGAATTTCATTTTCAACACTTAATTCTGGTTGCCAATAGCTTATTCTTCACCAAAAAATATAATAAATCAACAACATATTATTTGAGCTGTTTAAAGATAGAAATCTAAAGAAACAGCTTGAGCTAATAATACGTCAATGTAGAAACAACAGAAGACGTCTTAATATTAATAGTATAGACACACGCATTCTAAAATTTTCTAAGGAATATGATTTTTTTTTTATGATTAAAATATATATAAAGAGGCTTTCCAAAGAAAAGGTCCGGATGATGTAAAAATGGCCATACTTTGGAGAATAAGCCATTTTCTTTTTTCTTTTTTTTTTAAGACGACCTTTCGAAATAGCAGTCATTACCTAGCCGGTGATGTCATAGAGAAATCAGTTCACACCTTAGTACCTCGAGATTATCGTCAAAAGAGCTATTTCAGTGTCGGGGAATATTAAGGTCTTCATCTTAGACAATGTCATTTGCCAATACCGCAATAAAAAGTAAAAAATAAATACCTGGATGTTGGTTGTTACTTTACATATTACGTTTATGAAGCAACAACAACAAGAGTCAGAAGTATAATTAATTAAAACATTATTACGTCATCTTCATCTAACATAATTTCTTTTGATTGAAAAACTTCATCCTTTAAAAAATCTTGAGGTTCTGTTTATATTGATGATGACTAGAATTTTAAGTATTCCAAGATTAGTCAAGTATTTTAAAGCCCTTCAAGATTGGTAAGGTATATTGAAATCCTTAAAGATTGGTTTGACATATTTAAACCATTAAAAATCTGTTATATTGAAACCATTAAAGAAAGTTACAGTTATGGGATTTGTAATGAAATTTGGCCTTAAGAATAGCAATAAGAAAACACTTTCTGAATTGTTCTTTCTTCATGATCCAGTAATAAATTAAACAATCGTACTTACAGAATATTAGGAAAATTAAAGATGACAAGAGTAAAGTGGACTTACCTATAAAAAAATAAAAATAAAATTTATTAGAAATATTGCTAACTTAATGTATAATATAAATATTTTTTTCTTAACTAATTAGAGATATAATAAATAAAGATACAATTTAGCAGAACAATCGAGAGTTATTTTTTCATAAAACTTTTATGAAACAATAGCCAAACTCTCCTGATGGTTTAGCCAAAACGGTTTCGAAGAATGGAAAAATATAGGTAATTAACAAGAGAAGAGGCATGGTACTTTTAACACAAAGAAAAGTATTAATTATTCAATGATTCACAGCAAAATTAAAAGGAACGAAAAATAAATATGATACGAAAATTATGTATGATTTCCCCTGATTTTAATTTTATTTTTAGAAAAAACTGAAGTTATCATTATTGCTTACAAAAGAAGTTTAATTAAAAGAAATGTATTTCACTTCATTTGGTTTTATTTTTATTTAACAGCTGAAAATTTTAGTTGTATTATAATGAGGTCTTAAAAATTGGTTTGCAATGTAAGTAAGGACGAACGTACACACACCAAGGAAAACAAACATGAGCAAACTGTAAGTGACATAGAGAGAAAAATTGGTTTAAACCAAGAAATCATAATTTTTAGAAATATATGGTTTTAACATAAGCACTGGAATCTTGACTTATTATTTTCATATACGAGAATATTATTTAGAGATTTATAATTGACTGGTTATTGGGTTTAGAGGTAAGTATTTTTTTGTTTTTTTTACAATATCCATTTTTATAAAAGTAAAGTTTATAATGAACAAAAAATAAAAAAATATTAAAACAATTTACCTAAAATATTCCATAATTTCTATAATTTTCTCTGAAGTAGAACGTTAAGAACTTTTTTGATAATTTAATATTGGTTAAATTGATATCATAAATTTAATCCAGCTTACTACAAAAAGAAATTGAAAAGAAAGAAAGAAGGAGAAAGGACGAACGGGCAATAATTCACGATGGTAGAGGATGCCCCAACTTGAAAATATATCAGGCTAAGCTAACAGCTGTTACTGACGAATGACTTCTGACATTGAGGGCGTACTATAGGGCCCGCTATCTCCCGGTTTTTCTCTTAAACCTCACAGGGAATAGAATCAAGTTGTACGGGAAAAATTACAGTAAAAATAATTCCCAAGAGAATAATAAAAAATATTTAGTACATATGATTAAAACTCACTTTGGTATTTAAATGAATTATTTAAAAACTATACAAATAGGACATTTGAAAATTAAAAAAAAAACTTCTTGTACAACGGTTGTGCAGGGAGTTGATTTGTCTTAGATCACGCTCAACCCCCAGTTTTTTCCTCTTATTATCGGTACCCACATTATAGAGGCTGACTGAGCTCCAGGAGGGTCTTAAAACCCCTAGGATACTAGATCCCAAGGTGCAGCAACTCAGCGCTCTACAACTGAAGCACTCCGCTCCCCCAGGACATTTGAAAAGTATTGTAAATCATCGGATCATTCAAGGCATAGTCATGATAATAAGAATAATTATATTTAATTAAAATCATTTTAAATTAAAATATTTTATAAGAATGCATATAGATTTTGGGAAATGGCAGAATAGAAGCTCCTAAAAAAAAAAATACATTTGGCTGCAAAACAGGTGCAAACTTAGGCCAAATACTACAATCTTGTCCAAAGATAGAGCTTGTCTACAGATGAAGAGTACTCTAAGAGGAAAAGTTCCAAAAAAAATTGTAAAGCATCATTGGGAGAGAACGTATTGGGGAAGACTTAATTTAAACCACTACAGAACTGCTATTAAAGTATTCTTCAAATAAATGTCATTTCTTTCGCACATGCTCTCAGACTTATGAAAGCCACAAAAAAACAAGAAACGTTACGGTACTGATCCACTCCAAAGCCACGTTATAATAGCAAAACAATATTAAAGTAGCCGAAGTGAGGAGGTTGTCCTGGCCCGCTTGAGACTTGGTGACACTCGGCTCACTCATTCACTTATTAAGAAAAAACTGCCACCTCCTCCATGGCAATATTGTTACGCCACTCTTGCAATGAAACATATTTTTGAAGGATGCACTTTATGTTCCAACAATAAATAAAATAGGACTAGCTCCAAATTTATCGCAGGGCCTTGGTAACACCGAAGCTACCATCACGTTGGTATTTATGTTTTTAAAACCACATAGTCAGTTTTCTCCATAATCCAGTTTGAATTCATCGGAAAATACATTAAACTTTTGTAAAGGGAACTATTGTCGTTGATGACCTTAGGGTTTTACTCTTTTAAACACAAACAGATATTTTTTAAAAAGTTTTCTTATTTTTTATATTTTTGGGAGCTCATTGCCATTGATATATATATAATAGGTTGGGAAAAATGAAATCCATTATTTTCTCGGTGGTTGGCCGTAGTGATCGATATCTCGTAAAGTATCGATCAAACAGTTGCAATTGTATGCTCGTTGTTAAGGTGACATTTCACATTAAAAAAATATTTGGCTGTTTTTTGTTTGTTCCATTCAGTTGTGAGTTACAATGGAAATAGAGTGTTAACAATGGAAATCAACAAAGAGAAAAATCGGTACATTTTACAGTTTTTCTATGATAATGGCGAAAATGCAAGCCAGGCCGCTGAAATTGTGAATGGTGTTTATGGTGCCGATACTGTAACAGCAAATTAAGTGCAATTTTGGTTTCGTCGATTCCGTTCAGGCATTTTTGATGTTAAAGATGAACCTCGCAAAGGCAAGCCCGTCGTCTAAAATGTTGATAAAATCACATAAATAATCGAAGTTGACCGGGATGTTAGTAGTCATAGCATCGCCAAGGACCTAATGATCGACCATAAAACAGTTTTAAACCATTTGTGCAAAGCTGGATTCAAAAAGAAGCTCGATGTATGGGTGCCACACCAATTAACACCAAAAAACATGATGGATCGAATTTCCATCTGCGAAGCCTTGGCCAAACGGAATGAAATCCCGTTTCTTAAACGGATGGTTACTGGGTATGAGAAATGGGTCACATACTACAATATTGTGCGAAAACAATCGTGGTCAAAGCATGGTGAAGCGGTGGCCAAACCAGGACTAACGGCCAGGAAGGTTCTACTATGTATTTGGTGGGACTTGAAAGGAACCATTTATTATGAGTTGCTTCCGTATGGCCAAACACTACATTCAGATCTCTACGGTCAACAACTGGACCGTTCGAAGTTAGTGATTGACCAGAAACGTCCAGAATTGACCAACAGAAGAGGTGTTGTGTTCCATCAGGACAATCCAAGGCTACACACGTCTGTAGTGACTCGCCAGAAACTCCGGAAGCTTGGTTGGAAAGTTTTAATGCATCCACCATATAGTCCGGACCTGACACCAAGCGATTGCCACATTTTTCTCGCATTGCAAAACATCCTGAGTAGTAAGAAATCGGGATCAAAAGAATATTGTGAAAATCGATGACTGGAGTTTTTCACCAATTAGGACCAAGACTTCTATGAGAGAGGCATTATGAAGCTACTTTTAAAATGGCAACAAATTATACAACAAAACGGTGCATATTTGACCCAAATCGGACAATCCGAAACATCTTAAATAAAGTTTTGAATTTCACGCAAAAATAATGGATATCTTTTTCCCCAACATATTATATATATTGGTCAAAACAGTTAAGGAATGGTTAAAACATTTTTAATTTTATAGAATTCTAAAAGCGAAGCACTGACAATGAACTTAATCGACAATGAGGAAGAGTAGGAGTCGCGGTGAGTGGCCGATAGGCGGAGCCACCGGCGCGGAACAATAGCACTACAATCCCTTCCTTCATTAGTGACGCATCTCAACACACAGTACCCTTTATTAAATATGATAATTGTCTCTAATGCGTTCTACTCAACTCTATGGCCCACGTGTTCAAGTGCTTATGCAATTAACAAAAACGCTAACCTCAGTGTAGTCTTCGGAAAGAGTGGAAGAAGCGGAGGAAATAGAACAGGGAAAGGCCTGGAAAGGAGGAAGCGTGTACTTAAGAGAATGCATGTGGATTGATTGAAAGGGGCGTGAAAAGGTTTCCAGGTCATGAGAGACAAAATATGACTGTGGCTGCTACGGCATGGGAGGAGGCGAAACAGGAATTGGAGATGAATATAACGTAACCGACAAATAGAATCATTACTCGGTTGTCTAACTGCCAAATTAAAAAAAAAAAAAAATACTAAAAAATATCCGGTGCCTCTACTAATAAAATGTCTCTGCTGACAAGACGTTTAAGTCTCTCTCGATAAAAGGTTCCATTATGGGGACAAATACAAACAATGTTCGCTTTATCATATATTTATTTAACGCAAAATTATGCTACTATGGCTAACCGGACGATGCTACAGTGGGAATCCTCAATTTTACCAACTACAATAGAGAGAGGTCTTCAACGAGTACCTGACATAGAACAGCCTCGGAACCGCTATTTTACGACATCCTCGAAGGATAGAAACTAGGAATTTTTTACTTTTAAAATATTCCTAAGGGTACTTACCGGGTTTCGAACCTGCGACCTTTAAGTTTTTATGTTAAGCACTACACAATGAATGACCCAAAAATCGCATGCTGTAATTGGCTCGACCAGGATTTAACTTATTTTTTAAGTCTAGTGTTGTAGAATATTGAATTGTAGTAGAAGGCATACATTTTTCAGGGGGTGCAGTCAATGATTACACAAAATAAGAATGTCTTTAACTAAAATATAAACATCATGCATATGGATATGAAAATCATAAATTTCGGGAAGGGAATACATCTGATGAGGATATACTTCAAGTCTCCTCTCCAATGACTAGAACATCTCACATTCCTTCTTGCGTAATCATCAAGGAAAACTTATGAATGAAGAAGAGGAAATGAGAAAAATAATCACGCGTTTTTTTCTATATCGTGAGAACGCGGCATGCAATTTAACAACACATAATTAAAAATGTCATTCCGGTTTAGGTTCAGTTGTATAGAATTGTATAGTAGTTCACAAGTTGAGTCATACAACCTTAAAAGAGATAATACTTCTAGTCACAGCCATGACCTTTCCATCATATGTACTATGATATCTTACAGATAGATTGCGAGAAATAAATAATTACAATACAAAGAATAAATGAATGAAGCATTTGTAGAGAAATATTGATAGGCAGTTTGGATATAATAAATAATAATTATCATTATTATGCTTCTAATTCTATAGCGAGGCCATGGACCTCGGTACATTTAATGAGCTTTCGCCACAAGACAATTATATTGCCACTATTTTCCAACTCCCTAAGGCCTAATAGAGTTGAGACCCAGCGGGTCAGCTAATGCCATGAGCTACCTTTCACTCTTCCTCGACGCACGTTCCTATCAGCTTCTTCGGTGGCTGTTCTTGCCATTTTCCCGCAAAGAATTTAATTATCGGTTCATTAGTTAACTCATTAAGTATAGAAGCTATCATGGCGGATGCTCCCTTGAGCCCTGGTTTCAAACGCTATAAATACCAAAATACTTTTGGTACTTTTTTACTGAGTCCATCCTCAGTGTCAAAAGAGAAATTTATAATTAGTTTTCATTTCTAAACTCTATAAATAACTACTCTAAATAGAACTTAAGAGGAAGATATTTATTTATTCCTGCCTAAATTTCATTTTAGAAGAATAGCAAATCCTAAATATAAATGTTCCTGGTCTGTTTGGTGATTAATTGATTTCATGCAGTTTGAAGGTTATTAACCCAAGTTTTGTTATCGAGTGCGAACATACAACAAGAAGCTACTTGATCGATCTTAGTATATTAAAGACGTAATATTGTATGCTGAAACTACTCTTATTTAACATTTTTACAATTTAATCCTAAACATGACAGAAAAATGTTTCTTAATTTTCTTTAAACTTCTTTGGACCCTTTGAATATTAGAAACAATGATTTTGTTACGAGTTTTAAGGGTTAAAATTAGTTCACAATTCACGTTCACAATTTTTCATTTTTACTTCATTGTAGGCAGAATTGAAATTGGTATAGACTGTGAAATGCCTAATAAAAAAAAATCAAGAAAAAAACCCAGAAAATATTGGTAAATAGAAGATTAAAAAAAAAAATAACTATGAATAATTATAGAATAACCCTTTTTAAATCTTAACTAAATTTGGTCATCTTAACATAGTGAAATATGACGTTGAAATGACTGCTCAATCAGAAATAGAACTGGTAAGGAGAAATATTGTTCCAATATGTACTCTCGGGCAAAATCGGACGGTAGGAATTTCGTCAACTAATCTTAATAATTATTACTATAATTATCTTAGTACAACATACTTAAAACCGATTTTTGATAAGCCTAAAATATTTCTGATTTTCGCTTGTTAACTTTACTGATCCGCTCAACTCGATTCGAGGCGAAAATATCGGCTAACGATGCTAATTATCAAAATATTCTCACAATAGTTAGCGATTTTATAAAATACAATATTGTTACCGATCAATATAGCAGTCTACTAATCGGTGTTATTTATTGGCAGGTTGGCCCCGACTGGCAACAAGGCGTGAATTAGCCCCAGGTAGCTAGCTACAGTTATAGCTATAAATAACAGAAATCGAAGAGGAGGATAACTAATGAAGGGGATATAGCATGCTAGATAAATAATTCACCAGAGGTGGCTGATAGCAAATATGAAACTGGACTCGCCTCCAACTGGGTTAACAGGAAACCAACCATCTCTTCAATAACATCATCTTGGGGTTGGACGTATAGCGTTGCCCTCCTTTCTTGACAGCTCCATGTTTTATTGATACCGGCCTGGATGTATGTTTTGACACGAATGATCGAGGCGTTAATACGCAGGTCAGATAGAAAAATCAAAAAACCAAACTCTACCATTAAACTGGACCAATACTGCTTGACCTCTATCACGTGAGGAAAAAGTGGGTCAAGCATCGAAAGTATGGATAAGTTTAAGTGATTACTTATTACAAAACAGATTTAGCATAACCTGCTGTGGATGTTTACCGACTTCGATTTATTATTATAAGGAGTAATAAATAGCTAGACGAATAAAATATGTCATACTTGCCTGTTTATTTAACGTCACTTTTATGCTACTATGGCTAATCGGACGATGCTACAGTGTGAGCTCTAAATTTGGCTATCCAGGTTCTATTAGTATAGGGATTATTAATAAACATAAATATGATTTTTTAATATGGTTATTTGTGTTATAATTATTTTGATCCTTAATGCTCCTTACTTTGCTACAAATAAAGTCATCCATAATGACTTCAATGTCCCAACTGTTGCTGATTTGACTCGAACCCGATACCAGCCATTTCATGACAAACTTTATTCCCACCCAAACACACTAATTTCAAACATGGCTACTAATTCCCGATAATCCCTCGAGAAGAAGATGCCTCCCCTGACCTTATAAGCTGAATCAATTATTTGAGTACTACCGCTCAAGGTATTTTCTCTACTTGCCTTTATCAGTGCCAATATATTTACTTGTTTTACTGACAATCGATACGAAGAGTTCTCATTTCTGATCCTGATTAATGCTACGACCTTGGCGTGCTCCTGTTAACCATTAAAATAAAAAAATAAACCAGGAACTAAGATTTGATTCAAAATAATGGAGGCTGAAGTCCCTTTTATAGCTCTTCCTCGACGGTATTTCCTATACCTAACAAGGTTGTGATGTATTCTATTAAGGACGCAGGGGGTTTTCTTTATTCTTTTATGTCCCATAAAACATCCCATAAATACAAGTAGTATCGAAGAGTTTATTTTATTTTTTTAAAGCGTTTTATGGCCTTACATATAAAAACAGTTGGTCCAAGTTAGCGCAAACGCTCTTGCGTAAACAGCCTAAGCGCGATGAATACCACGGAAACTGATGTTTATATATAGAAATAATAATAATTTATAAATGCAAGATTAATTGGAAAATAGTAAAAATAAAAATATTAATAAACCTATTCTAAAAAACTAGTTAAGAAAAGACCAGAAAAGACAATGTAGGTTCCAATCCAGGTACTTTTAACATGTTACTCTACTCTCCAAGCAAACTATTTTATTTTCAATTCAGGTATTCACAATTATACCACTAGGTTAATGGTATAGTAAAAAGTATTTAATTAAATACAGTCAAATCAAAAAGTCTTGAATAAGAAAAAAAATAGAAAACTCAATAATCACTGCTTATTAGAATATATATAGGATAAAAGTTGCTGTCTTAGGCACTCTTGGATTAAGCTAGACAACCAATGGTTACAGGGAACTAAGTAACTCAAATTGTTTTCACTCATTTTTTTTTTATCTACCCTGCGCGGCCCATTGGTTGGGAACCGCTGCACTATGTATTCGACACCAGGGAAATTCCTAATGGGCACTAAAATAAATTCAACGCAGGTGAATATTTTTGTTAATGAAATCCATGTGTACTCTAAATTTAGGGGAAAATGACTAAGGATTGCAAATATCCAATAGGGTAGCGATACATTCAAGAGAGCCCAGAGTGAGAGTGCTTAAGAAAAAAAAAACGAACCAGAATGATAATTTAAAAATATAGGCTATATATTTCAAAGTGCACCAATTAGAGGTGTTAAAAATTAAATAATAAACATATCATATGAATAAGACTGACCTTGATAACGCATTTCTGCACGGTAGTTGCTAGAATGACCCTTCAACATAATATCCGATTGGCTGGATCGTTGAATGGTTTTACTTGTTAGGAATGAACACGTTTAATAAGCAACGAACACTTTGACAGTAAGGCAATATTTATAGAGTTATTAACATATATCAACATATTCTCGAGTTAAATACTCATACATTAAAACCTTTCACATGGAACGCAGTCACGTGACAAAGATGTATTAAGACAGTAGGAGACAAACGGTTTCCATGGAGGGGAAGCAACGGTACATCTCCAATGATGACTGATCGTTTTTCGGCGAAAGTAAAAATAGCCGACCATCAGATGCCAACTCTCTCCCGAGGCTCTTTCCAATCGCACATCGCCCCCCTTCCTACCTCCCGACCTCGACTGATTGTGCCCGGCTTTAGCCTAGAACTGAGGAGCAAGAGAATGTGGGGCAACGATGTAGTTCTCCCATGCTCTGCATTTCCTCATGGGAACGGATATCATTACAAACATGAGAGGTTATTCCTGGGAAATATTTGAACCTATAAAACACTATTATCCATAACTGTTCTTCAGTTGAAACGGAAGTTAATAGATAATCAAAATCTATAGTCCACCTTAACAAACAAATAACAAATACAAACAATGAAGCCATAAAAATAACGTGATAACTATAAACAGGCAAATTAAAGAGAGTGGAAACTAGAATACGAAATAGATCAGGAATCACAGAAGTGAAGTTGATATAGGAGTGATAACTACCTCTATTTGCTAAGGCTCCAGAGAGTACTAGATAAAAACTTCATTGTCTGTATATAGTTCATGTACATAACTTTTAATTGTTTGGTGGAAAACTTTAAGGTTTTTTTATATTATTTATTCGTATTTGCTAATGGAATTGGAGAGAATGCTTGAGAAGCTCAGTTGTTGAGTCTATATTAACACTTAACTACTTCGGAATCCTTCAACTATCTCTTCCCTTCCATAATGATCTTTCATGAAAACTTATAATAGGAAAAGGATTAATGTATTGCTTCCAAACAACATTAAGAATGAAATAAAACGTTCTTGCCCTGACCTTACCATCTTAAGGGAATTATTATTATAAAATTGCCTTAAGGTAAAATCACATGTTAATTTTTGATAATTTGATAGTAAGATAATTTGGATCCGAGCTAGACAATGAAACAAGCCATTATTCGTCTTTGAGCGATGATCAAAACATAATTTTAAAGTTTGCCAAGTAATTGAGTGTTTTGACTTAAGCATTTGTGCCACGATTCTATATTGAAAATTCTAAATTAAACTTCTTTCGAATAAAACGTAAATATAAATTTCGTGCTAAGAAAATATCTCCGCATATTCCCAATTTGAACGCAATGCAATATCTTTTACCGCCTAGTCACTCACTCACAGTAATTACAAATGATGGGGAAATTTGAACGTTAGGAGAAACTGGTCAGGCTTGATTTCTGGTTAAACGTAGACTATAAAGTTATGAACTGTGTAAACATTGATCTTTTAAGTAATTACAGAAATTAAGAATCGACGATATATAAGCTATTCTTACTACTATATTAAGCTTTTCTACTCATTTTATTAACTCTTATTAAATAATATCAGTGCTATAAGCTACCAATTTCAGATATTCATGTTGAACAACCACTTCGCATCAAATCAGTACTAATAGATAAAAATGCATAAAACACGAGTATAAACCTCTATGGGACGTTCATCAAATGAAAAAACAATTAGACAGAAGAATGGCGGAGGAGATAAGAGAGTTGGGACCTTCAAGCTTGAAACAAAAATGGCTCCCGAACAATAGACGAAGCAACATGGACGACAGCTGTTGGTTTGGCATATATGGTCACCAATCACCAGGCACAATACCATGTTAATAAAATCAATCATGCGATTCACATTCATAAAAAAAGCTTTATTAGTCCAAGGTCAAAGCGAATAAAGAAGAGGCATGTGTTGTCGTAAGTTATGGATTCAGAAACTGTGTATAAAATCACAATTATTACACATGTAATGATATATATGCGGTTAAAAACAGATGTTTGATTTCGATGGAGGCAATGCAAAGCTCAATAACGTGTACGTTCTTTTACGACATTATAAATTCTTCATTCACTTATTTACAATTCATTCGAATGTATGTGGCACAGTTTATTTATAAGATATGAATCTGTGGAATATTCCCGAAATAATAAATACGTCTAGAAATGATTTCTCGCAAGAAAGACGAAGAAAAACGCTATACATTGTATATCCAATATGACAGAGCTCTCGTATGATGAAATTTTTCAAAGGAAACACAAACTAAATCTGACTATGAAATTTCTTGGCTGATACGAAGTTACAAACAAGTAACGACCATATTCCGTCTAGGGGAACATTAAAATTAATTGACTTACCGGAATGGAAGTAACTTAGGCCACCAAGTAGCCCCAAGGTCACCTAACCAGCGGTAACCTCCCACTAACTGACAACATTCAGGTGACACAAGATGAGTCACCAAACTGGAGTAAGTGGGAGTTCCTCGGTCTCCGTTATCTGGCTGCTGCGGGATGAGTGACCTTTTAAAAAGTGTATCCATAGAGGGAGGCAATTATAAGGCAGACCTTTACAACATTAAACTTTATATAATATAAAGTTTGTTTGTTTATTAACCTCACTTTATGCTGCTAGGGATAATCGGGCGATGCTACACTAGGAGCCCTAAATTTTACCTATCCAGGTTTAATTCGGATAGAGAATTTTTAACGAGTAACTGACATCGTACAGCCTCCGGGCTCCGTTTTATGTTCCTTCCGAAGGACGGCATAACCAGAGATTTTTTACTGCCTTTTAAAACACCCTAGGGCCACCTGTCGAGTTACGAACCCGCGAACTTGGGCATAGTAGATTCATTATGTTTCCGACCAAACATAGGTTCTTCTAGAATCAACATACAATAATAGTATATAATAATAACCATGATAGAATAATAAAACAACAACCCGAGTTATTATTAATACCGGGTGCAGAATAACTTATACATATTGTTTAAGCATATGGAAAAGGCATTTTCCTATCATCCCGCCGATACCTTGATCTTTTTCCAAGGGTTATTTTCTTTCCCTCTGCCACTCATTGTGACGGGCACCAGACTATTTCCGGCTTGGACGTGTAACATGAGGTCCTGGACATTTTCTTAAATGCAGAGGTAAAACAGGCCACAGTAAACATAGAGCTATGTCTAAAAATAACTGAGAGAGGTGAGCCTGGCTCTGACAGACACTCCTCAATATCTCTGCTCAGTGTAGCATAGCGGCTTTCTCGCCAGCAAGGTCCCTTCTTCACAAAGCAAACAAATAAAAGACAAAAATTATTAATAAAATATATTTTAATAAATAGTGATTGGAAAAAAGAACCTATTTTTAATTCAATAAGTAATGAGGAAACACGAAACCTAATATTTTTTTCAAGTTTTACAAATTTAAGATTGTCTATTAAAGAAACAACATTAAAAAAATGTATTCATGTGTATTAGCCGGTATTAGGGATGTCTACACTTGTCCGGCGGCTACCGAAAACGAATGAAAACTCTTCACACACACTCGGTTATAATCAGGTTTCACAACCGATTCATTGAATACCCAGTCGTCCACTATGTCCACAATGCTCACTATGGAGAAAAGACAAATTATTGCTTTGTTTTTTCTCTGTAGAAGAAACAAAAAACGAAAGAGAAATAATCGACTTCTGGGTGCATCCTATCCTCACCAAAAGGGTGGAGTTAGGTGCATCTTATACCAATTTTCCGAAGTTAAGGGAGCACAAAGACAAATTTTCCAATTACTTCAAGACCAATATTTAGTGAATCACTCATTTTTCATTAAACAACAAAATTTGAAATGAGAAAATGAAAATGAAATAATATTTTCGCTTACCGAAAATGTAACCGAACCGAAGCTAAACCGTATATGTGTGACCGAGGTAATCAAATGGATTTTGACAGGGATATAAATGGAGATGTTTTAGTTGAAAGTGTAAGGAAAACAATTATATAAGAAGAGGAACTTGACTAGGGATGTCTAGAATTAGCATTCTATTATTATCTTTTGTATATTTTAATGTCCATTAATATGAATCAGAAGGAAGGTATTATCAGCCTTCAGGTTATAGAAAATGGCGGATAACAGTACCTGAAGACAGTCAGTCCCTGGAGACATACTAATACATAAATACCAATACATTTTTATAATATTGTATCCTTTAATAGAAAAAACAATTAAAGAGTCAGATGACGAAAGTTCCTTAGCAATAGCTTATCATACGACGTTCGAGGAACTAAGAACAGGAAGCATAAAAACTATATTTCGTGATAAACAATAGAAAATCATAAAACTGTTAGTAATTATAATTATTCTCATCGGTTCAGAGCAAAACGATTCTTATTAACAGATAGGTATTAAATATAAATAAATATTTGGATTGAACAAGGGAAAGAATAAAATCACCGCGATTGGATTTTAAGCAATGAAATGAGGGAAGAAGTGATGAAGAGAATAGCCAGGAAAGGGGAGTAGTTGATTATTATATCATAGATAATTTAATTAAAGATGTACCAAAAATAGAATGAAATAACAATAATAATAATGTTAAAAGATCTACTTTGAAAATTATAAATTAATGTTACAAAAAAAATAAATAAATAAAGAAAGCTACTGTTAAGGAATATTTGTTTTAATGAATAACAATAAAAAAAAAAATATAATCTTAAGGCGGATTGTAGAGAAGAATGCCGATATACTCGTACGTAGTGGGCTTGTAATAGACAATTTTTACATATCTAGAATATCCATTAAATTAAAATTAATTATGATAGAGAGAAAATCGTTGACTGGAAGATCAAATATAGGATGGAAAGTTACAGTTAAGATGGAGAGTTACATAAGTAATAAAAGAAAATTGATACAATATACTATGCCAGGGAATAAATACACAAGAAATACGTAGAAAGTAATGAATGAAAAACAGAAGAAATATGTAGAAAGTAATGAAAGGAATCTCGTGAATGACAGGTAGAGAAGTAAAAATAAATATAAAATTGAAAATACAAGTATGTTTTTTTTAAAAACGTTTTTTATAGTTTATTTTTTTGTCTGTTTTCTCTTATAGCCCTGAAGATGACCTAAAAAGTAGGTCGAAACGTGGGCACTATCAATAAATAAGTTTCACTTATTAGTAGTTTACATTGACTGCACCCCCAACTATTTCCATCCTAAAATTAATTATAATAAGTAAACAGGATTATGTTAAAAAGCTTAGTCACAAATTAAGCATTAACTTAATAAAAAAGAAAACAAAAGAAAATGATATTCAATAATAATTTTAACGAAAACATGAGAATAATATTACAACAAGGCACTTGAGTAAACACTGTTACGAAGTGAATAAGCTGATACCAAACAAGCACCACAGTTTTCAAAACGAAAAAAAACAAAAAAAACTGTACGGTTAAAACCCAGGGCAATGGTTGTGCAGGGAGGGAATCCGAAATCACGCTCAACCACCAGGTTTTTTCCTATTAAGGGTAAACATATTATAGAGGCTGGGTAAGCCCCAGGAGGTTCTCCATCAAGTCACAGCTGGACAGAGATTTGAACCCGGGGACTTCGACGACCATTGAGCGCTCTAAAGTGTAGCTAATTCGATAAGTATTTTCAAAATTAAGGTAACAGAAAAACAGTTTCATTAAAATGTAATTAAACTTGTTTTGCTAACAGAATTTGGACAGGAAATATTCAAAAGCAAACAACTAGGGGGAAAACAAATGCATACACACCTATCATTATCATAATAGCCAAATTAGGATAGAACGAATTTTTTATGTTAGAAAAAAATATATAAATAAATAACAAGGAAGTAACTGCGACACCAACTCCCATGAACTTTCTCGAGCCGAATTATGTTTCCGTGCTCGAGTGGGCATGCGGGTTGGTCCTGGCTCTCACTTCCACAATAAGCACAACTTACTTTTATTTACAACAAAAAAACAATTAAGTCCTCTTCAAATTTTAGTTTCTATAAACTTAAATGTTTTACGGAATATCCTTTTTTATTATTTCTAAAATTCAATGTGGGATTAGTAGATTTCACTTGTTTAGTATGTTTATGTTGACTGATTTTAATTAGCTCTTATTAATCTATTTTTTTTTTAAATATTTACCATCCCTACAATTGAAAGAAGATTGTTAAATATTCCATCAAATATGATCATGAAAACACGAGATTTTCGTGTAATTTCTTTTTTAAGAATAGTCATTTAACCTAAATGACAATCGACAGCTCAACCGAAGAAAAACATTACCACCGCGTTCTGGGAAGGGTGTTATAACGAACGGGCCATTAGCCAGTTTTGGAAAATTGGAAATACATTGATTCATTAGTAAATAATTCATTTATCCTATGCACCAAGAGGTGAAACCATTATATCCACATCGTACTGCAGGGATATTTGCATAACGTAAGAAAAACTGCACTGGTTAATCGGAAGGTGCCTATACTCTTTCACGACAAAGCTAGACGTCCTCCGTCACCCACTTGATTCGCCAGACTCCAAGATATTTCCATCTATTCAGAAATGCACAACTTCCTTAAGGATAAAAATTTTGAAAATTATTCACATGTTAAAAATTCATTTTCAGATATTTCATCACAAAATTTGGAATTATTCAGTTTTGGGGTTGAAAATTCGATAACACGTTGGGAAAAATATTTAGAAAATGAGATGAAAATGCTACGAATTTCTGCTTTTTTAAAGCTCGTTTGCAACCGGAGATGCGCTCAACAGTATTTTTTCGGTTCAAGTCGATATGCGAAAAAATATTGAAATTCCCAGCATAAAAATTTACACATGACTTGCATTATACCTCAACTGTCACGAAGGGAAGCATATTCAGTAACAAAGAGCCCGTCTCTTGTATATTTTTTGAAATAGTAGAAATACGAATCGGCATGTTGGGTTGATAACTAACAATATTAATATGTTATTCAATAAGGTATTATCATGATGGAAGTGAAGTAGCTTGCTGAGAAGGATAAACTACAACGGAAACATCAACACCTGTCGTAAATTGCTATTAGTATCTAAGCACGCTATACAAATTACCTCAAAGAGAGGTATAATGAGTAAGCTGACTCATAATATGAAAGGCTTAGAAAATTCAGTAAACAGTTATATTGCAGTAAATGGAAAAAACATGCAACTGTTGCCGAGTATTTAATTTTTATTATTTTTTTCTACGTTCATCTACAGATAAATTACATTCCTTTATACATAACATAGTGAATATACAATGGAACAATAAAAATCTACATAAGAATCTAACTGTTAGAGGTTTTTATTGGTCCAGATTTGTTTAAAAAAATTTACTGTGTTGAGAAGCTGATTGTACGCATCATTCTTAATAGCACTGCTATATAGCATGAACTACTACTCATTCTTTTAACAATAGAAATTAGTACGGAATCAAATGAATGGTAAGTTTAACTAAAATTCAATGACAAAGTCGTGGACAATGACCAAGCTGATTGAGCATGATCTCCTGGAAGAAACTTCGGTGGAGTTTATCTCGATGGAAACTTGCGAGAGAGTTGACAGAATCTCACAACTGTACGAGAAGAAGAGGGAGACCGAAGCTGAAGTGGTCGGATGATGTGGACAAAGACGCGAGGAATATCCTGGGAGTCAGGAATTGGATATCAGCTGCCTAAAATAGAGTAGACTGGAAGATGCTGGTGGAAGAGGCCAGGAAGAGTCACTTAGTTGTAGAGCCGTAGAGAAGTAGTATTATATATTATATTAAAAGCCTGTACCACTACAACCCATGAATGGTCCTGGGTTTAGTATATAGTAGAGACTAGACTATTTCTAGAAAAACAGTAGAGTAAGAAAGTGACTTGTCCGAGATCAAGCTCAACCACCAGGCCATCCCTCCAATTAAGAGTATCCACTTTATAGAACGTGGGCGAGCTTCAGGAGGGAGTGCAGACTCCTCAGAGCCAATCATGGCAGTTCACATATTAAATAAATTATCTGCTATTGCTGGACTTGAATTTGGAACTTTCAGCATATCAACTCAGCGGCCTATACACTGAGCTTCATCTAAATCATTGTAGTAATATAAAAATGATTGTTGGAGTGAGAGAAGAGGAAAGTGATGAGGGATCGTTCTACTAAATCCAGTTCGCTCCGTAAGTGTGCCCCCTTTAAGATACTTTCTATTACGTATAATAGGAGCAACCACAAGGGTATATAAATCATATCTAGTTGACGCTGACATTTCTCAACGAAACCACACAACCCGCAGGAACATGGCGCATGGTTAACAATCTATACCCGCTCCCGATCAGACTAGAATCAATAGCCATTAACGATAATTATATGTGATTCCACTGACGACGGATCAACGGGATTGGTCGTGTAGGTGTGTGGGTGTATGGCACTCCGTGTTCGCTCGCAATTATATCTCACCTCCAGTTTTGATTGTCTACTCTGCATTTCCATCTATTCAACAAGACAAGGCATAAGTCATAGATTATGTCTTTCGAGGACAAAAATACATTTTACAATATTAAAATAACGAATACATGTGTGTGTAGGTATTTATTATTGTAGCAAATAAAAAAAATAATTTTAGGAATGGATGAAAGTTATGACATATATATTACATGAGGAAAAAATTTATAATTTCATTTTATTACCACTATTGTTAAGCATCGCAATTTAAGTTAAATAATAATTACAATACCAAAAGTTTTCGATTTCGAAAACTGTTTTACTAGCAAATAGTCCTTCATAGAACAACATTTATCCCCACTGATCGATAGTGTAAAAAATAGAACGATCGATCATAACATGTACATTTTAGGTTAATATGTACAACAGAGAATGGGGTACTTCGGAGATCAATCAGTGTGTCCTGTAGTCACCTACTTTTATTATAATAGCCGAAAATATCACCAAACACTCGATTTTCGAAAACATTAGCGATTAGGTTTAGCACCCCTACTAGGATTAGATTTCTAGTCAGTGTATAAGAAATGAATATAATTTCCAATCAAAACAGAATTTATAACAATCAAATAAATAATACTCCTCAGAATAAAATTAAGAATTATATTTCATGTAAGTTGTAATACTACACCAAATCATCCAAATAATTATTTTTATATGAATACCGTTGTTATTTACTTACTGTAAGTTTTAAATATATTTTGAGGAAGCATAACCTTGGTGTATTAAGGTATAAAGCTATATTTGTATTTTTAAACGTCTGTAGAATATGATTTTATATAAATGGAAAAAAAAACATAACTCGTTAAATAATGTATAAAAAAAAATAAAAAAAATCGTTTCAAAGGTTCGTACCAACGTTAAATTAATTAAATTAGATACATATATATGTCTATTATTCTACTTACGGCTAACTTCGCCAATGAAATTAAAATATTTCTTACCTGAAACAAAAAAAAAATACAGAATTAGTGAAATATTATTACTTTTAAAGGTAAAATATATATATATATATATATATATATATATATATATAAGAAGAATCTAAAAAAAAAAAAAAAAACTGTTAGCTGATAGTGTGAACTAAACTATCCTGTAAATTTATAATTACAAATTATACTCATAATGAATTTAGAATCAGTAATGAAATAGATGTTCAAATATAACAATAATTTGTTAGCCTCTAAAAGGCTAAGGGTTTGAAGGAGAAGAGAGATGGCATGGTGAAATTTTCCAAAAAATAAGCAGGCTCTAAGTAGCTTTTCCAGGTTATTTTGTATTAAAGCCTACAAGGTGGAGGGCTGAAACCATCCCTGTTGTATTATGTATGTAAACGTCGGAAACGTTTTCACTCTATAAAAAAGCTCGCTAATGGAGAAACCATCTCTGAGTGGAAAATGGTTGACTGGATAATTCTAATGATTGATTGAATTGGTCTGGGGTGCAGTCAATGATAACACAGAAATAAGCAGATTTTATTTTTTTAATTGGCGTTGGCAAAATTAAAAAAAAAAGTACTGCTAAGTTTTGGGTTACCATTGACTGCACCCCCAGACCAATTCAATCCATCATGAAAAAAAAATATCATTTATTAAAAACCAAATTCATCATTAAATATATGTAATACATTTTCTCAAAGTAACTTAAAAAAAAAAATTTAAGAACATTCAGTTAATTACAAAAACAACAGAAAATTGTCACAGTATGGGAGACGAATAACGCGAAAAAGAATTTCTCATCAGGCGACTATAATCAGTATTGAAACTCTAAAGAGATAAAACTGGTTCTAAAACATAAAATGGCCGGTAATAAAACAGTTATAAAGACTAGAATAATTAAGTTTGAATAGCTTTTACTTTAATAGTAGATGTTTCTGCAATTTAATAATTAAAATGGTTCTGTTTTAATGTCACAGATTAGAAGAGTAAACTAAAATTTAATTAGTTAGAGTCTAGAAAATTAGAATTCATTAAGTTTAAATAGGCCTTAGTAATTCAAAGGTAGAGGTTTATACAATTTGAACATATTAATATTGTTTTTAATAAAAGTTAGAGATAGTTTTAATACTTTTTAAACAAATAAGTACAACTTATTCTATTCGGTGCTTAACGTTTCAACCTTATTTTCCGGCCATCATCTTGGCTAAGAATAAAACAAAACAGAATAAGAATATCAACTGTGCAGTGCCCAAAAAAAAAAGAGAACATATTGCAATTTTAAAGATAAAAATGATGGGAATGATAATAATGAAATACAATGAATAAAACGTTTAATTACGAACTAGTTGATGAAAAATTAAAAGATAACAAGAGCGGAATGAAATCTAAGATGATTATAAAACAGTTTTATTTTACTATTTCTACGTCGTCATTTTACTATAACTTTGTAGTAAATAGAATAACAATATCAACAGTAAAGTATCAAAGAAAATATAGCATTTTTATATACCGTACAATAAACAAAAGGTTAAATAAGATTTCAAAATCTCTCAGATTTCTGGATTACAACACGCTGTCTTGCACAACTACCTGATTTTTTTACATCTACGGCTATCAACTATCAGCTGTTGTTGCGAACTAAACTATCTTGTAAAATTTACAATTCGCTCCTTTGGAAGAAAACGGGACAACTAAAAAAAAAATTCGATTATTTCTTCGACAAAAGAATCGTTAATGATCACAATAAATAATCATGTGGGAAATCTAAATGTGGAAGACAATCACACAGTAACCTAGAGTAGTCGACCGCTAGAGAACAATTTTGTCAGTGTCGAATTACGAAAACCTTAAGGATTCGGGGGAACAGTGGTATTATTTTTTAACTTGTAATTTTGAGTTGTGCCGATTTTTCTTCCAAAGGAGCGAATAGTTTAGCGAATTGGATTAATTTTGGAAAGTAATTTACTTTTATACGACTCTTACATTATTAAATACACTAGTCAGAACATAATGAACCTGAGATTCTGTAAGAAAAAACTAACACTAGAATATGAATTTTTTTAATAGTTATTTTTTGATATTTACAACTGTATTAAAGAACACATCAAGTAAATATAATGTAAGATAAATAAAGGTACGAGATAAAGGCAAGAAGAGAAACTACCCAATGGTAGTTCTCATATAACAAGGTTAACTTAGAAGGTCACGAGGCCATCTTCTTTTCAGACGCCTCGGAGGATTATCAGGAATTGAAGATTTTGTCAGGTTTGTAACTAGTGTGCTTGAGTGGTAATCAAGTTTGTCATGAAATAGGACATTAAGGTCCTTATGGATTGTAAGGATTGACAAGAGAGGGATTCGATGGCTTAGTGGAGCCCAAAGCTCTACTCCGTAAGTCCAGATGGGTCTAATAATTCTCATGTATATGAGACTTTTGTAATTAATTGAGAGCTTAGAGCGTATGTCTAAAAAATGTTTAAGAAGCCTGAAACGGCGAGCTGTTTCTTGTTTCAGTCTAGTATGAGGATTCCATGCTAAACAATTGTCAAGGTGTAGTTTTAAACGGACCTATTCTACTGGAATCGGTAGGATGTTATTAACCCTTTAACTGCTAAAGACAATATATGCCGACGCAAGGGAACCTGCCCCCTGTGCTAAAGACGATATATGCCGTCCTCCATCACAAACGCCCTCAGTACTAAAGACGATATATGTCGTCCTGCATCACACACGCCCTCAGTTCTAAAGACGATATATGCCGTCCTCCATCACAAACGCCCTCAGTGCTAAAGACGATATATGCCGTCCTCCATCACACACGTCCTCAGTGCTAAAGACGATGTATGCCGTCCTCCATCACACACGCCCTCAGTGCTAAAGACGATGTATGCCGTCGCACTGCTTTTCTATCTATTTGCTAAAGCCGAGTATAGACGACGCGACCTTGTAATGCTGGTCTTTGTATAGACAAATGCTTTGAAGATTTTCATACGAAGTTAAATTATTAAGCAAATGAAGAAAAAAAAAATAGTTTTAACTCCGCCAGTGTAGGTCCATAGCCTGAATCAAAGAGGAGGATGGAAACAATGAAATACGTTAACAGATAGTAGTGAAGGGGCGTAGTGAAGGATAGAATGCGGGTAAAAAGTATGTAGCAGAGGCCGGTAGGCGGGTAGCCGGCTCACTGGCAGCAATTAAAGGGTTAAACGATACAGGAGGATATGGAGTCATTTTTTACAATGGAGGATAAAGATGATTTAAAGGGATTTGTGTGAATTTATTTTAATCCTCCAGTTTTGACACCTTTTTTTCAAGGTCAGTGATATGGGATTAAAGAGTATGGGGTGAAATAACTGGATCTGAGGATATGAATAAGTGACGTTTTACTTTCTTCTGACAAACTGTGACTTGAACTGTCAGGATACACCTGTGATTACTTAAGTTCTCTCTATCCCTACGAAGGGAAAATATTCTTTCTCCTTAACGAACCTCTATTCATCATGGACGTGTTAAAGATATCAACGACGGTACATCCATGCATCTCAATTGTTTCGTCAGAGGAACAATGAGCTCTAACAAAGAGGCAAGTAAATCAACAAGACAAATAAAATTCATCATAAATAAGCTAACTGCCTCTATTGAGAGTCAGAGTGTGTTTTCCAGAATAAATTAATCGGTAGATGCGGAACACCTAGCGGTAGGTAGTTGACAGTTAGGCAAAGAACTGGCGCACGATTCCTCCCACAAAGTATTTAAAGTATTGAATAGTATTAAATAGGAATTTCTAAACAAGAAATCTTGATCTTCATAAAATGATACAAATAACACTTCAAGTAGCTATAAATATAAATAAATACCGACAGTTTTGCACAGGTTAAAATAAGTATATTTTATTTGTGGGTTTTCTAAAGTTTTAAAAAGGAAAAGAGGCAGGTTGTTAAAGTAAGTGGTGCAAGAACTATCTATAGAGCCAAGGAGGGGGAGGCAGTACTTATTTCTGGGTCAAGGATATTTTCATCGCAAAAAAAGATTAAGAACTATTGCTTTGTCTGCTTTCTTACAGCAACGGTTTTTCCACAAAAATGCTTAAAAAATGTCCACTATTAAAAAAATATATATGACAAAGTTATTTGTACTAATTTTTCATCCCTATTCTAATGGCTTATGAAACCATAACAGGAAAAAGTTCTTAAATTCCTTAATTTTTCAACTCTTTCGGCAGTTGGTCATTTTTATTTATTGCTTTTAGATAAAAAAAATGTATCTCAATTTTAATAAATAAAAAAAAAGTGTTAATAAATGCATCAATACACACAGAGTCTTAACAAAAAAATATAATAATTTTAGAATTAAAGGAGATAAGCTTTTAATTACTAACTCTTCGTTATTTTATTATTTTAATTTTTTTTATTACTAAGCTCGATGGGATGTGGGGTTCGATAATTTTGATAAGTATATTAGGAGTAGGAAATTTTGAGGGATTTCAGAAATAAGGAGGCTGTCCCAAGTTATGGGGTACACTAGTTTTCTCCAAAATAAAATAAATAGCCGTTAAAATATTTTAACAATTTTTATAATGGTTTATTAAATTCGTCTTGATATTTATATTCCAACCTAATTTGTATAAAACGATGACCTTAACTATCAATAGCGATTTTTATGAAGGATTAAACAAGCACACAATATTATTTCAAGCTTCAACATCATCTGAAAAGAATTGGGGAATTTCCAATTTTTCAGCAAACTCTCAACTTTGGGTTATATAAACTTTTTTTTAATTTCTACTGTGCTCCAAAATGTTAATACATCTATAAAGATGTGTGTACAAACAAACTATGTGTATTACTTATTTTTAATAAAGAGATCCATTTACATGACTCACGAAAAGTGAGATTTATTAATTTTAATAATCAAAAAATCTTGTTAAAAAAATGGATTCTTTACGAATTAAAAATAACGAACGTAATAAAGGAAATAAAAATTCGCTAACTGAAATACATTTTAAATGAACATATTTAATTTTTATGGAAAGTCCATTTAACTTTCAAATACAATTTTCATTCCATTAAATTATTTAATAACGTTATAAATTGTTATATTCACTCTCCATTTCTACTTGCTTATGTCGGATAATACATTCTAAAATATTTAACTTTCTAATTAAATTTTTAAATTTATATTCATTCAGACAAAAAGGTTTTTTAATTATCCTCCTTTAGAGATTAATAAAATGTATACATATTTTAGATGTAATTATTTTTTTCCAATAACAATGAGGGTAAACCGTCCCTCGTTTATTTTTTTAAATAAACAAAATTGAAGGTACTTTAAAAGAAGATATTTTTAAAATTGGACATTTTCACTTTGAGGGGAAATATAATCTTACTGATATTTAAGTGTGTTTTATTTGGAATTTTCCTACCCATATTAAATACGAAATTTCAGGTTTGTTCAAATTATCTTCTTTGAGAAAAACCAATTATATACACTTTAACACATTATTTCTTGGGAAATTATAGGGAAAATTACTCGATACATTTCGTCACTGTATAGTTCTTTTATGAGTAAAAGTGAAAGTGGAAGCAGGATTAAAAAAGCGACCTTATTCAACCAACTGTAAGGCATATTCATAAACATATTAGCCATTATATAAAGAAAATGAGAGATAGTTGTGATAACCCTATCCTAAAGGCTCTGTTTAGTAGTTAAGGTTAATAACTAAAATAGATAACAGTTAAAAGCCTACATATAAATGGAACATGATATGTTAAATGAAAATATTGAACCAAGCCGTGTTATTGGACAATGATAAGAGACGTCAGATCATGCTGCAATAGTGCTTTCTAATTTCACTGACTCTCCAACACGACGCCATCTATAGGGTCAGTAATAAGTGAAACCTGGGAAATCCCAGGCAGCGGATCATCGAGATACCTCCCCCCTAGTCCGGATGACACACTTTTCAAACCAGGAAGTTCTTTTACGGCGCGGGTTGTAGGCACGTACCTAGGCCTCCATTGTCATTTTGTTTGTTTTCTTTTGTGTCATTGTGAGCCGATTCGGCGCGTTCCAGTTTACACAAAATTGGACCCGAATCAATGAGGAAACGATATTAAATATCTCTCCGTAATTGATAGCTCAATGATTATTACCAATGGATTTATGTAGATAGATAGCAACTCCGAGGTACTGTGCCTTGCAATTGACATCTAGCCAATCCCGATTTTTGTTTTAAATAGTAAATTATTATATTATGAGTACTTATTCACACAAAGGAAAATTCAGAAAATGGGTGTAGGCAATAAGTGTCTTTAAGGAAGTAAGAAAATAATAATAAAAAATTACATGGATAAAGTATCATAATTACATATGCTAAGATTAATGCTAAAAATGGATATTACTGATTGGTGAATTTAATTATTGATATTTAAACAAAGAAAAATATATATTTTAGAGACTATAAAAAAACTGAACCACTGAATTGTCTTGGGTTCAGTACACGGTATAGACTGTACATTTCATGGACAACGGCTGTGCAGGGATATGATTTGTCCTACATCACTTCCAACACAAGAATTTTCCCCTTATTTTGGGTAACCACAAGGATGAATGGATGGGCCCAAGGAGGGTCCCAGATCCCAAATGATCCCTCCCCGGCAGTTAGTAGTTTAAATAAATTTATGACTATAATTCTTTTTTTTTTTGGAAAAAAACATTTCCAGAAACTTCTAAACCAAGGAGAACACACGAACGAATAGGACATGGACCACGAAGAGGATCTTGACCCACAAGAGGTTGAAAAACCTGACATTCTGAACTTAGAAATAGCAATCGACAGGCTTAAAAGAAGAAAGGCTCCTGGGTTGGACAACCGTCCATCAGAGTTGTTCACAGATGGAGGAGAAACCGTAAGAGCCAAACTATTAGAGCTAATCCAGAAGATATGGGGGAAAGAGAAAATACCAGAGAGTTGGAAAACTGGTATTATATGCCCTATCCTAAAGAAGGGGTCCATATACGAGTGTGGGAATTACAGAGGGATAGCGGTCCTTTCCGTCGCCTATAAGATAATGATCAACATATTGCATAATCGAATATATCCGTATTATGAAAACACGCCAGGCGACCAGCAAGCCGGATTCAGAAGAGGAAGGTGTACGCTAGACCAGATATTCATTCTGAAACAGGTACACGAAAAACGATGGGAATTAGAACAAGATGTACACGCATTATTTGTTGATTTCAAAGCAGCATATGATTCCTTGGACAGAAGCTGTCTATGGAAAATAATGACTGAGCGGGGTATTCCCGGCAGAGTCCTATACAGGGAGATGTATCTGAGGCCTTTGAAGTTGGAACTGGTTTGCAGGGAGACGGACTCTCACCTTTACTGTTCAATATAGCCCTTAAAAAGGTGATAAGAACATCAAGAGAGAATGGCGGGGTGCACGTCGGGAAGGTACATAAAATTCTTGCATACGCCGATGATATACCAGTCCTCGGAAGTAATGAAAGGGACATCGAGAGACTCGCTAAGGCGCTTCAGAGAGAGGCAGACCAAATCGGCTTACAATTTAGATGTGGAAAAAACAAAATACATGATAGTAAGCCGCAAAGTCCACCCCAGAAACAGTATCTGCGTGGATCGCAAATCGTTCCCGAAAGTAGACACCTTCAAATACCTCGCCTCCACAATAACCTCATCTAATGACCTATTAACTGAGATAGAGCAGCGTATAACAAGTGCAAATAGAGCGTTCTTCGCTCTTTCAAGAGTATTGAAATCCCGAAGCATCTCATGAAATTTAAAATTAAGGGACTATAAAGCTTTAATAAAGCCGATTCTGATATACGGCTGTGAAACTTGGGCTCTCACCAGCACCCTGGAATGCAGAATCGAGAGATGAGAAAGAAAAATGCTTCGCACGATAGCAGGAACGGTATGGGATGGACAGGGTCATCCGCACGATGCTGCGGAGCTAGTAGACTGGAATTCAGCGGTCCAGGATAGACAGAGGTGGAGAAGACTGGTAAAGGCGGCGAAAGATCTACAAGGTCTGTAGAGCCAACCGATAAAAAAAAAATATATATATAATTATATTTTTTTTCCGCCAAAAAAGGTTTGTTTAAATTTTTATCCGAGAAAAAAATGTAATAATAATATCAAGCAAGGAAATTGAAAACGATGAATGAAAGTGAGCTAAATGTGTTTAACCATTTTAACGAACGAAGATAATTTATTCCTGTCGAATCACGTTCAATGGAATATCATTTTGAATAAATCACCATTCATTATTTTCAAACCTTTCGCTTTTAATAAGATCTGATTGAAAACGATTTAATAAAATAATGAACTTTCGATGATTAACAAAGTAGAATTGCTCTATTGTCTCTGTTTAAAATTATTATAGCGTTGTGGATCTTATTTCATTGATGTCGTCGAGTACAGGATAATTTATGCACAGTACATATAATACTTTTTTTTATACAATACACTACCCAAGGTTCAGAAGGGGATAACTCTTAATTTCAAAGCTTTACTAGTTCACATTTTTTTATTAACTTCAAAGTTATCCACTTTTGATCCAGAATGCCTCATATAACATAACCCTCCTTTCATAAACTCCTGTATACCTTAGACCTCAATTAATTAAATAAATAAAAAATACCAAGTCTGGATTCGTCCCCATTAAAACTACCTGACAGATAATAAAATACAATAATCAAAACGTTAGAATATGATTAGAAGTGAGTAGAAATGATACAGAAATATTGATAAAAATAGATAAAGGCAAGAATAACACAAAGAAAGAAATGGTATTGATAAATCAAGGGAAAAATAAGAATTATAAACAATATATGGTCTAAAAAAATAAAAAATGCCGATAAATAGTATGGAGAAACCGTTTAAATTAAATAAACAACAAATAATTAAAAAATAAACATGGCTACAACAGATAATTGTGCCTAATTAATATCGGCATAGAAATGAACACAGTTTGACCGTAAACTTTACAAAAAACATCTGAGTGAAAAGAAAAAGCAATGAATAAGAAATAGAGGGATCTATTGAAGATGGGATAAATTTATACATGCGGAGCGGGCCGTAAGAAAACAAAAAATATCCTTTTAACCTCAAGGCTCTTCGTCCTTTTTCCAGGATGTTAGCCTAATAAGAAAACAATGAGCCGATAGATTAGCATAGCATTGGTTGGGTTTAGGAACATAGGCTCCGAGATCCACCCATTCGGCTGTATAGGTGAGCTGAAACACAGGCAAGTAAAGGCTGAAAATAGTGGCTATGTTTAGTATTGGTAAGTTTTATTTATGTATACAACACTTGCCTATGGATAAAGTTAACCAAAAATCCTGTACACAAATGATTTTTCCCGGAGAGCAGGTAAGAGGTTAATTTAAATTTGTTTTCAGAGTATTTGGAATAAAAAAAAGATGGAATTATGAAAACCTGTACCACTACAAACCAAATAGGGCCGTGTGCTCAGTACATGGTTGAGACTGTACTGTTTCAAAGCTAGAAAGGTGGTTTGATCGATCTCACACTCACCCGCCAGGTTTTTCTTGCAATTAGGTGTAACCACTTTTCGAGGCATGACTGTTAAATGATTAAATAATTTATCTCACATACTATATTTGAACCCGGGACTGAGCTACGTCGCAAGCTTTTAAAGTATTTTGGTCAATTTAAATACCAGATATCTAAATATGCTATTTGGGCTGTAGTTCCAGGCCGAGACAATTAACATTTTTGTCTATGTATACATAGTATATGTATGTATATTTATATCTGTTTTTTTCTAAAATCTAACTTTACACATATTCGGAAATCGCTAGTCTTGAACAATATTTACAGAATGCATGGTAATATTGAACAGGTATTTTGATTACGTCATTTAATAAATAATTCTTCATCAATTAACCATAATTATGAGAACAATAAAATCTCGAAACGGCGCCAAAAGAGAGTTTAACGATATACGATCGAGCCTCAAAAACTGATAGTAAAACTTATATACCTGTAGCCTGGTAAATAAGTCGTTAAGTTAAATTTTATCCAAAACGGGTCTTTTATATATACTTAGGGTAGTGGGATATTTTAAAAGTGAATAAAGGGCTAAGTCAGGCATTGGCTTGAAATGGAGTTATTTCTTATTTTAAAACTCCATTTCAAGCCAAAAATCGAGAGAATGACACGATTACGCTTCCCTCAATACAGTTATCTCTCTATGGACAAAATTCGAATTAACCACTTATTCAATGAGGGTGCATAGATATCCTTAAGCGATAATGAGAGTGACATAAAACATAAATTCGTTATGAATAAACTTACGAAAAAATTACTCCACCATACACTGCCCAGGAAAAATCAAACATGTATTAAGTCGCCATAAAAAGGAAGTTTTGTACTAAATAATAGAACGACGTGACTTTTAGAAAGCTTTCCCCAACGCTCGACAGGAAAAGGTTTTTTTTTTATTAAAGGATTAAATAATGATTTCCGGATAATGATGCTGTAAGAACAGCTCCATCTTAGGGAAGGGGACATCTGATATGTTTAACAAACAAATTTGGATTTGCCGATATAACTTAAATAATGATACAGGATAGACCCAGAGATAAGGGAACCACTTGTCGATTCCCCGATAACGCGTCTAAACCTGTTTAATTTCGGAATGCCTTAGTCATCATCAGCCGTGTTCTGAAAAGACCAGCAGTCTCTAAACCTGGGATCTATCAATAGGCGATCCAATGCAGTTTCGAAACTGCTATTGGGGACATTGCCCAAACCACTGCCAGCTCCCGTCTGACGTTGCAATAACAATTCTCGTCAACGGAAAATTTAAAGAGAATCAGATAGAACAATAATTTAATTCAAGAAATATTGAAAAAATATATTGCAGACTTAAAAGTGCTAAAAAAGAGAAAGGTCAAAGGATTCATCTCATGACAATACTGAAGAACTAAAAATTTAGCTCTATAAAATCATTGGTGAGATCATAGGTGCAAGGGGAAATATCTCTACAGCCCCTGTGAATAAGTAGGTAAGTCCAATTTTCTCCAAAATGAGTTTCTTGTACTTACGTAAGCGGAATCGAGTTATTGTAGTAGTGAGTTAGGGGCTAAGGCATTGGCTTGGGTAATAAAGGAGTTATTGCTTATATTACAACTCAATTTAAAGCCAAAAACTACGAGAATGGTAAGATTCCGGTTATCTGACAGCTGTTAACTCTCTTTGGACAAAATCCGACTTGACCACTTATTCACCGGGGCTCTAGATATATACTCAAATGTAATTATATACCAAGAATTTTGGGGAATATATTCAACAGTATTTGATGACAAAAAATACACAATAAGAGCCTGTATACTGGAGGTAAAGGACACGCCATATATCGGTAATTTTTGCATTTGTTAAGGAGAGCCAATTTTCCATAAGTTTGAACTATTAAAATTTGTTTACTACGTGTCCTTTACCTCCTCGTAAACAAATTATAAAGAAGTTAGGAAACTAAAATTGGAATGACTTCTTCAAAACTGACGAAAACACAGAGAACCTAGCGATCATTCTAGAACATACAAGATTCTCACGAACAAAAATAATGATATAATGCCAAAGACCATGTGGAGAAGAAAGGTTTACAACTAACAACTAAATAAATAATATTAAAAAAGAAATGAATACAAACGAATGCCAACTCTCGTGGTGCATTCTTTATAATCGATAACAATTTTCGCCCTTTTTTTATTTTATAATTTATTTATTGAAATTTACGATTGTACACTAAACATACAACCATTAAATGCTGTAAATATAACACTAAAATAATTACGTGATATTGACAAATGGTTATACTATTTTTATGATGAACCCTAAAATATTTATTAGGTCTTTAAAAGATTTAGATATTTTTCCTCTTGCACGGCTAAAAGTTTATTTGGAAGTAAAATAGCGCTGTCTTGATTTTTAGTATTGGCACTGCAGTTTACAAATCTAAATCGCTGAGCATACAAATAGAACCAACGATCCGATTTTTACAAATGCATAGAGTTTAAAAACTTTAAACTATAAACATACAGGCAACCAATCAATTAATGGAATACATGTATAATAATGTTTATATATTGTGAAGGTTACAGAAGTATAATAGAAACAATTGGAGAACTCCCCACATGTCTAGCGTAGGATCAATCCCTGTTGTTCCAATTGTGTAATTGTTGAAATCATTCGAACTCCCATTGTTGTATAATGTTGTATATAATATTGTTGTATATTTGTGCATTTTTTTTCTTTCTCCACAAAAAGAAATCATGTACATTTTTGCTATGTTTTAAAAGGACTTTTTTTATAATTTATGGTATATATACTGGTAATTTCCTGCCCAATATTTTGGTCTATACTTACAACTTTATCTGAGTACAATTTTTCTTTTATAGTTCAGAATTCGTTTTTACACAACACCGCAGGCTTATTAATTAGTTACACGTCGGATGGGTAGGAAAATGTGGTGGCCACATCATCATTAATAATGTAAAAGTAACAATTGTATTATCAAGTATAATTATTCCGTGGCATTACAAACCGCGATGGTTCTTGTGTAATTATACATTTTAGGTATAAGTGCTTCAAACACATTTAGTTTTTTATGTTAAATTATACATTTATACTACAGCAATTTTATTCCGTATTTTTATTTTCGAATATTTCTCTTGTTTTAACTACAGTACTGTACTTTTTTGAGATAAGTTAAAATACATTAAACCGAAATTAATATTTCAAAACATATTATAACTAAATGTACATACTAGTTACACCAGTTTATCAAAATTACACATTTTTACGATTTTAGAAAGCTCTATATGAAATTCCTGGATTCAAAGTTTTCTAATAATACGAAAAGGTAGATTTTCCAGACCAGTTAGATAGATACAGTATACTTACACAAGATGGACAAAAAAATTTCCTACACCATTGAGTAATGCTATCCATTACTCCACTAAACATGGTGTGGAAAGCCCAACTTTCCCCCACTAGTGAGGGAAAACCACTTTCCCCCACTAGTGAGGGGAAGTAACAGCCACCTAGATCGAATTTGACAACCAGCACTCTGTTATTTCATATGTTAAATGGCGGTATTATAATATTATTCATTTTATATTCCTAAAATGTTACAATAAATAATTTTAGAACTATTTTATATTTAATTCAAGATAGGTTTAATTTATTTTGAAGCGATTTTATAGAAATATTTAATATAACCTTAAATGTCTTAGAACCTTCACACATCAGAAATTTGGAGATCTAGCATTAGCATTACGCACTAGCGCTAGTGTAGTTTTAACAAATCTAAAGTTTCAACTTTAATTTCTTAGTTTTTAAATGGTTGCAGGAAAAATGTAATATTTAACACGTGAGAAAAGTGCTTATAACATCCTCGTTGTAAAATGTAAAATTCACTCGGGTGTAATAAAGTAGCACTTTCCTCACTTGTCAAATAAATAACTATTTTCCAAATGCATTTAATTTTGCCTTTTTACTTATCAGGGAAGTAAGCATATTTACCAACAATAAAAATTATTGATAATATGGCCATCTAGAATGACCAACTCAATAAATAATTTCAGGATGAACTTAAAGGATAATAAAAGAGCAACTAAGTCATATCACATATAATCAAGGATAGGAGACTATGTGACAAAAACAACAAATGTTCTTTTTTAAAGTAGTTTTTTTTAAAGGGATAGGCAACACTTTTTTAAAATATAAATAGTTTTTACTTTGCAAATTTATCTAGAAACAAGTTACGAAAAATAAATCTGAGGTCGTCTTTAAAAAGTAATTAAAACGTAAAATATTTTGCACAAACTGGCCTAACCATTAGGTTACTTTATCATCCAGACTGGCCGTTAGATAGCATGAAGAATGGTCTGGATAAAGTGTGATGTCATTATACGTGTTTAGTCTAATCTACTAATAAGCTCCCACTTCCACAGTTAATCATATCTAGGCAAAAACAAATTGCATATAAATGAATCTATTATAATAATAAATATCGATAACACGAGAGTTGAGAAATATATCAAACTGATAAAACCAATAAATCAACACAATAACTAGTTAATGGCAGTCATTAACCTAAATTTAAGAGGGCAGCTTTATCAGTGAATCATTAAAATGTTCCTTAATAAAAAAAATAAATAATAGTAAAAAGGTAGTATATATATATATATATATATATATATACATATATATATATGTATATGTATATATATATTCATTGGTTTTATCAGTTTGATATATTTCTCAACTCTCATGTTATCGATATTTATTATTATAATAGATTCATTTATATGCAATTTGTTTTTGCCTAGATATGATTAACTGTGGAAGTGGAATGAAGAGAGAGCTTATTAGTAGACTAAACACGTATAGGTAGGTAAATATATATATATATTTATATGTATATATATATATACCAAGAGATGTAAGTATAGTAAGTTTATTGTTGTCAATTATTCCGCAGGTTTTCGCTTCGACTTGAGTCCCAAAAAAGTTTTAACTTTTCATTAGTTTCCCTTTTAATATATTCAAAAAATACAAGTTTTCATGAGCTTAGTATGGAAAAGGGTATGTAATTATGGTAAATGTGTATACTTCGGTAATCATTTCATCTAGAAATGAACGTTACAACAAACATATATCGTCTATACTTCGAAATGTCATCTGAAACTTTTATTTCTTGATGAAACGATTAACGAAATCTAGTCATTACTCATAATTATATTCTCTTTTCCAGACTGCAGCTGACGTTAACTTGTAGTTTTGGAAAATATTAAAAACGAGACAAATAAACAGTTAATACTTGTAACTCAACTCAAAGCGACAACCTGGCTCTAGTATCAAACAGATACCTTAATATAATATTAAGAAGTTATTTATTATAAATGTGCTAACACACATTTTATTTCGAGCCAAAACAAACACGTCTGCCTGTAACCTGTGCTGTATAACCTTCAGTTAACACAGAAGTCGAAAATAAAACAAAGAGGTATACAGAATTCGGTCACACTTCAATAAATATTTATACCTACTTGATTAGCTGCCTGAAAAGGCACGTAGAATCGATAGAAGGCGTTAATAGAAAATGATAACCATTCCTGGAATATAGATAGGAGTTCTTATCGAAAGAACTGGACTTCTATTCCGATAACTGGTCTAGTTAAAAAAAAATAATAATAATATTAAGTAATAAAACGGTAAACAATTTTATGATAATCTGAAGTTTAAATAAATAAGAATAAGGAAAAAAAAACTACGAATTAATGGGAAAAAAATAATAGCGATGACAGCAATAAGGATATTGTCGATTAAACATTAAAAAAATGTTATTACATTGTTATTCAAAATTTTAAAGGATGTTTATACCATTCTAGACCTTATATATATACTCGTATATATATATATATATATATAAAGGTTCTCTGTTTTCAATAAAAGTTATTTTAAAGAAAATAATTTAATAATAGTAATTTAAAAAAATTATGAATACGTTCCTCTGCAAAACCTAATGATAATGAATCTGTTAGTCTCCTTGAAAGTATATGTTAGGTATAACATTAACGAGTTCATCAATACAAAATCTTCGGTATTATTACTCTATACCTATATGTATGGATTCAGTTGGCGATAAAAACGTATTCTATTTAGTAAGCACTTTTTGTTTAGTTGTTGATAGTATACTATGGGTTAACAAATTGTGTTATAAACTTAAAATCTAATTCCCTCTTCGATAAACAATCTTATCAACACAAACAGAATTTATCGAGTGATCCCTGAAATAGGAGCCTTCAATTCCAAAATTATGCTTGATGATATATTATAGATTTTTCTATTGTTGTATAATATTTGTTAATTCTATGTACTCATAATGATTAGATTTATTGTACCAGCCGTGAATAAAACTAATTATTGTTGTTGAAAAATATACATTTATTTATCTGTCCAGAGTTATATCAGTTATTTAGGAATTTTGCTTTCTCTAGCAATAATCCTTCTCCAAGGCATTATACATTCTTCAGAGAGGACAAATTTGAACTTTTTCCGAGACTGAATGTATAAAACTATGTTAGTCTATTTTTTAATAATAATTTTCAAGTTACTCCCTTGAAATTTATAATGCCTATTTATTTCAAGTTGTGATTCAATTTACAGCATAACTGAAATTAAGAAATATATAATACAATAAAATATAGTACAAAATAAATTTAACGAAACATTAAGTGAATTTGAATCAATCGAGAATAGAAAAATAACAGAATAATTGCCACATAGAAAGAAATAAAAAATGTAAGCATTACAACACGCGAACGAAATCTGCTGAGACCAGAACAATGTGCAGGAGTTTGATATAATATGCCAACTGGCTAAAACAGTACAGCTGTTTTTCTCTTCTCCCTTCTGTAATTTATCAAACACTAACTACGAATTCGATAGAAATTTATTCAAGTCACGGGTACATGAATAAATAAAAGTTTTTGTTATACGAGCAGGTACGTTAATAGGCATAGGCTGCCAAATAAAATCTAAAAATAAAGATATACATCGGCAAATCCCAAATTAAAAGAAATGTCATAAAATAGAAATCAACAATAACCAACGAAATCCCATAACTATCATAAAAATGGTGAATGCTATAAAAAATTTATCACCAACTCGGCACCAGCAATAAAATAACAGTGAAATGTCCATAAGGCAATAAAACCTATTTTAATTGCTTCAAACACTTATGGATAATTATTAAAATTGAACTCATTCAACGTTATTTCAATAAGTATAAAACACAGAAATTAAAGATTATAGACGAGTTATACCTACCAAATCATAGCTACATAAGTAAAATTAATTCGTCCGAATTATATGCATTAACTATTGCCAATAACTGACAGGAAATGAAAGGACTCATATTGCTTATAAATTACTCATATTTTAGGTCAAGGAGAGAACTCATTAAAAGAAGCAATAAAGTGTGAAGTAATAACTTCACAATAATAAAATTAAGTAATAACAGTTAGATAAAGCTTTAATTAGGATTAAATCCACTAACTCTTCAAACCTCTCTTCTTCTCAAACTCTTTCCGCTTTATGTCCCCATCCTGGACGTATTCTCCTTCTATTTTACCCTGTGTCTATCTTTAAGTTGTTTACTAGTCGTTCGAGTTTTCATCATTTTCTCGTCCCTCATTATCTCATTCCTGATCTCGTACCTTCGTATCTTACTCACCAATGACGGAATCATCTCATTTCTGCAGCACAAACTATGTCTAACTTTATCCAATTTGAAAATTTGCTGAGTTTAGCGACCTCTCTCAGGCCTTATATTTAATTACATAGTAGATAATACCTGCAGCTACGGTGAGTAAGTAAGTGGTGAAGTCGAACTTTGTTCAAAAAGAGTTTATTGTACTCGGGTAATCGAGTCATTCTCGTTGTGAATAAGGGGCTAAGTTTTAGCAATTGGCTATTGCTTATATTATAGTTTTACTTCAAGCGAGTAACTACGAGAATGGCCCGATTCCGCTCCCCTCAATACAAATTCTTCTGGACGAAATTCGACTTAATCACGTATTCACAGGGGCTCCAGATATAACTGGATAATTTTTAGTGATCCCTCTAGACACTTCATTGCTATGGAAGCAGTGTTTCTGTCTTTGTGTAACTCACGAACAATTTTGATTTCCTGACAGTTACCAAAACATGGATTGCTCCCTCTTCCCCAGGAAGAAATCCATCACCAAGATTTTTTTTTTATGTCGGGTTAGTTCATGAACATTCCTACATAAGAAGTCGTTTATCCCTATCAATCAGTGAATGCTGCTGTTTTCCGCCATCGCCTGTAGCGAGGACAATATCGTCAGCGAATAAATATGCCTATACTAATAGTATTGCTCTTATTTAAGCATTTCCCTAGGCAGTTCTCTTCGCCATTCTCTTGAATATTTTGTGAATTTCATTTATAATAAGAGGTAAAGAAGAGAATTAAGCTCAAGAGCCATTATTGTACGAAAACATACAATTTTATAGGAAGTGATAACTGAGTGCTCCATTAAAAAAAACATAAAACAAAGCTTTCGTAAAAAATATAGGATGCTTGGGAATGACAAACATATATCAACGATAATGAAAAACCAAAAACAAAATGGTATTTGGTACATCCATTTGAATAAGTATGTTTAATTTAACATTTTTTATTAATCCTATCTTTTTTGCGTAAGAGATATTTTTGCGATCTGTAAATTTAACCTTCAATAAAACAAAACTTAAGCCTAACTTAGGCAATGGAGAAAATAAAAGTCAATATAATCTTTGTGATGAAGAATATATTAAAGTATTCTAGCCATAAAAATACTGACATATTATACCTCCATTGTTTCAACGTAGCGCTATAGAAGAAAAGATTTGAATAACTTTTCTTCATAAACATTTAAAAAAATTACAGGTTAAAAAATGTTTAAACGTCATTTAACTCAGCTGCATTATGTACACACATTAAGAACAAGACCCACAATACAGAGCCGTGGTTGAACATTATTTAAACACGTTGAAGCGTGACACATCTAGAATCAAAGACTTCATTGTGCGATTAAGATAAAAGTCGACAAGACCCTATCGTTGCTGCAATAAAATATAACCTTCAAGTATAAAATCTTAAAGAACTTCATTCTGTGGAAATCCAAGATAGTAATTGTTTTTTCTATTATTTAATAATATTTCTATTTATTTTTTTCATTGATAATGAAGAAAGGAAGCAATATTGTGTAATTTTTATATAACCGTATAGAATGTTAACGACCTTGCTTCAAGATATGCTATCTCTTCGATAAAGATGTGTTTAGAATCAATCGTGTTTGGGGACAGGCCAATTGTGCTTCTTTAGATTTGTATTTTCGGATTTTAAATTTAGATTTGGAAAAATCTAAGAATCTAGAAAAACTGTAATATGATTGATGATATAAATTAACAATATGTTTATCAGTAACAATCCCTTTAAATGGATTTTGTTTAGTCTTAAATAGATATTATTTCATTATTTTTCATTTATCTCATTTTAGCTTTAATTAATTATATTAACAAATATGCATACATGAATATGCAGCTTTACAGCTTTATCAATTAAAATTAAATATTATATAATAATTTATAGCTGCAAGGAGTTATTGACAGCATGAGGCTTGGCGGAGGGAGCTGGGAAAGACCGAGAGCATTGCCGAAAAAATGTTGTGGGTTTCGGGATATGACCAAAGGTTGTAAAAGCGCGGAAAAACAACTTGTAAACATAATAAAAATGTTACAATAAATATAATTGGTTTAAATACTATTTCAATTAATACTTCAACTACTAAACCAAACGTAAAGTAAAGACAAACAAACGGCTTAAAACCCAAATCAGTCTAAGGAAAAAAAAAATCAACAGCTTAGTAATAAAACAAACAAAATCCCAATTTATCAAGAAATCAGAAATCTTACTTAAAAATATGCGAGAGCTTTAAAATCACATTTCACGTTGTAATTAATAATAACCAATAGCGTTATACCCAAATTTAATTTATATACTCTTCTAACATGCACAAATAATTAATGATCGATGTAATGCTGAGCATCATTAATGAATGGAAAGGAATAAAATTGTGACAATATTATATATAATTGAATAATTTTGATTAGTATTATCGTATTCAAGATAAAGAAAACAAAAGCGCTGACAATATTTCAGGATGTCTATAAATCGGAATTATCAATAGACAACATGATTGTCAAGTTAAGAGGACAAATGATTATTTTTTATAACAAAGCCATTTAATCGAGATGAACAATATAAGAAATAATTAATAAAGTTGTATATTAGATACAAATTAAATCACTAATCAAATGGTATAATCATAGATAATATCTGATCAAGTTGAATTTATTATATTATTAAATAAATGTTTCACAAGCTTAATATATAATCTATACATTTTCTAAAACAAAGTCCTCCGCCGCGTCTGTCTGTCTGTTCGCGGTAAGCTTAATAACTACTGCATGGATTTTCATGCGGTTTTCACAAATAACTGGAGTGATTCATGAGAAAGGTTTTGGTATATAATTTGTCAAGGTTTTGTGTAAATTGGAAAAAGTCTCCAGGGAGATTTCATCGAAGAAGCTGCCCAATCCCTTTGACATATTAGGAAACCATGCATAGGGTCATATTCCTCTTTTTTAGATCTACAAAAAAGTCAGAGATAGCATACATCTATCTTTTAAGGATAGCTTACTATACATCTTCTAAAAAATTGATAACGTACAATGTGGTATTTGGAAAGCTGTTTAGATGAGTACAGTATTAATCCTTATCAACTTACATACTTTAGTTACCTTAAGCATTTCATGCGCATTATTAGTATATTTTATACTATATCATTTAAATGAATATCTAATGGGTTATCGCAAAAATGTAACGGGCATGAAAATAAATTCGTATACAAAGAAATATTTTTTTTAATTTATTTAATTTTTTTTATTTTTAATTGGAGCTCCAGGCTAGTGAGCTGGGCGACCCGGGTTCGAGTCCCGGTCCTGGACACATCTTTTCTTTTCAAATAAAACTATATAAAATATTTTTTTTGTTTTTATCTTTATAATATCTACATAAAAATACATTAGACAGACAAAACATGTAAGCGTAATATGCCTTATATCGCAAGTAATTGTATATTTATAAGAATAAATTCCACCCTTATATTTGTTTACAATATTCTCTAATCGCCTTTCATTGGCTACTTTTTGTACTGTATTGTCCTTTTTCTTTTATTTACCTTAAGTAATCTATGGAAAGTGAATAACCAAGAAAATTATAATGGAATAATAACGAATAAATGACAAATAGTACTATAGAATAGGATGTAACATAAAATAATAATGAAAATTGAAAACTCTAAGTCTTGAAACTGGACAATATAGTCTGAGATGTAGAAAATAAAATAAAATTATTGTAATACTTTCATTTTGTTGTAGCGACATTTAGGTAAAGCAAGTGATCGTTTAGTGTAAATAAATTTAGTTCTGATAATGCGTATATGTTGAAACTTCTCAACGGATTGAAGAAGGTGTTTATTTATTATTGAATCCGTTAAACAAGGATCGATTAACTCGGATTCAACTGTATATAACCAACTTTTGAACCTATTCACTGGAATAAATTTTTTTTTTAATGTATCGGCATTGTTTTATGGAATAATTATTATTATAATTATAAAATTATGTAACTTACTTATTAATTAAATAATTCTTCCCCAATCGAGAGCGTAGAGATATATAGAGAAGACGATGGATATATAATTAATACAATAAACACGCCACTACCCACTACAATGACCAGAGCCGGACTGAACTCACTGAACAGACCCAGTTTGAACTTGACTCTTCTATTTCTGTCCGAGCTGTGTCGCAACCGCTATCCCCACCCGCCCTGTCCGCTCCCGATCTATCTTCTCTATATCGCGATCGATACACAACATACATGTTGTTATAGAGAAATAAAGTAAGACTAAAATATTATTTCCAAGAAATGAGGGCGCAATCATAAGGTTTTAACGCTAAAAATACCCCCAAACTGCTAATACTTAATTTAAAGTTAATAACCAAAGTGGCATGTTAATCAGTTAATTAATTAAACATAAATTTAATTCGAAGCCATTGCAAATGATCAAATTATAGTTAATTCATTTCATGTACAACGGCAAAAAACAAAATGCGGGTCTGTTACGGAAAACGCATGCATATTATTTTTTAGACACCTGCTATTTATACTATTAAATAAAATACACATAGCAAAACATGAGTATATTTACAAATAAGCTGAAAACAAAACAATTCCATTCAAATTGGTGGATGAAAATAAGCAGTGCTTCCTAAAATCTTAGTTAAAAAACATTCTTTCTCGTAGCTTCTCCTCCATATGAATTCCCATAAATATGAATCCAACATATTTCTACTCCTTCCATATTCTTTTTTGTTTCTTCGTTTGACTGAAGCCCAAAGTGACTCCACCCTCTGGGTATGAGCACCTGTGTTAAAGTCTACGAAGTTTTTTGAATTGTTAACAACGTAATGTTTATACATTATGCCTTCAATTTGCTATATTCCCTTATAGGCCTTCCAGCAATCAGAATATTTTGTTGTCCTGGGTCGTATTGCAGCTTTAATGCGAGAAGTCACCGTTTCAGCTAGTCATGGGTAGATACTGGACTTTACTATATCTGAATACAAGTGATACGGATACTTTTCTGTATCTGATACTTTTACTTGATATTTTTGTAACTGAATACAGTTATCCCGACTCTTTTACTCTTCTAATACGCTACACAGAAGCCTTTCTTAGGGCATCAGTTTTTGTTATCATTTTTAAAGGAAAAAGAGCTATTCGCCGAAATAGTAACCTGCACAAGGCATCAAATGATTATAATCATATTTTTTATTGGTTAATTATTTTTTAAAAGATATGGAATTGAACAAAAAAAAAAGTAGTTGTTGACCCTACCTCAAACTTTTGCTATTCACGTTCCAAGACACGCATAATTTCGATTGTAATACAAAATTTGTCTGCCCGCCGCCGCAGGCTAAACTCTTTAAAACGCTATAGCTGTTATAATCCTCGTCATATTCCGGTGCTGTTTTTGAATTTAGTGAGACTAATTTTTTTCTTTAAAACGATGTAAAATGTGTTACTGTAGAAAGTAAAAATTAATCAATTTCTTCGAACAATTTTTTTTGCACCCCATTTCAATCATCTATGTCAATTGCCTTTACTTTATAGTATGATAATGTAGAAAAAGGAATTTTCATTTCAAATTATTAAATTAAGAAACAATTTCACAGCCAACATATAGACTTATAATAATAATTTAAAAACTAAATGTAAAATAATTAACGATTTATTTATTCATTCTATTTTTTTCCAGTACATTAGTCTCCGTTAGCTAAGAAATTTTTATTGCTACATTCCAACAACAGGCAGTTTGTTAGGTTCACTTTTGTTTATCGTATTTTAAAGCTAATTTTTTACGAATTTATATTTGAGAAGTAGATGTGAAAACATATTTGAAAGTTTCTACAGTTATAGTGAGACAATAAAATTTTCAAGATCAAAAATTAAAGAACAATTTATTTATTTAAATATGTACAAATATATATATATATATATATATATATATATATATATATATATATATATATATATATATATATAAGAACTATATTCATGTGAGAACTATATTCTTTGGTAAATGAAATCCCACAATTTGATTCACAAAGTAGATACAAAAAAATAATATACTAGTTTTAATTCGTATGTTATAGTAATAAATAGCATAAGGTAGTGAATATATTCGTGAATACAGAATAGCTGATGCTTTTAACAACCAAGGCCTTGAATACAGCTCTCGTATCTATCCGGTCTGGCAGTTAGCGGTTGCGGGATTAGAGATTGTAGTAGATACTGACTAGTAGTTGATACTGACTAGTCAGTGAATGCAAGTATCTAGAGAGAGGCGGAGTGACCTTGGCAGGACCTCCTACTCCATCGCTTGACTCGCGTAGTCAAGTATCCAACAGATACTCGTACCCGGTATATTTCGACCGTATCTGATACTTGTATCAACTACTTTTCAGTATCAGCTACAAATTATTCGATAGATACAACCTTACCCATCCCTAATTTCAGCTGTTCTACGCGGGACAGAATATAGTTAACACTCTCTAGTTTCCTTGCATACAACTTCGAACACCCATTGCTGCGGGTATATCCTTCCCTCACTAAATTGACGTATTCCACGGGTACACACCACTTTAACCTTTCGGCCAAGACTGTGGTAGGGTTGGGTTGTGAGAAGAGGGAAATATTAAAACCGACAAGGATCAAAGAGAGTTAAATGAACATTTCCACTGCATATCTGACAGATACGCGCGACTATCGTAATGTTAAATAAATTAAGAGCGGTTTTTTAAATTATATTATATTTAACATAATTGAATTATTATAATAGTTTTAAGTATACACATGATAGTTATGATCTATAATTACAATAATAATTATTAAAATGTATAATCGCAATTTATAATGGAAATGATAATGTTGAATACTGCTCAGACTGGTCCGTGTCCCGTCTCGTAGCATGAAGCCTGCCATTCGGACCGGGAGACCATAGACCAGCGATTTTGGTGAGACCAGCTTAGACCACGTCTCTAGACCAGGTCTAAGCAGCGGTCTAGAAGTGTGGACATAGTTTAAGAAAGCAAAAATCGAGCAGCTTTCCCCTAAAATTTTGTCAGAATTGCCTGTAGAGTAAGACACCATATGATGATAAGGTGGCATTCTTAAACCAAACCCGTTTTGATGATAATAAAAATTAGTTAGCCAAAAAACCATTGTGAAAACCAGCCCCACTCCTCGTTACTTTTATTTATCTCCAAACTGGGAGAACAACCATCATAATTCTTACTTATTATTACTACGGATAATGAAAGACGGTTCATTCATTTTAAAAAAATTGATAAAAGTTTTAGTTGTAACCATTTTGAAAATTCGACAAGTAAGCCGGACCAGACTATTTCAATGAGGACAAGACCAGAAATGTCATTATCTATTCCAAGACGATCAATATTATAGTCAATATATTGCATAATATTCCTAGTCCCTACCAACACAAGACTATATGAATAGTTTACAGTGAACACACTTCTGCGGTCAATATGGAAAAAGGAAAAACTTTAGCAATATAATAATCTTAAGTAATCGCAAGTATCCAAGGTATATTATTTTATAATAATTCTTAAGAATGGTTATACAAAAGCATATTTATTATTATATACATGTTTTATTCAGCTTATATTATCTTAACGTTCATCTATACACACTATGTTGTCCAGCTACTCCAAATAAAATAGTATAAAATTAAAAATTATGAAGACAGAAATGGTATATTACCCATAATGAGCAATGTTTACCAGACAGTACATTGGAAATCAAGCCTATTTGTTTGACTCAGTATATTGCGCCATTTTCCAATATATTCTACAAACCATCTGCACCATATCAACTATTACATCATATATTGACAATAACACTGATCGCCTATGTCCAGCGTAAAAAAAAAATCTACAAGCCAGATGTGCTTCAGCAACGAAGTATAGGAAATTATTTTTAAAAAAATAATAAAGTTTCTCCTTACTCAGCAAAATATTATTTTTTCTATTTGACTAAAAGTCACACCTGCCACCAAAAAGGGCGAGTGAAGATACAACGTTATTACTAATACCTCATAATTGAATAAAACGAAAATTCTTTATAACTAAATAGTTAATTACAAAAAAAAGATGGTTTATGGGATAACAACCATATTATTATTATGCTTATTTAAACTAAAATAACACAAACGCGCTTTAATGATAAAGAATATTTTCCGCCGAAAAAACAAAACAAATACTATATACATAAATAGGTAAATAGGTAACTACAGCAAGATCATAATAATCTTGATAAATGAGACCTATAAGAATGAATAACTAATATGACACTCTTCCTCCAAGGACGAAAGTATTCTACGCCCAGGGCAAGTGGAGAAAGGCAGATATTTTTCTCAGAATGAAACAAACGGAGTTTATTTATGAACTAGAATTCCGATTTATTTAAGAATTTTGTCCACAACGTGTATTTCGAAACTTGAGGGATTCTCCTTTGTTATCTGTTTCACAACAGAACAATAAATGAAACTAGAAAAGTTTGAAATCAGCACCATCAAGATTATTAGGATTGTTAGAAATTCTCACATTCTTGGTGGAATAAAATCTTTTATAAATAATGGGTTTTTGGATTTTCATCACAGTTTGTGTCTGCACTAGACTAGTGTAAGTAATGTTTCTTCTAAAGAGAATGAGTTTGAGACTTGATTGTGCAATATCTCGTTCAATCCGAAGTAATATTTCTCTTTAATAATGTAATTATTTCAAGACCATCATTTCAACTTAATTCAGATAAGTAAAATATTTTGGGTGTACTTTTTTTCAATTGTTTGATACTTTTATTTTGTATATTTTAGTAAGTTGAAATAAAATCTACAAATTACATTAGTAGTATCAGGCACTTTTGATTTGAGTACTACCAGTGGGTAGTTTCTCTACTTGTCATTTTCACATGTCATTATGTATCGCTTAGCCCATTTACTTGTTGTATTTTTTTTTTATACAGTTGTAAATATAAATAAATAAATTAAAAAAAAAAAAAAAAAAAAGTATCAGGTAATGTTTCAATATACAAAAGCGTTTTCATTAGTGTATGCACAGTTTTTATCCGATTTGTAGTTAACATTATCAACATTTACGTAATCATGATGATAATATAAAAAGAGAACAGTACCCAATGACTAAATAAAATTTAAAAAAAAGTTAGTAAGATGTTATCATAATCCGTATTAGCGAGTTTGTTTTTTTAATATTTAAGAACAAAAAACTGCTGTAGGTTATCATAGATCATCACGAATCAATTAAGATATTATGGCATATTTCGTTGCAGTTCCTGAACTGTCATTAATCATTTAGTTGGCACTTGACTCGATATCCATCTGCCCTGATGGCTTAGGCTTTTCTTTACCGTAAGAAACCGGAAATAATAAAAAAACCTCAATAAGTTTAATGAAATGTTATGGATTTTATAAATAATGAAATTATTTATTTCTTTATTAACAACTGTAAAACTGGTCTAATCCTCGCTAAAATCGAGGACACAATAGCAATAGTGGCCTCGCCCAGGGACTCAATACGCCCTGGACATCTTGGATAGCTTCCATTATCCTCGCCTTACACCAGTTTTTTCCTGTAGCGAATCTTTCTCTGGTTGTTACCGGAGGGTGGTAATCTCCGCTAGCTCCTCTGTCGCCATACCCTGTGGAATTACATTCTGGAAAACCGGGTTGATACATCCTTCTAGATCTGCCTAGTTATAAAAAATAAATAAATAGAACGCCACTGTCAAAGGCTGAAACCCCTTTAATATTTTGATTTAAATTTTTAAAACTATTATCACATTTGCCCTTAAAACTTAGTTAAATTACTATTGTTAACTGACGAGGCATCGCTTAGAATTCGTGCAATGATCCTACTTTTTCGATTAGTTGGTTGTTACATATCTGTTTTTTCAAATGTTATTCCCTAATTTTGGAAATAACTCTTTTTTTCCGCTTCCCTCCATACAGTTAACTCTGAGTTATTGGCTTGAAACGGAGATGTAATAAAAGCAATAACACCATTTCAAGCCAATGCCTGACTTAGCCCCTTATTCACTTCGTAAACAACACGATTCTGTTTCCCTAAGTACAAGAAACTCATTTTGGATAAAATTCGACTAAACTACATATTCCACGGAGCAGTAGAAATAATAATTATTAGTATTTTAAATATTAAATTAGCTTAGCGTGAAACATTACGATAGGCTTAACTAAAAACAAAATACCTCTTAAAAAAAAATTGTGTTTTTCAGAAAAGGAACATCTAAAGTGTGAACTCGATTAATTTATTTAAGAAAAATCTATACGATAAGGACCCATATTATCATTTAAGAGTAAAACAAATTGACGATTGGTAGACAGAAAAAAAATTATTTTATTTTATTAGTTATTGATTTTTAAATATTTTTATTTGAAAAGAAAAGATATGTGTTATTGATTTTATTAATTTTTAAATATTTTATATGATTGAGCCCAGGATAGCTTAATTAGTAGAGTTCCAGACTAGCGATCTGGGTGACCCGGGTTCGAGTACCGGTCCTGGACATATCTTTTCATTTCAAATAAAAATATTTAGAAACAACAAAACCTTTGTATGCATGTATATCATTCAATACGAATTATAAAATACAATTTTTAACAATTAAATTATATCAACAATAATAATATTAATAAAGCAGCGATTTGATTAAAATAAAATCAAATTATTATAATACTAAGACAGACAGATTAGAGCATACACATATTATGCTTGGAGTTCCGTTAATAATACCGTTGTGGATCTAAAGGAGACACGTTAATAGATCAAGGCATCAAGGCCATGGCTACTCATCCAGGGCGCTAGCTGCATTCGAATGTTGTCCAGGAAATGGAAAATCACGTCATGCAGATCTTTAAGAAGTTGAAGGAACCTTTGGAATACTAATGTCATCGCCTGTTTTACAGCCTCGTGGAACACCGTTCCTGAAAGGCACTCTCTCTTTCTTTCTTCCAAAATAGTTAAAATCATTTTCTTGAAAAGAACACGATATTCACCCGAAGCGACAGTTCATAACTGATTACTTTCGTGACAATTTTTTTTGGAGAATAAAATTAAAATATAAAAAAAAAACGCTGGATTTTTCCAAAGAGATATCTGTGGATGATTGAATTCAAAGTGATATTATCTTTGCATCATTATTATAAAATAATTATAATGATATCGCACTTGTACTTCTAAAGTGATATAAATCAAAAACCTTGGAAAAACGGGAAAACTATTAGTGATCTTAGAATAGCATTAGTATACTAAGAGTGACACTAGTGCCTCCTGGCAGACAAACTCTGAAGCTGGTTGATACAGTTTTGATGAGTGATAAGGAGATATTCCATTTCATTCATGGTCGTTCATCAAAGCCGAAAAAGAGCCTTAGCGGTGTAGCTCAGCCACAATGGTAGAACGCTCATTGCCGCGCCGAAGGTCTCGGGTTCAAATCCCGTTGCTGGCAGATTTTATTTTATCTCTTAGCTGCCGGAGATGGATCCTCTGGAGCTCATCTAGCCTGAATAAAATTGGTATCCAAAATAGGGAGGAAATCTGGCGGTTAAGCGTGATCTATGACAAATCAGCTCCCTGCACAAAGGTTATCGAAGTAACAGTATAGGTATGTGAGCATGTGAACCGCCTAGCCCTAAAACAAAAAATTGTACGAAAGGAACGTCAAGGCTTGGGATATTAAAGTAACTTTAAATAAGTGCCACCGTATTTTATCGATCATACACTTTTTTTTTTAAATGGCTCAAATGAAACTCTTTGCAACATTGATTTGATTAGCTTAAATATCAGATAGTTCTTATCATCATTGAAATAATTCGTCAAGAATAAAACACCGTAATATGAAAATAGCTCTGTTTTTACGTAGGTTTAATTTATAATTAATAATTAAAGAATATGGTAATAAACTAAAGGAGGAAAATGATAAATAATTTATCGGGTCAGTGTAATCTGCCCCAGACTTGTTTTTCTTCAAAAGTTGAAAGATAAAACATTCAAAGGAGACTACTTTTAAAGTTTAATAATTTATTAACTCATCAAGTTTTTAAAGGATAGCCTACCAAGCCACATCGGGAAACTCCCCCCCCCCCCCCCCCCCCCCCACGGCAGCCCTGAAGAAGATCTGCAATGTGGGTTTCGAAACGTTGGCTCTCCAATAAACAGATCTCCGAACTTAAGAGCATTTTTTTAAAATCTCCACCCGGACCATTTTCTTCCTCTTGTAATAATTTATTATTTATGATTATATTTTTCTCATCTGTCGAGGATAAAATATAGGAGAAATATACAAAAATAATGAAAGGGTTAAACGAAGTCGCAAGGAAAAACCAATGAATCATTGAAGAGCGTTGCACATCTGGTCCGAGCTCTGACGTCAAACATCCAATTCTAGCATTGGTAATGCAGTCCAGGGCAATGCCGACAGTTCCCACACTTCCATATGCTCTCTACTATAAAATTAATCAATTAATGGATCATATCTCTTTAAAACAACAATGAATATTCAAGTTCTCACTGATAATGTGAAGTTACAACTATTTAGCCGTTAGGAGGAAAAAATGAAATTATAATTTTGGAACAAGGCTATTTATAACTGCTTATAAAGACATTATTTTTATTGTAAAGTTATTGCTGTTTTTTTTTAATATTTAAATCTGGATCTGGAGATTTTTAGAGCTGTTTTTAATTTTTGAAAAATGGAAACTGATCACAAAGTATAGAGGAAAAATCTGTATGTAATTTTAATTTTCAATATTTGAGGGGTTCAAGATCAAAAGCGGATAACTAAAAAATTTCAAATGTTGACTTTTTAATATTTTTCGCTAGTCTAGTCAAGCAATTGTGTCTAACTGAACAAACTAACGTTTTAATTTTAAAATTTCATTAACAATAAAAAATAAACTATTGAACTGCCTTCGTTATCTTCAAATATATTACTTAATTTTCAAGATTTTACATCTTGCCGGAATATATTCTTTTTTATCTCTGAAATTTTAGATTACTAAGTAATTGTGTAGCGTAATGTAGAATATTTTCTTGACTATATATATATATATATAAGTAAACAAACAGTGGACGAGTTGAAAGAACGATATAGATTTCTTGTGATTTTCTTAGGAAATAAAAAGAATAGTAGGTACTTTGAACCGTATATTATATTGATAATGATTTTAACATTTGAACAAAAGCATAAAGTATAACCTTATAATATATTATATATAGATAATATATGTAATAAGTAGCTGAAGAAAACCTTATATGAACTAAGGAGTCTTGTTAACTATGGAATAACATTAAAACTTGATTACCAAAGAACTAACTTAATAACTTCTCTCTTTGCATACTATATCATAACCATACCATCTCTCTACTCTCTAATCTCCCTCTCTCCCATTATCATAGAGCACATAAAAGAAGAGGAGAGGTCAAGGAAGTTACATTTCTGACAAGATGGAAGATACTAGAGAACTTGGGGGTTAGGAGCCCACAAGTATGCACAATAACCTTATCAACCCAATCCTATAATTTAAAAGTGATAATCCGTTGGCTAATAAAATGTATTTATTCAATCAATTTAATATATACCGTAAAGCCGGCCATCGTTTGGGCTTGCAAACATGTAAAATCGTTCAGTATTGCCACGCCTGTCTTTTTTTTTTTCTCTTGAAGATGTTACAGTTAACAATGCGAACTATGATAAAGTTATGTCGAGAGTATATTCGGTGAGCAGAACAGTTCCTCTTCTTCAAGAGTAACGCACACCCGAGATGCCCACACCCTTCCAAGAATGCGCTCCTATCTTTTGTTCTTCATCTCTCTTCCGTAACAGCAGTTCTAGATAAGTGGAGGTTTCTTGGCCTTAGAGGTCATCCACGAGGTCATAGATGTGGTAAAAGAGCACCTTCAATCAATATTCAAAAGGCGAAGGTTGATTGCCTGAACTTTGAACTTAAGTAGTCTTAAAATATCATTTAGAGCCGTTGAGAAGTTTTGGAGGCACTTTTAAATACGACAAGAGATTAGGTATTATTAGAAGTTTTAAATTATTTACATAATTTAATATTAAAAATAAAATAGGTCTTATTCATTTTAGGGCTGTCAGATAATTTTTAGTAACGTCTATTATCACCTAGGTTACATTATATTAATCACATGTCGGTGACGCGAACCCATAAGTTTTTCCCTATCGAAAATCGCATAACACCGCTAAAGAAGTCATCGCTTAAAAAATTATAGCACTTTGTTTTTCTTTGAAAAAACTTAAACTGCTCTATTAAATTCAGACTGCCAATGGCTATTAAAGAAAATAGAACTAACCTATCCACACATATTCATGATAACTGTCATATGATTTATTCAGTAACTGAAAGGTAACATAGTTGAGAGACTTACTGGCGGTCTTAAAGTATTAAAAAATCAAATTAATAATACACCGAATAAATGAAGTTGGATCCAACCAAACACCATACTTTCTCTTTCTTTGGAGGTTTATAAAATTATAATAGCAAAGAATAATAAACCGTTCTCTTGGTGAAACTATTCTTTATTAGATTATTTATTCCGTTTAATTAATGCAAAAAGTAAATAAACATTTCTTAAATCGACCTAGACAATGAGGTGTTTCGACAAGGATAAAGAACGGTGACAAGAAAAGAGAAAGGCGGAGTCATTGTTATGTTTAAGTAGCTCGCGATTGGTTCTCGAATAACAGACCGTCACGCAGCGGTAGCCGCACAAAGGCCTATCGCTAACACCAACCGTGAAATCGGGAGTAAATGATCCATTACCTCCGCGGGACACTCATATTTAGTACACTTCGCTCCAAACTGACGGGAGAAAAAAATAGGACACGTTCTTTTGATGCTTATGTGAATAAGGGGCGTGTTATTTGTCAAGCCTTGTTAGAAACGGAAAGCTACTCGTATACAAGATGATGCAAGTGGGACAAGTTTCTCAACTAGAGGATCATTCTCTAAAAACATTTTTGGATCAGTTCGGGAGTGATAAATTGTATTTTAAACGAAAACATTCAAATACCAAAAAATTCTACTTATACCGTAGATAGAAATACAAAGTATCGGACGTGAAAGTCACTAATTTACGGAGAGTGAAACAACTGTTTCGAGGTACATCCGAAATCAGTATGTAACGTCACACGTACTTTATATACGTGATTTTGAGACTTACATATGGATCTCTATGAATTTTATATCAACTAAAGCAGAGTCTATAGATGTAAAACGAATAATGTGTTTTTCTTACACTCGATACAATGGATATCGATCGTCATACTAAACTGTATTTCAATATACCAGAATTGGATTAATTATTGTGGATGCTAAACTGAAGCTCATGTATTCAGCAAATACGAACATGCTAAATGTGTTACTTTATTCATTTCATTAATTCAATTTTTAAAATATAATTTAATTTGCTTAATTGAGAGAAATTTGACACAAGCTGCAGTGATTCGTCTGAACTGATGTAGTATAACCGTCCCGTAGCAAATACAACGCTTTTATTTAACCGTTCCAACGAAAACGAAATACTCAGTCAAATTTATAATCATAAAATTTATAATACTTGATACTAACTCCTAATAAAAACTAAATAGCCACTGAACGAGTCATGAATAAAAAATGTTATTTGATGAGCACCTAAGTAGTGAATCAACCTCACCAAATTTATTTACACTGTAATTTAAAAAAAACATTGTAATTGATGTTTTTATTAATTAATTCTGAAATATTATCGTAAACAAGATTAATACTTAATACTTACGGTAAGAAGTAATTGTACACATGTTCGGCAAAACAGGTTCTGACAACTTACCTACAAAAAAAAAGATAAAATTAAATGAATTAAGTTAGAAGAAGCTGTGAGATCAGGGTAAAATTATAAATAAAACACTACACTATGAATCCAAAGACTTCATCCTAGAACTACAGGAAGAAAAGTAACCATTTAACGAAAACAGAAATGAATGTTTAATATTTATTTAAAAGCACAGGTATCATACATTTAATTATTATCATTGTTAATTTCATTTATGATTTATCTTTTTTTTAAAAAGTTACAGATGGGAAAGAAACGCACTCGAAGGAGGATGTGGAAAATTTGGTTGATTAATAAGAGAGGCGATCGATTTATTATACCTAAAAATTATCATTACTCTAGTTTTTTATATATCATTATAAATATCCCAACGGGTAAACAAATTTAAAGAGATTAGGAGAATGCAGAATTCAAGAAATATACTAACCAGATTTAAAATTGTTCGCGTTTAATTAACGCAGAATTCGATGCTCTATTAAGGTACCAATTTCAAAGCTGCATGTTGAAATCTAACAGAAAGCAACACATTCACAAAATGAAGAAGGGATCACAGGTGGATTTGAGTGATTTTAGTGTTTACTATTAAATGAATAAAAAATAAAAATGAGCCGTCATTTAGTTCAGGCATCTGCACTGAAATTAAAAATAGAATGCATCATTCCCATCTCATTAAAATTAACAAAATAACTGAAATTTTCATTGAAACAAATGACAAAGGTTTTAAGTGGTACAATAAAAGTGATTTAGAACAAAAAAAAAAATCAAATAATTACAAAACTTCCGGATTTCGAACAGGTAAATTCAACCCACAATTAATTTTTTTTTATAATATGTTAAATAATATTAGTTTCCTTCCTGCAAAATGTCGGTCATATAATATGAACCCTCTTGTCTGAAACTTAGCTGAGTTTTTTAACCACACCGCTTTACCTAGGCTTTTACATTTTTTACGCATTTAAAAAAAAAAAAATTTATTGATATTTACAACTATAATAAATAATATTACAACAAGTAAATCTGCTAATATGAAATGAATAACACTTATGGAGAAAAACTACCCATCGGTAGCATTCCAATAACGTTCTATAGTAGAAGGTCTCGAGGCCATCTTCTTTTCAGTCCCTTCGGAGGGTTATCAGGAATAGTATGGGAAGCAAGTTGAGAGACTAGCGGATTCAAGTATGTATGGAAGGATAGCTATCTAGTTTGGGCCAAATCAGCAAAGTATGGGATATTAAGATCATTATGGATAAGTTTGTTTGTGACATAATAAGGAGCATTGAGGATTTTACGGAGGATTTTGGATTGTAAGGATTGAATACGCGAGGAATTCGATGGCTTAGTGGAGCCCCCAAAGCTCTATTCCGTAAGTACAGATGGGTCAAATGATTGCCATGTATATGAGTTTTTGTAATTAATTTGGAGCTTAGTTTGTCCAATGTTGATGTAGGCGAAAACTTCGAGCAGTTTCTTGTCTTTTCAGTCTTGTATGAGGATTCCAAGTGAGACGTTTGTCCATATAGAGTCCTAGGTAACGTATCTGTTCGACAGGGTTCAATGGAATATTATTAAAGGATACTGTAGGGCAGGAATTCGTAGGTTTACGACGAAGGGTAAAGGTATTTTGATGGGATTTGTTAGGATTAAATTTAATTCTCCAATTTTGACACCATTCTTGAAGGTTTGAGATATGGGATTGAAGAGATTGGGGTGCAACGAATGGACCCTTATTTACTGATAACACGCATGTGTCATCACCATACGTAGTGAGGACAGTGGGGTTGATGGGTTGGGATGTCAGCTGTATAAATAGTGTATAGGATGGGACCCAGGATACTACGTTGAGGAACACCGGCAGACAGAGGGAAGAGTAGGAAAAATTTCGGTTTACTTTAAAGGTTCTATTACTGAGATACGAACTGATAATAAGGAAGTAAGTAGAAGGTAAGAATTTACGGAGTTTGCACAGCAGTTCATGATGCCAGCTCGATCAAAAGCCCGCTCTACATCTAGAGAAGCTCCCGCGCAGTACATTCCGCAGTAATTAAATTAAATATCTTTAATTTAATACACGATTATATTATTGATAGAATGATATAGATAAACGTTTGATTGCACAATGTACTTCACAGTTAATGAACAGCTGAAAACTATTTACGTTTTTGGTCACTATTTTTATTTTAGATAGCTCGATCCAACTGGCAGATTATTAATTTTTAAAAGAGAACTGTATTATTATTAAAGTTAACTACTCAATTTTGCATTTCTTATATTACAATTTTTTTAATGTTTTTTATGTTTAGCTGCATACATATCGATTGCGAAAATCCCTGGCTCATAAAATATCATTTTTTATCTTTATGAAAGCAATGTTAAAATAATTGGAAATTAATAAAAAATCCTCCACTAAATTATAATATTTATTTTTTTAAAATTGATTACATGGTAGTAATTGAATGTACCCTTAATAAAGTATATTCAAACGAAACAACCTGACACCTGACATAAGGGTTGTGAATTGACCTGGAAGCCTTGCTAATCGATAACGAACAAAATACCAAGTTATCTACAGAAGTATTTTCATTGTTATCAAGCCAAATATAACATATATAAAAACAGTTGGGCTGGTAGATTAGAACAGATAAGTGGTATCCTAGTTTGAAGGGAGTAGAGGAGGAGGGAGAGAGGTCGCTTAAATATTGATGGCTACTAGCACTTGAGCTCCCCTTCCAAGAGATACTAGCCAACCTTAAACTGAGGTCTTTTTTCCTCCTCCATTGTCCCACAAAGCCGCACTCACTGAGGGCACATTAAGAACCTGGTTTCCCCTTCCACGTACTGGAAAATTATTAAACAGTATGAGCTAGGAACGTACACAAATCTTTTATAAATAAAACTTTTTACCTTCAGCTACTATCGGTTGAGCGCAGTGTTGCCATGCTACATATACCGATTTCAAAACAGGCTGAGGCAAATAAATCATTTAATCTGGCAACAGCAACGGAAGGACCCTCGGGAACTGCAGACCCATCCCCTATATGTGCGTTCTCTTGATTAGCAGAAACAGTATAGTCAGTATAACATGTACTGAACCCAAGACCCTTCATGGGTTGTAGGGGTACAGGTATATTTTATATCTAACCTATAAACTAAGGTTGATTAAAACAAATCGTATAACTCATACACAGGCATCCCAGTCTCGCACAATACGTCGAGCATGTTGGTGACGCGAACTCAACATTACATCCACACAACATTATACCCGTGTCAAAGATCCTATTCCCCTTAAACATCGCTCACACGTCGTATACCGTATCCCTATTTCCACTCCCAATTATAACTCTTCCTACAAAGGTATAATCTTATACCTTTTAGGTGAAACTAAAAACTTTCTCAAAGATCATACCCAACATAAATACGCCATTTCTTCCTCGAACCCTACGCCACTTCGAACATAGTTCAATCCTTGCCTCAGTTCCTAACTATGATAAACGCATCCTCTATGAAACCATCCACATCAATTTAGAATCATCCGCTATCAATAGTAAGATAATTACTATTATACCAAATTTTTAATTTACTCAAAAAACCTTAAATTCTTTTACTTTGTTACTGCTTCCCACATTCATTCTGTTATATTTATATATACTCTATCCATTTTTAATGACACATTATGACCTCTTGACATAAATTTTATTGTTATTATCTCTCTACTATATCCCATTTATTTAGTCATAGATACTCTTTGCTGTTTCTATTATCATTACTTTAATATTTTTATACATTATTTACGTGTCACTAAATTCACCTATTTATTCATTTTACCTCATTTTCCTATACCCTCCTTCTTTAGTTATATTTTTGGTCGTTAGAGATCGCTACTAGTGTTTCCTTCTTCCTTTGTAACGTCTCTTAAATGTCAGTTACATGGTTCATTTACCTCTCCTTCCATTACGTTCGTACACATTTTAACATTTATATCTTCTCTTCATCCTTCTCCATCTTCATTCTTCACACCCATTTCTCCCTTCATCTCATGGCATCCATCATATGTTGTAATAGAGCATCATAATTTTTTTAATTTATCTCCATTTTCAAACTAGAATTTTATATCTTTACTTTCTATACATTTCTTCTATATTTATTCTTTAACATCATATTTCGTATTAATATAACTTCATATAATTATATACATAAACATATACTATATATATATATATATATATATATATATATATATATATATATATATATATATATATAAAACATCCCATACTTATATTTTCAAACATTTACATCACTACCTGTAATTGACCGGGATTCCAATACATTACTTTCTACAAATTTATTCTTTAGCATCATATTTTGTATTAATTTTCATATAATTTAACTTATGTAAAACTCTAGGAGTAAATTATCATACATTTTACATTTTATATTTTATCTGTAATTAAACTAGGTTTTCCATCCTTTTATATCTCACCCTTTTCATTTTGTATCTTACTGCTTACCTTCTCATTTTTCTTTCTCTTAGTATTTTTTTTTTGCATTATGACCCTTGTGTGGATTTATTCTGCATTTTTTTTTGTTATTCATATATCCTTCATATATATCCATCACTGTTTTTTACTTTTCTATGATTTTGTCAATGATTAACAAAGAATATGGAATGCAGTGGGTACAGGTTTTTTTTTTCACATTCAAATAACTTGCGAAAATTATTATTATTAAGTTAAATCATATGTAAAGTCGATTGAAATTGATAACTTTTGAAACAGTAGTGGTTTTATTTCTTAATCTATTTTTTTTTGTTTAATCACATAAATGCCACTTGGGCAATTTTTTTAAGGCATTGACGTACATTGTAGAGAGACTGCGGGTGAAAAGAGGTAAAGTTAGCAATTTAAGGCCAGATTAATGGAACAAATAGGGACTGCTACACTAAGAGTACTGGGACTATGGGAAACCAGGAGGACCAGGAACATGGTGGATATATGGAGACAAATTTAGGGAGTTTAAATTCAGAATAGAGAAAAATTTAAGATTCGTAATCATCTCTAAAAAGTCTTAAAAATCTTGAAAACATTTCCAATAATGTCAATCCAGATACCATAACTGGAAGAATAATTATATATATATCAATAATGTTAATGAATAAACATTAACATTAATTAATTATTATTGATAAAATTACATTAATGATACAATTATTTTATATTATACTTCTTATATTTCATGTCATTGTGTATTATTTCCCTGTCAGCCAATCTGCTAATTGTCAATTATTTGTATATGACAGGTGTGGATAAAAATATAAAGAGAAAAAAAATTGTATCATTATTTAATTATAGTGATTTATTACACCAAGCCCTGGTAAAACGGAAGTCAAACGTATCGATCCCTGACTGTAGGTCAAAGAAATAATTACTTTAATAGAAATAAATATTTTTTATTAATTTATCACTATTTTTATTTGTTTACTATATTTCTTTGACCTATACCCGGACTATCTTCTTCTCATATTTATAAGGCCAACACATAATATTCAAGATATATAAATAATTATATATAAAATAGCAATAATAACAATAATTAATATTATTATTATATATTGTGTATATTTTCATGAGGATGAATGATGAAACAAGTACTCGTAATACAATAGCCGTTGCGTGATTTCTCCCATTACAAGAGCATGATGATAGCAGATACATTACTAACGGATAATGACAGGGAATTTACTCAAGACAAAAACGTTGGGAATAATTGATCTATTACCAATTGAACAACCATTAAACAATCAAGAAAACTATTTACAATTGCTAAAATTATTCCCTTGAACAATTGAAACTTGGGCCATCTTTTAAAGACACAATTAGAAAAGAGTAATTATTTTTATACTGAGCTACTAGTTATTTTCATTTTATAATACTTAAGGGGGGGGGAGGATTACATACAACAAATATATTAAATTTATTTCCGTTTATGTGTTAGTTTTTACGTTTTTGAGGTTCAGTGAATAAATTAAAAAAAAAAAACTTTTAACGACATTTCGAGAATGTAGTGTTCTCATATTCAGAAAACATAAATATATAAATTACTTGAAAATTGTTGGTGCATTGGCAGTCATTTTATTCTTTTAAATAAATAAAATAGAGCCAAAACTAAAAAAAAAAACACTAAAATTTGTTATAATGCAAATGGAAAGCCTTATGTTTCAAAAATCTGGAGTAAAACAAACACTTGCCGGTCGACGTTTCACCTATTCAGGCATTATCAAGACACACACACAAAAAAGAGTTATATGAATCACATCTCAAAGAAGAAAGTCCAATACATCCCAACAACCAGGCTTGCTAATAAAATTACTATCAAGATGAGTAAATTTTATACGCCATTGAAAGATAAGATAATTACATAGTAACAATCTGTTGTATTGTATGCTGTAATTATTAGCTGTTTGCAATGTCCTGAGATATACATTAGTGAAACATCAGCTGGACAGAAGAATGTATCAGCATCAATATGATAGTAAGAATATTGGTGGCAAGGAACCTAACACAGCATTGGACCAGCATACTAAAGCCTGCAAGCATCGATTTGATATTGAGAATGCTTCAGTTAATTACAAGGAGAGTGATGGATCTAGAAGAAAGTTGTTGGAGGCTTTGGAGATTGCGCAAAAGATTGACATTTCGGTTAATTATAAAACAGATTGTAGATATTTTAACCAATTTTATTCTGAAACGAATAATTTAAAAGTTAAATCTTGCTAACTTTTGCTAATGTGTATAAATTTGTATGGGTTAGTATTACTTGATGTTTTGTGGATCAGCTGATTCTATAACCTTCCCAGCTGGTGGCGTATTACCTTCCTTTCAGTTGTATGTTGAACGTCTTGGGGTGGAGATGGTGTCTCAGGTTATGAGCATGTTTGGGCGTGATTGATATAACTCTTTTTTTGTGTGTCTTGATAATCCCTAAATAGGTGAAAAGTCGTCCGGTAAGTGTTTGTTTTACTCCAGATTTTCGAAACATAAGGATTTGCTAATGGTTTTTTCCATTTGCATTTATTCTTTTAATTAAAAAAAAACTTAAAATAGACATTAATGAGAACTTACGACAGAAGTGAGAACTTAAAAAAACTCAGACTAATAATTATATAAATTTCACAACTTTTAAACGGGCTTTTAGTAAAATATTATTCTTATTCTAACATAAAAGGAATTCTAATCTTAAAACTAAAGTTGATTGAAACAAATTGTATAAATCATGCATAAAACGTCGCTAGTCTCATGCAATACGTCATGAACATGTCCTACTAAAGTCCTATCTACCAAAACCCGCTGATAGCGGCTTAGAAAGTTTTCACTAGGTACTACAAAAATATTCTTATAAAGGAATGGTGCATCAATCAAACCACATAAAGTTTAATTAAATATAATAATATAAATTTTTTTTACATAATTGTAATCCGAAAAAAATCGTATGCATTTGTTTTTACTTATGAATTTATAGTGATAGATAAGGGATATAGTTTGGTAATATACTTTACTATTCAATCTGCAACATTAAAAAAACCATAACAACGTCGATAGACTCAGAATTAAAAAGTGTGATGTAGAAGCATGGACACGAGGTGGAGGAGAACCTTCTTGTAAAGTATGCCAGGAATGAAGAGATGCTTTAACCTGCATCCTCATTAATTTGGCACTTGAGAAATCTATTAAGGATTCGAGTATTCAAGAGGACACTGCAGAAAGCGAAGCAGTTCCAAGATCCCTTACCTGGCGGTACACCTCCGAAGAAAACACGTCTAAAGTGAGACACGCTATTAAAAAAAAAATCCAAAATTTTTTAATACTTTTAGCACTTTATAAATAAAGATTAATATTTGTTCTCCGCAATGAAACACGTAATTCAAACTACTAACTTCAGTCAAATTTGAAAACGTTGCTTTTTTTTTCGCCCTCAAAATCCCCTCAGAAAAAAAAAAAGCTGAGCTACTCACACCTTCTATCGGTTTCATATTAAGGTGATATACTTTCATGTAAATATATCCTTTGACACACAAGTATTTAATTATATAATATTGATAATAAAATGAACTAAAAAATACCTGATGAGTAAATTTTCATCAATTAATGAAGGGTTTAAGACAGGACTGTCAAAGTTGACAGCTGGATTTTGGTTCCATTGGTCAAGAATTATTTAGAAAACTATTCTGGAAAGAGATTAAAAATGAGATTCTTGCAGAAAAAAAGGACTAATACATTTTAAAAGAAATAAGTACCTATATGTAACATTTTTTTAAAAATTTATTACATGAAATTCACAACTGTATTATGAAAATACTATAAGTAAATAGAATGAATGGCAGGGACAAAGGCCAGTAGAGGGCCTACCTTAGGTAGTACTCGAATAAAAAAATCAACTTAGATTACTTTTCAGAACTTCGGAGGATTATTGGTAATTGAAGGGGTAAGGTTGAAAGTAGTGGGTTTGAGTGCGAATAAAGGCGGTCACTGATCACTGAGCTGAAGTACCGGACGTTGTGAACCATCTCATATGTGTACATCCATACCGCAATAAGTGTCCATCCATGAAAAACAAAACCCATGCGAAATACTTGCAATAAGTTCATAATTATCTTACGTACTCTAATAAGTGAGAATGAACAATGATGTCCAAATAGGTCTTAATAGTCATGAGTCTATTGTAATTAATTGGGAACTTAGACCCTTTGTCTAGTAAGCCTGAAACGTCGAGCTAATTCCCGTCATTTCAGTCTAGTATTAGGATTCCAACTTAAACGTTTGTAAAGATGTAGTAAGTATCGGATCTTATCTATAGGAATTATTAGGATATTATTAATAGATACTGGAGGACAGGAAGTCAAGACATATTTAACCATGAGACAGGTTTTAATTTCTAAGGTATATAGCAGCAAATCCGATTATTATCTTTATATCATCAACTTCCAGCCAGTTACAGGAGGACGTACCACCAGGTTTGAATAAAAGTTGAGATACAGACAGAACAAGAATAGGATGGACGACGGATGGACTTGCATTGTAGTCAATTGTGCATTGAATATGCCGTATACTGAGAGAAGGGGGAGTTGGAGACAGAAAAAGAATAAGAAGACGTCACGTCACAGGAAGGATAAAAGACATCATGTTACAGATTTTCCACCCAAAGGCGCTGTTCACGCACCGCTGGGAACTGCTGCCATGGCTGCTCAGCTCCACCAGCTTGGGGTATAAGTAAAAGGAGTTAGGATAGGAAAAATCAGAGAACCTGGAATTAACTATGCTATAAAGTACAAATGGGAAACAGGGTAGCTCAGTGGTATAGCGCTGAGGTGCTTAAGGTCCCGGGTTCAAATTCGGCTGTGACAGATAAATTATTTAACCTATTAACACCCGGAGGGTCCATCTGTGGGATCTGAAGACCCTCCTGGGACTCACTCAGCCTCTATAAAGTTGGTAACCTTAATTGGGGAAAAGCCTGGCGATTGAACGTGATTTCTCTACACAACCGTTTTTCTAAGAACCATTACAGACTCTATCACATACTAAACCCAAGATCTTATTTGGGTTGCAGTGTTACAATTTTTTATTTATTTATACAATACAACAATTTCGTCATAACTTTATCGGAAGAAAAAATTAAATTAATGACGTTATTGACTGGAGGAATTTTAAGAAAAACAAAACAAACAAAAAATTAACACTTTTTTGTTCCCAAACTAATGTGTTTGTAATTCATTAAAAAATAAATAAATAAAATTAACTTTTCCATAAAATATTTATTTTCTGGATAGCAAGAGAAACAGCAATGGTATTTTTGTAAAGTATAAACGGAGTTAACAAAACAACCTAAGTGTCAGATCGTTAAATTTTAACGTGCAAATGTCCTTTATTTATCGGTTGTTTTATTCATTGAACAGTTTATATTCTCGCTCCTAATAAAGCATAAAACATGCAAATCTTCTCGGAAGGCTTATTTGATGGCTACATTTGAATTGTAATCTAACTTGAATCCTGAACTGACAAAATGAAAGAATTAACGCTGATTATCCTTCGAGCGGGTAGTGTTATATCATTTATCATTCACCTATCTATCGGTGAATACTTCAAATATGAAATTGAAATTAGTATATCATCGTGCTTGTGAAATTGAATATTGCCGGATGTATTTCAATGTAACTAAAACGAGAACGGTGATTGACCCTATGATTTCGTAAAGCAGAAATCCCGTACCCAATAACAGAAGTCTATTAAAAACATTGTTATCCAGAATTATATTTTATTTATTGATTTATTTTGTTATCCATAACCGTTTAATCATCAATATTAAAATACCTATATAAATACATATAATCGTCAATGGGTTTAAATTAGCATGGTTATGGCTTTAACAGCCAGAGGATTTTAAAATTTAATCATGTTTCTTCTCTTTCGTCATTTTACGAGTATATCCGCTGACACCAACAACTATTTCCTTAACATCTACTGAAGTATTTTACATATGATTGAAAAATGAGAAAATTTATCACATATATGTCTATCCATTGGTTTTGTACAATTTTTTTCTGCGACATGATGCAGACAAAACCTTGTTGTATATCGTTCTGGCTTCTAACACAATTATTTTCGTTAGCCCAGAAAACCTTTTTTTAACTCCTTATTAGCTTTAATCGAAATATATCTTTTTGGGTACTAAAATCAATTCGTCAATTCTCAATAAGAGAACTATTGTTTCGAGTGAACAATTATTATAAAACAACATGATCAATATAACCCCTCCCCCCCCAGGAAGTTTAACAGAAAGTCTAGCGAATAAATCATGTTATCTTTATATAATATATCTTCATTCAACATGTTCACTTCAAGGGAAAATACGTCAATTCTGTAGAGGACGATAAAAATGAAATCGTAGAATTATTCCGATCAAAATTCACAGAAAGCTATCTCAAGAAATCCAACTGTCTCCATATGACACAGAATAAATACTAAATGTTTCTTGTATTTTGTATTGTAATCATATATTAGCAGAGATTTTATTTTGTTCTAAATAAAATCTCTGCTAAAATATAATTATTTTTAATTAGAAATAAGATTAAATTTTTTAAGATATCCCTTGGAATAAATTGCTTTTATTAACATTTAAAAAAAGAATAAAATTTGAAAATCTTAAATTTAACTTGATCCCCCTCTTAATATTTCCCGTCTTTTCTCGGAAATATTTTATAAACCACCCTTCTGGTCACTTGGTGCGTTTCTTAGAAGAAACATTTTAAATTAGTTGAATTAATCTTCTTCAATTCAAATTTTAGTTCGTTTCAGGCCTCTTTCTTGTCCTTTGGCATATAAAAGACTAATCCGGCCTTTATAATCATAAGTATCCGTGATCTGACTTCTTTATATGAATGACGTAGAAAGTTACATCAACAAATTTATTTCATTCTGGTATTTAAGGAATTCATTGTATTATTAGATGGGAAATCTATTCGAAATATGCACTTATACTTATAGCATTTCTAAATATTTACAACATTCAAATAAATCTCGTTTTTATCCTTTTAGCTAATTTAAGTAAATTGAGTTTTTTTAAATATTAAAATTTGTTAATCAGTATTTATAATTTTACAATAAGTATGTCTCCTATAGAAAAGTATAAATGATAGGCTGTACATATAAGAACTGGGATTAATAAAAATAGTGTTCAAAGTAGAAGATTAGAGAGTAAAACTCGGTTTTACAATACTAGCAATAGCTTTGTATCATGAAATTTACCTTAGAGGTCATTAATAAAAAAAATTATAAATACTAACAGAAGAACATTAAAATAGAATAAAAAACAAAACAATGTAATAATGAATTTATTTCTATATTTTTAAGTAAGAGTCTTCGTTTTTGTCTTTGATTTGATATTCTACATGTAGAGTGTAAAATGTAATAATAAATTTTATAAATAAAATTTTATATTACTTTATATCTTATGTTGTACGTATTGAATATAAACATCCGAGAGAGAGAGAGAGTGTGAGAGAGAGAGAGAGAGAGCGAGAGAGAGAGAGAGAGAGAGAAAGAAAATGTTGAAAAACAAACTGTATTAAATTAAAAATATAATGTAAACTATAAATAAACCTTTAAAACATGTAGGATGCTAAACCCTCAAAACACAACGGATATGCGTATTTAGTATTTTCGGTTACTACCCACATACATTGTTGATTAACTGAACTAATGTTAATAGTAATTTTATTGTTAATAATAATTAAACCCAATTTAATAGTTAAAATAAAACCATTTTTATAAGGATAGAATTGGTAAATTATTCAGTTTATAAAAAAAAAGGTATAACACTGTATACTGTAAATTCTCACACTCTTACATTAAAATAGATATAAGTGAAACAGTATTTTTCATTACATTTTTATATCGTTTATATTTAATTAACGATTCACTTTTTATATTATTATATATATATTTTTTATCGGTAATAGTCAACTTCAAATGATATTTTTAACATATACGTTAATTACAATTAAACTGTAACTTTAAATATAATAGAAATCTTAATAAATAAGAATACAATTATACATTTTTATTATTGTTTCCATCAACAAGTTTCATACAACAAAATACGTAAGGATTTTGTTTGTTTGTTTTTTACTATTAACACATTCAATTTTGTATTTTAACAGAAGTTTTTAGAAATATTTGGCCGTGTTTATTTTTATTCAAAGCGAAGCAGATTTTAAGATATTTGCCTTGAATACATATATTACTATAATTTTCATTTTAATTCTAATTAGAAACCGACCAAATTATAAACTAGTAAATATTAAATATACATTTTATATACTATAGTAGTTTTATAAAAAAACTAATAGTTAAATAAATATTAGGACTAATATATTATATTAACTAAATGTTATGACGATAGAAAATATTTATGTAAGAGTTGTTAAATACAGTAACAATAGTTTTCCTAGCATTCCTTGGTCTATTCCGAGGTCTGCTTACGATATCCTACTTGATCGTGATTTCTCTTAGTATACTGTTTATTAAGGGGCAATAGACATACTTAACTTTATATCTCTACTTTTATTGTTTAATAAAATCATGCTATTTTTTAATTTATATTTTATTACTTCTATATTTATTTAATTAATTTTTATTATGTTAAAATTGTCTGGATGGCAGGAACAGGAATTTCTTTTCAGAATAGGTCCTTTGTGCCAGTTTTGTTATGTAGGAATGTCTTTTTCTTCAATATTCATTATTATACACGCCCTCTTTCAGATATTCCTATAATTAATAACTTTAGTTTTCATTATATAATACCATTTTCCAAACAAAATTAAATGTATGCTATGCTGAATAACTCCAGTTTTTTATATCAATAAATTATCATCAATGAAAAATAGATTATATGCCAAAGAATAATTAATATTAATAATAATAACAAATTCTATTACATAAAGAAGCTTAAAATGGTTATATTCCGTCCGTTATAGTCTATCAAGTTCTTTATTCTAGGCAATGTTTAGGCTAAAGTATTACAAAAAATCCGTATTTTTTTTTTTTAAATAAATAATATCATTTACACTCACCATTTTGGAAAATATAAGTTATTTAAAGGAGAATATAGAAAAATAACATAATCATTAAAAACAAGTGTAATGAAAATATGCTGAAATAGGCAAATTTACAATTCATGGTGCAACAGCATGGTTTTCAAAAAAGTAATGGTCATTATTAATTGCAAACATAGGGTGCACTAAATTTTAGGAGGGATCAGAAGCGTTGAAAGCTCTATTATAAAACCAAAAATAATAATATTAATCACAGAGACGAAAAAAATTAATGATGAAGAAATAAATTATATTAAAAAATAAATTTAATACCTTAAAATTAAAAAGAAGAAACATAAGCTACTCAGTAAATATACTGTTTCATATCTTCAATTTTGACATAACATCTGAGGTAATTTAAATTTATGTTAATGGTTTACCAAACGGAATAGAATTAAATCATTATTGATATGGAAATAAAAAAATAATCGAAAATTTCTGTAAATAAGGGTAATTAAAAAGTTCATTTTTAATATTTCAAATATTCGATTTTAATATTTTTCGCATGATTTCTCCATTTTCTAGATGATTTTCTCAATTTGTTTTTATTTATTAAAAAATAATTGAAATATTGAAACGAAAGGGCTAAAATTTTCCTAGTAAACTTATAAAATTCTAAAACGAAACCATTGCCAAATTAAGAGTAATAATAAATTTACGAAATATTAACCAATCGATTTTAAGAGTTACTTAGGAAGAAAAGATGATACCGAGAGAAGATAGATAGAAGATAGAGGATATTATTTGGGTATTACTTACTCTTTTCATACGAGACTGTCTCACTTGAGATTATGACAGACTGACTGAACTCACCTGAAACAGAAGATACGATATGACTAACGGGCGAATAGAAGGAACAACAATTAGTAAACCTTATCTACGGAACCATGTGAAACGCCTACATTTCACAAGCTTTTACAAGTTCGTTAGCTTTTGTAAATATGTTAATGGCGACTTACTACTTCCGACTTGTGGGAAAATATGGTCATTGTATAACAGGATTTTTTTTTCGGATTATATTGCAACGGTAATATGAAAAGAAGTGAAAGTGTTGAGAAAATAAAAGATGGACGTCTGCAGAATTGTTGAAACAATCAATTTTGAAGCCCTTATCACGATTATAATTTGCATAAATTTTCATTTATATGTTATGTACAGTATTATGCAATTATGCGATGCGGCCATCTAGCAGACATACATAGCTTGGCGGAGCACATGTAGCTTTGCAGGTTCACCCAATGACAATCATTGTATGGAATAAACCAATGCCACCGGCAAATAAATATATACTAAATGTTAGTTTAGATGCAATGAAAGAAATATTGTCCGTAAATATTATGTATGTACTTCGAAATAGTAACAAATAAATAATAATAAGGAACTATTACTAAAATATATTTAATTCTGGGTGGCGGCAAATCGCTTCTTCGATAGATTCAACGACATAACTAAAAAATTGGCTTTTTTAACCTAGGTTTTTTAGCCTTCAATAACTTGTTAACTTCATTAACGTATTGGTTGAATCACTTTAATTCAGGAACGGCATATCTGATATAATATTTCCATGCTGTATCATGTTCGAATCAGAAGTTTTATGGGAATTAAACCTTTTAAAAATTTTATAGTGGTTAATTAAAGAATGCCAATACAATCTTTACAATCGGAATACTTTGCTTTACCAATACCCAAATTTTTAACTCATCTCGACAAGACATGGAACTTTCAAATACCTCTATTGAATAATTAGGTTTATACATGGAGTTATGCCCTTGTTTTTTTGAAGGAGCGATATGTCAATGTCTTTCAACCTTTCTGTTAATTATAAAATTGCCTAGGTTTTTGGCTTGCTAGGCTACTGCTCCTTATTCTGCTAGCTGTCTTCTTAGGATTTTCCAATCCATGATAATAATGGCTTGGAAATATAAAGCATACATATGCCTAATGCACCTATGCAGGTGCTTGAACCTATTCCGATATCTAAGCAGGTTAGAGATAACCCAACCTGTATAGCAAAGAGGTACAGCAGTGTCAGGAGTACAGTGAAATTTTTGCTGAACATTGAACAGCCGTTCATGACTACAGGTCAAGAGAAAGAAGAAATTTGAAGAACGTTGAAAACAGTGGATCTGTCAGATATAAACCGCTTCTTCTAATATCGGTTTGTGATTAATTTAAAATACTAAGGCCTATAGCATAATCTTTTTTAAATGAAGAGTAAAACCTCAGCAATTCTTTAAAGGCCTACAGAGGCCGTAGACTCTACATTTATAGAAGATAAGAAAATCAGCCAGATGCGAGGAACAGTGAATTGAAAGCTGTTAAAGCGAAAGTAGGAAACGAATCGCGGTTCGCTTCGCTCCCTTCATACCCCCTCGCCTCCCCCAGGCGGCAGCATAATGTTGGCGGCTACGATGCACAGACACGGTGTCTCCTCTAACATACTCTCATCATCTCAAGGCCAAATCGACACACTTGGCGATAAATAAACATAGGCGTACATTACGATTTCGAGTGATTACTGTTTAGAGATAGAAATTAATCCGTTTCAAAATACGATAATTTTTTTCAGGGCATTGCATCTGTATCTCTTATTTTTCTTTGACTTCCTCTTATGCCATTGCTAGCGCCGAGGAGCATATGTATCGATACTAACAATGCCACTGGAATGGTATTATATTTACAGCCCCGGTGATTGAGCGGTTAAGTCAAATCATCTTCAAAATGAGTTTCTTCTGATTGGGGAAGCGGGATTATGTTATTTTCGTAGTGAATAAGGGACTAAGTAAGGCATTGGTTTGAAAAGAAGTTGTTGCTTATATTATAACTCCACATCAAGCCAAAAACTATGAGAATGGCACGATTCAATTTCCCTCAATGCGATAACTATCTTTTGACAAAATTCGACTTGACCACTTACTCACTAGGGGTGCAGATATTAACATTTTTAAACAAAGAAACAAAAACTATTAGTGGAAAAAAAAATCGACTTTTGGAAGTCTGATCAGTTGTTTACCGATGGGGTTTCGGCGGGTTAGAGTAAAGCATTTCTGGCTCAAAGGAATTTTATTCAACCCAGGCAATAATGTTCTAGAAACAAACAAGACAATAATATTCTAGAAACAATTTACAAAGAGAAAAATAGGCTATGCGGGTATAAATTCCAATGCTCTCGGATTGGAATGAAGCCTGCAGAAGTTGCTCGTCTACTATAAAAGAAAAAAATAATGTGAAAAATAGAATAAATGTAGAAGTAGCCGAGAAGCAGAGAAGAGGCTAACTTGTTCCGCTTAAGAGTTGTCCATTGTGAATTCCCTTATGGCTGCCTCATCCGTGTAATGGTTAAGAAGCCACAGCCTGTGTCGGGACTCTTAGCTAAAGTCGGCTACTATTCACTACATATTTTCAGAAAATAAATAATAAATAATAAAAAAAAAAAGTAGTCAAATCCCGAATAAATATAGTAAAATAACAATGTTATGAAATTGGCTTCTATACATTCTTTCATGACCCGAGTGGGAACCGGCCATAATAACTTTAGTAATTGTACAATAAAGAATTATTCAACGCAATCTAACTTAGTCAATAGTACATCTATGTTATATCTTTATTGTAATATTTACTTTATTGCACAATTATTATCGCCGCTTCAATCTACGGTCATGAGAGAGCATATAACATCCAATTTCATAATTTTGTTATTCTATAAATTAATATAAATTTATTGGGGATTTGACCTTTTCTTTTTTTTTTTTTACTTTGTAGTTATTTATTTATTAAAATCTGAGAATATGTAGTGAGTATCGTTATATCAATATCACAACAAATACAAGTTATTTAAATTTTGTTAACTACAGTATTATTTCAACGAATAAGCTAATAAACATACAATTAATGATATTTACAGTATGAAAGGATATGCATTCTCCCACATGATTTATTTTCGAATTCCCAGTTTTAAAAGCATTTTAGGAAATAGTTCAAGGCCTGAAAATATATATTCCTCATCATTTTTTTAATAATATTTAAAAAAAATTAAAATAAATCGTTTACAAATGAATTTTTTTAATTTAGGGTATATCTTCGCTCCTATGAGTCGGAGAGAACTCTAAAAATGAGAAGTTGAATTGTGTATAACAAGTATATTGCAAAAAACTTGATATTTAATCGAGACTGACTGATTAACTGTATTGGATAGAAAATGTTTTGAGAAAATAGTAACCTTTCCAATTCAATCATAAAGTTTATATGTAAACAAAAAGTGGAATTTGGAACAAAAACCATTACACGTTAAGAAGCCACACAGCCTGTGTCGGGACTCTTAGTTAAAGTCGGCTACCATTCACTGCATATAAATAAATAATAAAAAAAAGTAGTTAAATCCCTAATAAATATAGTAAAATAACAATGTTATGAAATTGGATTCTAGTCATTGGAAAAAAATGAAATTGGAAAATAGGAACCTTTCCAACTCAATCATAAATTTGTAAACAAAAAGTTCATATATACATGAATTAATATAAGTGAACTATTTGCTTCCATTCCTAGAACGAATAAAATTAATGGATGGAAAGTGAAGATGAACCTTACCGTAGGAATGGCTAAGATAAAATTTCCTTTATCTGTGGAAGGAAGTTGAGGATAAGATAGCGTGTGGGCTTTATAGCTTTATAGCGCACATAACTCCAACAGTTGATGGCTTATTTTATAGCACTATTCCTCTCCAGCCAGATTACTTCGCTATTACCAAATGTACTAAACTACGTTTGATTGAAAAGGTACTCATAATCATTATCTAATTCCATTTTTACTGAGTAATGCCCCAATATAACTGAACTTTCTGATGCAATAAACAGGAGATAGGCAATATTGATGATCATTCAAGGATCCATTTCAGAACGATTCACTGCAATGGTCCAGTTAATAACTCAACGCTCACTTAAAAAGAAATGAAAAGAACGAGTGAAGAGGTTTATTTTTAGTCTATTGTCAATACTTTTTAAATCTGTATTAACCGACTTGAGTAATCTCTAGGGTTATCGTAAAGAGTTCGGTACTTGGTAGGGACTTACTGCCAGGACCCTATCGAGAATTAAATGGGTTAGTCCACTTTGACAACTTCAACTGTTTTTATCAGTTGCACGGTTTAGGCTCTAACTTATTTTATTTATTTTGTTGGTAATTTCATAAATTTTTTTTTTACCCAAGCAAAAAAACTCTTCGCACAACATCAGAGGACCATTCTGGGGTAATCGGTGACTTCAAAGTGAAACTTAGAAATAAACTACCCAATAAGAATACATTTACATACATACATATTTAAAAAAAATAACTGTACCACTACAACTCATGATATGTCTTGGTTTCATTAAGTGGTAGAGTCTGTTTCTTCAACAACGGTTGTGAAGAGAGGTGATGGTAAACAATGCTCCTTCAATTGCAGTGATAGTATATATATATATAGAGAGAAGATTAGTAACAGCTCACTACAATCTGAAAACATTAAGTCCACTAATTCCACTTTGAATTTTAGATATAATAAAAACGGACACCTCATACGATAAATAAACAATTAACACATTCTAAGGCATTTAAAAATTCAAAGATTTGTTGCTTTTGTTAGTTGATCCCGATTTTACTTGAGTGAAAAAGTATTGCTTTGTATCCTGCTAATGATATCTCAATTACAGTTTTTTTTAATTTTCTTTTTATTCGAAGAAATAATTATTTATTAATATGATATTATGATTATTTTCCTACCCATGCACATTAATCTATATAACTCATCTATGTAATAGATGACATTGACTTAAAGTACTCAGCAGAGATAAGATTAAAGAAAAGGCTGGCTGGGAGCTGGGTAAGGAAGCAGTAAATCATAAGAATTGATAGTTGTTCTCTTCACTCTTCTCACTCTTTCAAATAAATTGCTTTCCCGATTCCTCGTCTACCTAGCCAATGTCTTGCGAATAAACTTAGAATTTATAGGGCTGTTAGTCTATGTCGGCATAGCTGCTATGTCTGATTGAATTTACTTTATCTAGTCTAGCGAAATCCTTTTTCTTTTTCAAGAAATACATTATAACTTACAACCGGAAGCAATAATACAACTCATGAAGTGACTTAGGTTCAGTACATGGTAGAATCTATTCGTAGGACAACGTATGCGCAAGGAGGTGATTTGTCTGGGATCACGTTTAACCGCTAGACTTTTCCCTCAATTAAGGGAACCCATTTATAGATGCTGGGTATGCTCCAGGAGGATATGGAGATCCCACAGGGTTCATCCAAGGCTTTTAACAGATTAAATAATTTGTCTACCACGGCTGGACTTAAAACCGAGACGTTCGGCATAGCAACTCAGCGCTCTACCGCTGAGCAAACACGCTTATAGCTTATATTTAATAAAAACCTTTACCACAACAACCCATGAAGGCTCTGGGATTCAGTAAATGGTAAAGACAGTACTGTTACATGGACAACGGTTGTGCAGGGAGGTGATTTGTCCTAGAACCCACTCAACCGGGGCACCACCACCACACGGGGGCAAAAATTGTTATTACAAAACCTGGGGTTTTTTTCTTATTAGTAGAATAACTTTTAGCGTGGTAAAATCAAAAACGAAGATATTATTAGCGTAGAATTCCAAAACCAGACAAATCCATTTTGCCATTTTTTTTTTGTTTACACTTGCTGAATAGAGGTCATGGATCTGTGTTATTAATGGACAGCTGGTATTGTCTAATTTGTTTTTTTGCCAATAGCACCTGTTCATACATAATAAAAAAATATAAATTTACATGCATCCGGTTGGGCTTTCGAAACTATTACAAAATGTTTTGTTTAAAAACTAACTAATAGGCTATCAATAGGTTGATTATTAGCGTTAATGTTAATTATTTAATATAATTGTTATTCATTATTTTTAATTAAGGGTAACATTCATACCTATACTACATATGTGTATGTGTTATGAGAAGGCTATAATTTTATACTGCTGCACTGCAGATTACATTTAATCAATTTATTAATAATAATTATTTAAACTGTAAACAGTAGAAAGACGAACGGGCCAAAATTTAAGTAACTCCAAGAAGGGACATCGGGTCTTAAAACCCACCGTTCTATCAAGCACGATGATGAGTAAATTTAAAGTTTTAATTATACGAGTATCGTAAAAAATAAACTACAAGATACGTAAGATGTTTTTACCAAATGAATTCCCTAGTATATGTCCTGAAACAATCTAATGAAAATTTAGATATGTTCCTAGGACAGCGACCACGACATTGTTTGAGTTCTAAAACTGATGTTACTATTTAATAAACTATGTATTTAGTAATTAATTATATATAGTAATCCTTCCCCTCAGTTAAAAATAATATCTTAGATATATATATAATACTTAGTATGCTTAAAATATATCTTAGATATATTTTTCACCTTAAAAATGGAGTAAAAAGGTATTCTTAATCAGGTTTTTATTCAAAATTTATTTCTGGAGCAAATAATGAATAATTGGACTTAAGAAAATTTCAGTAATACAATAATACATTTATCCTCATAACATAACAAAAATTTACCGAAGCTCAATCGTGAAATATCGTAGCTCATTTTTACCCTTCCATAGACGATATTAATTATTAACAAGTCACCTTATAGAATAGTGATTTTATTCGACATCAACAAATCACGGAACGAGAGTCCCATCGATCCAATATGGCGGGAACTGATTCGGCAAGCTATATACCATTAGGAATAGCAAATCTAAGGTTAATTTGTTTATAGTGTTATAGTACACCATTGTAATATGCTGCTCAACTGTTTTTTCACTAACTATCGACTTTTTTCCCCCCCAAAGGTATCAGAACCTGAGAGCGGGAGAACAGATACTGTAAACAAGTGCAGTAGTAATCATCCTCCATCCTCCTCCTGGCCCTCTGAATTATTCACGATCTAATTAAAACTTTAATCCTCTGAGGAGATTGCCAGCGAAGCTGTTTACCAATAGCCGTCTAAATGAAGAATTAACAAATAGAACGGTCGCAGATCAGGTGCTATCCCAACGGACTAATGAAAAACTAACTTGATGAAATCGTATTGAAAGAGGATTAGGAGAGATAATAATTGTTTTGATTCATTAGAGGAAGAACAAGGTATTCATATATTACTGAATGCGTTATCGTACGAAAGAATTCCAATAATGTGGAAGTTGCAGTCAGAGTTTTCTGTCAATTCAGTCTGAGGGCATCAAGATTTGTGCTTTTTACAAAACCTCTCTAGTTCATCAGCTAAGGTTCTGTTATCTTGCTTGATCTGGTTACAGGAGTTAATTATAATACAAATATGTAATGCGAAACACTATGTTGAGCAAGACAGTATATTTTTTTTTTTAATTTACACGCAGGTCTCGAGCAACATTTCTCACGAAACAGGGCATTTACGAAATTATAAACCTTCACTTTATTTCAAGGTAAATTTTACGATCAGGTTGTAGAGGAGTATTAATGAAAATATATACAGAGGTAAGTTTCTATGGAATTATAATTTACACAAATGTTTATATATATAATTAATATCAGAATGCTGATGATGCGAGAAATGCCTATAACATGAACGTCATTAGAATATAGGTTACATAAGATGTCTATATGTGATTAGTCTCATGGTAAGACTACCAGTTCAGTGGGAATCGTCTGATTAAAAACAAAATGGCAGGGCAAGAATAATTCATAAAGGAGTAGGAATTATTTATTATCGCAATCCAATAACTTCCTAAATCTTTTTCTGTTCCAATTTTCGGGTCTCAATAAATCTACCACCGTCCCACTTAGTTTTCGCTCTCCAAAGCTCAGCCAACATTGCAATAGAAAAACAAAATAAATAAAAATTAAATTAAATTTAAAAAAATGTTCCTTCAAATAATTTATGATTCCATTTACCGAAGTTTGATTTTATCATTAAACAATTTTGAGTTTAGCTTTAGTAAAAATGGTTAGGGCTAAGTGGCAACTACTTAGGAATATTATATTATCGACTTTTTCAAATACTTAATGGAGCGAAATCATTTGAAAGAGAAGTTTTTTGTTAGAGATATTGCTTGACTAGTGTTCCGTTTATCGGTTGTTACCCTTCAATAACTTGACCACGCCTCACTGACTGTTCTTTTTTTTAAAAAAATTTTTCTCATTTTATTGTTTTCCCTTTAAATCTTATCTGCTTCTTCCGTTCTTTAGGTTCAATAAAAAATTAACATTGTTTTGTTTTTTCGTTCACATTACGCTCAAAAATATTACTTTTACTGATAAAATCACCCCTGAATCAAAGTTTTGCATTAATTCAACATACACAGTGTAGGCTGTGTGGTCTCCCGGTGTAAGAGAAATTTAGTTATATTGTAGCCACTGTTGAAGACTATATTAAGTAAAAAAAGTATAGCTTTTAAATTAAAGCAGACATTATTTCATTGCTAGCAATTTCGTGATTATTAAAAATACAATTTAGTGGACTGATTTCATAGATTTCACTACACAAAACAGGGAATGGTCATTCAAATTCCCATTTTCGCGATCAATAATCGATTGATAAATCAATAACTATTTGTTACTATTTTAGTAGAATTCAAAAACTGCAGCTGACTTTTAATCAAAACACCTTACAAATGTTAACATAAACATTTGTTTATTTACTAAATACTGTTTTACTATCTAAAATGATAATTTGTAATTAGGAAAGAAAAAAACAATTTCCTTGTTAGCTAAATTTATGATTTAAGATATCTGAAAATTAGTATGCGGGTTTTTTACGAGAGTACTCCTATTGACATACGCCATGATGACAGTTAATTTTATAAAACAAATTTCTTACTACAGAAGAAGCTTCCTTTGAGATTGATTTGCTATGAAGTTCAGTTTAGAAATAGGTCCCTCTGACTAAGAAGTGTAAAGTAAAGAAACCTTAAAAGGGACCTTTACTTCATTTGTACAAAAGTAGAGCTAAGTAATACGACAAGTTCTTCTTAGAAGTGGACCATCCAAAGCATAAAAAGGGACAGAGATAAGATCTTACAAGTAAAGAGCAATATAAAAATAAATAATAACCTTTCCACTATTGGTTCAACCAAAGTACTTTTACATCGCAAATTGCGAGAACACTGAGATATATGATCAGTGAAAAGAAAGGACATGTCTGACCGGGACTCGAACCCGGGTCTCCCACGTAACAGTCGTGGTACTTAACCAACTCAGCCATCCCGGTTCGCTTTATAATTAACAAAAAAATAAAATAAATAAATTATAAAAGTACTTTTACAGTTAGTTGAGCAAAACTATATTTCCTAAAGAGAATGTTGTATAGTTTCTAAGTTACCTAATTTTTAACGTTATAAACGTAAATATATTTTTAACGATCGCTTTTTAAATTAAATGGAACGCCGCAGTTAACAACACAAAATTGAAAAAATATCCTATATTAAAAAAATTATTAGATTTTTCTTTATGTTTTATCTAAAATCTGTAATACAGTTTTTATACACTTCTCAACAGATGATAGCATAGTTTAGGGAATAGTAACACTTGATTCGGAAAAAATTATATCTTCTTAATGGACTTGATTTGAAGGAATTATTCTGTCAACATCTAACTCTCCAATTCAAACCCTTGAAAAATTTGGTTAACAATACAAATTTTAAGTAATGGCTCAATTTTCTAAAAATGTACAAATTTCATTGTTTTTGTAGTTGATTTGAGCTCATTTTTCCTGCGTTATTGTGGATGGTGCTTTTTTATAAGGAAATGTTAAGCCTATAACTTTCAACCCTTCAATAGCTATTCAGCCATCGATTATAGGGAAAAAAAGTATAGAATCATTTGTATAAAGAAACACTTCAGAAATTACTTAAATTTTTATAAGATAACATTTGCAATAAACCTCAAAACTTTTTTAAATGTGAAAAAATATATAAATTGTACATCATTGTAGACGCTTCCTCAATCAAAACTAGATAAGGTAAACTCTGAGATTTTATCGCAAACGATACCAAAATCAATGACCAGTTTCGTTATTATTTTGTATGTTAAGGATACAAGCGTTTTTTTTCTTCATATAAATTTGCTAATGTTTTTCTACACCTTTCAAGTGTTTTATTTTTTGTTTTATTCTTCCAGCAATATATTCAAAATATATCGCCTTAAACTAGATTAAAAAATATCATGAGTTTAATTTATTATTTAATTTATAAGAAATATGCGTAAGCAAAACATTTGTACCAATACTTGCTGTAAGGAGTTTACGTTACGTCTGTCCTGTACCGATAAAAAAACATATTGAAAATAAATAACAGATTGAAATGGAACACCCTATGATATAGTAACATCAATTAATAAAATGTTCAAATTAATTAATGGTTATCGTCATAAGTGTTATTAAAACATTAGTTATAGTAAGCCTTGGTGATGATTGATTTAAAGCTGATGAGCAATCATATGATTTTTAAACGTTTATAGAAACAATAATTTAAAAACACTAACGGTTTTAATGGATCATTACTTATGTTTATGATGAGGCGTTTGTTAGGTTTGAAAATGAAAACATATTAAGTACTGTTTAACGTCATGCTATACTACTGCCTATTAATTGAATGAGTTGTTTTTGATTGCTAAAGCTCGTTAAAACTGAAGTTAATTCTGACAGAAACGTTTCTATGATAACTACTAAGAGCCTTTCGTTTTATTAATATTTAATTATAAACAAGTAGAAACATTTAACCAATACTATTTTTTATTATTGGGATATCATTTCAGTAAATAAAAAAGTAAAAAGTAGGAGGGAGGATTCCGTTTTTGAATTTACGTCGTATTTCATTTAAAATAACAATCTAACATAATACAATACATTTTTTCTTTTTATTAATTGTTATTTTGATGGTGATTATTGTTGTTTTAGAAGAGAAAAGATTTGTCCTGCCCGGGATTCGAACCCGGGTATCTGCATCTCCGGTGCTGTGCTCTAAACCACTGAGCTACCAGAGGCCGTATCCAAGTCAGACAAATCCGTTCTCTTCACAGATCCTATATATTTTTTCGTCAAGGAATCATAACAGTGAAATCTAAGTCGTATCAAAAACGTAAAAACAAATAATTTTCGGATATACTAGATTTTACTTTTATCTGTACCACTACAACCGATGAAAGGTCATGGATTCAGTACTTGGAAGAGACTGACTGTTTCCCCCCCTTCATCTAGAGGCAGGGTGAGGGCTAAGAGGGTATGTAGATAACACAAGGGACATCCGTGGCTGTTAGCAGATTCAGCATTGCAATTCAGCACGCTATCATAAAAAACGTAACGATACCCTACTCTTTTCTGTTATTCCATTATTTTAGAGGAATACTTGATTGGCTAATAGAAAATGAAAGTACTAGGTGCGATGTCAAAAAATTTCCAATGGCCTATTACTTTCAAAACTATCAAATGATTTTCTATTTAGTGGATGGGGAAAGATAATGCAACTTTTAAAAGCTTGTCTTACAACATTAAATGTAAGTATTATATTATTATATATTAGTTACAACAGTGGTTTTCAACCTTTTTTGTTCAAATTAAAGCCTCCTAAGCCCCCTTACACAAAATTTGTATAGGCATATGAAAAAACAATTATTATGTTGAAAAAATAACATTTACTATCACAAGATAGAACATTATAAGTTTTAATTTAAGATAAGATGCACTGGTAAGGGGAAACCCAAAACAATGTGAAAATTTTCTTGATTTTCAACTGTCTCGCGCCCCCCCCCGACATTTGGTATTGAGCTTATTCGCAATAAATGAGTCTATTTTACATTAATTAATAAAAGCTTTCACTTTTTTTTCAATATACAAAAGAATAATAAGACCATAAATGACCATAACAAAGAAAAGAAGATGGACAACCCAACAAGCCAGATAGATAGATAGATAGATGAGACGCCCTAGAAGGGGAATTATAAAGAAGCAGTCCCGTTGGTTGCGGTACACCCAGCCTCTCCTCTAACTGTTCCCCTCCTCCCAGTACCTGTCCTGTCTTCTTTAATCTTATCCACTTTATCATCTCTTCTGCTCTCTAGTTCTTCATTACCTTTGCGATCTAGGCTGTGAGGAGGGAACATATCAACTGTCCCGATAAATAAGAGGAATAATTAAGATCATAGTGAAAGGTTTAACGAGACAGAACACAAACAAATAATAAACAAATTAACTAAGAGCACTTCAGAAATACGAACTACATAACACTAGACAAAAAATATATATACCTTGGATTTTTTCAAGGTGGTGAAACATCCTTGGTTGACATAAATGGGGTACCAAGTATGTACGAAGTGAGATACTCGTTAATGCCTCCTGTCCTGTATAGTAAACATTTGGGGTCACTGTATTAACCAAGTACAGTTAATTTGTTCACTTTTTTCAATGTACCTGAATTAATAGTTCATATTTTTTTATAAATGACTAAACGTAATTTATAAAATATTTATAAACGTATCAAAATCATTTCGTATACTTATCCCATTTGCCAAATTGTTTTATTTTTTTCTTTAACTATTATTTCACGCTAAAAACATATTAACTAAAATAAATAACAATACTAAAACACATTTACTTGTTAATATCTACATTGTTTACTGATTCACGTAAATGATTAGTTCTACAGACATTTGTCCTCGTCATACTGCTCTTTATTTAATCAACAAATAAAATATTGAACCTTGACAGTACAAAATTATAGAAAATGAAACTAAACAATGACACAGTACCCACATAAGATTCTTTTAAAAAATCTAGCAAAAAATGCAGTAAGTCAATAAAACGAAGAATTCAAAAAACAGATTTCCAATGAATAGAATTAATTACTTCATAAAATACCGTCTAAAATTGAACTTGAAAAAATGTCATAAAAACAAAATCAAGGAATAAAAAAAAATCATGCATATTAATATTCCTGTCCCACAGTTCTGAATTTCATTTTATTAAATAAAATTAAAAATAAGAATTATTTATAGCCTACGCATGGTACAAAGTAGAATACAAAAACCCGATTTTATGTAATGCTTTTAAAAATAATATATCTATCTGAATATGACCGATATTGAAACCATAACAGGTTTAGCCTATTGATTCAGAGAGGGTTTAATTTTTTTGTAATGGAAGACAAAACCAAATGGAAGTTATTTGAATATAAAAATCCTCACTAAATCAGTGGAGCAGCTAGAAAAATTAAGATAAGAAAGAGGAAACGTGTTTAAAGAGCAGTGATAGGAGACAATTAGAACGAGACGGTACCGGTTTAGACACAGCTTCTCGCGAGAGAAAGGCTTCTGGTTACCAAACTCCAATTACAAAACAGTATATATATTAAAAGGGGTACGTACCCCCTTTCCGCTTAACGGTGAACCAATCCCTATTTTACAAACCATATGCCGTTCTTCATTAGTTAAACTAATTTCTAATACGTAAAACAAAATATTACAGTGATCACTAAAAACTCTCATATAATTAAGAATAATTTTAAATTGGATATTATTATTATTTATATTAAAGTATGACACATTTCGTTATGGAAAGATCAGTGACTGATGCCAAGGAATGAGCAGTGCACTACCTGTTTTTCTCCAGAACATAGTTTGCATATTCGCTAATTGGGTGCAACACCATCGTAAATGCGCGATATGAAATCGTCTCGGGTTCGATGATTATAATACCTCTTTTTTGTTTTAACTATTTTTAATATTATTCAAGGAGTTTTGAGGTCAGAACCCCGTGGGTGGAATTATAAGAGATACGAAACAGTGGAATATTTTGGGTTTTGAAAAAAATATTTCTAAATAAATAAGGGTGGTGCCTGTTATTTAATACTAAAAATAAAATGTTACATGGTCACTAACAACGTTTTTATATGATACAGAGTTCTGCCACAATTTTACATTATAAAGGACGAATACTGCTTTTCAAGTTTACGTCCGACTGGGAAGAATGAAACGGGCAATCTAAATAAACTGCGACCTAACAATTAACTCTTTCGTGCTAGAAGGGTCATTTTTATTTTTATAATCGTTATAAAAAAATCTACAAAAAATAATTAAATAAAGGCAAGTAAATGATACATTCACAGCAAGTAACTACGGCATTTTTATCAAAAAGTACGAGTACCTTAAAGCGTGAATAGACGTCCTTCCTAGACTTCAAAACGATTAAAATGTTACTCATGGCTTTCTAGGGGTGACTCATAGACATATGCTAAAATGTGCATTAAAATCTATATTAAAAAATATGTACCAGTAGAGTAAACGAGGAGCAGATGTCGATTTAGAATTTAATATTTTTTAAATATTATTTTGGTGTGGAAAATGGCTGACAAAGCAGAAAATAATTATTTTACAGCCAGACTCTTACCAGAGCGATCAATTTTTGTTGAATATCTTCTTGTTTAGCTGACACTAATCGATCTCCCTTTGCTTTGGCTGTAAAGGTGAGAGAGACCTCGAGGGAGAGTTCAATGCTGAATATCGAAGTGGGGGACTGAATAAATAAATATTACTTTTTGTGGTTCATTTCTTGGGTAGTGATTTACGATCTTTATAAATCACTAAATAATTCTTTTATTTAAATATTATATTAAATATATTTTTATTTATTTGAGCCCGAGGAGTGCTATATACCTATTCTGCTATCACAAATTAAAATACTTAACTTGGTTTAATTAAGGATTTTAACATTTATAACACATTGATCTTTTATTCCTTTATTTAAGTTTGATAACAGATAATGAAAAGATTTAACTTTATTAACATACTTTCAATGTGTATGTTCACCTGAAGGTTTATAATACCCCGATATGAAGCTGTGAATATTAATTCTAATAAAATTTAGCTAAATTAAAAGGAACCATTAGAGAAGAGGGGGACTAAATTTCAATCTGTAGCCTGGATCTGGCAGTGGGCGTGTTAGTTCTCTCATTTCCAGCCACGCAACAGTCCCTATCCATTTCTTTATAATCTCTAACTCCAACCTCGACCCCTTTAACTCTTTTCGTGATTCTTCTTATTGTAAAAAATAAAAAATATTGGCAGACATGAGGACAGCCGACAGTGAAAACTTAAAACCTTGAAATGACTGTGTTATTTGTTGAGTTTATGAATCAACTGAATTAAAATTATGATTATACTGAATTATGATTAGACTGAATTTCATCATTAATAAATTGGAAATTATTAACATTAGTCAGGTTTTAACATATGTATGAATTCCGAGCAATAATTTTATGCATGCCCAAGTTGTTTATTTATTAATCAAAACAATAATTAGTATATAGTTACATTATTTATACCTTGCATTAGTATTTGCATTGATGTTAATAAACTTTTTTTTCATTTTTATCATTATTATCATCGTCAAGTTCAACAATACTTGGATCAGATTTACTTTCAATCAACAAGGCATTTAAACATTATATACAAAATCTTTTAGGGGAAACGAAAAGTTCAATAATTGATCAACTTTTTTCTCTTTATCTGTTTATCCACATTTATCTTGTATTCTTTTTCAATCTTATTCTTATAGTTTATGTATTATTATATCAAAGGAATTCTAACCTTTAAACTAAAGTTTATTAAAACAAATTGTAGAGCTCATGCACAGGCCTCTAAGCGTCACAAGTCTCGTAGCCACAAGTTTTTCCCCTGCCAAAAGTCGCTAAACGGGGCTGAAGAAGTTTTCATTTAAAAAAAAAACTGAATAAACTAAATATCATAAGACTTAATATCAACATTTTAATTACTCTAGCTCTTCTAACTTAAGATAGGATGCACTTGCAACGGTTTATCACCTGCACTTGACAAAACCGATGCCGACATCTCCAAGTACCCGCCCTTGTTTATTGCCTTAGGAGTGGCTGGCCAGCCCTTAGCATAAGAATCCACTCAGAGGCATAACGCCCTTCTGGCTAACACGTGCAACGGGAATAAACAAACAAATAAATAGCCGAGAGAAAGTCGTAAAGTTTGACGCATAGCCTCCAGGCGGCGCTGCGTCAGCTCAATTATCCTAGCCTTTTCGGGAACAAATCCCTCCTTATGACTTACTACGCAGTCCGAGGATACTAATATTGAATGAATAATTGTCATAGGAGTAGGGAACCAACAGATTAATTCCACAGCTATTGGCTAGTTTCCTATGAAATGTTCGTTTTCAAAGCGATGGTTATGCAATAAAACAACTCATAAAAGTTATGAGGCTTTTTTTCAGGTTCGGGCCAAATCAAATGGAACATTTAAGGGATTATCGTTGACATTATTACTAACAAAGTAAGGAGCATTAAAGATTTAGGGTTGTAAGGATTGGGTACGAGAGGTGCTCGATGGCTTAGAGGAACCCAAAGATCAACTTAATAAAATTAAAACCTTTTTTTTTAAATATTTACTCTAATGTTCTCGACATTTTTCCAACATGATATAAAATTTTCAATCCCAGAACTGAAAAATTCAAGGTTTTGTGAGGAAATAAAGTCTGAAAATGCGTTTTCACTAGAGAACCGTTAAAAAAAAATTTACACTTAAGTAATTTGTCTAACTTTTTGAACATACAGAAATATATTGGAGATGTCTGACAAATAAGCCGGGTTTGGGAGGGCGGCGTAAGCATGTTTCTGGAGTTGTATAAAAGTATAGTTCTCTTCCGATAACAATCCTACTAAGTTCAATATCCCTGCGCTACGGCGTGGATGTGATGGATTCTCACCTCTGGGTTGGAATCATAAATCAATTATTTATGAATTAATTGGTGATAATGTTTCTTGCAGCTTAGGCTGCCTAGTGTCCAAGTTCCAAAAAATCAGACAAGAAAATCGCGTATTTCCATGGCCGTATTAGATGTCATACGAAACGTCGATCGTTCAATTTCCATAGCAATAGTAAATCATACATAAAAAGAGGGGGTTAAAGAAGTCTACTTCAACTTTTGACTTTTGGAAATGATATAAACGGAAATTCCATGTGAAACGACCCAATAAATAGTAACAATATAATCATTCTTGATTGCAAGATCCATTCGCCCCAATACATGCTGATATACTTTTTTTATATCAGTTATAACTGAAATACAAAAATATTCCAAACGAAATCTACAGTAGTGTATAATACATTGTTTTTTGCCACTCAGATTGTTGGGATGCAAACGGAACAAGTAGAAAGCCCACAGCCTTCAGTTAATTTAACAAATGACCTTTTCCTTCAAACGAGTAAAGTCATTTGCCAACAAGTGAAGTCAAAGCCGGTAATGTCTGCAATGCCTAGGAAGTCGCGTTAAGAAAAAAAAAATTTACATGACTAAATTCTTCATGTTACTGAGTCACTTCAGTACTAAACAGCCGCAATCGCAATATATTAAAGATTGCCATTATCGTAGGTCTAATATTGGGCTTAGTGACGAAACATATTGTAGTTTTCTATTCCGAAATGACATTTAATGCCAGAAATTTTTCAATACTCAATTTTGGATATTGGGCCTAACAAGAACATTAATACTTTTTTTTCAGGTCCTTGCAGAGAAAAATACAGCTCTGTTCTGAGAAATGACAAGAAGCTCTGGCCTGCCTAGGAAACCAACTGAATCATTTATAATGGATAGTTTCTATTCAGAACACATCAAGTAGCCGCTATGCGGGAGGTTCGTCCGTGCATTGAATTCATGATTAACAATACATCGATAACTTTACACGAGATCGATACATACATTCATAACTATTACTAAAAATCGATTTTATAATTTAACATCGCATAGACGATATCCGCCATAAAATTCGCAAACCACAATAAAAAAATTGTTTGGTTAATTTATTTATTCAAATTTACAAGTGCATTATTTGCTGATCTGGCCCGATCCCGGTATCTATCCTTTCATAACAAACTTCATTTCCACTCAAACCCTCTAGTTTCAAACCTAGCTTCCCCTTCAATTCCCGATAATCCTTCGAGGCGTCTGAAAAGAAGATGGCCACGTGACCTTCTTAGTTAAACATTCGATTTGAGTACTACCAGTGGGTAGTTTCTCTACTTGTCATTATATCATGTCATTATGTATCACTCAGCCAATTTACTTGTTATATTACTGTAATATAGTTGTAAATAGCAATAAATAAATAATAAAAAAACAAAAAAACAAGTGCATTATAACAGTACAACATGAAAATATAATGAGAAGAATAATGCATAATAGGGTGGATAAAGGATAGAAACTACCCAATAGCAGTTCTCAGTCATACTCAGCAGTAAAAAAAAATTAAATAAAATTTATATCAAGTCGTACAATTTTTCAACTCTGAATTTTATAACTTTCGCAAAAATAATAATAATAATCAAACTAAAAGTGGAAACTTATTTCGAATAATCAATGCACATCAATCAATAATGATTTAAATTTCACACAAAGGAAAAAAAAAAAGACAATACTTCAGGACGAACTTTTACCTTTAAGTAATTTTGGTTTTGAAGAGAGATAAAACTAAAAATTGAGAATAACTATAATAAAAAGTATTGTTGAACCACTTTATGTAATGTTTAATAAGAATTACATCACAAAAAACAAACTATATATATTTTTTTTGTTTTTATGTATAAGTAAAACAAAATTAATGAACCATTTAATTTCTTACCACAGTATACGTATACTGTGGTAAGAAATTAACGTTTACGTACTGTATTATAAATACAGTATACGTATACTGTAGTATATTTATTGTCATTTGATTTAGTGGATGTAATGACAAATTATATTCAATGATTATTACAGCAAAATAAACAAAAACCTTTAGTTAATATTTTTTCTTAATTATTGAGATAAAATAGATTTAAATGGCTCTTGAACTACACGTCAACTAGTTCTTAAGGTTCTTATGTATTTCCATGCCGTTATATTTAATCCCATGGCGTTCACTACCGAAATTTGATGAAATGAACTAAAGAAAAAAAAAAGATAAATAAATTAATAATTGAACTGACTATAGCTTACTGACTTATACCAGATGAAAAAATCGTTATGATCCGATAGTCATCACTTACCTGAAACATAGGTAAAAAATCATTAGTATATTTGTTTCTTATCTATGTCAATAGTAATGATATAATTGATTATGTTGTCAATATAAACGATTTATTTTTATATAGCATATAATGGAATAAGTGAAAATTTCCTGAATGAACCGTAATCCCATAGTTTATTAAATAATACTTAAAATGTTTAGTAGTATGATCAGGTTTATCAGTCTACGGTCATAAGCAAATCTTTATCATTTTAATTTAGATACTAAGAATACAAAAGTAAAAAAAAAATGATATTCATAAAAACGGTATTAACCTAAAATCATCTATTATAAAGGTTATAGGAAGGCGCAACTCATAAGTTTTAGGTAAAATTATAAATACCTTACATTACAATAAAACAACTTGTTTCATGCAGTAGACATATGATATTTTGTTTAGATTGAATATTATTACATATAATAATAAATATATTAAAATGATAATAAACGCACCGAAATATATATATATATATATATATATATATATATATATATATATATATATATATATATATATATATATATATATATAGACATATCATAGCCACTCCAAAATCCTATAAATGGATGGATGCAGTGGAAGGCCATAGGGGTCGAGAATACCAAATAATACATTCCCCGCAAAAAAAAAAAAAAAAAAAAAAAAAATTTTCTCTCCCAAAAACTTTAAGAATCCACAACAATATCGGCCAATTTTATATTATTACATTTTACATTATTATTTAATTTTATATTTTTACATTATTTACGATAGTCCTGCGGGACTTACAATCTAGGAATAGTCCACCACTCCTGAATCGCCTGGAATCGTAGCCTGGTCTAGGAAGTCTTCATCTACTCAAAATAAGCAGCATGGAGGTGGATATTTTTCAATAATTTCCCCACACAAAACCAGGGATTGAGGATAGTTTAACATTTGTTTAATTGATTCCTCTCCAATAAACAAAATTGAAACAGCCATTGGAATGTACTTTATGAAAGACAATCGAACGTGTAAAACAATCAATTCTAAAATCCCTAAACACCCGGCTATCAACTAAAAACAGAACAAATATATTTTAATCAGTCATCACTAAACCTCGAGGAATCCCATCATACATTTATTTCATAGATTTTCTACACAGTTTCAGATCTCATGCGAGAGAAAGGGTCTTCTCCTCAATTGGCGGGACTTACAAACGAAGGGGCAGTATTATCTCATGTTTATTCCCCACAAAACCTTCAAGAGGCATCGCTTCAAAAATAGATACAAATACACGCCAAAGATGGAACAGTGTCCATTCGCGCATAAAGGCCTACATGATAATACAAGCATATAAAACAAGAACCATTTAGAGCAGGACTGGATATATCCTCTTGAACACTAAAGTCCTCTTACCTTATAAAAGAAAGGGACCAAATCCACAAGACGTACTTAGAACTCGAGTACTTCAGAAAGCGTAAAAAAGAAATCCTTTTGATTACCACTTAAATTCGACAGAGTATCAAATTTTTCCGCTGATTTAACAAACCAAATTAAATTCTGAAATACATCTAAACGTACTTGAAGACAAGAGATAAAGAGATTGTTCCGATGTTGAAATAAGATTTAATAAGAACAATGAAGGACAGATTTAATCAGAAGAAATAAATGATGAATAGATTTGTGCTAGCATGCTTCTTCCACCAACCACCAACCTTGTGAGTTATGGTAAATTAGACAGACTTACATAGCTTAGAGGTCTCTAATACTCCTACACACGACCCGATAGCAGACTCGAAAAATCCGAAACATCTAGAACATTACCATCACATTACTGTCACTTACTTCAATACAATTACTGATTAAAAAGTGTAATAAGGTATGAACAATAATAGTAGGGTACAATGGGAACCTGCATTTGTTCTGTTATAATAAATCATATATCATCGACATACTTATAAAATTGCTGAATTATATTTTTTAAAATTAAAACTTCAGAACCTGAAATACAACTTTTCAAAAGACATACAAGTTAGTCTTAAACATACAAACCACATAATAAATACACTTATTAATATGCTGTTGAGATTATTGAATATTATGCAATGGGTAGACTCATTATTTATTTTGTTTTAAATAAAAAATGAGTTTCATATAGCATTATTACCTTTTATAAGTACATTAATTATTAATATATCCAGTCAGATGATGCGTGAATGAATACGAATATATGAATATGAATACATCTAAAGGGCAACCCTGCACAACGAACATTTTGTTGGAGTCCTGTACTAACATGGAAGGAAATCAGATCTGGTAATCCAGGAAGACCGGCCAAATGTAATTGGAGAAATAGTATCCCTAAATTCATAGAGGGGATAACCCCTTCTTCATGGACTATGTATGGAAGAAGAGAGTATCGGAGGAGCATTAGCTCTTGGAAGGATTGTAAGGAAGATGCGAGAACCTCCGGAGTAAGAACAAAAGGACAAGGGACGTTACATTACTGAAAGTAGAACAGAAGATACCGTAAAGTTGTATATTAATTATGTGCGCCAGCACCCACCTGACTGCACCATAGTGTTAACCTAATATTATTTACAATATAATAAATATAATATTCTTCCATTATGTACTATAGCTATATACCACCTAGAATAAAAAGGTGCTAATTAATTGTCAAAACTGTTTAAGTAATTTAAATACCATAGCTTCAAACTAACGAATATATACCCTCGGAGGAGTGCACCATTTATCTATTATACAGTCATTTGATGCCAATAAATCAAAGACAATGCGGACAATTTTATAATTGGCTATCTAATCAGACGTTCAAAACATTTAACATTCAATTTAGAATATATTTTTAAAATAACAGTTAATATCAGATAGCCAAATTAATTTCAGTGGTGCAACTTCTAGAAATAAAGTTATGTTTTGCATTTTTGTCTTTCAACCAGGTTTTATTACTGGGATCACCTGTGGTGAAGTGGTCAACATAACAATTTAGTATGCCCAAGATCACGGGTTCGCAGCCCGACTGGTGGCCCTAGGATTTTTTAAAAGGAGTAAATAATGCTTAGATATGCTTTCCTTTGGAGAGGACGTAAAATGGTGGGTGGCCCTATGCGTTGTCACATCTTCGTCAATGATCCCTAACACAACGGGTCTGGCAAAATTTAGGAGCATCGTCCATCAGCTATTATCTACTATCAACTATCTACAGCAGGATAAAGTGGTATTAAATGAATAAAGAACCGTTTTAATTGTTCCTCAACGTTTCGGGATTAATTATACCAAAACCCTATACTAAATGAGTTTTCTTTAGTTACTTTAAATTTTAATATCCACTATTATTTAGTGGTCCGGTTGGTTGGTAAACTATGGTATTTTCCTCAGTTTTATCTTTTATACAAACAAAGACGATAATTCCCTGTTCATATCAAGATTGGGCAAACTTTAATTTTGTACTGATGTGGTAATTTTGTAACAATGTAAAACAATAATAAGTAAGTAAATAATAACAAGGGCTATAACAATGATCTTATTATAGATACCTCCAGAGCAACCCGCGTCGCATCTTCATTCAATAGACAGATGGACTAACCTTGCCCGTCAAACATGTCAACCACAAAACCACAATCCTCGTTTCCAATCCTCCTTATCTGCCACGAACAGACCTACCGGGAGTGTGCTCCTTATTAGTAATGAGCTAATAAGTCGAAATGATGTAATACTTGTTCAATAACCATTCCTTCGGATGACGAAAATGCGAGACAATAATGGAGACGAGGAAAATGATAAACGTACAATATAAGAAAGATAGATATCAGCAATACTTAGGAATACCTGCTACTATTGCGATAACTACACGATAATATAAAAATGGAGTAAGTTACTAGTTATTAAATGCAAAAAGGACAACCATGAACTATTTATTTTTGTTTTTAGATTAGATGGTGATTATTTAAATATTTTTATTTATAATTAAGTAAGGAAAACCAATATCCAGTCATATTTTAGAGGTATCTATGCTTTATTTCGATAATTGTTGGGACAATTACAACTCCAAGGGAGAGGAGTGGCTCAGTGGTAGAGTACTGAGCTGCAATACCGGAAATCCTGGTTCAATTCCCGCTGCTGCCCATGATTTTTATTTAGTCTGTTACAGCCGGAGATGGATCATATAGGATGATCTAGGACCCTCCTGGGGCCCACCCAGCCTCTATAAAATATTATTAAAATAGGGTACCCAAAATAAGGGGGGGGGAATCTGGCGGTTGAGCGTGACCTAGGACAAGTCACCTCCTTGCAGAACCGTTGTCCATGAAACAGTACAGTCTCTACCATGTACTGAACCCCAGACCCTTCATGGGTTGTAGTGGTACAGGTAAAGTAAAGTTGGGACAACAATTTTTTTAAATTTATATTATTTTAATTGATTTAATTGTTATTGTTTTTTTTTTTACAGAAAAATTGACTTATAACTTGATATAGTTATATACATTAAAGGTTGATGCATAAAACCATATTTTCTAAGAATTTATAATGACTAAATAATAGAAAAAAAAAGTAAGACTGGATATTGGTTTTTCTTTCTTAATTATATTTAAAGGATTGAAGTCAATTGAAATATATTGAATTGAAAAATTTTTATTTTGAAGAGAAAAGATTTGTCCTGGTCGGGATTCGAACCCGGACGTACGTCAACGACATCCTAATTAAAAAAGTAATGTTCAATGAACATTCGTCCCTATATATACACCGCAAAAATTGCGAGAACTGGGGATATAGGATCGGTGAAGAGAAAGGATTTATCTGCCCTGGTAACGAGCCTGGTAGCTTAGTTGGAAGAGTGCCGCGCTAGATATGCGGAAAAGCCGGGTTCGAATCCCGGCTAGGACAAATATTTTCTCTTCAAAATAAAAATATATGAGCTATTTAAATTCGAAATATTCAACGTTCACAAAATATAAACATAATCTTTAAGCTATCATCTTTTTTAGATTATTACTTGAACATCCACCCTCGCAAAACGAATATTAAATATTAGGTCTGTGGTAGGGGTCCATAGGGGCAACACAACTGCTGGGCGTATTGCCTGAATCATCAAAATATGTTGTCATCCTTTAATTGTTAACGATTCTATCGCCCCTAATACTCAATGCATGGTATAAATTGAAAGAAAAAAATATCCGATAACATTGATGGTTTGAAAAGTAGTTTGATTGGCTGAAATTTGATTTTTCCTATTGATGTATGCTAGGGAAATTTTAGGCTTGTATACCTTATCAATTATATCTCTTATATTCAGATATAGATTCTTCAGCCACTATAAAGCGAGTATCGTTAATCGGGAGAAACCCATGGCGTTTGATCGTGATCCTAGCCAATATACTCCCATTCACAAAACAAAATAAGCTATAGAAACAGTAGTGTACTGAACCCATTACCCTCCATAGATTACAGTGTTCAGTTTATTTTTCACTTGATAAATTTTGAAAAATCTGAGTGCTATAATTAAAAATGATAATTTGTTCTGAGTGAATCTAAGATATTTTTCTCTGTCTTCTATTTTTCTTATTTTTAGGTAGTGTTAATTTAGTTTGTAAAAAAATTAGGAGGGTCAGATTAAAAAAAAAAAAAAGTTGTGTTAAGATACTTCTTTAAGTTTATTTTCTTACAAGCACTACAGTAAAATAAAATTCAAACAGTTCAAGAAGATTTTACTGAAAAATCATTCTTTATAGAAAAATATGAAGTATTTATTTCTGCAAGGTGCATTAAAATTATTTAACAAAATTTATATGAGGGGAAATTTCAAAATTCACTTTTTTCAAAACGTTCGCTAGTTATGCAAGAATTTTGTCGAACACGACACTTTGCCATGTTATTTCTCAAGGCTTTAGTCCGACTTTCAAACAGTCAGCTGGAAATTAAAGCTATCCGCTTTTGATCCTGAACGTCTCAATTATACTGCGTTTCGCTGCATCGAAGTGCAGACAGTTTTCTCAGCAATAATTAAACAAATCGATTTCAATCGAACTTCTACAGCTTAGCTTCGGGTACTTTTCCTGTCCCGCAATGCACCCAATAAACCAACCTGAAAATCGTTCACACAAGAAAAATCGAATCTACTGTAGCATTCAATTAAAAAATAACGTAATAATTATTTACTATTTACTCGAATAGTTGATAATTATGATCCTTAACGATTAACACAACAAAAGGACAAAATATGTATAAAACAGTTACTGAAAAAACTTTTTAAGAAAATCATAGCAAGACTAAGGAATTAATAAAAATTATGTGGCCACTATTTAAGATAAACAACAAAACACCTCAACAAAAGCTATAGTGTTTAAAAACCTTGTGCGATTTCCTCCACTCGAACTTGCCATTATTAATAAATGGAATTTATCGAGCCGATGTAGTGAAAAGTGTAAAAATAGAAAATATTTATGTTTCCACAAGTCACGAAGGGGCTAAAAAACATTTATTCAGTTTTCAAATGAATATTTGTTAAACGAACAAGAAAAAAATGAGCAATTTTAATTAAAAATTGAGTTGATTAAAGAGATAAAAACAAAAATTAGTCACAATCAGTTCTGGTAAACTCTCAACAAGAAGTGCCTAGCTCACTAATAATTTTTTATCTGTTTTAAATAAACATAACAGTTTATAAATAATAATAGGTATTAAAATATTTAATATTAATAATATCAAAAGATATGAATTAATAAGGATCCAGATATATCTGAAGCAGGGGAGGTAATTGAAGTTAACAAGCAATCTTGGACGGTCGCTAATGGAATGAGCAACCGTCTCATGATGAGGCATGTTCTGCATTCGCTTAAACGAAATTATTTGGGAACTTTAATAGGATTACCATAAATCCATTAATTATATTTATCATTAACCATATTCTTTTAATCATTAGAAAAAGTATAAATTAGTGGAGACTAATGCCAGGATGTCGGAAATAAGCATAAATATTCAATGATACAGAGATGATATAATATAATAATTTAATTTGACTAATACAAATATAAATTGAGCTAATAATACTTGGCAGTCCATCTAGAGTAATCTAGAGTGCCTTTAAAGGAGTTCAGAGAAGGCTAAATACCAAGTAGTTTACCTAGCCTCAGTGTAAACATTATAACTCGTCTTATTTTTATTTTACCGTAATTATGAGTGAGGAAGAAAATAGTTGGGGGTGCAGTCAAATAAAACACTAAATAAGTGGGTCATCTTCAGGGCTAAGAAAGAAAAACAGACAAAATAACAAAACTATAAAAATACATTGCAGTACCAAGTATATGATAAAATAGAAAAATATATGTAGAGTAATAGATGTTTAGAACAAAAAGTGAGGGATATATATGAATAAAAATATTACAGAGTAAATGTACAGAAAGGTGGTGATGCAAAAATTTACAAAGATATAAGAAGGAAGTAAACAGAATGTTTTTAAAAAGAAAAAGTATAAACATCAGAGGTGAGATGTAAAATTATGGAAAAGCTAGTAGAATATATATAAAAAATAAAATGTAAGATAATAGACTCCTAGGGAGGTTACATCATACATTTTATTTTTTATATATATTCTACTAACTTTTCCATAATTTTACATCTCACCTCTGATGTTTATACTTTTTCTTTTTTAAAACTTTCTGTTTACTTCCTTCTTTTATCTTTGTAAATTTTTGCATCACCACCTTTCTGTACATTTACTCTGTAATATTTTTATTCATATATATCCCTCAATTTTTGTTCTAAATTTCTATTACTCTACATATATTTTTCTATTTTATCATATACTTGGTACTGCAATGTATTTTTATAGTTTTGTTATTTTGTCTGTTTTTCTTTCTTAGCCCTGAAGATGACCCACAAAGTGGGTCGAAACGTCGGCACATAATTAAATAAGTACCCACTTATTTAGTGTTTTATTTGACTGCACCCCCAACTATTTTCTTCCTTACTTTATATTCCAGTCAACCATCCCCTCGTTTCTCAGTAATTATGAGTGGTTAAGTACATACCTACAGCCCCGATGAATAAGTGGTTAAGTCTAATTTTCTCCAAAATAAGTTTCTTGTACTTAAGTAAGCGGAATCGAGTTATTTCCGTAGTGAATAAGGGACTAATTAAGGCATTGGCTTGAAAAGGAGATATTGGTTATATTACAACTCCATTCCAAGCCAAAAACTACGAGAATGGTACGATTCCGGTTATCTGAAAGCAGTTAACTCTTTGGACAAAATGATTGGCTGGATTTACCACTTATTCACTGGGGCTGTGGATATATTGTCTCTATTAAAAATTAAAATAAAAACGATTTTTCACGCCTTCGAAGTAAACTCGAAAGTTTAGAACTCTACCTTATAATCCTTAAACTGTCTATATTTTGTCGAAAAAGATATGGTGGTATGTAAGTGATTATCAAATTCCGAATCTAATAAGGATTCTGGCAGAGTAACAATACGGCAAAAAAAAAAAAAATTCTAGTAGGTACTTAACAAGATAAATAAATACTTTAGAATAGTGTAAAATGGTCAGGGGCTCCAGTCAATAAATTACATAAACTAAGTTAGGCTTATTTAATAATAATATAAATATTAGTTAATAATATAATTTATAAGTCTCCTAATTTCACCTTGGGTAAGCCTGTTTATCGGCGATGTTAGACTGTATTGTATCAGGCAGACTGAAATATAAAGGTATATCTCTCAATAATAATAAAATATATTAAGATTGCCTCTAATCAAACTAATCCAAGAGAAAAGCTAGTATTTTTCCCCATGTTTAACATGTTACTTATCAAAAAACTTTATATTTAACTAAATTTTCAGCTCGATTTGCTAAAATGGTCTGTATACAAAGAAAATTATAAAGGGGACAAAGCAATAAATTCGGAAGCATATTTCAAACTATTTGGTTGCTAATGAGAAAAAAAAAGTATGAACCAAATGTAAATTTATTTATTAGGACCAGGCATACTGCCAAGTTCGTATAAATATGACTTAACAAAGTGATCAAGATTAATTATACTTTTTAATGTAATGCCTGATCCAAAAGTCATACAATAACGGAAGAATATTTGTTAAAAAACGTTGTAAATGACATTCATCATTTATTGTTTAATTGATTCAAGGCAAATTAATACTGCTATATTTACAGAATAACTAAAGATGCAATAAGATAGGTTGGGAGTTAGTTGGCCGAAGTGATGACCGAAAACCTGAGCTGTAAGCAAGGAAAGAGCTAAGCCATTTAGAAAAGTTCCAAGGCTGATCCCGAGGAAAACAAAAACCTCCACCACAAGCTATATTAGTGAAAGAGTAACACTTACATGCTTTAGACGTCTTATGTTCTACCAGTCCGATACAAGATTCAGTTGCACTCTCGAAATACGTAAATTTCCCAAAACATCTAAAACAATCATTCATCCAGTTACTGAAATTGTTTTACCCCATAAAATTACAAATATATAAAAAAATTACGGATAGATAAATAATCGGTTTTATATGGATACAAGGCGTCTCTAAATTCTAAACCTAGGGGATAGGTAAATTCATAATGATTCATAGTCTCTGTACCTAAATCAGTATTCTTCGCACATCGTCGTGTGAGGAAAGGCAATCATTTCTGACTCAGATCCGTAAAAAGAAAAAAATGGGCCACACATAAGAATGTATGCTTGCTAACTAACCCAACCGACCAATATTTCTATGCAAAAGAAGAAAATTTAATTGATTTCCTACAAATCATATGAAACATTAACTATTATTTCGAACATTAACTCCTTCAGGTTTTGTTAAATCTAAAAGCTTCCATATCATCATCCACAACTACTAAATATTACTTCTTTATTTTATCAGAAACACCAACATCTGTATTACATCTTGAACCTTGTAGTTGAGATTGTAAGAGGAGAACACCTGGATTCTTTTTTTATTTAACATTCCAGCAATAAATGTTTCAATGAGAGTAAATGTAGGATTTTAAATTCAATATTTACCGCAAAGTAAAAACAAACGAATCTCAGCTTAAGCCCTGAAGAAGCTTGCAGTATAACCAGCGAAAAGTCGGCAAAGAATTTGCAACACTGTGTAAAAACCAGAAGACACACGTGATGAATAGATTAAAAATATTGGCCGTGGCAATGTAAGAGTGTATTGAAATGTAAAGACCTTTATCAAGATGGGATAAAAAAAAAAATCCATTAGCCTCAAAATATTCTCTTAAAAAATAGTAGTATTAAATTATAATGTTAATATTAATTTATAGTAGAAATTGAAAAAAAACATTAGTTTGCTTCTAAAAACAAAAAACACGTCCAGTAAATTATACATTAACCCTATATATATATATATATATATATGATTTTTCGCTGTTTAATTTTTAGGTAATGTAACAATTCGATTCGTAATGGGAGATTAAAAGGTAAATTAAAAACTCAGAACAAAATCATTTTCAAAACAAAATAACATTCAACAGTATGTCCGCAGAGAACGATAAAACTTGTAGGGATGGGATTTTCCTTTATCTGATACTTGTTTAAGTGATACTGATACTTTTCTGTATCTGATACTTTTACTAGTCATGGATAGATACTGGATTTTCCTGTATCGGAATACAAGTGATACTGATACTTTTGTAGTTGAATACAGATATACCGACTCTAACTCCTCTTATACGCTACTCAGAAGCCTTTCTTGGGAATCAGTTTTTGTTATTATTTTTAAAGGAAAAAGAGTTATTCGCCGAAATAGTAACCTCCACATAGCATCAAATGATTAAAATCATGTTTTTTATGAGTTAATTATTTTTTGAAAGCTATGGAATTGAACAAAAAAAAAATAGTTGTTAACCCTACCTCAAACTTTTGCTATTCACGTTCCAAGACACGTAGAATTTGGGTTGTCTGTCCGCTGCCGCACGCTATAATCTTTAAAACGCTATAGCTGTTGTTTTTTTTGCAACTGATTACAATAATTTATGTCAATTGCTTTTACTTTATGGTATAGATATATCCATTAATGAACCCATATTCGCCCGAACATAGGTCGAGGTTTTTTTGCGAAAGTTGCTCGTGAAAAATCATATAATAGGAAGCGATCTGGGAAAATGTTATTTCAACCAACCTTTACTGTTAACTAATTTCATAGTTTATTATCGTTTCTACATATGTGATAAGTGAATAATTACAGATTATATTGATAATAAGTGAAAACTTGTTCACTTTTATTTTTACTTCTTTATTTATTAATACTAAGGGGAGATGCGGCGAAATTGGCCTTTCGCCGGTAATCAAATCAGGGGTGCTCAAATCAGTGGTTGACTGTTGCTTATTATTTATTTATTTATTATTAAAAGGACCATGATTAATAGTAGATAATATTTATTTCTAAATCCGTGAAACGATGTAATTTTTAGGGATGGGTAAGGTTGTATCAATTTGATTGTATCATTCTGACCGTATCTGATAGTTGTATCAATTGATACAAAAGTAGCAGGTACATTTCGATTGTATCTGATACTTGTATCAACTACTTTTTAGTATCAGATACAATGTATCAGATTGATACAACCTTACCCATCCCTAAAAAATTGTACCAGGAAAAATTCAAATCCTTAATATGTAAAATTATACTCTTATACAGCGGGACATTATTAAATATATAGCAGTTTGTATTAAAGGACAATTAATTATTAAAAAATTATAAGCTATAACTAAAAATATCAGTATTAATACATTCCACAAATAAATAGGAAGGTTTATAAATTCTTAAACAATAACTACACAATTGTTCAATAAACGGTTATTAATTACCAAGGTCGAAACTTAAACAGGAGTGAAGAAATCACGAGACCGGCTTGTTGCTATCCCAAACCCAGCCGGCACATTAGTGAAGCCGTAAGAACTTAATCCGCTTAACCAACAACAGAAAGAGGAAAGAAAAAAAAGGGAAAGAGAGAACAGGGACGATCAGCCAAGCCGATTACTGGATTCTTCTCATTTCCACACCGTTTTGGTTAAAATATTTTGTTGCTTCATCCCACGGGAAAATAAATCAAAAGAACAATAAATGAAATGTATTATCTTTTATTTTAAAAAGTATCAATTCATAAATAAATGTAACAATACCTGGCCGTAGTTTAAATCACAGATCAAACAGAAAGGATATGTGGACACATAAGATACAACCAGGCCGCATTAAGTACATACAATAAATTGCAAAAAGAAATCCCAAGAGTAGGCAAGTTGGGCTGCTATTCTAAAAAAAAATTACCCATGAAACCTACCTTCCTATCTCGGGTAACATCTTCTTATCGCTCGTCTGAGTTATTTGCGTGTGCATTATTAAATTGTTTTCTTAAGTGTTATTGCCTTGCTAATTTTGTTTATTGCCTATTTAAATTACTGCATTGTTTACTACATTAAATATTTTTGTTTTTGTCTTATTATAGCTGTGACATACCTTCCAGCAGTTAGGAATAATTCCAAAGATGAAATTATGTAAATAAGGTCATCAAATGGATTATAAGGATAGAAAAGGAGACGTTTTCTTCATAAGTGTAGGATAAATTTTCATATAAGATGATGAACGTGGCTAGAGAGGTCTGGAATTAGCAATTTATTATTACATAAATTATAAATTCTCTATTTCAATATCCATTCATACGAATAGGAATGTAGGTGCTATCACTATTAGCATTATCAGTGCTGAGGATGACGGATTACAGTCCCTGGATACCGGCTAATTCACAAGTACCTACTGCTAAAATGGTGGAATGATACTTACTTAGTTCAAGTATTATATTTTCATTATTATTATCCTTGTTTTAACCCCTTCCATAACTAACTATAAAGGTACATTCACATCCGTCATAGGACGAAACTGCCCTCCTTTTCTTATTTATTTGTTGTTTTTTTTTTTGAAAGTTCAAATCAAATTAAACAAAAGTCAAATTAAGATGTATGATCGACTAAGGTCAACAATTAGATGAATAATGAGTAACAAAAAGGGCAATAGTTTTTTTTAATACTATAATAAATGATGAGTTATGAGCTTAAAACAAGTTTTTAAAAAATAATACTTATCAAGTGAAACACAAATAAAGTTGCCTTGTATACTATAGTATTTTTTCATAAAATAGATCCATATACTCAAAAGAAGTTGTGAGATGGACATAACTTAGGAGTAAGAACGTAATACGAAGTTGATTCGAGTTCCGCCTAGGCAGTACCGTTAGTGTCAAGGGCTTCGTGCTTTTCTTCTATTAGGGCGATTAAAGAAAGGTCAGCTGATTGGAATACCGTACCCTGAGGAACATGCCAGCGCACCTCGGGGGGGGGGGGGGGGAGAGAGAGAAAAAGAGGAAGAGGATTGACCGAGGTGAGTGTCTTTGAAGGCGCCTTATAAGGAACGAAGAAGTAACTGGCCCATATCAAATGGTCTAACAAAGAAAACATAGAATAGCTGGTAAAATCAAAGCATTAAAACATCCATTATTTACTAACTAAAATTATGTTTAATGTTTCTAATTAAGGCCAGAGTTATGTACCAATGTGAAATTAATACTAATATCGTTCAGGAGTAAACAGCTAGCACAGAAAGTACATAATCCCAAAACAATTTTCCACATCCTCAGTGACATACATAAGTTTTATTACTTTTCATTAGTATTCATTAGGATTTTTAAAGAATCATATACATATTAAGTTATTTTTAATTTGCAGAGATTTCTTATATTTTACGTTGATTAGCTTGAAAGCATTCAAATTATATCCTGTTATAAAAAAAGTTGACCATTTCACTTATCTTAAAAGTGATTGGATGATGGAGTTGGATTTTTTTGACGTTCACTAAAAATATTTTTCTAATTTCGAAATAGAAGAATGTTCTGAGGAGTCCAAGATTCCTTTCAACTTTTTTGGGGGTGCAGATATGATGTACAGGGTTATGAATTTCTTGAACTAGTTTTCGTAACGACCTGTACCGAAATAAGTTTTCTAACAGTTCTTTTATTTATATTTTCATGTATTATTGGATTCGTATATAAATTACATCAGATTTCTACATATCCTCAATTCATTATAATCCGTGCAGTAAAACGAGAAACGATGTTACAAGAAACTTTATCATTACTCTCCAGGCTTGATGTGATCTTGACATTTCTCCTGTCGTAGAAGAAACCGAGTTTAATTAAATATTTTAACAGTACAGAATTACTTAACTAGAGAAAAAATTAAATTCTTATTTTTATTAACATGCGATAGCAGTAAATAAAAAAGTAAAAAACATATTTCCTGTATATAGTAAATTATACAATTTTTTCGTAAGAAGATAAATTTCTAGCCCAGGTGGTGAAAGAAAAGTTCTGTTGGAAGCTGGGACACGTAGAGTAAACGTTTTTGTCTCAACAAAACAACTCACCCCATTCCAGTAGAAAATACAAAACTCCCTTTCTTGTGTTCACAACTTTCATCAACTAAGTAAAATGTAGGGCAGCAAGGTATTAAAAATTGACATTAAAACTTTTACGGTCATGTTCATTGAATTATAAGTAAGAGATGCTGCAGATCTTAATATATAAAAAACCTAAATTTTGAACTACATCTTTTAAATTATTCAACAGAATTGAATGAAGAATTCAATCAGTTTAGATAAATTGCAATATCCCAAACTTTTACTCAACTAGGGGGGAATCTTCTTAGTTTCGCTAAAAAACGTAAGTTACTTTGGTCAATTGTAGTCAGTTCTATCCAGAAGCGGCTTGGTCAATTTTTTTTTTTTTTTTACAAAAATATTATTTTATAAGATTCAATAAGTTAACAACTCGATATAATGCATTTTAAGTTTTCTCTGTTTAATTTGAAATCTTTAGAACAGTTATATCAGTATAACAAGTAAATCTAAAAACATCCAGGCTATATAATAGATAAAACCCATCAATAAAGCTATAGTTGTAACTAAATGAAATGACCTTTCATTATAACTATATTACTAATTATAATTAAAATAAATTATATAAGTTTACATACGGACTCATCTGTAATCACTAGGCAAACTTACCTGCAAAACAAAAAAAAAAAAATTTTAAATAATAGTAAAATCGTAGCATATATGAGATGTTTTAACAATAATAAAAAACTCTTTATTTATTCTGGGACAAATCCCTTTAGAATAACAATACAGGTATTAATTTATATGATATTATGTCTTAGAGTATAATGTGATTACATTTAATTAATTAATACAATTAAATTAACAAATGAGAAAGAATTAATGGAAAAAAATTGCGAATTTTTATAACAATAATTATAGAGAGAAATAAAATAGATAATTACATATGTATGCAAATTACAATGTCAAGTAGAAAAAAACAAAGCAAACAATGAAACAAAAATACAAACAATATCAAATAAGATCACTTGTTTTTAAAAATATCTAACTGGATGAGTGAATCGTCAATGATATAAATAAAAACACATCAGTTTACAATAAAAATTTATGTGATTTAAATAGGTAGATAAATAGAATAAATGATAAAAGAGGCCTTAAAAACTGACTGGATACATATCTAACTTGATTCACTTGAGGGCGGGGCGGTTAGATTAAAATTCACCTCTTTAAAATTCAAGTGAGAATTTTAATGAGCAATACCACTAAATAAAACATCAATAATTTAATTGACGTTTAAAAACCAATGATTGTTTACAGAATTGAAACCGTGAATTTTAAACAGAAGTTTTAAGATGTAATGTGATAAAAAATCAAGTATTAATCTATATTAAAAAAGAGAGATTTCACTTCTAGTTTTAATTATTCTTTTTTAGAAATTAATTATGAAAAGGAATGAGCATACTGAAAAATTTAAAGAAAAAAATAGCAGACAATAACCTCTTCATATTTCATCATAAAATCAAAAGAAATCTGTTTAAAAACACTTAATAAATGATTAATTTAAAAACCTAAGATAAATCTCCCGCAAAATAAAAATAAATAGATTTATTACGCAGGGCCAGATAGCAAGGTTTTGAACAGGAAACAACCCTTATATACCTCTCGTATGGCCAAAATAGTATATAACTTTTTTATTAAGTACATGATTAATGTAATTATGGTGTTATGTATACAAAAATCGAATTGGCTCAATAGCATATAGCATTTATTAACCCACTCCTCTCGGGTATTCAAATTAGAAACTTTCCAGTGTAGCTAAAATATCCATTAGTTAATCAATTATTATTTAATAAAATATTATTTTAAAAATAATTCAAGTTCTAAATTAACAAGAGCAGTCAATACTTTCACAGATAAAATGCAAAGTTTGCTTCGGAGGTCGAAGTGGAAATATTTGTACATTATGTAAATAACTTTTCAACACGCCAAGGCTATCATTAGGAAATAATTCAGGCACGTCATAAAAAAAAGGAATTTAAAAAAAAAATTTATTTAATGCTTCAGTTTTAAGTCATTTAATAATGAATCAACCATTTCTATTTTATATACTATAAAAGTAAAAAACTAAATTTATAAGGGAAATGCTTTATAAGTATAATTATTTTATTTTACTATATAGTTACTTGTACAATCGTATGTTTACATTTATTATCTAAAAAATTATTGTCTAATAATATTTATGAATTATTCATATAAATAATTATTAAATATTTCCTTTCGTATGTACTAATTACCAATATTAAACGATTTCCCTTGAAATTTTATTGAATTACAAATATAACAAAGATTAATAATATTGTAATATTTATATTCTAATAAGGGAGCGGAGTGGGTCAGTTGTAGAGCTCTGAGTTGCCATGCCGAAGGTCCTAAATTCAAATCCCGCTAGCTAGCAGACTTTTATTCTATCTGTTACTCGCCGAAGATGGATCTTATGGGATCTAGGACCATCTAGGGGCTCACCCAGCCTCTATATAGTGAGTACCCGAAATAAGGAGGAAAATCTGGCGGATGATCTAGGACAAATCACCTCACAGCACAACCGTTATCCAAGAAACAGTACAGTCTCTATCACGTACTGAACCCCAGATCCTTCACGGGTTGTAGTGGTAAAGGGTTTTTTTAAAAATAATGTAAATAAAGTCAAATATAAGATAGATGGATATGAGAGGGAATTCGTTTAACACGATGAGAAACTTAAGAATTCAGATTTTGTATAAATAGAAAATAAAAAACAAATTCAAGAGGAAATACTTTTTGTTCCGACATTATTTGGATCCCTGCTATTGTCTCTCTTCAATTAAAAATGTATTTATTCTAATTTACATCTGTATTATAAAGGAACAAAAAGTAAATAGAATGAATGATAGGTAATGGCTAGTAGAGAAACTAACTACTCGTATTATTCAAATAACAAATTCAACTTGATGAAGGCCACAAAGCCTTCTTTTTTTTCAGACGCCTCGGAGGATTATCGGGAAATGAAGAGTTAGCTAGTTTTGAAACTACTGAGTTTTAGTGGGAATAAAGTTTGTCATGAAAGGATTGATATCAGGTTCGGAACAAATGAAAACAAATGGGACATAAGGTCAAAACTAGCACCTTATTCACAACAAGGTAATGAGCATTGAGGATTTTAAGAAGGAGTTTGGATTGTAAGGATTGGATACGAGAGGAATTCGATGGCATTGAGGAGTCCCCAAGCTCTACTCCCTAAGAGCTATTGTCTCTTAAACTAAAATGTTGGAGTCTACAATAAAATTTTCCTTCCTGTTCTATAATTCCGAAAATTAGCCGCTAACTTTAAAGAAAAGAATTAATTGTTATGAAATAAACCTTATAAACCTACAGATCTACCTTAAGGATATAATAAACGCTGATATACATTTTTTAAACTTTCTGTTCTATCAGCCACAGATTTGCTTATATAGATTTGCATTAACTTTTGAATCTTCATAATAGTCACATTTAAATTGGATAAGGTATGGTTTGGACCTTTCTAACTTTATAAAATTCAAAATTTAGAGCTTCTTAGTGCATTTAAATGGTATTATTGCAACAATTTGCAAGTACGGACTTAATCAAAATGACCCCTGAAAAAAATTATTTATTATTCAGTAGCCAAAACTTTTTTTGTTTTTTTTTGTTTAATGGTTTTAACCTTTATTGTTTAGGAAAGACTTTATTAATATAAAAAGTTATGACTAAACCAAGTGTTTTTACACTTAAATTTAAGACTTTTCAATAAGTGTAAAAACTAATAAAACTCAATAAGTGAGTTATTCAATTTGTGCAATCACATGAGCCGTTGATGATTGATTTCATCGATGTTAATTAACTGCGGGGAATAAGAGAAGTGACCCGAATACATCCGATGGGCCTCAACAGTGGCGAAGTAAAAAGATGTAAGGTTTCTCATTTCAGAGGTTTCTCTTTTTCATTTATAGAATTCTCATTTTCTATATTCAGATTTATTCCATTCCATGTTACAATCAGATATAAATAAAATATGTTGTTTATGAGAACTCTCTCACATTTCTCAAAATATCAATTGGATTTTCCCAGAAATTTCTTAATAGTTTAAACATTTTGAAATTTTATTCATATGAATTATCATGAAATTACTTGCTCAAAGCAAATACTTGAATTTATTAAGAGTCATTGAGCTAATACAATTCCTAATAAGTGTTATTATTACTTTCTTCGCGTTTTATCATTTACTCACCACCTCTTATATTTAAAATCTTTTTATTTACAATAACTTAATAAAGCAACAAGAATGTTTCATTTATTATAAATTAATTGATCTTGATATTTAATAAATGTTTGATTCTTCGCTTCGAATTGAAGCAACAAATTAATCTTTCAAAATTCCGTTTGATTATAAGATCATACTCAATTTCGTAGATAATGTACTTTAACAACTAAATTTATAATAAAAAGGGAAATATGTGTGCTTGATAGTTTCTGATAATGTTATTGTTTTTTGAATGATTATTATTGTTATTGACGAAATGCGCTAAGGTTATATTGCACGAAAGACTTGCAAACTTCTTGATAGATTATCCTGTAACATGATTCTAGCAAAGCTTTAAAACCAAGCTTCTTATTCTTTAGAAAATTATATAAATAATCTTTTCGAATGCCTTCTTCTATAAGAATCGGTTCTTTTTTTTTTTAATTTTTTTAAAAGAGCTAACTGATACTATTAGGCTGATGCAGCTTAATTTGTATTGAACAATGCAAAAAAAAAAAAAAAAAATCAAAATGTTATTAAAGCACAATTCCTTAGTTCTGGTTTATATCCAATCATGGAGTGGGGTGAGGTAAAAGCGATTGATGGTAATAATAAAAAGTTGCTCCACCTTATCCAACTGCCTTTTAGTTTAACATATCATTTACATCCAGTCCTAATGTTTTAAGAGTTCATCAAAATAAAACAAAAAACATACAGAAAACAATATATCCTTCGAATATTGAAATTATTACTAACTAATATAACACGGAGTATCTTGGGCCTTCGTTTAAAACTGTTGTAGCCACGGACATTTTTATCTTGCTTTTAATAATTATTTAATTATGTTAATAATGAGTTCATTTGCAAGAAATAAACAAAGTTTGGACCGTTTAGGATTTTCATTGAAATAGTCATTTGGCAAAAACGAAAAAATAGAGTATACATTTTTTTCAGCCTCAATTTTTTTTAGTTTACCTCCAGAACATTCAAGTTTAATTAATTTCAATATTTATACGAAAAGTATGTTTGTTTCGATATTTTACGCATGTTAATAATTCCTTCAAACAGAGTTAGATGGTTGAAAATGTATAGTGAATTGAAATGTTGATTTAAGATGAGTGGTTTTTGGCGATTACAATATTTATCTTGTAAACTTCAATGCTTCCAGTTTTTTGTTTTAGTAAATATACGACCTTCTGCATCTTAAATTGCTTTTTTATTAACATTGCGTAATAAAAAAAAAATTAATGCCTTTTCTGCTCCTAGCCTCAACCTTCGTAGAGAAAGATACATAACATTGACATAAAAACCAAGGACGAATACCATTTTATTTGTTATTGAGCATTAGGATAAAGTACTTTTAAGGAAATGTAGTAGACATGTTTACAATTTTGTAACTTACAGATCTAATATTTCAAATTTTAATTTTAACAGACATGAAGATAAGAACGTTTCTCATTCGTTTTGAGTTAAAATTGAACCTCTGAAGTGTGTACCTTTCCGATTCCCGACATGCTAAAGTGTTCCCCGTCATTTCCGTAAAGCAATCTAGATTCTTAGGATGGCTGAGATATCTGAAAGTGGTGCCCTTCACAGCTGGCAGGTGGAAGCATGCGAGGAATACGCCCTCCGAGCGAAGGCACATCCTGACACGGGTATAATATTGTTACGGTCAGAGCGGAAAGCAGGACCGGCTTCTGATCTGCCTAGAGCGGATTAGGCAAACAATGGGATTAAGCGGAGGGGATTATAGAATGGCGTAGAACCTTCTAGATCGGTCTAGGTGGTCCTCGTCCGTGTTCCGAGTAATGCCCCACCACAACCTACCTTGCCTATATAAAAAGGACAGCGTTTTCGGCCGCGGCAGTCAGTAATAAGCAGTGAAGTAATAAGCAGCCGTTAATTAGTGGCAGTGTGTGTGAGTTAGTTAGTATTAGTATCAGTCTGTAATAAGTGCTTAGTGAGCAACAGTGACAATTAGTGACCGTGTAATAAGTGTAATAAACTGTGTGGCAGTTTGTCATATTTGAAGAGTCTTACGGTCGGTGGACTTTAGTTAGCGAACTGTAAGTGTTAATTTGTAATTGTAAACTATAGTGTAATATTATTGTATTTGTACAAATTTATATAAATAGTTTAGTTACTTAGTATAAACAATATCTTATATTATTTGTATATTATCTTAGAAATTAGATAACATTTAGTAGAATATTATTATTGTATATTGATATTAGTTTAATAATTTAACTGTTTTAAATAATCTCATTGTATTCTTTCTAATTTGTTAATAAATATTAGATTCTTGAATTAAGTAATAGTTTAGTCCATTTTACACCCAGTAGCCCGTAACAAATTGGTGTCAGGTGTGGGGTCTTGTGTAATTGTTATTTTATTTTGTAATAATTGGGCTACTGTTTGAAAAATGGCTTCTCAAAGTCTTAAATTGATGGATTTAAAAGTTGCGGATTTAAAACGGGAATTAGAAGAACGTGATCTGGATTCTTCCGGAAATAAAAGTGTACTGCAACATCGCTTGCGTCAATTTTTTGTAGAGTTAGGGGAAAATCCAGATGACGTTCTGTTTGAAACTGATTTAAGCAAGTTGTCAGCAACTTTTAAAAATGAATTAGGTACTGTAAAAAATGAATTAGGCAATGTAGAAAATAAGCTAGGTAATGAATTAAGCAATGTAAATAATAAGCTAGGTAATTTACAAAATGAGTTAAGCAATGTAGAAAGTAAGCTAGGTAATGAGCTGGGTACTGTAAAAAGTGATTTATTGGATACATTAGAGTCTAAGTTAGGCACGTTAGAGACTAAGTTGATGGAAAATGTTGAGAATAAGTTAGCAAATGTAGATAATAAGTTATCCAATGTAGATAATAAGTTAGCTAATGTAGATAATAAGTTAGCCGATGTAGATAATAAAGTAGCTGATGTAGAATCTAGGCTAGGAGAAAAAGTGAACGAAATTAGGCTAAGAATGGAAGCTCTCGAGGGACGTAAGAGCAACCCACCGACGAACGACACCGACCGTTCCTCCGAGGGCAGCCATCGTAATAGCATTCTACCCGCCAATAATGGGGCGCCACCAACTCACAACACCATTCCAGTATTCGACGGAAAGACGCCGTGGGAGGACTACATGACTCTCTTCGAAACAGCGGCTTCGATCCACGGGTGGTCACAGGAGACCCAAGCTTCAGCGTTGTGCCTGGCCTTGCGTGGAGACGCCTTGGGAGTACTGCAGGGGATACCCATGTCGGAGCGGTCCAACTACGGGGAGCTGATCAGAAGACTGGAGATGCGTTTCGGCCACCGCCACATGGACCAGCTGTATCGCTCACAGCTGAGAAGCAGGGTCCAGAAGACCAACGAGACTTTGCAGGAATTTGAAGCGGATATTGCCCGGCTGGTGAGGAACGCCTACCCATCGGTCACCGACGATGTCTACGAAAGCTTGGCTGTCGACAAATTCCTGGATGGACTTCGGGACCCAGAGACACAGCAAGCAGTGAAGCTCGCCAGGCCGAAAACTTTGGGAGACGCATTATCCCAGGCCATGGAGTTCGAGGCTGTTAGGCAGTCTGTACGGGGCCATGCGCGAGTACGAGCAGCAGAAGCGGAGCCAAATGCGGTCCTCAGCGTCGAGGAAATTGTGACGAAAGTTTTGGAGGCTCTCAGGACCCGTAAGAAGGAGATACGCTGTTGGAGCTGCGGCCAACTTGGACACCCTAGAAGCAAGTGTCCATCGAAAAAGCAAGAAAAGCCACAGGAAAACTAAGTAGGGTTGATGGGAAGGGGCAACTGTCAACCCGTAACGTCAAAGGCCCCAGGAAGACCATCAGAGTTGCGTCAATAGGAAGCAGAACGAACAGTTTCTACGTTGATGGGATGGTGAACGGGCAGCTGCGAAGTCTTCTAGTGGATACCGGAGCGAGCATGACGATCTTGAACTCGAAGACACTTCCAGCTGAGAAGATCATACCGACCACTTGGGCATTGCGGACTGCCACGGGACAGCCAGCCAAGGTCTACGGGGAGACAGTTGCCACCTTCATCATCGGGGGTCAACATCTGAAGCACGGTGCTCTCGTGGCAGAGATCGATGAAGATGTTATATTGGGCATGGACTTCATGATCGCATACGGAATCAAGCTGGATATGTCGAGAGGTGTGATGACGCTGGGAGACGAGGAAGTCATACTTCGGCAGGAAAAGGACTTCTGCGCACGAGTGCTGCTTCCAGAAGACACCACTTTACCGGCACGGAGCCAAATCGTGACGCATGGGACGGTCGAAGGCCATCTACCCGCGGGTCAATGTGCACTACTCGAACCTGGAAGGCACGAAGAACAAGAGATCGGACGCGGCGTACTGGTTGCTAGGTCTCTCATCAAGGCCGGACGGACCACTCCAATCCGGCTAATGAACCTGAACAGCTTCCCGGTAACGCTGAAGAAAGGAACACCGGTCGGGGAGTGTACAACCGCTACCTCAGTGGTTCGTCAGCTGCAACGTCGTCCCACCGAGCTCCGAGGACTGCCAGAAGAACTAAAAGGATTTGTTAACGAGTCATGCCGCGACCTTTCACCTGAACAGAGCGAGGAGGTGAAAAACATGATTACCCGATGGCATGACGTCTTCGAGATCGGACCAGGACCACGGGGCAGAACGGATATCGTCCAGCACAAGATTGACACTGGGGATGCGAAGCCCATCCGACAGGTTCCGCGGAGGCTGCCGTTAGCCAAACGGGAGGACGCCGAGGAGATTATAAAGGAGATGGCGGCTGACAGTGTCATTGAGCCTTCGAGTAGCCCCTGGATGTCTCCTGTTGTATTGGTGAAGAAGAAAGACGGCACAACGAGGTTCTGCGTAGACTACCGTCTTCTGAACAATGTCACCAAGAAGGACAGCTATCCGCTTCCCAGGATTGACGATACGCTGGACACCCTAGAGGGGTGTAAACTCTTCTCTACTTTGGATCTCCGCAGTGGATATTGGCAGGTTGGATTGGCACCTGAAGATAAAGAGAAGACGGCGTTTTCAATTGGCACTGGGCTCTGGCAGTTTACAGTAATGCCGTTCGGGCTTTGCAATGCTCCTGCCACATTCGAGAGGCTGATGGAAAACGTGTTAAGAGGTCTCTCTTGGGAAGTATGCCTGGTTTACCTAGACGACATTATTGTGCTGGGAAAGTCCTTCTCTCACCATCTGAAGAATCTGGAGAAGGTCTTCGAACGACTGCGTGCAGCGAACCTAAAGTTGAACCCGAAGAAGTGTAATCTCTTCCGAAGGCAAGTCAACTACCTGGGGCATATTGTGTCAGACAACGGAGTTGCTGTTGACCCGGAGAAGATAGCAGCGATCACCGACTGGCCAGTACCTCGAGATAAGCACCAGGTGAAAAGTTTTCTCGGGCTCTGCACCTATTACCGGAGGTACGTGAAAGGATTTGCTGACATCGCAAAACCTCTTACCAGGCTTACCGAGGAGAAAAGGACTTTCCATTGGGACCACGAGTGCCAGGCATCCTTCGAGGAGCTGAAGAGAAAATTGAGTAGTGCTCCTATTCTGTGCTATCCACGTCCCGAGGGCAAGTTCATACTCGACACAGATGCCAGCAACATCGCCATTGGAAGTGTCCTCTCTCAGCTCCAAGACGGAGAAGAAAGGGTGATTGGATATTTCAGCAAGGCACTCTCAGCTCCGGAGCGCAACTACTGTGTCACAAGGAAAGAGCTTCTGGCAGTAGTAAAATCTATAGAGCACTTCCATAAATATCTATACGGAAGAAGGTTCCTGCTGAGAACGGACCACGCGGCTCTAATGTGGCTGCTGCGATTCAAGTCACCGGAGGGACAAGTGGCGAGGTGGATCGAGCGCCTTCAAGAGTATGACTTTGAATCTGCACATCGTTCTGGAACGAGCCACAGGAATGCGGATGCACTGTCAAGAAGACCTTGTGATGAAGGCTGCAACCATTGTTCTCGACAAGAAGAGAAGCAGGCAGTGGTGTTGAGGACTAAAGTTGTCATGGACAGTTGGCAAGATGCAGAGGTGTCAAAGGGACAGGACGAGGACCCGGATTTAAAACAGATAAAGGAATGGAAAATATCGGGGCGAGGAAGACCGGCCTGGCAGGATGTTGCTCCAATGTCGAAGAATGTAAAAACGTACTGGGCCCAATGGAACTCCATTTTAGTGGACAACGGGCTGCTGAAACGGGCATTGGAGAACGCGAAAGGAGATCAGCGCAGGCTACAGCTCATCGTTCCAAGGAATAAAGTGCCCGAAGTGCTTAGGGAACTACATGACGGTGTAACTGGCGGCCATCTTGGAGTTCACCGTACATTGGAAAAAGTTCGTGAACGCTTTTACTGGGCAAACCTTAAGGACGATGTGTTGGACTGGTGCAGGCGTTGTGCGACTTGTGCGGCTTCTAACGGACCAACAAGAAGAAAGAAGGCCCCTATGAAGAAGTACAACGTGGGAGCACCGTTCGAGAGGATAGCGATTGACATCGCTGGCCCTTTCCCTGTGACAGACGAAGACAACCGATATATTCTCGTGGCCATGGACTATTTTTCTAAGTGGGTGGAAGCGTATGCCCTTCCGAATCAAGAGGCAGTCACGGTTGCAGACGTACTTGTGAAGCACCTCGTCAGCCGGTTTGGAGTACCCATGGAACTTCACGCTGACCAGGGAAGAAACTTTGAGTCTGCAGTCTTCTCCGGGATGTGCGAAGCACTGGGAATACGGAAAACCAGGACGACACCTCTTCACCCTCAATCGGATGGCATGGTGGAGCGCATGAACAGGACAATGGGTCGATATTTGTCTAAAGTGGTCTCCGAGCATCAGCGAGACTGGGACCAGTATCTTCACTTGTTCTTGTTAGCCTACCGGAGTTCAGTCCATGAAGCAACGGGGCAGACCCCCGCAAATGTGGTGTTCGGCCGAGAACTTCGTTTGCCTTGTGATCTGAAATTCGGGTTCAAGCCTAATGAGGAAGTGGCCGGAGAGGAGTACGTCACGAATCTACGGAAGCGGATGGATAATATCCACGAAAAGGTTCGTGCAAACATCCAGGGAGCCAGTGACAGAATGAAGGAGCGTTACGACATCAGGGCAGAGAAAGGTGGATTCCAACCTGGAGATTTGGTCTGGCTACATGATCCTCGAAGAAGGCGAGGCTACTCACCTAAACTTCAGAACTCCTGGGATGGCCCGTTTGAGATCATCAATAGGATAAACGACGTCATCTATAGGATCAGAAAGCAGCCAAAAGGAAAACCCAGGGTAGTCCATTTTAATAGACTGGCCCCATACAAAGGAGACCATGGCCCGACAAAAGACCAGCAAGTCAGGTACCTCAACAACGTGGAGGCCAGTAAGGTATCAGTTGCACAACCTAAGGTACAAGGTTCCCGTGGAGTAACTCAGGCAGTATACAGAGATATCTTCTCGTTACCCGCGGACTATTCTCTGGCCCATTGTGTAGCCGAAGATCTGAGGACTTCCCGAGGGATTGCAACCGTCTTCAGGAAGAAGTTTGCTGGAACTGAGGAACTGGAACGCCAAGGACCACGCGTCGGGAAAGCACTCCACCATACGCACGAAGGACGACACCTGTTCTACTTAGTTACCAAGTGTGCTACTGATCAGAAGCCCACATATGACGCACTGCGGCGAAGCCTCGACGACCTGCGGAGTAAGCTTCTGAGACTGCGTGTCACCAAGCTCGCGATCCCTAAGTTGGGCTGTGGATATGACGGCCTGGAGTGGAAGGTTGTCAGGAACATGCTTGAACAGATATTCGCCAACTCTGGAGTCGCCATATTGGTGTGCACGTTCAACCCCTGGAAAGGAAATGCGTCTCCATCGAGGGAAGCTCATGACCGCCCGATTTCTCCGGACTATGCTCTGGGGCAGAGCACTTTTAAGGAGGGGGCAGTGTTACGGTCAGAGCGGAAAGCAGGACCGGCTTCTGATCTGCCTAGAGCGGATTAGGCAAACAATGGGATTAAGCGGAGGGGATTATAGAATGGCGTAGAACCTTCTAGATCGGTCTAGGTGGTCCTCGTCCGTGTTCCGAGTAATGCCCCACCACAACCTACCTTGCCTATATAAAAAGGACAGCGTTTTCGGCCGCGGCAGTCAGTAATAAGCAGTGAAGTAATAAGCAGCCGTTAATTAGTGGCAGTGTGTGTGAGTTAGTTAGTATTAGTATCAGTCTGTAATAAGTGCTTAGTGAGCAACAGTGACAATTAGTGACCGTGTAATAAGTGTAATAAACTGTGTGGCAGTTTGTCATATTTGAAGAGTCTTACGGTCGGTGGACTTTAGTTAGCGAACTGTAAGTGTTAATTTGTAATTGTAAACTATAGTGTAATATTATTGTATTTGTACAAATTTATATAAATAGTTTAGTTACTTAGTATAAACAATATCTTATATTATTTGTATATTATCTTAGAAATTAGATAACATTTAGTAGAATATTATTATTGTATATTGATATTAGTTTAATAATTTAACTGTTTTAAATAATCTCATTGTATTCTTTCTAATTTGTTAATAAATATTAGATTCTTGAATTAAGTAATAGTTTAGTCCATTTTACACCCAGTAGCCCGTAACAATATGTACTCTGGTGATGAGCTGTCAGGGATGAAGTATTGTGGTTACAAACAACCTTAACCTAGTAATGTTATTCTATATCTTGCAATATTACAACACACATACCATTGTTGTTATTTTCTAGACTGTAGAGGAAAACACACAGGGGCAAAAGAAAAAATATAATATCCATTCTGCAGATTTTTCAAATCTACTTTCCTAGGAAATGGATGATAACAATGTTCATATAACATATCTCTCTTTTTCCGGGGTTAATGATTATTAGTAATCATAAGCAAGTGTTATTAAAGGTAGAGCCGTTATCCAAACTAACAGTGCAACTTAAAAAAAAAAATCTAAAATATAAGAAAAATCACAGAAATTTTTTTTTTTTTTTTTTATTTAATTCAATGATATTTACAACTATAATGGTATTATATCAAGTAAATGTGCAAAAATGTAGAATATGACATGAAAACACTTGTGGAGAAACTACCCATCGATAGCACTCCAATAAAGTTCTATAGTAGATGATCTCGAGGCCATCTTCTTTTCAGGCGCCTCGGAGGGTTATCGGGAATAGTATGGGAAGCAAGCTGAGAGACTAGCGGATTCAAGTGCGTATGGAGCTTGTTATGGAAGGATAGGTATCTAGTTTGGGCCAAATCAGTAACATATGGGATATTAAGATCATGATGGATGAGTTTGTTTGTGACATAATAAGGAGCATTGAGGATTTTACGAAGGATTTTGGATTGCAAGGATTGGATACGAGATGAATTGGATGGTTTAGTAGAGCCCCAAAGCTCAACTCCGTATGCCCAAATAGGTCTGATGACTGTCATGTAAATAAGTCTTTTGTAATTAATTGGTAGCTTAGAGCATTTGTCCAGTAAGTGTTGAAGTAGGCGAAAACGTCGAGCAGTTTCTTGTCTTTTCAGTCTTGTATGAGGATTCCAAGTGAGACGTTTATCCAGATGGAGTCCTAGGTAACGTATCTGTTCGACAGGGTTCAGTGGTGTATTATTAAACGATACAGTAGGACAGGAATTCGTAGGTTTACGACGAAGGGTGAAGGTAATTTGATGGGATTTGTTAGGATTTATTTTAATCCTCCAATTTTGACACCATTCTTGTAGGTGTGAGATATGGGATTGAAGAGATTGGGATGCAACAAATGGATCCTTATTAACTGATAACACACATGTGTCATCAGCGTAAGTAGTGAGGACAGTGCTTGGATGGGTTGGGATGTCAGCTGTATATATCGTGTATAGGATGGGCCCCAGGATACTGCCTTGAGGAACACCGGCAGACTGGGTGAAGAGGGAAGAGTAGGAACAATTATGGTTTACTTTAAAGGTTCTATTACTGAGGTAGGAACTGATAATAAGGAAGTAAGTTGAAGGTAAGAATTTACGGAGTTTGTACAGCAGTCCTGGATGCCAGACTCGATCAAAAGCCTGCTCTACATCGAGAAAAGCTCCCGTGCAGTACATTCCGCGCTCTAATGCAGATGAGACAACGTCCACCACACGATGGCATTGCTGGATGGTGGAGTGTGATGTTCGGAAACCAAATTGGTGATCTGGGATTATTTGATTGGATTCTATGATAGGATGAAGACGTTTCAGAATGAGTTTTTCAAGTATTTTCCCCATTATGGGCAAGAGAGATATAGGACGATAAGAGGATGGGAGTTCTGGTGGTTTTTTAGGTTTTGGAATCATCTTAATTATGGATAATTTCCAGGAATCAGGAAAATATGTGGTGCGGAGTACGGCATTGTATATATATGTAAGGAGTAGGATCGCTTTCCGAGGAAGGCGTTTTAGAATCTGGGATGTGATTAGGTCGTGTCCAGGGGCTTTGTTGGCGGGTAATCTATGAATAATGTTTGATATTTCGGAAGGATGGAATGCTTTAGGAGGAGGGGACAACTGAAGAGGAATACTTAATTCTGCTCCAATGCATTCAAAGTGGGTTTGATTAAGGATATCTGGATGAGGGTTAAATGTTTTGAATAGGTGCTGGCCGAAAATTTGTGATTTTTCTTCATCAGATCTTGACCAGGTTTGGGATTCGGTTAAAAGTGGATGGTTGAATTTTTTATAGTTTAGGAGTTTTCTAGTGGTATTCCATAAGGATTTGTCAGTAGTACTGAGATTTTCTGTACGGTAATACAAATTTTGAATTTTGAATGTTCTGATCTCTGATTTCAATTTGTTGGTCAGTTTGGTATAATGACTCTTGTCCGATGGATATCTCGTGCGGTGCCACTTTGCTCTTGCCCGTCGTTTTTCTTTTAATAACTCGCGAATATGAAGTGGCCAGTTATTCTGTTGATAATGATTTTTACTTGGTAAAGTGTTATATTTTATATTGACTTGTATTGCTTCTGTTAGTTTGTCTATAGCACAATTAATGTCTCCTTTTGTTTTAAGCGGAATTTTGAGGTCTAAATTATTTTCTAGATTTGATCGGAATTTATCCCAGTCTACACGTCCTGTAATCAGTCTGGGAAGAGAGGGCTTAGGAATGGGAATCGAATGCACTTGAAGCAGAACTGGACTGTGATCAGAGGAAAGGTCATCCAGGGATTTTATAGCAGTTTGATTGCAGGAAATCTGTGAGGAAACAAATATATCTAGAATATCTGGACGTTTTTTGAGGGATGTAGGCCAATAAGTAGGGTTTATGGGTGCGAGGATAGAGAAACTATTAGAGGTTGAAATTTGGGATAAGATGCTACCACGGGAATTGGATGTTCGACAACCCCATCGTTGATGTTTGGCGTTGTAATCTCCTCCGGCAATGAAGCGCGGTCCGAAGGATTGGAATAAGGATTCGAGGAGGTTATAAGAAAGAGAATTGCCAGGAGGATCACAGAAAATAAATTTTATATTTATAAAAAAAGGGATTACTATTTCGTAATTATTCCATGAATTCATACATTTTACATAGGCAATAGAGCAAAGTCGTATGAAAAAATAAATTATGGTTGAGTCTAATGCAATTAAAAGTATTTTCTATCAAATGTTTTCAGATATGTAACATAAATTCACGAAATAAAACATTTTATTTTTCAACAAAATAAGGGATAAAATATTAAATTTTTACGTTATGTGTATTCTAATATCAATATTCTTTATTCTTATATTTTTCATTTGCACCTACGCAATCGAGCGTCCAGCTAATTTGATCCAAGTGTTGGTTTTTCCTCTGCTTTGCGGGGACATCAAGTTTTGGAAATTATCAATAGTTCTTGAGCAGGTCTCTGGGCCATTGTCTTTTTATCTTGTTACTATCAAGCCCGGGTAATGGGGAGCAGGAAAGAGAAAGAATTAGTGGATTTATGCAACATTGTGTTGATGAGAGGAATGTTGTATATAGTTGTAAATATATGATTTAATAGTGGGAATGTTCATGCCGTTGTGTATGGTGTGACTTGAAATAAACCAAAGAGCATTTATAATTTTTCTTTGAATTTTGGACTGTGTTGTTTGTATCTTGTGTATATGGACATGTTTCGCTGAACCCTAAAGTTCTGCTCCATATGTCCAAATAAGTTATAGTTATAGATAAGTCGTTTGTTCCCAAGTCAAGTGAACATAGTTGTTTGCAGCGTCTTGTCAGTTCTTGACTTTTTAATTTTGTATATACGTTCCATGTAATTCTTTTATCCAAGTATAGTCCGAGATAGCTTAGAAGGTACTTCGCCGTAACTTTACACCTTGATACGAACCTTTCGGTAGGGAGAAGCTTACATGACTGGATTTTGAGGCGTTTATCTTGATTTGCCATTTGTAGAACCACAATATATGATTTTGGAGAGCTATAGACGATTTTTGTTCGAAGACATAATGGCTGTATCGTCAGCGAAGGTATAGATAGACCAATATAAATGTATATACCAAAGATTCATTGTTTGTTGGAATGAAAAACATTCTGGTATAAGTCGAATCTTATATTTGTATTTTATTTATTCACCTAACTATGCATTTATTAATATTTGCTTTGTGGTAAAGGAACGTGGATTAAATATACTTGACACAAAAGTAAAAAAAGGGGGGGGGGGATTTTTGTTTCAAAATCCATCGTACAGCATTTGCTAAAAACTGTAGAAGTAGTTTAAGAATAAAACGCAATAAAAAATTAAAAGATAGGTTAATCAAGGTTAATCGAGAACGATCAATATTAATCGTAAACTTTTAATAATTTATTAAATCGTATTTAAAGACTCCACAAATATTTGTTATGATTAAATTATTTCCATTTAATTAATAAAATCAATATTAGTAGTAGATAAGACAACGCAATGGTTTAATATTAACAGTAGATTAAAATAATCGAGAAAAAAAAACACTATCTAAACATCTATGGCCGTAATGGAATTGGCTTATTAAACACCAATGGGACCATCGTTAATAAATTCGTTATAAAAAAAAACTTCTATAAACTGTGCTAGAGCTTTAAATTTGTGACATGAATAAAACAACTCGTAAAATGAAGTGTCTCGTCTATAAAATCCCTTATGAAGGATTTTGTATTTAATAATTTTTAACGATAGCACATAAAACTGCCAACTTTAAAAAACTAAATTAAAACATTCCTCATTGTTTCATCCATATAATGGTGACGTGTCAATAAGCATGTTAAATTGACATATCATATGTATCAATCATCTTTTCTCAAATCACAAAATTGTACTTATTTCTTTTTTTATAATTTGGAAGTTTCATTGAAGCTAATAAAAGCGTGTGTAAAAATTATAATTATTAACATGTTTTCAATCTGAATCGATAATTTTCTTTGATAAAATATCATAAATATTGTTTAAGGTTGGCTCACAATTCATCACTCAGTTTTTTTTTTCACTTTCAATTAGGAATATATCCAATGACTATAAAATTTAAAGGCTAGGAAGTATAATAAACCGAAAAGGAATTAAAGCAAAAATAGGTATGTTTAAAGTTAGAAATGTCCTTGCCAGACAAATAGTTATTTTATTGTTACTTCAGTTACAATTATTAGCATTAAGCTATACTCCAATATTTTATCTTAAGAAATAATAGAGAATTTAAGTAGTAATTAAAAAAACAGCAACAATGTTTACAATGATACATAAAAAATATGCAATACACGTGACAATTTATAGACATTAAAAAAAGTTGATACTCAGTAACAGCTTTTCAATACAAATACATAAGTAATAACGTATTAAAGAAAATAATTATTTTTATTTAACCAAGAAGCTATTCAGAAAGTATCTATAAAAGAAACGAGTTAATTTTATAATTTAGAAAAACGCAGCCAAATTCTCAGAGTGGCAGTATATTAATAAGCTTGTGAGCTATATTCAGTAAATAAAAATATTAATGTTCTTGAAGAAACACTTCATCAAAAAAATATAAATTTTTCTCAATTTTTACATATAACAATACAATATATAATGTTCTCTGTTACTTGGTCAACCTGTAATCAGATTTGAAATAAAATGGTCTAGAGATGTTGTGATCAACTATTCAAATTATTATCTAGAGTTTAACTATTTATGCAAATCGAGGACAAAAATAAATCGTCGATCGGACACTGTCTTTAGATTGAAGACTCAGCTTTTTGGTTGGAATCTCTTAACAAGTATTTTATATCTCTTTTGAACTTATGCTCTTCTACAATAATATAAATTCTTGTTGTTTTTATCAAGTAATTCTTAAACAATGAAAAAAGACTGATAATAAAGTTATATTCCACATATAGATGACAATTAGCGTTTAAAAGAACAGAATCTTTTTTTTTTATATAAATAATTAAGCATCTATTTATATCGGCATTAGTAACTATTTTCTTCCTTAGCGCCAGCACTAATTATACCATCGATGTTACAAATATATTTCTAAAATAATGACATCCGAATGAAAAAAATTAGTGAAGTATGTAACGGAAAAAAAATCGTGGTAGTTCTAGAGAATAATATGACCGACACATGATCCTTTCCAACGGTCAACCCAGTTCGCAATTCGTCCTCCTTAGTTTAGTGGAACAAAACGAAATCTATGACCTCAAATATTTACAGTTAGGGTATCAATTGCACCGGTTAGATTTCAGCGGACAGGTCATAGGATCTCTGAGGGAATCTTTCTTTCATTGAGAGCAATCATAATTTTATTCATTCTTAATATTAATTTCTTAAAGGTGAAGGGGAGATTTGTTTTTCAACTTTCTATATGTGTTAGTTAACTTTAATTTTTTTCCGGAAATAATAAACTATTGCATTCTACAAGTTTTTAAAATGCTAATTTAAAAAAAATATTTATAACTTGCTGAAGCAACTAACGTGGTTGTAGAACCGCTTACCACAGTGTGAATTGATGAAAGTTTTGTATTTTTTTCTAGACGTCAGCCGCTGTATTGCAAGCATAAAGTAAAAATTAATTCTTAAATAAAAATTTTTAAAAAAACCCAAAGAAGACGAGAAAGGTTAGGAATATATTTAGTATGCATTTTTTTGTAAAATTAAATTTCTGTATTAATTATAACTTTTTCTGTATTTAATTAACGATCTCGAGTAAGATGGGCTAGACATGTGGCCAGGATGAGCGAGGGGGGTATTCCAAAACGTTTACTGTGATATGTCATCCATGGATGGAGGCGAGTCGGCCGACCGCGACTGCGGTGGACTGATTGTGTGGCAGAGACGCGAGGAACTTGGGAGTCCACAACTGGATGGCAGCACCAATCAACAGGGACTACTGGCGGATACTGAGGCCTGGACGCGTCCATGTGTTTTTGCGGCGTATTAATAATAATAATTAAACTTTGATTAAGCTTTGATAATATTATCTATAAACAAATAGAAATATTTGCGATAAGACGCCTTAATATCAGAGCTTTGCCAGTCAACCACTTTTTTTTTATGGAGAAGAAACATAAAACTTTAAGTTTTTTTAGTTTTCCTTTTTTTTTTGTCAAAATTGATTACATAACAAAAAAAATCTTCTATAATTTTGTTTATAAGGTTATTAATTTTCTTTCTACAATAGTTAAAGAGAGTAGGAATGGCTGATTGCTTATTGTAGACTGTAAAAGTATAATACTTTTTTTTATCTTGTTACCCTGAAATTAACATATCCAATCAGATAAAGTTTAGGTAGGTATTTCAGTACAATGAGCATACAAAGTTATATAGCATCTGAAGTTAGTAATTGCAATCGTGGCTTCCAACAAACGGGCTTTATTCGTATTCGTCAGAATCGTATCAACATGTTTGATAATTTTAATGTATCCTAATAATATGAAATGAAAATCTATTGCAGTGAAACATCAATTAATTGCTAGACTATAATAATGTAACTATCGTAAAATAACGTGTAAATTCATTTGTTTGTTTTGTAAATGAAATGTTAAACTCCAGATTAAAAAAAATAAATAAAATATATTATTAAAAGTGTTGGGTAAACAAATATTTCATTAATATTAAATAAAACAAAAGATTTGATCCGTAGTACGAGTGTAGATTTTATTCATCTACTAAAAAAACGTAATAAGTAAAACATCAAACGATTGCAGACTTTTCAATCAAAAGTACTTCAATAACAAAACTTTGCATATGGGCTTAAAAATACGTACGGTTGACGAACACATACAAACATAATAAAACGCTTTCAAGAAAAACTACACGGATATCCAAACCCGTTAATAGAACGAATGACCTATATTCTCATGCCAGAGAACACTAGGAGGAGATTAAAAAGAACGTGGATGAGGGATCTGTTACAATAGGAAATTGAATGAAGCCAAGGGAGAGCTACCGCTGGCTACTGTTCTTCTTCATGCCCTCATGTCATTGTATATTATTTTACTACCAGCCAATCTGCTGATTGTCACTGTTCTGTATTTGACAGGTGTAGAAGAAAATATAAAGAGAACAAAAGGAAAACATCATGCGCAGTAGATATTAATGAAGGAGAATAGTTCCACTCTGTATTATATAATTTAATTTTTAAAATGACAAAGAAAGGTTATACGATATGATAGCTCAGTGTTGAGCCATACCTGACATCAGATCTACCCGTAGAGAGAATAAGACTCCTAAGCCAAATTAGAATTTCCCCCAGCAAACAAATAGTTGTTTACGCCGATAAAACAACACACAGAATTAATACTGAAGACAATTGCCCTCTATGCTTAAATAATTCACGTGACGATTTAAACCACATTCTTTTCGACTGTCCATTTTATACAGAACCAAGAAATAAATATATTAGTTGATAGGATGACAATATTTATGGAGTAGCGAACCCTCAACACAACAATGGTATTATTAATCTCTGTAACTTCCTATATAAAGCTCTAAGTATTAGAATAGCTCTGACCCATTGATACATATCCGTTTGTTTACCCACAAAATAATACTTTTGAATTATATAAGTTCTCTTTAACTTACATACAAGGATTATTTCAAGAATTTTCCATATTTTGATGTATGTCGACTCATGGCCATGGGTGTTGATTGTACCTTCATTACAATGTTTAGTATTATAATTAACTACTTTCTTTTTATGTATGGTTACTATTCTGTTATTTTCATGTACAATTATTTTTATAAAACTTCTAACCAAACTCTCTCTGTATTTTACAAATGTAAAAATCAGAGTGCTATCGATGGGTAGTTTCTCCTCAAGTGTTTTCATGTCATATTCTACATTTTTGCACATTTACTTGATATAATACCATTATAGTTGTAAATATCATTGAATAAAATAAAAAAGAAATAAAAAAAAATCAGAAAGAAATAAATTAAAATTTTTTTTTTTAAAGTGAACATTACTGTTTCGCAAGATTGATAGTTACAATAAGGAAAAAATACTAGATAAAAATAATAAATCTAATGGTGAATAAAATCAAAGCTTAGTTGAAATACTTTTCTAGGTTAACGATGAAAAGTTACAGCACTAACCTAAGGGACAACCATTAATACTCATTTCCCTTCGCTAGTGGAAAGCACCTTGGGATCCTACGTGGGGGAACATAAGGGATAAACCGATTTATATTATGATTGTGTTAAAAATATCGTCATTTGTTCGTCGCAATAATTTTGTCAGAAATACCATAAAAAACTTGCTAAGTAAAAACATTCCATGTTCTATAGAATTTCGTAGAACATGTCTTCTCTACGTATAAAATACAATGTCACTGTGTAAAATAATTGTAAACTTTTGAAAAGTGTAATTATAATACCTGACAAAATCATCACTTCACTTTTACATATTTTTATGACCTGTCAAATCGATGGAGACTTACAATCGATATTTTGACTGTAAAAAGGTATTTTTACTATTAAAAAACAATTCCTATCCATTTCATAACATTCCTCTTTATTATTTAAGATTCTGAAAAATAAATAAATAAATGAAAAAGTGAAAAAAAACATTAAAAAATCTTCTGAATAAAGGATATAATTAGTCTTGAGGTGGAGTCATAAATAACACTAAATAAGGTAAACTTATTTATTATAAGTGCCAAGTTTCGGCCTAGATTGTAGGCCCTCTTCAGGCAAAATAGGAGAAGCGGCTGAGCGAACTCTAATTTATAAACGAACTTTAATATAAAAAATTTTCTATTCAGTTAGGTAGCTTTCATTTTGTTTCAAAACAGCACCACTTGTCGCAAATAAAATTGTCCATAGCTTATAAATTGATGTAAGAACGGTCAACGACGTGGGTAGCGAACGGTGTGGGCTCGATTCATGAGTAAGTTAATATTGTTACGGGCTACTGGGTGTAAAATGGACTAAACTATTACTTAATTCAAGAATCTAATATTTATTAACAAATTCGAAAGAATACAATGAGATTATTTAAAACAGTTAAATTATTAAACTAATATCAATTTACAGTAATAATATTCTACTAAATGTTATCTAATTTCTAAGATAATATACAAATAATATAAGATATTGTTTATACTAAGTAACTAAACTATTTATATAAATTTGTACAAATACAATAATATTACACTATAGTTTACAATTACAAATTAACACTTACAGTTCGCTAACTAAAGTCCACCGACCGTAAGACTCTCCAAATATGACAAACTGCCACACAGTTTATTACACTTATTACACGGTCACTAATTGTTACTGTTGCTCACTAAGCACTTATTACAGACTGATACTAACTCACTGTAACTCACGCACTATCACTAGTTAACGACTGCTACTCACTGGCTTATTACTTCACTGCTTATTACTGACTCTTATTACTGACTCTTATTACTGACTGGGCGGCCAGAACAGCTCGCCTTTTTATATAGGCAAGGGAGATTGGGGTGGGGGGCACCTAGAATATTCCACGCAGATCCCGATGAGTCTAGACTACCTTTGATCCCTTCCGGCTTAATCCCATTGTTCACCTAATCCTTTCAGCCGGCCCTCTGACCGTAACAATATTTATTTAGTGGATAAATGAATTTTGCAACCCACATGCTGGTTAGAAGGCAGCTTCAACCTGTAGGTACCCGTCAGTGATTTGCAAAAAGAACAACTAAGCCCACTAACCCAACCAGTACTAGTACCAGTAAATTATCACTCCGTTGGAAAAAAAATCATTTTAAAGCAAAAATAAATATCGAAAAATTAAAAAGAAAAATGTTTACCAATTTAATATAAAACTCACAAAGATTCATATAATTTTGAATAGCACTTATCTCAAAATCAGTTTGTCTTTCACTGATAATATGGTAATCATTATATTAAAAAAAAAAATCCCTTCTGTTATAATTTTACTTTTAATATCATCTTGTGGATTTCTTTCCATTCTAATAAATTATTTCATAATTAATCCTTTACTCTTTGTATTTTTTGTCATTCCTATCATTTCTGTTTATATAACCTTTTATATTTTCGTTGGTACTGCAATGCTTATATAGTTTTTCTGTTTCTTTTATTCTGAGCCCTGTAAGGGCCTAAAACTTAGGCCAAAAAGTAGGCAAAAATAAAATAAGTTGGACTTATTTTGTGAAATTTATTGACTTCTCCCTTGACCAATTAACACTCTCAGAGTAAGATAATCTAATGATTCGCCAAACCTTCATAAACCTGACGAAGAACGAGTTATTACATCCGGATCTAAGACATGTCCTCTTTCTTCTAATTTATTATCTCAAGAAGATGAATTAGAGGAATGTTCCAGAATGTCCATAAGACGGAGAGAGGCAGTGCGAACACAATCTTTATAAACCCGAAGCCTTTGCCTTTAACAGACTACAACGCCTAACACAGGCAATAATTAAACCAGAAGATATAACCAAAGCCATTCCTAGGGACTTCATGTGCTTTAAAAGGAATATTCGATTCCCATGGGAACTCTAGAACTAACAGAGAAGGTTACGCAAAACATCTCAATGGATCAGTGCTAAGAATGGCTTACAACCCCCCCCCCCCCCTCCCATTACAATTAATAATAAAAATAAAACCTGACATCAACTATCGATTAGGGCGAAATTTTGTCAATAAAAAAAACAAACATACTAAAGTACTAGGTCTATAGAACCTACCACCTTCCTGTGAAGATAAACAATTTCTTTTGAATTAATTGTATGCAGCTTTTCAACAAGAAATAATGGAATAACTCTTTACTAAAAGCCATTTCCTTTTTTCATAATTTACTGTGGTTAATCAACAGAATAAAACAGAACTATGTCGCTCGTCATCCATAACAATAACCGTATACAGAGCCTGTTCTAATTTACTGAGTACAGATTCGTGGCCTTCTTATTTGTTGATTTGACTAATTCTTCTTTGGTCTGAATATTTCATGGACTGAAAGCTTGATATGAATGCAGAGTGTATGAAGATTACCTCGCTGCATAAGTCTTAAATAATCTGGAGAAAAAAACGGTGAATAAAAAAAAAATTAAAGAATCGTTGAAAGAATTATTTACAATTATTACATCAAAATCCGACTTATTCACCGGGGCTGCAGATATAGCAAATTATTATTAGAAAAATATATACGAAAAAATAGTGAACATTTATTTAATTCCACAGTAACTGAGTTTCCATTTCTTTCACTGTTTTATTCTTGTAGGATATTAATTTGGATTTTAGCGCAGTAATTGAGGACTAAACTTTTACCAAGAATAATATCATATTCTTAGCTTCAGTAAATCCAGTAATGGCCTGGTCTTTTTGGATCGCCTAAAAGGAAGCCCTATCTCCTCCCCACAATTACGGATTGAGCGGTGTCATCCACCGAAAAGAGCATAAGTCCTTCCTCCAGGAGGTGAACGACCTCGAGGATTTTAATTGCCCGTAACGTGTGAGGCGAGGCGTCGCCTGTCCTCCGGAGCCGATCTGCGGTGAGGAAGTCAGCTGTCAGGATGGTCGCTCTAGTGGAACCTCGTCTCGGAGGCAACTGATCCAAGGAGATCTGCTGAAGTCAGCGCCAACGGTTGGGCAACCGATTGCCATGACCGACACAGATAAATTATCGAATCATGCTTCGAAACTTTCCCTGAAACTATCCTTATATAACCCCAGTAGCTTTAACAACGACAAAACACTGCCTATGTACAGAAATACTCTTAACTAAACAGATTAGCATTAATGTTACATAGGAAAATAATAATAATAAATAATCGCCCATAGGAAAATAACTTAAAATTTAATTATTTTGCAATTCCGATGATTTATTTATCCCGTAAACAAGTCTCTCCTATATCAAATAATACGCAACAAATCATTGTTTTTTTTTAATTCAGCGCAGAAACAAAATATGAACTAGAGTTAGCACATTTCATACAAACAGCTCAATAAAAGAAAAAAACTTAATAGAGCAGGGTTGGAAAAGAATCCATCAATGATGAAGATGATAATGTTAAAATTTGGTTATGTTCATTTAGAAGACTACAAGTGAAAACAGGCGTATGTTTTAAATAATAAAGTGACTAGTATATTCCTGTTTTGTTAGTATGGCTTTTACTTCATCCGATCTCCGTAGACTAATTTAATATTTTTTTCATTAATCATCTTTTTATATTGTATTAACAAACCGATGTTTAATACGTTTTTAATCAAGTATTATTTCTACATTGTGATAATTTATATTCTTGTATAACTCATTTTCAACCCAATTTTTATTTAGGGAGCGGGGTATATAATTGTGTAGAGCGCTGAAAGTTCGAGGTTCAAGGTTCGAAACCTGCTGAGGTAGGCAGATAAACTATTTAATCCCTCAACAGCCTCAGATCGGTGCTTTGGGAACTGTTTACTCCCCCTCCATAAAGTGAGTACCCTTAACATCGCCATTTCTGACTGAACTTCAGATCTCTTTTCATAGGTCACATGTTTTCGCCGAAACGTTGCTTTTATAATTAAAAAAACTTGACTGATTGATAAATGATGACTATTTATTCCATGGTATTTCACTATGCTCCAGTAAATTTTAGCAATAGGGATAAGAAAAAGGAAAGGAATACTTGACGTTTTTTTATGACAGATATTACAATTTCTCAAAGGAGCATTATTTTAATAAGTAGAGTTGTTTAGCGATGGTTTCATGAACATCAGTTGAATAAACAACTTCATAATATTTTAGACAGTCACATAAAAAAAAATGGAGTTATCAACTAGGATCTGTTTTAAAACACGACTAATACGCAAAGAGTAAAATTAATAAAGAAATAAATAAAATGAAAACTTTTGCTTGTTTAAGATTGAGTACACGTGATTATTTTAAGATTCAATGACAACTAAATAAAATAAAACATATAACAAATGAAGGCACTCTCAGATGTGGCTGTATGGAATATACCAATGCCACCCCTGTTGGGGAAAAAGGAAAAAAAAAAAAAAAAAAAAAATAATGAAGGCACTTGCTAATAAATTACTTTAAGTAACTAATTTTATGTAATATTTATTACATTATCACCTTAGCTAGTTAATTTAATCCACTAACGTATACTTAATTACTAGGCTTAGTAATAATATATTAAGAGCCTGCAGATGTACTCGAGTTGAAGCTCACTCACATCTTTAGAAGTTGGCCTTAAATCAAGCTTAAAACTTCCGAGATGAATAGGCAAAGTTTTGATGGGACAAAATAAAACTTTAACAAGTAACATTTCATGTAGTACTTAAAAATAATGACACCATCTTAAATAAATTAAAGAAAAAAAACTTTTAAAAATGGCTCATAATAAGTTTTAAACTGTTTCGCCGTGGCTAAAATCAGTGGACAGTTATAATATCGTAGAATGGACCCAACATTTTTTTTTAAATATTAATACCGCGGACGAAAAATGAATTTTTTATTTGTAAATTCTATGTACTATTGTTCTTTAAATTATGTCCGCAACATAAGAGATAAATACTCTATAGGTAATTTCTTAAGTTTATTTATTGGTTGAACAAAGTATTGCTTCATATGAAACTTACAACATTTGATTAATTTAAAGTTAAAAAAAAAAAATAATGATGAAGAGATAGGCTAGGTAGCCGTCACAAAAATATTATTAACTATTTTTTTAATGCCAACGTTTTCGTTCATGTAGAAGGCCTTCCTCAGGGCTACAACGATCATTGCAGAAAATAAATGTTGACGGGTTAAATTCTTCATTCAAATTTATTCAATTAGTTTTCCAAAACTTATTCTCTTCTTCTGCCAAGTAACGGATTCGTTAAAATGGAAGAACGAGAGAAGAAGAAGAAGAAGGGTTAAAATTATCCCTTCCATTCAATCAAAACTTTACATACTTTTCCCGTTTTACATTCCGTCTCTTACATTTTCACTGAATTTTGCATTTCTTTCTAGACCAATTATTCAAAAATTGTTTAGTTCCATTTGTGATTATAGGTATCATAATGATTTAATAAAGACGCCTGGATTAGAGATGGTAGAATTCGTTCTTTTCGGTGAATATTTTTTAGAGATTTAATTATTCATGGATCCTTCAACTAGTTCAAAAAGAACAACATCTACTTTACTCCAAGAAAGGATATGCAAATTCGTTTTTGTGAAGAACCGTACCTTAGGGACAGTTCTTTGAACGAACAACACAGTTCATTGTTAATTGTAGAGTACTACATAAAATAGAATACAAAACATCAAACATATTAACAACTTTGGGAAAATAGCTATTGTGGGAAATTTTATGTAATATATTAATAACGAAATTATTTAAATTATTTAAAAATTTATTAAAAACACCAATATTTACCAGTCAATTTGACATATACATTTACACCTTTATGTGTATGTGTGTATGTGGGTTTATGTATGTGTGTGTATATGTGTGTATATATATATATATTGTCGGTGTGTATAATGTTATATGGATAATATAAATTTTATATTATATCATAAATCTTATATAATTATGTATAACGTTTTATTTTAATTTAAACAACTTCATATAAGTTACATTTCTATTATATGTGTAATATGTTAATATGGTTTTACTATGTGCCTAATATGTTATTATGTAAATATGTAACAATATTTTTACTAAGTCTAATAAGGTAACAAGAATATATAAATGTAATTATGTAGGTAATGTAAATATGTATACTCTCTAGTGGTAATTATGTAGATACTGTAAACATTTATATTCTCCAGTAGTGAGGGCAATAATAACCATTTGTAGTTGTTTGCCCTTAAAAAAAATAAAACAAACAAACGAAATTATTAATTATATTTATTGTATATATAACGATTCTTTACAAGCTTAGTGGGTATTTCCGATAAGTTCTCTGTCTAGCCAATCTACCCTCTAAGACCCCTCGCTGCCATGTTCTCCATCACTTCCTGCAACCATCTTTTTTTTTGGGTAGTCCCGTTTTCCTTTTTTCTGTCGAGTTTTAGTCATGCTCTGATTTAAAGTTTTTCTAGTCAATATTTATAAAAACACACGGTATTATATCAGCAACCCCAGTTAATAAGTGGTCAAGTCTACTTTTTCTCAGAAAGAGTTAATTGTATAGAGGGGAGCAGAATCATGCCATTATCGTATGCTTGGCTTGAAATAGAGTTAAAATATTGTAATAAATCCATTTCAAGGCGAAAATAACACGATTTCCCATCCCTGGGTACAAGAAACTCATTTTGGACTAAGTTCGATTTAACCACTTATTCACCAGGGCAGCAGACATTGTAAGTTTTAACCTGACTTTTATTTCAAAACTCGACTAGTATCTTTAATCAAATTAAATATATCTACAGCCCCGGTGAATAAGTGGTTAGGTCTAATTTTCTCCAAAATGAGTTTCTTGTACTTAAGTAAGCGGAATCGAGTCATTTTCATAGTAAATAAGGGGCTAAGTAAGAAATTGGTTTGAAAAGATTGTTGCTAATATTACAACTCCATTTAAAGCCAAAAACTACGAGGATGTCCGAAAGCAGTTAACTGAACAAAATCCGACTTAACCACTTATTTACTGCGGCTGTGGATATATAGGTAATTTTCAGTATATTTCAGGTACATGAAAGTATTTTTGAGATACATGGAAGTAATACTACAAATTCTTTTTTTGTCCATTACTAACAAATTATCGTAATGTGGACATATTGACTTTTGCTAGAACACACATCAAGTGCTTTTCATTTCCACCAACTAGTTTCTTCGTCTTATTTAGTCATACCTTATCTTAAAATCCTTAATTTTACTCGGTCAAACTGCTCCATTATAAGAGTTATATATATATAGTATGTATAGCGAAAGGATGTGTCTCGTTTTAGCCCGCTAATTCCTCCTCGTGGTCAGCTGAGAGAAGAAGCAGAAAGGAGAAAGAGTGAAGTAGAACTGGGCTCCTAACGGTATCCCCTGGGACAATTGGCCGCCTCGGTCAAGGAACCAGGAAAGCTATACCCACCACCCTCACCTTGTACCTTTCCAATCCATACTCTGTAATATATTCAAGGAAAAAATATTACACACCATTTTATAAACAGGTTCTCAGATCTTCGCCAAATCTGAAAATATCATTCACATCTACATCTCCGGAGAAATAGATGTGTAAGTCGAATTTCGTACAGAGGGGAGCGGAATCGAGAATGTTCTCGTAGTTTTTCGCTTGAAATGGAGATGTAATATAAGCGATAACTCCTTTCCAAGCCAATGCTTTACTAAGGGCCTTATCCACTATGAAGATAACACGATTATCCACCCCTAATTACAAGAAACTCATTTTGAAGAAAATTCGAACTAACCACTTATTCACCGGGGCTGTAGAGATATATATAATCAAATTTTATTCCCATCTCAATCAGCTTTTCTATTGTATCTCCTACATAGTCTATCAAACATAGTGATTTCCTTCAGTCAAGAGACCATTGCTACTAAATGTTATTTGTCAAAATATTATCTTAAATGAGATAATCTATTTAAATGTTTCCTAAGGAAGCGTGATAGCTCACTTTTTGAGCTTAAGGTCCCAGGCTCGAATCCGACTGAGGCAAATACTAGATTTAAACTTTTTACAGCCTTAGATTGACTCTGTGGGACCTCGAGACCCTTCTGGGGCTCACCCACTCTCTATAAAGTGGCTACCCTTTACAGGGAGGAAAGCCTGGTGGTTAAGAGAGATCTAGACTAAATCACATGCATGCACAACCGTTGGCTTAGAAACAGGAGAGTGTCTGACAAGTACTGAATCCAATCGCAAACATCTAAATTGCCGAGCGGAACCGGACTTAAAGTCTTCTCCGAGAATGATTTCCCTCAGCTAATGATCCGAGACAATTACCCTTACTTCAAAGAGTTTGTGTTCGAGTGGAAAACGGAAGCGTTTTCACTTTTCAATATCGAATGAAAATTACCGAAGTGATAGTAAAAAATTATGAAAATGACATGGAGTGAAGGAATTGTAGACAGCATAAATATGCGTGGTTATGTTGTCGAAACCGTGTTCCCGTGAGGCAAGGAAGAGTGTTTAAATAAAAAAAAGTACTGATATTCTCGGTTACCAAACAACAAAACGAAACTTTTTTTTAATTATTCCTACTATTACCTCGATATATAAACTAAATGTTAACAAAAAATGGAAAAATAAATCGTTAACTTTAATGAAAAAGAATTTAAATCGTGTACTGTAACGGGTTTAGACCCAGATGAACCGTTAATATTACGAACGCTAAAAGGATGCGAAGTTCAAATGGCAAGTGAAAGGATGTTTCAAAGGAACACCTAGGTTTGGAATGGAATCTTCTATTGCAAACAGCTATGAAGTATAAAACTGATTTCTATTTTTTTAAATAAAAAATCTAAAATAAGCATTTTCATAAGCATCGGTCATATATTTCATACCGTTAAGATGTTTAACGGTATCCTTCCACTTTTATTATACCATTCGGCCTATAAGACACAAGAGAAATTAGAAATATTTTGCTAAGTATGTATCAGGTACATTAACCCATTAAAAAAGGAAAATACAGTTTTAAAAACATAGAACTCGAAATAAACTTTTAAATTGCACCAACAAATAACAGGCGCGATATAAATATTAAAAAAATGTAATATAAACGATATCCATACCAGCTATACATTATTAAATGTAATACAAATAGATATGATTTACGTCAAAGGAATAAAAAAAAATTATGAGGAAATCTAATTAGTTGAATATGGAACAAGGAACTGGAAAGTTAGACATAACCACAAACCAAGAACCAGCCGTAAACTGATCCTATACGCTCCAGGCAGAGCAATTGAAGTAGGGCATCGATCGAGGGAGAATTTTATGGCCATACCTCACTCCCATAAAACAGGTAATGGCAATATTTGCAGATTTCCTTTTTCTATATTGCGTTTTCAGAAGTCTGGTTTAAGAAAAGAAACGCAACAGCGGAAATAACAAAATAACCCTTCTGTTTCAAATCTTTACAAATAGATTATTTTTGGTCAAGGCGTTTAAGGGAAATAGCTAAGTCTGAAACAATAAGTTATTTACATCTGAACACACAATTTTTGAAAGATATAATGTTTCAGTAACTTTTTATGTTTGTCTAAAAGACAATTTTTTTTAAGAATACATCTTTATCAAACTTGATGATAGTCTATTTTTTAATTTAGTAATAATTAATTTAATCTAGTAATTTAGAGACACGGTCGAAACCAGAAGAAACCATTGAAGCCACTTGTATAAATAGTGGCCGTGGGAACTTAAAATAGTATTTGATAATAGCCTGTTTTTTGTTTTTTTTATGTCAGTTATAATAATATCTTTCATTAATAAGTTTTTAACTACCAATTTTATTGAATATCATTGTAATTATGATATATTAATAATAATTATTATTATTATATTATCACCATAATTATTATAATGAAGTATAGAATTGGTCAGGGGGTGCAGTCCATAATAACACTAAAATAAGGTGGACTTATTTTTTTTTTTAGTGCCGACGTTTATTGACTGCACCCCCGGACCAATTCTATACTTCATTATAATCTTCCAGTCAACTATTTTCTTCTCTAATATAATTCTTATTTATCGAAATATGGTGACTAACAAAAATAATATGATAAAATACACACTTCTTTATAAGGATATTTATAAGTATTGAAACTTAGAAAACAAGTACAATTTATTTTTTTAAATATTTTTTAACTAAAAATTTCTAAAACTTATAGATCCGTAAACCTAATTAAATCATGAATGTATTATATTTTTAATTTTATAAAAGTTTTTCCCAGGAGCTACTAAAATGAATTAATCCAAAAACAATACAAGAACCACATGAAAGTAGATTTCCGAATAATTTATTTTTTTACAATTTTTAATTTAATTAATCCCATTTGTGATTGTAAAAAAAAAAAATGCATTATGCACGTATTAGTTACTAATCTATTTTTACATACATTCATACATCTTATACGTCTAAATAACTTAATTTTTCCATCTTTATTTTTTTTTATCCAGTTTAATACATTTCTATCAAGAAAAAAATTTCCCATTTTTATAATAAAAAAACGACTAAGCTTTCCACATTGCTATATAAATAAATCGTATCGTGATGACTATAAAATCATTAATGTTTAATTAATAAATATAATTCGTACATATTGTGAACAGTTTATTAAGAAAGAAACATATTTTATAAAATTATATTTTGCTGTGGGAACAATGCCAGAAATGTGCAATCTTTATTGTATAATCATAACTTTCTCATAATGAAATCCTTATACTAATCCATAATTATTATAATTCATTCATTACTCAATATAGTCCTGGATCTATGGTCCATTTTAGCACTTGATTACTATCAACCTGAATTTTCGTGAATAGCTTCGTTTCGATGAGACGCCCAACAATTTCCTGTGCGAAAATTCTCGATTCTGGTAGCTAACAGAGGTAGCAAGGATAAAATATGTCGATTTTATGATTCTCAAAAATGTATTACTAACTGGGTTTTTTTGTTGTTAAATCTCAAGATAATTATCTAAATTATTTGTCCTACAAAATGTACGGTTTGGTCAAAGAGTCCCCTACCTATAACGAGGTCATCAAAAATGATTACTAACCAGCTGATTTATTGTGTTTTCATTTGTATTGGAAGGAGTGGACTCTCTGATCAAACCATACATTTTGTAGGACAAATATTTTTTCAAATAATTTAAATAATTATCTTGAGATTTAACATGAAAAAAACATAGTTAGTAATAAATTTTTGAGAATCGTCAAATCGACATATTTTTTCCTTGCTACCTCTGTTAGCTACCACAATCGAGAATTTTCGCACAGGAAATTGTTGGGCGTCTCATCGAAACGAAGCTATTCACGAATTCAGCTTGATAGTAATCAAGTGCAAAAATGGACCATGGATCCTGGACTAATAGTGGTGGGTTACTAAATTTCTTGATTACTTCATATTTGCAACATTTATTTTCATTTGTATTAAATGATAATCTGTTTAATTGCAATAATACTCTAGTACTTTGACGAGCTATCTTTTTATTTGAGGGTTATTATTTAAAGTATAGTTTATTATTACTAATGTCAGAATCAGTTATTTTCAACCTTTCATAAAACGATCGAGCTTTCTATTGATCATCAGGAATAAGTAACTTACCTAACCATGCTTCTAGGGTACAGAAACTTTCATCATGGGTGGAATAGGAGAATAAATTAAAACTCACCTGAAAATGAAAAAGGAAAATAACATTAGTATATTGACAGCGAAAAATCAACAAAACAGTCAATTATTTTGCAATTCTATAATCATAATAAATAATTACTCAGCTGAAAAAAAATACAAATGGTAATAATAATTGAGATGAAGTTGAACAGAACAATTTATGATAATCGGAAACATTATTTTAAGTATACTTTAAATTAATAGCTTAAATCAGTGGATTTAAAAATAAGTTTAGTTAGGTCATAAGGTCAGAAAGATTTAATCATGACGGTGTTATATAATTCAGCGAGGCTGAAGAATGTTTTTGCATTTTAATACTAACTTTCACAAGATAATATTAATGCTTAATCATGGCACTATTATATGATTCATAGAAGCTAAAGAATGTTTTTTAAACTACATATTTTCACGTTATGGGGCTAAATTAAGCGGGTGAAGGACTTTTAAATGAATTGAGAAAAAACAACGCCAAAACACATAACTTCCATTCTAAAATCGCTCCAAAGAACATCTCTCAAAATTTGACATTTTTGAGTCGAGAATTCAGTAGGAATTGTATTGGCTAAACCTTTTTAATTTAGGAACGGGATATCTGATATATATTTCCAACATGTTTTTAATGAAGTAATATATTAAGTTGTATTATGTTTGAACTTGAATATTTATGGGAATAATGACATAAGATAAAATAAAAAAAGGTAAGTTAAAAATAATTTAAATACCATCATTACAATAGGAATACTTAGCTTATAAAAACAAATTATACCATTACTCAAATTTTTATTTGTTGACTCACATGGAACTTTCAAATACCTCTATTGAAAAATTATGTTTTTTGAGTAATGACATTGTTCTTTTGAAGTTGTAATATGAAACAAATGTATTTTCTCGATTCTGTTTTAGAATGTTTTTAATTTTAAATAACAGTTAACCATTACCTCCTTTAAAAACCACAGAAAAATATTAAAATTCTATTGTTTCATCCTTCCAGAATAATGATTTCAAATTCATTCCCGCTCCCTTTTTTTTCTTTAAGCAGTCGGCTTTTCGCCCTCAATTTTCCATTTCCCAATTTCAGAAGCAATCAGATCTAATACCTCAATCAAATCGGATCTCATTATCTTCGAGAAAGGAAATGAAGGAGCGACAAAAATTCAGGGTGTAGGGGGTGGATGAACGATTTTTCGAAGAAACAGTCACTTGTGTAGAGAAAAATCTGTTTTCAGATACCACTGTTTTATTGTCTTATAACACAGAAGATGGACTGAAAGTCGCTCGTTTATTTTAACGATACTTTTAGGACCAGGCAGCAGTTCCATCCGGCACTGACCAAGAAGATAAAATATTCCAGTCCACAGCCTACTTATAAGTCTCCAGTTATGCCTTGCTCCGTTAGACCAGTTAGACCTATTTCAGTTTTACTGGCTCAACCTGAGCATCTTGTGCTATCAACTTCTGAAAGAAATGACTATTTCCCCGTGCTGACCTGGTGTCTACAATTTAAATTAACATTTCTCCTAATATTGTGTTTGCCACCCGCTTATGTATCAACTCTCGAAGCTCTTAAGCAAAAACTGATCGAATTTAATGAAAATTCCAAGAAGTAAAGGAAGTTAAATAAAGAATAAAGGTTTCCTTTATAGAGGCTGACTTATTGAAGGCCCCTACCCCGCCAACTTCCAAAGCTCTAGGACCTAAACCTGGACATTGATTCATGGCTTGATTCTTCTTGCTTTGATCTTCAAGACTTTGCTTTGACAGGATGCACAATTTCTTTTTTTAAATTATATCAGCAGGAATTGTAAACCGAACCATTTATTGTTCAGTGTAATGAAAAAACTAAGAAATCTAATAAAATTATTGTGATGTGAAATGGTTTAGGGACGTTCAAAAAAGTTATTTTTAAAACTGAAGTATCAAGAAACAGACAAGTATGATTTGCAATGGCCCCTAGACCGATACATCAGGTACATACTTGGATACTTGACTATACATATTTTTAATTTTTTAAATATGAATGTTTAGGTTAAATTTGAACTCCAAATATTTTAAGTGTTAATTCTTCGTGCAATACTAAACTGATATAAAAAATTATATGTACCTATGCTCTTTATGTAATAGCGAACTACACGAGATGATGATTAGCTGTCTAATAATAAATAAAACATAATATTCTTTCCCGAAAATAATAGGGAAATATAATACACAAAAGGTCATCTTAGAAGAGGGCGGGGTTCATCAAGTGAGATAAAATTCGGTATCCAGGGATGTTTTCAAGACAGAAAAATAAAATAGGAAAAAAAGTCAAGGAAAGATTATGCCTTGATTTGTTAGCATTCTTCGCGGATTTTAAGGATTTGCGCTCTTCGTACTTCTAATCCCACTTCCAAATGATTTAGGCAAGGGATCACCAAACTACGGCCAGCGAGCTCAATGCGGCCTCAATTAAGTCTGCTAAAGTTTTTTTAAATAAATTGTGAAACTTAAAATGTAAGCTTTAAGATTTGCCCTACAAAATGTATGGTTTGATCAAAGAGTCCCCTCCTTCCAATATGTATCCATAAAGAAGTCAAAAAAGAAGAAGTAAAAAAAATTAAGCTGGTTAGTAATAATTTTTGATGGCCTCGTTATCGATACATGTTGGAAGGAGGGGACTCTTTGATCAAACCATACATTAGGTAGGACAAATATTTTTTCAAATAATTTAGATAATTATCTTGAGGTTTAACAAAAAAAAAAAAACCCAGTTAGTAATGCATTTTAGAGAATCATCGAATCGACATATTTTATCCTTGCTACCTCTGTTAGCTACCACAATCGAGAATTTTCGCACAGGAAATTGTTGGGCGTCTTATCGAAACGAAGCTATTCACGTAGATTCAGCTTGATAGTAATCAAGTGCAAAGCTTGCCCATGGATCCTGGACTAGTTCATATGTTTCGATTGAAAATTGATATTACTCTTTTGTACTTCAATTACTACACGATATACATTTCAAACCACGTTTCGAATTTCCAGTATTTCTATTGTGTTACAACTAAATTATCATAATCTTACGCCATAAATTAAAAACATTTGATAAATGTTTTTGTGCTTAAGAATAAGTCATTACCTACCTATTTATATTTAGTCTAAAATTACTCTATATCTCTTTTCTGATAATTGTTTGAGTTCATCATCAGTTTTAAACGGAATATGAAAACCGAGAGGGACTGGTTGAAATGCAGGGCTAATGAGAATCAATGATCCTCCGGTTAATTCCCGGGTTCAATACACTCGACGAACACACAAACAGAACACTACACGATTCATAATACAAGGTCGCTTTGACTAAACACCATAGGCCATGGCCCTAGAAAAAGTCCGGATTTTCTATATTCCCCAAAAGGCTGATAACATGTTTCGCTTAATGATAAGATAATGCTAATACATTAAATGGTTAAGACCAAGAAAACATCATAAAAACATTATGATTTGGTTTCTAGATTATCTAATCATTACTTAAACTGGGAGGGCTTAGATTTCTCCAAATAGTATTGGTCAAACATAAATTGGACATACTATCATGGGAAAGATGGATTGCAATGGCCAAGGCCTAATAGAATTTTTTTTATCAGATTCAGCCCTTTGTATGAAAGTTTGTGTGATCTCTGTAGTGGAGCAGGTGAGATCAGCGAGTAAAGCGCTGAAGATACCCAGTTCAAATCCAACACATCCACATAAATCATTCATTCTCTTATCAAATGCGAATATAGTTATCAGAGACCTCGGATCGCTAGTTAATAAGAGAATATGAGTAATAAGAGAAGCTTGGAACGATCCGGAGCTAGTTTGGGTTTCTCAAAACAATCCGAAGTCCGTTTTTCGAAAAAACAAACACCTCTTTAAGTGCATAATTCGCTCTTTTACCGTTTACACCTCATAAGCTACCTCAGTTACCGTCTTTAAGAGCAACGACGCATAAGTGAGAGTTTCAGAGTGCTGGAGAATCATGTAAAAAAGCAGAAACAAGTATGGACTTTATGAAGAACTACATGTTTTAATAATAATGGATTTTGTTTATTAAGCTTCGATGAGCTGATCATTCGTTGTCATGATGAGGGAGGGGGCAACCTTGGAAAATTGTTACAGTATTGGGAAGAATTGGCAGGCTCAAACGAGGATTGGCTAATGGATTGACAGCGGACCCGAGAATCCTCTTAGGGATCGAGAACAGGAAGGAGGAAGTATAAGGGAGCCGAAGGGCGGGGGCTAATTGAGGAGGCCAAGGCCCACCCAGGGTTGTAGGGCCATTAAGAGCAATACCATGACATGAGATGCATCTTCAAGACGAATAATTTAATAGATACTCGTATATCAAATACAGTAAAACGTCTGGTGTGTACGTCAAGAATTAATAAGAAATATAATAGCTTATTATATTCATTGTATTAATCATTATAATATTCTGCTTAGTAATGATAGCATCCATTTTAATTTTACATTTAGATTTACTTTAATTTTTAAAGTTAGTTACTTAATTGTTTTCCACAATTCTCTCTTCTGCAACCATTCGATTTTTCTCGAAATCTTTATTGATCTATTAAATGCAGCTTACTGATTTGAAACATATCTATCTTGATAATAGTCATTGGTATTAGAAAAAATAACATTTTAATAGTTATAATGACGTTAGGGAAAAAATCCAACCAAAAAGTGTCAAGCCTCTAAACTAAAACAGGAAACAAAAATTACTGTCAGGCATCTTCAGGACAGAAAGTAAATAATAGCAAAAAGAAAAAAAAAAAACACTTCCTAACCTCAAAACGCAGCAAGACCCTAACCAGAGGAAACATCCCACCATTTCAAAGGCCTAAATACACCTACTGAATTTTAAGGAAGGCTATCAAGCAACACCTGAAAAAGGTTAGATAAGAGCTGATGAAGAACTAAATACAAAACGCGACACTCACCAAACTTTAAAAAACACGACGGAAAATAATAATAATTATAAAAACAGAAGACAAGAGACGATATAAACAAGGGAATTTCATTGTGCATTAGAAGAGGTTTAACCCTACTTTATTTTTAGTTAATTTAAAAAGAAATTTGATTATGAATTTCTTTGTAAATGCATTTTTCTAAAATTTACAATAATATAGGAGATAGCTATAAATCGAAAGTTATTGTTCCTAGATTTTTAGTATTTTTTAGTCAAAGACCATTGGACGCCGTCTTAAAAATAGATAAAGAAAGAATGCATACATACATTTACAAACGTAATGGAAGGTGAAAGGAAATGACCCTATATCTAATCAAATGAGCGGAGACGCGGGTCAGCAGATGACTAGGCTCAGACTAGATCTTGTTTTGCCATCTCCGAGTTAAGGCCAAGGCCACCATAGAGGAGCGACAGATTATTACAGACTACTAACACAGACTGCTTCCAGTCTCCTCGCTTTGATGGTACGTAATACGAGCCGTGCACACCACGAACGCTCCCTTTTGAGTTCCCAGAAGGCACTTAGCACATTAGTAGAGCTGACGTAGGATACCTCTGGAATCTTAACAACGTTTTTGGATCCCTTGATTAAATTTCAAACTGTTTCCATACTTTTGATAGTAGGTGTAACATAATACCAATAAATGCTAAGATCAACTTGAACACTATTTTTTTATGACGTGAAAACGTCACTTTAAAAGTACTTCATTATGTGGGAGGAAATTCAAAAAACGAATGATAACAAAATCGGGGGATACAGTTGCAGCTACATATCTATCATCTCTATCCAGAATTAAATCAGACCACTACATAGCTAAAGGACGAAAGAATGCATTACGATAAGGGAGGACTGTGAAGCATCGCGCACGGTGGAGGGGGAAGCGCCACCATTTTGAGGCCATAATACTGCGTTTCGAGATTTCCATTCAGTATAACTTTTGACTCGAAGAAGCTACGACGTTCGACTTGGTTAACCATTCTATAAGCGTTACAAGATTACAGTACACTGTGATTCAATTCAACGCAATAACCAGTTGAGTGCCAGCAAACGCCACCGATGATGATCCGATCGAGCATACTTAGGTGTGTTTAGTTCAATTTGCCTTAAATCGAAATTTCTCCTATACCGTTAGGCAATACCTGTATTGATTTAACGTTTACCAGTAATCTTTCAATGTATCTTGTATGCTATTAGTGTCGTACTTCTCGTATCACAAACTTACAATTAATAAAGTTATGTTGTAACACAGTAATTATTTGTTTACTTGATTTTTTCCTGAATACATACATTCAGCCACACCTCATTTTCTTTTTTCAATTTTTAGAATGTAATTTTTCCTTTATCACAATCTTTCCTGTTGAACCCAGACTCCTTGATATTTTCCTCCCAGATGAGGGATCCACAAGATCCCCTCTTCCCGAACTCCTTACACAAAGGACGGAGGAGGAAGCAGCTGGTCGCCTATTCATCCCGACTCGGAGGGCTTCCCTACCACCCGCGAGCCATTTGCTTAATGCCCGGCGCCACCAGGACTAGCAACTGTATCTTCCCTTCCTTAATCCTCCGTGGTTATTTCTATGCAATAGGCCCTCGCATGTGCTTGCATTCTGCAGGAGCAACATCTTACTATAAATGTAGACTATATGCATATATACATGCCTCATACGTTTTTTAATCCGTTTTAAATATTTTGCACCCAGGTATCATCATGGAAACACTGTACGTGGAGGCCATTTCTAAGAATTACTTAAACCAAAATAATAGGTATTAAATTGTGTTGTCTGTCAAGTGAAACTGTCCCTACTTTTGTTGGTGTATTTCATGTCTGCCGATGTAAAATGTGCTAACTCTACCAATAATTTATTGCCGTTGCTAACATCCAATATATGAAATGCTTGCACAGTTGATTTATCTACACATATCTATAACACACTAAGTATCTTTCTAAATACCATCAGGGATAATTAGGGGAAAAAATATATATTTACAACAGTTAACTGATCTAAATCAAGTAAAAAATATATAAATTGAAATATCATAGGGATGGTACCATCATAGCCTATCATCCCCTGAGGATCGAGAATTGTAAATCTTCAATATCAAGGGAATGACGTATTTTAAACGTCATACAATAAAAATAAAAAAACAAGAAAAGAAAAGAACTTCCTGATGAACCGGTTTAAGGACCAGAGCAGAAAACTAGTTCGTAGAGGGATCGAGAAAAATGTCAAACGCATCTGAAATAAATTTAAAAGTATGTTTCCAATTACAAAGTTTTTATAGTCCCAATTACTCTTCCTGAATTCGTATTTCTCTTCAAGCCTGTACAATTGATCCCAAGAAAGTTAATATCCATATCATTTGATCTACAACTGAAATTGGGCCTTCTGTACAAAAACAGATGGGGTCTTGGGCGCTAAAATAGAAAACTAGCTGTTTGTATTTATATGTATTAAATACTATTATAGGATCTATTTTGCTAGAGACAAGATTTAGTTTCTTTGGAAAACTATTTTATTTATTGGATGATCCAGTTTGATTGGTCCGGAAAACATATTAAATAGCCTGTAACATGCTACTAATTTCGCAAATCGATACATTTTTCCATCTTCATAATCATGTTTTTAGGCATAGAGAACTGGGATAAAAAATAAATAAATTTGCGACAAACTAAGCGGGCCAACAAAGGAGAAAAAAGTCGAAAATAAAACAGGATTAAAAAATATTTTTTTAAAAGTATTCTCAAAGATACAGCTATCATTTATCTAGCATACCCAATATTAAGCCACTAGAAAAACTTTATTTCTTAGTCCAAAGTTGATTTATTTACTCCAAAATATGTTATACCAAAAAAGGGAGAGCTAAAAAGGAGTACAGGGAGATAGACAACTTTCGGAAAGCAGGAAGTGTAAACACAATAGTGAGGATGGACCACAACAGAATTATAAGGAGGAAGATGTTCCCACAGGCGAGAAAGTGCCTTGCCCACGTCTTCCAACTTATGCTCTCGTCACAGCGACTAAACCAAGATAATATGGCGGACCGTTGGTGCAAGAAGTATACGTCATGGTCTCTAAGTAAGCAATATTATGTAAGGAAGTAAAATCGTATTATTTTCGAAGTGCATATGTGGCTAAGCCAGGAATTGGCATGAGTTATTGCTTATATTATAACTCAATTTCAAGCCTAAGCAACGAGAATGACACGATTCCGCTTGCCGGAGTACCGACCGCTAACTCTCTCTGCGCGAAATTCGATTCACCCACTTATTCACCGGGGCTATATTCGTAATACTATTTTGTTTTATAAAACTTTTTTATATTTAAGATATTTATATCTGACCACTCAGCATCATCGTTTCATTTATTTTATAGTACTCTGATTGTCTTTAGTTTACCCATTTCGGACTTTCTTTCTAACTATATATGAATATATAGTTAGAAAGAAACTCCGATACTCCGAATTGGACATATACGTCATACTCATCAGTATTTGATGAATACTAACACACCAGAAAATAATACTAGAATAATCTGTGCACAATGTAACGTACCATATGACTGTTAAACACTCACTAACTGCAGGCAATTCACAGATACCAGACCCTTTAAAATCTGAAGAAAGTTTTTTTAACTCGTGTTTGTGGATTGTAAAAAGTCAATGTCAGTCAATGGCCGCATCATGGATTGCTTATAAATAATATTGTAATTATAACTATATAGATGTTTATTTAATTAATTGTGTAATTCTCTTTGCTGTTATTGTCTGTTCTACTTAAGAATGTTTAAGTGTTTTGGAATATCCAGATTCTATTTGGGAATCTATATGAAATAAATGTATCAGCTATTTGCTAAATCGGAGAAATGCTTTTAAGACAAGAAAAAAAAATTAGTCAAGTAAATCCTGGTAACAAGAAAAATTGAGGCCAAATGGAAAGGTGAAAAGAAAAAGGCGCTATCACCTTTTCTCTTTAAGGTTTCCTCATTTTACAAGATGAAAAAGATGTTTGACAGGTAATTTCCTTCCGTAGTAAAATATAAACAAATTATTTTAATCTTATGATGCTAAAATTAAATTTTGCTAAGTTTAGCAACTTTTGTTTACCTTGAGTAGAATAGTTGGTTTAAAACATATAAAAGGATTTCAGTGACAAAATCACTGAAAACAATAGCCTTTGTATTTCCTCCAAAGCTGACGCTGCCTAATTTCTTCTAAACGTTTTAATACAATTTTAATTACATAATTTATGGTGAAATAACAAAAAACATATTTTTTTTTATATTACTTCATGTTTCAAAGGAATGTTAATTTTTAAGGTGAATGGTATAAAAAGTTCTACCAGGATCGTCATATCTGCTATCATAACTAAGTCCGTGATCATTTTTGATGTCAGTGTTTTTTATTTTATATTAGCATAAATTATAATGTTATAGATGCATATTGTATCCCAACTTAAGATGTGGTCGATCGCTGAATAAAAAAATACCTAAAAAATATTGAACTTTGGTTCGAGTTATCGCATTCATAACTTCCAATAACCAGAAGTCAACAACGTTTTTCTAATTCGTTTCGATTGTTCGTAAATGTAGTACTAGATTTGTTCATACCTCTTTACCTAGAGATAATGATATATCTAGGCCCGTCTCTAAATATTGGACTATCATACCTAATGTTATCATCCTACCTACCTCGAAAAAGGATCGTACATATCACTATAATGTCAAGTACATGATCCATTGATGAAGTTGGGACAAAATGAAAGTGAATGAGTTTGAAATTAGATATAAGATTGGGTTGATGAGCTGAGGTAATTGTATATAATTGTTGGCTCCTAATCCCTGAGTTGTGAAATATCTTCCGTGTTGTCAGCAATGTAACTCCCTTGAGCTCCATATAAACATATCATCTGCATATAAACATATTGTAGCTCTAAGATTGGAGAGTAGTGAGGAGATGATATGGTTATAGTATGCAAAGAAGTTTGTCCCTAAGTGATAATGTTACTCCATAGTAAATAAGTCACCTAGTTAGTTCATATAAGAAAGTCGCTTGTATATCCATGTCATATATGTTCAATAACACTTTAAATATATATCTTTCTTACAAGTCCCCCTACCCTTTGTTAACTAATTAATCCATTTTGGAAATGCGAAAACGGAACCATCTCATCCTTCCTTACTTATTATATATTTTCAGCATAATAAAGAACCATTAACGGATATAAACAAACCTTCAGCTTTTCGCCCTTGTTATCAGTATAGAACAGTACGTAAGCTCACATCCTGAATGAATCATAACGGCATAACCTGACTGTGAATTATATTGATAATAATACACAACAAACTAGCGATCTCTATTGTATGGTAATTAGAACTATTGATAAGAGTGGCCTAGAGATGAACTAGCAGTGAGTCAGTGTTGACCGCGAAAGAGCCGAGCCCAAGGGCGAGCTGGGAGGGTGTGCCAGGAGCAGCCACACCTCCTGGCTTTGGTAAAGATCATTGTTTTACATTAACAGTGTATAAGCCAATAACAGGATCTTGGATACACCAATGGGTAAATGTTCCGAAAGTTGTCGCAGTTCAGTAACAAGTTTTAACAGTTTATTCGTTTTATTTATAATATTTTCCAGAATTTAAACATATCATGGAAAAGATAATGTAACTATGGATAATGAGAAGATTTCGATAACAATTTCATACAAAAATAAACGTTTCAACTAGCATTTTGAAGTACAGAAGATATATGTTTGTTGAAACGTTCACAATCATATGAAATGATTGCCGAAGTATAAACTTTTCCCATAATTACATTTCCTTTTCCATACTAAAGTTCACGGTAACTTAAGTATGGAAAATATTATAATGGAAATAAAAAGTTAGAACTTGTTGTGACTCATCTCGAAGCAACGACCTGCGACATAATTACCCACCAATGCATAGACTGCTGCTGATGCACACGCCAATAATGGGTGAAGATACAATTGGTCGTTTAATACGAAATGTCTTTATTGACAATGCTTATGTTGATTATCCAGATTGAGTTACAGAGCTCATATGAATCCTCTATTTATTAATAATATTTACAATAACTATAATCGAAAGAGCATTCTTTAGTCTGCTATAAAATATGACATAACCATGGAAACACGCCATTTTCGTTCAATTTCTTTTATGAATATAATTTAGACACTCGGCAGACAAAGCTGAAAGAAACATTATCACCGAGTTCGGGAAAGGGTGTTGTAACGAACGGACTATTCGCCGTTGGTATGTGACACAGATCAATTCATTTCTCCTTCCTACCCAGAGGTGAAACCATCACATCCAAAAAACTGCAGGGATATCGATATGATGCAACAAAACGTATCGAAAAACCTACCTGAATTGGTTAATCGGAAGGGACCTATACTCATATAAGACAACGCCAAACCTCCTGTTTCACGACAGACAGTGGATAAACTAAACGAGCTGGGTTACGCAGTCCTCCCGTATCCAACTTATTCGCCAGTCTTATATCGGGCTGATTTCCATCAGTTCTGAAATTTGAACAACTCCCATGAGGGTAAAATTTTTGAAAACGATTCTGAAGTCGAAAACGCATTTTTGAGAATTTATTGCATCACAAAACTTTCAAACATCACAAAATTTCAGTTCTGGGATTGAAAATTTGATAACATGTAGGGGAAAATGTACAGAAAATGAGGGCGAATAGTATGAATATGAATAGTAGTATCGATTTTATACAATTCTTTTACTAAATAACATTTCCTTTGAAAACAAAAAATGTATATGGAACGACTAAATAACAGGGAAATTTTAAATAGATCAAATTCTATATATGGCACATACCACAAAAGTTGACTTCTATCCATTTCGATCTCATTAGATATTTTATTGTTTTAGAATAATCCAAACTCATAATACAAAAAAAAATGTCAATGATGTTATCATAAACATGTAGGGGAATCTTAAGATTGCACCTCAAATTGTTCTGATCTTACCCGAGGAAAAAGCTGATGATACACCTGTTTGGGCCGATTACTATTAGGTTGTATTTGATTACTAATGTTGAATGATAGCTAATTGATATAATGACATCATTAGGTAACTGTCGGCTATTTAAACAGCTTTTATCAGCAGTTTCGAAGAAAGTTAAAATATTGAATATAATATTATTCTGTACTAGGACTAAAAAATAAAAAATTGCCACGGGAAAATCTATTTTTCAATCAATTTTATATCAAACTTTATCACATAAATCGGACCAGACTTTAAGTCTTAGTAAATGAACAATGAAGAAGATTTAAAAAGCATATTCAAAGTATTTCAATATAACGAAAATAATAATTTTTCACACATAACTAATAATATCAAATACGCATATTATGAAATAGCAATATTCCTATATATTTAGAAATTGAGCAGTTTACTTTAGTTTATTAACACGGATAGGCAGTCCATCAGCCGTGTTCTCGCTCACCACACAACAGACGAATGAGGTTATTAACTCCTCTTCCTTGACATAGACAAATGATGGATCTGAATTCCTCCTATAGGGTAGGAGGTATCATTCATTGCAGTTTTCAGCTCTTTTCAAGACAAATATACACAATAATATTATGTGTGTATGTATATGCACATATAAGGAAAGTTCTCGCAAAACTATAATACTGATTTTTTTTTATCTCATCATTAGAATATTATCCATCACAATGAGACAATAGTTCAATGTTTAAAATTATTCTTAATTTCATCCTTTAAACGTTTAATCATGCCTAACAGTTTAATGTAATATTATTATATATCGAGTTATAATTTATGTCATTCCTATATTTATTTCACATTATGGATGTTCATATTTATTTTACCAAAACATTATGGAAAAAAAAAAAAATAAAGCTAATAAAAAATATAAAAATAATAACTATATATATTATTAGGACATTAAATTATCTGAAACACCATCCACTTAATACCCACACTAATTTAAAAAAATAAACTGCTACTAAATAAAGAGCTACTTATGTAGAAACAGAATTAAAAATGGCGTACATAAATCAAATGTTTTATTGTTTAACCACACTTTTAAAAAAATTATCAAGCTGATAAATTTAAATAATTATTATGCTTACCATTTAACATAAAATTTCAATTAATTATATCAAGGCATTACGGTGTGATGTTCCCACGAGACATTATAGTGATTTGTCATGATATAATGGGCGCTGTCTAAATAGACGTAACTAAGGTAATTAACCAACTAGGGCAACTCAGCTAATTTTAGCGATACAGAAAATATTAATTAATCACATAATTAATATAGAACAGAAAATAAAATTCATTAATTACAAATAAAAAAAATACAAATTTAATGTTTTTAATTTTCATATCCCAGGTACAAAGGCTATTTTGGATCTTTGGAAATTTGAAGTTACACTACAACTTCATTACATTGACTTCAAAAATAGCAACTAATGTGTTACGTCAATAATTAAGTTTTCCAAATATGAAAGATTTAAAAATAAATTAACCACCTATTTCAAACCCATAGTTCTCAGTTCCACAACTTTTCAGAAATGCCATTAAGTCTTTGGAATTACTATATAGACATTAAGATTTTCTATTTGTCAACGTTAAAGAGAAATTTAGTTATTGACTATTCATTTTAGGAGATTTTTTAACTGTATGATTTTTGTGACTTTTATCATATGTTTTATGTTTTCCATTATATCATGAATAAGATTGATAGAAATATATATCAGGTAAATTTCTGGCAAATATTCTTTAAGATTTCGAGAACCAAGGTGTAATAATAAAATACACAAAATAAAATAAACGAATCTACGAATTTACGAAAAAATAAAATAAACAAAATCAAAATATTCTTAATATGTAAAAAAACAAATTGAGCTCTTTAATTGCAAAACTGAATAAGAATGCATAAAAAAATTTATCGCGTTAAAGCAAGTGTGCATTTGACTAGGAACTTGTTTGAAATCAATAAAAAAATATATAAGGTCAAAATAAACTATAATTTATAAATTTTCGAATTATAGATGGAAAATGCAGTAATTTATAAAGAGAAGAAATAAATAAATAGAATATTTCCATAACGAAAAATTTTTCTGAAAAAAATCATTTTGATAAATTTGTTATATTTTATGTAGACTATTTCTAACAGTACTGACATAAAATAAATTTGGTAAAGATTCTTCTCAACAATTATTAAATCTTTTTACAAATTGAACATTAAGATTTATTGATTAATTAGATGGGATCATTACTTCATTTAGATTTGACTGGATAATTCTAATGATGGATTGAATCAGTCAGAGGGTGCAGTCAATGATTACACAAAATAAGCATAACTTATTTTATTGTGCCGACGATTCGGCCTAAGATGTTGGCCATCTTCAGGGCTAGGAAAGAGACAGACAATAACTATACAAAACATAGCAGTACCAAGGGAGAATATGAAATCACACTTAATTTACTTGTTATTTTTGAAGCAATAACATATAGGTTTCATTTTTATAATAAAAAATAAATTTCAGATAATAAAAAAAAAAAAAAGAAACTACGAGGCAGAAAGGAGGACAGAGTACTTAGCAAAGACAAAGGCTGGTTACTGATAAGGCTTAACTTCCTCAACAACTGAGGAGTTAATGGGACTCCAATGTTGGGATAGTTGTCTTTAAAGTGTTCATGAGTTCCTTCTTAAAACCACGGAAGCGGTCAACTTAACAATTCAGAATATCATTACTTCCAAGTATAATTCTCCTATTTAGTATAAATAAATATGTATAAGTGAAAATAATTCATCAAACTAAATGGAATATTCATTAGAAATGTGAATAATACTTACAGTCTATACTTGCAGACAAAGCAATATAGATCTAGGCATTATTAAGATATAAAAATTCATGTTGTAAATCAAGACAGTTATACATTTTTTAAAAATATTCGTAAAAACAAAACGAAATTAAACTAAATGATAACTGAATATTAATTAAAACTATACAATACAATGCAATTCAAACAAATTAAATTAATGTAAAAATTAATTAAATTAAGTCGATTTATAGTTGAAGATTAATGCGTAAAACCAACGAGTCATAAACTTTTTATTTATTTATTAATTAAATTGTAATTTTGTAAAGATAATTATTGTATCCTGAGTTCAATTCGTGTAGCATAGAAGTAATTTTCGAATATTGAAGGTATTTATCTATTTATAGATCATGTGTTCATAAAACATTTCAAGTTTAAAAATTTAACTTTAAACGGATGATACTATAAGTTATACTTTATGATACTTTAAGTTAAAAAAAAAATTATTTGTTAATTCCAAAATTATACTTTTTAGTTTTTTAATGCAGATTATTACTCAATTTTATTTTTAAAATGAAAATCCGAGAGGATTTCGCTATAACTATAAATTACCAAGAATTTTAATCAAATTTCAAATTCCTTGCCACGGTACTAGCTCACACACTTCCACAGTACTGACATAAAATAAATTTGCTAGAGATTCTTCTGAAAAAATATTAAATCTTTTTACAAATTGAACATTAAGATTTATTGATTAATTAGATGGGATCATTTATTGCGACGATAATGATAATGATTTCATTCTAGATATGACACGGAACTGTAAAAGTCATAAGTTTTCTCTCGGCTGCAAGTTAGATTATACTAATACTTATTTATATTATACGCACTTAGTATATTCATAAAGAAGTGATGAAATACGTTGATGAGGATAATATTGATATAAAAATTTTATAAACGGAATGCTAATGGATGACCAGTGAGAGCAAACAGTACAGAACAACAGAAGTAGCCCAGACCGATCAGCATCACTTCTCTTAAATATTATAAAACCCAGGTATAGGCAAGCTGAATTAAAGAAGCTAAACAGATCAACAAGACCTTTATAGATTTGTTATGAACGAAATATTAAATGGTGACTTAATGTACCAGTATCTTTATGATTGAACAGGAGAATGCGAAACCGTAATGGCCCCAATTAAAACAGTAAAGTAATCCGGCGTTAAAGCTAATTGGATAGAATGTTAGAAAGGAACCTGATAGATTCCATCTCTAACGGCAATTAAAACCAAGAAACCAAGTCATATCTGCCAGATGATTCGCCAAGTGCAAGTATAGGAAAGGTTGATCTTTAAGCTAGTTGTTAATTATATTAGACTGTTACAAAGTCAACAAAGCTGTAACGTGGAAAGGAGGGACGAAGAGAAGGGGCCAGCAAGCGAAGAAGACTTACGTAAAGGTTACAGAGGCGTGGGCCAAGCAGAGGAGAAAGTGGGTTAGTGGGTTCCCATCGTCCATCGTAACCATCATCCAGTTTTTGTTCTTCATTCCTTTAATTATTAAATGTTTCAATATCTGAGGAATTATATGAAACAAAGTTGGAAGGAATAATATTGACCAATGATGTCCAAGATAAGCTGGTATAAACAGATGCCCTTAAAAATGAAGAGGAATTACTTCGGAGTTTCCCATTTCACAACACCGACTATACCAAAACCTCTCGCCTTATTTAACCTTTTTTGTGTCAAGGGATACATGTAATTTTATGTGAATGTGTATTTATTTTTTAAAACTAACTTTTGAGAAAATGTATACGAATCTACAAAACACTGTTCGCATGGTATTCGAAAAAACCCACATTAATCCATTGCCCAAATAATTGCACCCTTAGTTGAAATGGACCTCTAGAAAATTCAAAGGATTTTGATTATCACTGCTTTAATTAGATACATAAAATTTGCTGTTGACTTTTACTCATTTATATCTATCGTTGTGCTACAACGCTTGTGTAGGACTTGGTCTCCTCCAACATAGTACGCCAGTCTACTCTAGTCCCTTCTGCCATACTCCAGTCCCTGGCACCCAGGACCGATCTTGCATCACCGCAAGATCGCTGTTTTTAGTCATTTCGCTTCCTCAAAATGTATCCAAACCACCATCAGTCGTGATCGAACCCTGACTGTAATTTAAATTATAACGGATTTAGCAACAGCTTCCCCAAACCTGTACAATTCGACAACAGTAGTTCGTAGTTAACTATAGTAAAACGGTTCTCGGCTTGCTCTGCCTGATGAAAATACTAAGGAAAAAACATGACCAGAATGAATCGGTATGCAATGTGTAAGAATACAATCTGAAAGTAAAAAGACATGCTGGCTTCTCTCATAAATCTCTGAATGTACTGATTGTGTGTCCAATTTTCCGCTGCTTTCAAAGTACCGTGACCAATTCAGCTCAAGAATGTCATTTTGGGCTGCGCATTTAAGGAATCAGTCCTACCCAACCAACCTGTGCCTTAGATAGATATTATTGGTTGTATAATTATCAAGATATAAAAATAATAACGAATTTAAAAAATAAACATCATGTCATTTATCTATAGAATCGATCGCTTTGCGACTTTTACTACTGAGTAAAATTTATAAATCACGGTACCGGCCCAATTCCCCTACGAGGCCAAACTCGCGAAGCCAAACCACCAACAATCGAAGTTGACATAATCAAGACAAAAACACTCGCACCGCAGAACACCGTGGCATCACGTTCTAGTACGGCGCTGTGGTGAGCCAACATCACAGGAAATGAAGTCTGCAATGAATTTAATAATAACCCAATTATGGATTATATTATGCTAATAACCAATATTGACCAATTACTGACAGTGAAATCCTAAAACGCGGAGCTGATACTTAATTGGTTGAGTATAACTTAAATTAAATAAGTCTGTAGAAAAATCATGCCCGTTCCAACTGCAAGAGTATAGCACTAATCAAATATTTATCATTATTTTATTCACAGCCTGCTCTTCATCTTCCTGCCCTGAAGATGGCCTAAACCTTACGTCGAAACGTAGGCACGATAAAATAAGTCATTATTATTTTGTGTAGTTCATTGAATGATAAGTTTAATTCATATTAATTAAAATTTAATAACTCATTGCTATATAGTGATCCAGATAGATTAACTTCTTTTAGTAATATATAATAATAACCTCAGTAAAAGAGACGAATCGACATGATTATTTATAACCAAAATGGCGGAAGAGCATCAATGCCCGGCCAGGTCAGCCAACTGCTCCCGCAATGCGGTTAGTATTTATTAACGACCGAACATTTTTGTAAGTCGTAAATCTGCATAGCTCTCATATCGTCCGCTATCTGAACCATTATTTCATCCATATATTTTTTTTTTTTAACCTATTTTTACGAATATATGAAAAGAAAATTTCGATATTTATACGTTCGGATAAACATTTGGTATGATAAGGTAGAAGATTGTGTTTTATACAATGCAGCAAACCTGATGATACCACAATAAAAGCCAGGCTCGGGGCCGAAGACCGTTAAGACAAATAATCGGTACCGGTTATTTTCAACGTGCCATGACCCCGGGCATCCAAGGGCTAGAATCAGCTTTTCAAAGGAACAGGTTACATAAAGTTGTAACAACTTTGTTGGAAACTAAACATAGGTACTTGAGGCGTTCAGGATCAAAAACGCATAACTCGAAACTTCAAAATTGATAGACCTTTTAAAAATGTTCGCTAGTTTAAACAAACTTCTGGTTCAGAACCGGATAAATATACATTTTCTCCAACAATAGTCGAGTTGGAGAAAATTGCTTGACTAAATATGAAAAAGTAAATTTTTGGAATTTTAGAGTTGTCCGCTAGTGATCATGAAGGCTTCACTTGTAGTTGAACTATTCAAACTGGCAGCAGAAAATAAACTTTGACCTCTGTTAAAACTCTTAGTTACTGCCCTATACTAAACAAGAAAAAACAAAAAAACACTGTAGTGAAGGATATTGTGTTTAATACTTTGTAGGGACTAACTGTTACTACGCCAAAGATTGGGCAAAGGAAGACTTTGACCAAGATGAGGCTCAATAATTATTCAATAAGGTTATCCACTTCAAAGATGCTGGATGACCAAAAGGAGGATATCCGTGCCCTTTATAGGATGTTAACAGAATAAATAATCTACCTGCTATGACCAGATTCGAACTCGGGACTTGGTGATCAGAAATCAAACACTCAACATAATGAGTACCCCTCTACCTCCAAACAATTGAAAGTTAATTCAGTTAATAATCAATTTATTATACGAATCCATTTCGAAATGAAATAAACTTACTCTTTAATGAAGCATAAAGCAAAATGTTTGCTTGAAAACTAAAACTTGATTAGCTTAAGGCTTACAAGTAACCGTTAAGTTGGCCTGCAGCCAAGGCCACTAAATCAACCCAGCCTTCGTAGCGATGCACTTATAGAGGTACTGCGTTTACGAATAATAATCTAAAGCTAAACGAATTTTCAATATTTTTCTAATAATTTGATGGTGGATGGATGCAAGGATAGGAAGTAAAAGGTATTGAAATATCCTCCAAAATGAGTAATCACAATTATCGTATTAAATAAAAACGGATGGTTTTATAACAATTAAGTTATCACCATTCCTTTACGACTAATCCCAGTCATGCTAGTGCATGCCATCATGCTACATGTTTATCAAAATATAGCAGATAAATAGAAAACCTGTTAGGAGAAAGAATATTCAAACGGATGGATTATATTAATCCAGAACTTGGTAAGATAATGACATACAAAAGGCACTGAAGAAAACATAGTGGATACGAAGTAGAAACTAACGACAGGAAGAGTAATAGAGAAAGCCTAGAGGAATAATTCAGACCTGAAGAAATCCTAAATAATAATAAAAAAAACTCCAAATAAAAATAATGTTAATATAAGAGATCTGAATGAAAAATTAAAGTAAATTGCAGGAAGCAATGAGTAAATTAGAGACATTCGATGTCAAAATAAGTAACATAATTGCAAATTTAATCTATTTTTAGGGGTAACATATATACCCCTGAGCTAGATTAAAAAATTTCCAATAAAACTACTAAAGTTTCGGACTGAGTTAAATATACCAGTGGATATCTTGAAATGTACTTGCTTTGTATACACAAACTTACATATTTTGTATTCAGTCGTGGCTATATAATACAGGAAAACAGGAAGAAAGGGCTAATATAAAAAACCGAGACTGAAATATAGACAAATTTGTGGTGTCACATGGCCAACAGAGGAAGTTGACATCTTGATCTACTAGACACGGCCATTACGATCCCAACGAACGGCCAACTGCTGAGTGGAAGTCGTTATCTGCCTCATTACAGTCTTCACCTCAGCTAGGGGGCATTGGTCCTCCCTTTAGAAGCAGTGAGTTATTTAGGAAATGTACTACTACCGTTATGGGAGCGGAGTTGTAGAGCGCTGAGTTCCCGTGAAGAAGGTCCTAGGTTCAAGTTCCGCTACTGGCAGATTTTAATTGAATGTGTTAGAAGCCTAAGATGGATCCTATGGGATCTAGACCCTCCTGGCGCTCACCCAGCCACTATAAAATGAGTACGCAAAGGGAAAACTCCTGTGGCTGAGCGAGATCTAGGATAAATCATCTCCCTGCACAACCGATGTCCAAGAAACAGTACAGTATCTACCACTTACCTGACTTTTATTTTTTTTACTAGTACTGTTATGGGAAAGGATGACAGAAATGTTACCATTATCCCAAGATAATTTTCACAAGAAAACTTGACCCCTCGGCATTTTTGAATTTTAGACTCACAAAGGTTTGGAATATAAAATCCCTGAATTATAATATATACATATAAGGAGTTATATATATCTGAAACTTTAAGAGTTGTAACAAATAAACTGTTGATTACATTATTGAAAAATGATACGTTACTTCGTGATTAGCTTAGATAAAGGAGCTACATTTGTTTTTCTTTAAACTTTTCGGTCAACTATTATAAAACTAATTTGTAGGTTCAGAGCATTTTATAGAAACGGTATTACCTGTTTAATGCCACGGGTTTTTTCAGGAGCTTATAAAAAAACAATTATGAACTAAATAAGACGGACATAGTAAGCGTAATTTCTGAATAATTTGCCTCCCGATTGCTACTAAAGGGAGAATTTTCGCATTTTCCTTAAAATTGACAAAGATGGCAACCCAATGAGGCCTACAATTTCCGCGATGTTAGCACTAATGAGGATAAAAGTAGTTAAGGAGTACAATACAAAAGCCTGACGAGGGTTAGTGGAAGAGGTCAAGTCAAGACTCCCCCTCAATTTTCTTTTATTTTCGGCGTCCTTCGTTGTATCACATGGCAATTAAATGGAAGGAAAAGTGACCATATTGCGACATTCATTTCTAATATTCGGTGATGATAGTCGTAGTTGTATTATCCAACATGTAAGCCATGCTAGCAGGTCTGATCCAGTTATTTGGCCAGCCATACTTGAATAAGAAAGGCATAATCAAAATATTTTGCGCATTTCAGAATATCCTCTCACTTAATAGACTAAGAGATCCACCTAGAAAGAGTTATATGTGGTGATCCCAGCCTCTAGAAAGTGGATGCTCTTAATTGGGGGAAAACTTGGCGGTTGAGTGTCATTTCGGCCAAATCTGTTTGTTCAGAAACAGTACAGTCCCTATCATGTACCGAACCCATTATCCTTCATTGGTTGAAGTGATAGGGGTTTAATGGACTAACTTCTATCAATAAGGTAAAACTGACTTAATAAAAACTGTCTAGCGAAAAGCCTAATTTGGTAACGAAAAAAGTATCTCAAAGGAACAAAATCGGTTGTTGCCACCTTGATATATTGATTTAAAATACAACAGCAGACTCAATTGAAAAATACTGTCAATGATTCAAGTTGTTAAATCTCCCTGGTTCGTCAACATCTTAAAACATGAAGTGTACGGCGAAAATCTACAAACGTCTTATTCATTTGAAAAGAAAAGATATATGTCCAGGACCGGGACTCGAACTGGAAGACCCGGGTTCGAGTCCCGGTCCTGGACATATCTTTTCTTTTCAAATGAATAAATTTAAAAATTAATAACAACTAAAATAAAATAAATTACAAACGTCTTAATTGGAAAAGGTACCTTTGACACAAAGGTCGTTCTCCGATTTTGGAGGTATTTCAGCCACAAAGCTTCTGAAATATAATGAGCATTATCAATGAGTGTGTTTTTTTTCTCCTCTCTTTTTTACCTCTCTTTAGATAATATTACTTTTCACTTTGAGATACAAGTAGATAATCTAACAGAGATTAAAATAGCCTCAATCATGCAGTTTTTCGTCACCCCTTAACTATTCTGAGTAGTATAAGAATATATTTTCGGGAAGGGAACATCGTGCTGAGATTACCAGGCACGCGGGTAAGAAGCAGCAACATTGTACATTCTCTTACACTATCAGTTGCTCCCAGAAAGCGAAGTGTCATTTTATTACTTATTATCAATAGAAGTAAAAAAATCAAAACACTTGGTTTTGACTACCGAAAATGAATTTAAAGATGGGTTTCAATCATTCTTTTAGATATAGGAACCTAAAGGAAAATAATGGATTAAGTAATAATTAAACAAAACATTTTTTAATTTCACCATCGGCTCCCGATATTTAGTATATTTCTTTTAAATGTTTATTTTATCATAATAGAAATAAATCAAAAATATTATTTTGAGCATTTTATGAACATTCGTAGTGGATGAATTCGGAGTGCTAAAGAGCAGCCTCGTTCGTTCTCACTCAAAATTATTATTTGCAATATTTTGGAACGTACAAAATGCATTTAGAGATTTTTTTTTTCCAAAACCCATATAAATAAGTAGTTCTGAAGTGATTCTTGCTTATGTTAAACTTGACGTTAAATAAAAATAACTATAATGATGTTGGTTGGGATTGAGAATTGTATTCAAGTTTAAAAAATTGAAAGTAATTATTATATGTGGGACTTCCAACATTTCTTGCCAAACCAGACATAATTCATGTTAGGTCTAGTATTGAACCAAGGAAACTAAATAGTAGCCTCATCATATAACTTATTCTTGGATACATATTGCGAACCCCTCAAGGCATTATCTCTACACGCCAAAACTCTAATTTTACAAATGGAGAATGTAAAAGAGAAACTTTGTTAATGAACTGTTAACAAAAGTACATTAAAAGACCATTCAGTCGGTCCATTCCCTAGCTAATGGAAACTGCACACATTACACATTAATGTATAAACTTGAAAAGTATCTCAAGAGTCTGCTAAATGTGTCACCATTGAAACATACTCAGAGAATACCATGTTTTTAAAACATAATTAGTTATATATAGCGTTATCTATGCAAATATATATATATATATATATATATATATATATATATATATATATATATATGTCTATGTTATGTCTGCGTTATATAACTATAGAAGGAAAGGAAGTTATCGCTGTCTGACATAGCATGTATGCAATGCAAGCAACTTCCAGTAGGACACCGGAGCCTCTTTGGATCTCTGTGATCCTTGAGAAAATAACTTGAATAACTAGTTTGATTATATTTACAAAGACTACATCATTGTTTCAAAAGAACAAATAAATAACAAACTTGTCCCTTCTATTAAATAAGACCATTATACGGACGTCAAGGAACAACTACCTCGACGCTATCTCCTTCAACATTAGGCGACAATATTGGTTGTTTTTTTGCAAACGATTTTGCATATCAAAGAGACGCGCCGTCTAAACATATCGTAACCGTTACAGTGATGTCCAATATGTTTTAAAAAAATACACTTTATTGGGTAATTTTAAAATTTTGAAAAACGGCGAAAAAGGATGGAATACCAGAGACTTATATCAGTTCATCCTCATTACCCTTTAATGCCCTGATTATATACGGAAAGGGTCCTAGCAAAAGGCAATATACTTGTTATATGTTTTATGTTGTTAAGCGCTTTAATAATTTTTTTCTCTCTCAGCTTAATTCTTGTTATTTGGCTTTTATTATATTTTTATGTGTTTATATTTACTTTTATGTTAATTAAATATTGTATTATTCTTATAATGTATCCCCGTGGCTAGATATTTATTTATTAAATCTTGTACACCCCTGTTATTCTTAAGGGACCAGGTCCCAGAATAAAACTATGTTTCTATCCTATTCTATTCTGAACTAAAAAAACGAACTCGATCTGTTAATTAATCAAGTGAATGATCAGAATTTACAGAATATGCCGTGATATTCAGCAACCTTCCAGCCGAATATGACCGCGGGTAGTTTAAGAAAGAATATGTTACTGAATTTTCGGTTTTCGCTCACTAATGAATAAACGACATTATTATGTAATATTAAAACATGAACCGAAACAAAACGACACGAAAAATAATTCGCAACAGACTGCTGCACGAGAGAATGACATACCCTGGCCTTGGAGACCATTTTTATTAGGTAACATTACGAAAATACCGGAACTGAACATTTTAAAATCACCCTACCAAAACAAAAGTAAACATGAAATACTTGTTTCCAAGGATATTCTTCAGACCGGTAAACAACTAACACAGGCCCACAGAACTCGCCACGTTAACCTTGTAGTAATAGAAAACAAAACGCAACTCGTATGAGAAAACTCAGAATCAAAAAATATGAAGTCTGTATGAAATCCCATCGTAATCTATTGTATAAGGCAGTAGATTCTCATTAAATTAATTTATTTTCTCAGGTTATTCCGTGCTTTATGTAGTGTTTCTCTTTGTTATATAAATAAGTTTTTAGTGAATATTGTGTTATATTTTATTTTTCAGAGCAGTTTGTAAAGCGGACGGACCGAAACGGAGTCATTTCTAATACCCAGAATTCTCTTTCTTTTCTTTTCTTCACACTCACTTATGACCGCGCATCTCTCTGACTCTTCTTAAAAGGCCTTATTATTTAAACATTTTTAATTATTATATTTTCTCTCTATTATACAAAAAATAGAGAGAAAATATATAATAAGAGAAAATGGTTATTACGATGTAATATTTATTTTATAAAACAAACATGGGATGAAAAAAATTAAGTTGAACTGATGAAATTACATATATACAATTACGAAAAATAGGATGTACATTGATGTTAAAATTAAAATGATGAGATAAAGACTTGAAATTTCTTCTTAATTTTCCTGCTAGCACCATATTGAAAAAATATATATAATCTGACCTACTTAAAGAAGACCTGTAAATTACAGTAATACAATTTGTAAACCAGAGATTGGGCCACCATTAGCCCCCTACAAATTTTAAAAATAATTTACATGCTTCAAAATTCATTATTTATTTTCAAAAGGGACCAACTTTTCCGATGACCATTATTCCATTTTAAGCAACAAGATCATATTTTTTTCAACTTGAAGATATTATGTCTTTTATCAGAGACCATTTTCTGGTCATGTACAGCTGACTTCTGCGAAATAAGAATAGATGTGATTAGTTCAAACGTTAATTTAAAAATTAGAGGTTGCTCAACACGACCTAAGATAAAGTTTATTTCATCCCAAAATGAACAGCTTGTATAAGTTATAGATCATAAATATGAAATAATTCTTTTTATATGGCGATTTAAAAGGCTTGCTAATAACCATACTTATGACAAATTATTCCAGTCAACTACTTAAGCCACTATCCGATAAGAGACAAAATAAAGACCCACACGTATTAAGTTCAAGGCTCCCGGAAAGGAGAACTAAGTTACTCTAAGGAATCGTGAACACTTCTTCCCTGTTTTTTTCCAGAGCCAGAATCATGATGCTTATAAAGATGGCTGCGAATCCGTTCCCACGGCACGCCCAGTATTTCCACACAACGCGGACGTTCTGTTACATAATTCAGAATACGAAAACCAGGCGCAGGGGAGAGTAGACAGGCGTATGAGTGAAATAACTAAGCATTCGGGATGTACGTATAAAATGTTAACAGATACTTTTATATACACTAAATTATTAAAATAAAACAGAATAAGCATTATATTATCATTCTTAAAACAAACATGGAATACTCTCGTGAAAAAGAAACTTCACTTAAAATTCCGAAGAAAAATGTTACCGCAATTAATAATATATTAAATTAATACACAGTTCACGAAATTACTTAACATCTATTTATCAAACTTTACCATAAAAACAACTAGGTGTTTTACAGAAAAAATATAAAATTTTAACTGAAGTTTTAGGATGTATAAACTAACATTAAGCGGGTGATATAAATGACAAAAACGCATATTCATCTCTATCATTTTAAAAAAATCCACATAAAATGGTATTTTAGTAAAATATATAAGACCTCGAACTCCATCTTACTCTGGTGTTTTCTAACTAAGTGGACCTCACAAACATGTATAACATCGGGGCCTCAAAGTCTAGGTCTGTCACTAAATTAAACTTATGGTTCAATATACTAACCAGTTTTGGAACATGTATTCCAGTCATTCATTATAAGGTATTATAAGGAACTACAATACTCTTCAGCTTTATTTTTCATGGTTTTAGTTAAGCATATATATATATATATATATATATATATATATATATATATATATATATATATATATATATATATATATATATATATATATATGTTATAAGAAGTTAAACAACCAACCCTAATAATAATAACGATTTATCACCCTCCTTATTGAAGCTGTGATGTGATATATTCGATGCAGACATCTTTTAAACCGTAAGATTAATTTAATTTGCTAGCATCCAACCATTAAACACTTAACCAGAAGGCTCAAAAGTTAGTGAAATGAAGCATGGGCTCAAATCCCACTAGCGCCCTTTGCGGTGAATAATGCGGCAATCCCACCGCCCAATACTCACTCACTCCTACTACATACATACACGTACACGTACACACAAGCACAAACTAATATATATATATTACTTTCGTATATATATATATATATACTTTCTCACATAATATATATATATATTCGCCATTACATATATATGTAATGGCGAACGAGTTTATATATATTTTTTTTCCAATAAGAAATGAAAAAAGGCAATTGCCAACAAGACAGTTATTGATGATTGACGTTTCCAGTTAAGACCTAACAATATTTCCCCAACAAAGAGGCTAGCAAGAAAATAATATATACAATCGAGTCGATCCTTTCATGAATACAAAAGCGGACAGAGGAAACCGTTTGAAGAAGGACGCCACAAGGCAAGTGTCGACCCAGTTTCGATATATTAACAAAAAAAATAATAATACTTCGGTCTGTGACTAAATGAGGAATCTTGAATAAATTTGAAACTATCAGCTACATTTTTTGAAACTTAATGTACCTCCCAAAAATAAAATGTTATAACAGAAAAATATTGCATAACTCACTATCTCCATTATAACAACTAATCTACTTCAGATATAATTACATTAAAATACATGATGTCTTATAATCTATGGGGAAAAAAAAATCTAAAAAATATACATTTTCTCAGAACACAGATAAAATATATTACATAATACATTTTAATAATAATTATTGTGGGAAGAAATAACTACATGATAAAATAAAATACATGATGACTTATATACGAAAAAATACCATGTTAAAGTTTAAATTTTCTTACAACAAATATAAAATATATTACTGTGGTACTAATATATATTTATAATGATAATAATAATGATAAAAAAATATTAATTATTGTGAAAATCTATATGTTCCCTATAAAATATTCCCAAGGAAGAAATCGATCTCCATAAAATATAATGCAACACATCTAATCGTATTTATTACACTTAAATCAGTGGTTCCCAACTTGGGGTGCGCGCGAGAACAGTTGAAAATAAATTAAAAATTCCCCATTAGTTTTGGTTATTTTTCTCTAGTACTTCTTTATCTTAAGTTGAAACTTATAGTATACAGTAGTATATTGTGATAGTAAAACTCAATAGTTTTTCATATATCCATACAAATTTTGTGCAGAGGGGCTTGGAGGGCTTCCAATAGAAGAAGGAGGGCTTGTTACAAGATTGGGAACCACTGATTTAAATTATATTCACTATAATTTATACTTTATTTTATTTGTTATTGATTTTATTAATTTTTAAATATTTTTATTTGAAAAGAAAAGATATGTCCAGGACCGGGACTCGAAGATGTATACTTGGTAATAATCAGTTTGGTTTGGCGTAAGTTGACACCACTTCTTAAAAATTACGTAAAGCCCCAAAAACGCAAAAAATACATTAAAATGAAAGTAGTAAAATAAAATGGCAGTCATTAGATATACTCTTATAAAATATTATTGGATATATATCTTTTTTTCTGGATGGGATAATAATAAAATTGGCGGACCATTGATATAATCGGAAAATATTTTTAAGCGTTTTATTCCGATAAATAAGTAAAGATAAGGAACACATTATGAAGCAATATATGCCATAATTTCTTTTTCTTTTAGAAGTAGTTTTAAAAATCGATTTTAAAACATTTTTAAATAGCATTAATCGATTAATCGCTGTATAATAAATTGTGATGTAAGACTGATAATTAGAAAACAATGGCACACTAAGGTAACAAGGACTTGGCCTTGAACAACACTTGCCCTCCTAACAGGTGTTACACTGACATTGCTCAGGCTCAGACCAGAAATAGCTGAGGTAAAAAAAAAAACCTTTTGTATAACTCCTGTACGAGCAAACAAACAAAATGACTGCCTAGGAAAAATTCGCTAAAACCATTCACACAGTCACTAGAGGTAATTTTAGAGAATTTAACTAGTTTAGAATTAAAATGGAATTAATGCCTATAAAAAATATATAATGAAGGTAATAACAAATAGGAGAAGTCTACAAGAAAACAAAGTCGAGTTCGTATTCACATGATTACGAAGATTAAGTGTTGTTAGATTGATACTAAATACAGATCGTAAATGAACATAATACATACTTACATGGCCTTCTAAATAAGTAAACAACTGTTAATTGCAAATTATTAAATAATGAGGTAAGAATGAGTAAATGCCCCGTGGTGAAAGAAGGAACATACGTAGATGTAACAGTATATATACAAAGCACAAGTAAGACATATTAAAAAAGATTTTATACTTTTTTTTCTTTCCTAAACTAAAAACATTAAAATTGACACTAGTTGATTTAGAAACCTAGTAAATTATCGGAAAACATTAATAAAACAATCAATGCAAAAATATTATGGCCTCAAAAAATACAGACCGACTGATGGGAATCAGGAAATAGAAATAATTATTTCAATTTACACAAGAATTTCCACGCCTTCTTGAATTATCAACCCAATTAGGATATTCAACATAATTGGGAATAAGGAAATAAGGAAAACAATAATCGTATACAAAATTTGTTATTAAAAGTGCATCAAACAACAAGCAAACAGCCAACTCGGATCTAGGAAAAAATGAGTTAATATTTAGACTGATGAGTTGACTTGAGGAAGCGGGGTGGCTCAGTACTAGAGCCCTGAGTTGCCTGCCAAAGGTCCTAGGTTCAAATCCCGCTCGCTGGTACCCAAAATAAGAGGGGAAAATCTGGCGTGATCTATGACGAGCCACCTGCCGTTATCCACGAAACAGTAGTTTCTCTAACATGTACTAAACCCAAGATCCTTCGTGTTGTCGTGGTACAGGAACACAGTAGTCAAGGCAATAAAGACATCCCACACCCAGAGCTCCTCTTCAGCAGCCTCTTACAAGAACCGTTTTGTAACTGGAATTAACTATTGAGGTCAACTGTTGGAGTTTAAACATCTTACATTTGTCTAAGACTAGTCAGTTCTGGATCAGTTTCTAACATTCAAACTGAAAAAATAGAAGTTTGTTAATGTGAGGTTTACTTAGCTGTTTTCCAATATTAGTGAAGCGAAGGTTCCAAAAGACTTCAGGTAAGTTGAAGTTGTGAAAACCCGTTTTTATACTGAAGTAGGTGACGTTTTTATACTATAAAAGTGACGTGTTTTCATTGTCCTGTAGCTTAAACGTGTTATAATTAAACATAGCCCGTATATTCGACGTCTTCAAGCTATTTTAGAATGGTTATAGATAGTTATCATGTTTCACGCCATAGAAGATAAACCAGAATTCTCCGGAGTCTACATGTGAAACGGATGTAGTTTAAATATAGTGTTTAGTAGTGTTATATCAGTAAAGTTGGTCGGTGCAAGAAAATAATAAATTTTTAAAAAAATTATATTTAAGAATGAAATGATTCTTACTGCCTTATAATAATAAATTTACAAAATTAATTTCACTGTTACATAAATATGAGCTTTTATATTTGAAAGTGGTATAAGTCCATGTGTAAGTGCAAAGTGAAAAAAACATTTGCTCGTTTGCAAGGCAGTGGTTCCAACAAACCCAAAATGGAAGTAAGGTATGTGGAAATAATGCTTCAAGAGGAGAAACAAGAGCGAAGACATAGGAAATTGCAAGAGCCCGATAAGGGAAGAGCAAGATTAACGAGGCAAGGAGAATAGACGTACCATATCTGAGCTTAGTACTTCGTCCTAAAGGTTCCCAGAATGTCAGCCTTCGCTCCACTGACCTTTTTATCTTCTTTGCCAAAGGACGCTTATCGTGCTCGGGCGCCGAATATGATGGATATCGTAGCATTTGGATATCGAAGAGGAACGGAATGGAAGAATACAGCATAACCTTCATGGAATTTAAAGCCATATTGATATTAATGTCGTTATCAAAATCTAGAACCAAAAAACAAATGCTAATATAATATAGGTAAATAAATATTACAATTCCGAATGGCACTATTCAAAACAAAGTTGTATAGCAGGAAACAAAAGACTGACATCACAAGACATAAAGATTTCAATCTGAACGGATGGTAGGAAGTTCTTTTTTTGTTAGCCAGTTCTACAAACATCTCAAATAAACAATATATATTAATTAGATAAAATCATTAGAATTTCCATTCTAAAATTTCCATGGGCCAGCTCATATCAATATTGAAAGGAAAAAAAACGAGAAACAGCGAAAGCTCTCTTTACAATTAAAATTCAGTGTAAGTTAATGTAGAGCGAAATCGAAGTAGTCACCTTAGATCAAAATACTTTTTTTTTGAGGAGTATTAAATCTAAACAATAATATATAACAAATTAACCACGAGATTTCAGAATAGTGAAATATAACGCGTTGAAAAAATAATTTATTTACTAACTTAGACCTTCTAACTTATCCAGTACAGCTGTACCGGTGTTTATCAATTACCAGACATTTTCTCCAAAAGTTATTTCTAGTAATAATATATATTCTGAAGTTGTCCCGAGGAAAAAAAAAGGTTAGGTACAACAGATCCGAGTTGTGGGTGATGTGCGTGTAGTGTAAGCACTTATCATGTTTGATCAGGGCGACACCGGACTTGCGCATAAATTTAAAAAATGAATCTGAAAAAGTTTAAACATTGTTTAATTATTATATCAGTATAATAATATTGTGAAAAAAAGATATTTTTGCCATTGGTGTGTATTCCAGACTCCACACGGAGAGAACAGCTCGTTTTAGGTAATTTTTAATTCCATTAAAAATTTCGTACGATATATCGCCTTAAATGCAATACATAAACTAAATATAATATACGCGGCTTTTATAAATAAAAATGAAAAATTCAACTTAAAAGTCGAGTCAGGTGCGCATTTTTCTTACATTACCTTACATTTAAGCATTCATAGGAAATTTTAATTATTACATTAAAGATGAGCACATACATTAATACTTTATATATGTTTTATATTTATTAATAACTGACCACAATATTCATAATAGTACAAAAAATTAATAAACACGTGTAATCTTCCCAAAATAAAAATATAAAAAATTAATTAATGGAATTTTAACTTCCTGTTTTCAAAAGGGGCAGCTCGAAAATGAAACGAATGTGAACGAGTTTTAATGGTGAGAACTTAAGTTATGAAACGTTATAAAAGGTCGATTCTTTTAGAAAGTGGTTTTAAATTAATTCCTTTAAGTGTGTTAACTCGTAAATTTACGTACAGTATTTGAGAGAAAACATCCCACTACTAATGGTTCTTTTCATTATTTATAAATACTGATTCAAAGATAGAAAGTACTGAAATAGTAGATACGTACACAGTACGGAAGTACTGATAAAAAAAATATATTTATATTTTAAAAAACTACCATAAAGCAAAAATTAACTCTTGATTTTGATTCTTAACGAATATTGAAAAAAAAAAAAGGAAGGATCAGGGAGTTTCTTTAAAAAGACAAAATAAATAAATAGAACCCAGGATGAGAAATAAAATTAAAACATCTACTTGCTTATGAAAATAAAATAGAAACAATGAAAAGATATCCATGAGAAGAAAATATAAACAATATGCTGATATCAAGAAATACATCCTCGTGGAGTTGAGAAGACCTGAAAGAATGATATATTCAAATTGAGATCGATCTGAGGGAAATACAGTTTTGTTCTCCTACTCGCTTATAAATAGACTGATATCAGTTGTATATAACAAATAAAATTTATATCTGTTTTGTGCGAAATCTTTTATTTATATAGATCGGTTAAGATTGTTTCGTTTGAAGTAAAAATAAATAGATTCAAACAAAATATCTAGTCTTTACTGATTTTGAAAAACAGATATTAGTAGTTAAAAAAAAAAAAAAAGACTGACTACATTACAAGGCATCAAGATTTCACAATGCACTGATGATAGGCAGTTTCATATATGCTAGTTCTACACGCCACACAATATCTCAAATAAGCAGTCCAAACAAGATCTATCAATTTTAAACAATGATTAGTAAGCACTCCTTAGCAAGAGAGCTTAAAAAATAGTAAGGAAAAGATATGTAAGTAGCATAACAAAAGCCGTATAAAGTTATATTTAACAAGCTGAGCAGAAAACAGAAATATAAAAATGTATAACAACAGAGACAAGCAAAATAGTTATTCACCTTACGCAGTATGAAAGAAAAAAAATTATTGTTTCAATAAAATTGCATGTTTTTGTTAAATAATTATTTGTTGACCGTTAAATTTTATAGAGCAGAAAATAGTTCAATTGGAGGTAAAAATAAATGCTTGACGACTAAGAACTATTTACAAAAACCCAACCTTTCGAAACCCCGATTGTGACCAGCCCTGATATGTGTTGTGGATCTTAAGTTGGATTCTAATAAATAGATTTTTACTGCTTAAGTATCTGTTAAATTTATTTTATTTATAACAACACAACAGGTAAATATAATGGTATGGATATTTAACAATTTATTTTGGCTTCCACCCGCACCATTTTCTCATACATGGAAAATATAATAACTATAATCTTATTATTAATATTTTTCCGAAACATATTGAAAACAATATTTATGATGAATTATTTTACTTTAAATCTGAAGGCTAAATGTTACGGAAAACAAACTATATTAAAAATTATTTAATAAATAATTTCTATTAATTAACTTACTTTATTACGCAAAAACAATAAAACAAATTACGCAGTACGTATCTGTCCCTCATTGAAAATACCATACATATTATCAATATTGATCAAATAATAATATCAGCTGTCAGCTTAAACAACTAGATAAGAAAAAAACGCTATCATCTGACTTATACGTTTAAAAGCTTTGATACCTACTTCGATACCAAATATTTCGTTACTAGTTATTTTAATGCTTAGATAAAAAAATTATTTTTTTTATAAAGCTTGCTTTATTTTTTATTGATTTGGCTAAAATTTGACTGTTTAGTGGCCAAACAGAGCAAAACCGTACTCGATGATTTTGTTGTTTTTTTTCAATGATGTTCACAAATAATATTAGTTTATTTTTTGTTCTTTCCAAGCTTTTAATGTTTATTAACTCTCGCTTTGCCCTCATTCCTGGGGAAGAAGCTTAGTTCGGGGACCCCAGTCAAATTGTAAATAGTGTAATTATGGTATGAATGTAAGCAATTATTTTATTTTCAGACTTTATTTTTATTACATTTTTGCAATTATTGTGTTTTTTTTATACCGCAGGTATATATTTTCTGTCTGTATATATTTCTTTCTATTACATTTATTTATTTTATTTTTGTTATGTTTTAATGGAATGATTGTATACTTTCATAGCATGTATCCCCTTACTATTCCTTATTGCCCACAAGTGGCAGATTGCAATAATTCAATAAAGTATATAAAGAAAAAAAAAAATTATTAAATCTTTTACGCTGTTGGAAACATCTATCTTAAGGTGTGTTGAGAGCTTTTGAATTAGATTGAGGGTAAGACTGTTACTATATTTAAACGATCTCTTTCTCTAAACTAACAAAACGAACTACTGAATGTTACTTGAACTCATTAAATTCAAATGGAGATATCGGATAATTTATTACGAGGAATAACTTGAATGCATTCAAAATTGCTACTATTAATATATCTTGATGTGTATGGAGAGTGATATACTATCCCTAGTTTGCAAAGTACGTGTTGTACATATCCCTGATTTGACGAAACGCTGCAGGGATAAATTATTCAGTCAGCGTCCTGACTGGTAAATTATTTACTTGAGCCTCTGTTTTTGAAATCTTTCAACTGCAACCATACCTTTTTTTTCAGATTATAAATTATTCCTTTAATTCAAAGAAAACTAAATGATGACATCAAACATTAAAATTATGGCATGTTCCCCGATATTGAGGAATAATTGAGATACGACATTTCATTAGATGTTTCATAACAATATCAATCATTCCGATAACGATAGATGACACTTGAACATTTAAAAAAGGAATCGGAAACTGTAATACTGTATGATTTCACATCGCAAGTGTTGTGGTTGGAACAATAGATTATCACAAAAGTGGGTTCGCATGTAAAAAAAAAAAATTAACATTTAATTATTTAATTGAGTACTCAATAAATTTCAACTAAATAACAACTGATAACATATCCACAAATAAGATTAGAAATAAATAATTTGACATTGAAATACTATTCCTCGTGGTCAAGGAACTCGTTATTCTATTTACGATATACAAACAAATGCCAAATGCTAAAAAAGAACTGACAATCACTTAACAGTTATATTATAACAGGAAGGGCATGAGCAGTATCTATTCACAGTATCGCTCACATGAATGAGTTTTAATTTTTTCAAAGAATTTAATTCTAACCATCATCACTTGGAAGGTTGTATAATATAAACATGTAGCCGCTATTATGATCAGAATTATAATAACCGCCTCATAAAATCCATTTTCAATGTTCCCAAGTGGCTTTATCCGAATTTAAGACACTACTTTACCACGGCAAATTGATAAATACAATCTCATAGAGATATTTCCATTTAAAAATCCATTAGTATTCGAGCTACCTCCCATCCCATTTCTCAACCCATCTCTATTCATAAAGCTTTCTAACTAACATCATTTATCTGTTTCATCATCCTGCATTTCATACTGCATCATCCACTGCAAGAATCAATTTTCCTCAAATAAAGGATATACGTCGAAGTAAATACTTACGAAGAAAGATCAAGCAATTTTAATTCTTTACAATTATATTTTGTTAATCTGTTCATTTACTATATATATTTTAATTATTTTCCAATAATTAAAACCTAGACAAATGCTTGAACAATTAATTATTGTTATTCCTAGGAGACTAAGTGGGTAATTGAAGAGTTGTCACTAACTTGCCTTTCTATAACAATCATCATAAGAACTTTAAACCTTTTAATACCGGACAGGAAGAAGCAGTGTTTTAACTAGGCCAACGGCTACTGGGGAAGACGAGGTCACCATCCTACACTGCCTCACAGGTTTTTCCTCGTTCGATAAAGCATACGCTATATTACCTTTATAATTTTTAAGAACGAATGAGCTACACAATAGTTGACAAAATAATGGTAATTATAAAATTACCAAATGAATCTTTCAGTTAATTACCTATACAAAATAATCTTTAGTCAAATTTGAACAATAGGAATGAATATCACAATAATTGAAGTGTGATGAATGAAGTGAACATGAATATCCCTAATTACATGAAGTTCATATTTCCAAGTCTACATCTGAATTCTAGTAACCATAACTTTTTTTTTAATTTAAGGTATTTAATTTTATTTAATTTTTTTTAATTCAAACAAAATTAATTCCGCTGTAAAATTTATGTGCACCGACATCTACAGTTTTTAGTAAGCATATAATAATTTTTCTGCATTTAAAATTATTCTGATGAATATGTTCCTTTTTTTTTTCTAAATATAATATAATTAGATATCAATATAAATACATAAGATATATAAAAACTTAGGTGGTATCTGAAATTATCTGTAAAAAAAATCATAAACTGCGAGAATATAATTTTATTCCAGCAAATCATGATGAATGATCTAAAGGTTTAAAACTAAATATAAGATTCACGCAAATCGATTTTTTTTTTAAATTATTTATTTTTCCTAAGAGACGAGAAAACGAGAAAAGTAAATTTATAACTCAATAGAATGAGAATTTTTTTTAAAGGAGATAAATTACGAGGATTAACGTTTGCTGTTCATCCAATATTAACACCACATATTTAGTCTAATATAAATCCTATTATTTCACCTATTTTTTTATTAATATAAAAATTACAGCAATAGCCATTGTATAGATTTGAACTACATGAGAATATACAAGCATATGTAATAATTAGAGTGATCTGATGATACAAAAACTGCAGAGGAGCCGAGAAAGGCGGAGGAGTTGCCATGGAACTGGTTGACCTACAGAAATGGAGGTCAGAGAGAGGGGCTCAGTCAGTAGACAAATCTTATACGAGCAAACCAGTTTAGGCTATACTCCTTAGCTTTAGTTCCTTCTCTGATCGAATCGACTCCAAGGTGAAGGGGAAAACAGCAAGAAAAAAAGATTTAAAATAAAATCAAGTGCGATTGAACTGATAATGGATTCGTTGGAGTGCATATGAACTCGGCTACTTCAATTGAGGAGAGAACTCAAGATGACACGTAACCAAATAAGATAGTCTTGTTTGAAATTGAATATCTAAATCAGTTGAAATACATTGACCATCTAAGAAATCTTTAATACATTAGGAAACAAGTCTTAAGAAATACCAAATGAACACATAATGACATAAAGAAAAGAGCTCAAGAGATTTTTAAAAATGAAAACACATAAAGATAGAAAAATTCTGTTACTTACAATATTTAAACTCATCAAGGAAAAGGAAAATATTTAACTCACCTGAAAAAAAAAATTATAGTTATAAAATAATATATAAGGGTTTGAAAAAATAACTACATACATGTTTTATGATCCTAGCAAAAAAAAGAATATATATATATATATATATATATATATATATATTTAAATTTTGAAACACCAACAATGTAAAATCTTAAAATAACTAATATCAATCAATAACTGTATTTTAAAAAGTTTGTTTGTAAGTGTTTAAAGGCTTAAAACCATTAGATCGTCAAGGGAAGAAAATTTATATACAATTTGAAATAATGCTATAAATGAGACAGTATGCTGTCGCCAAGTGCTATCAATAAATTTGGGCCTAGTACTATATTATTAATTGTTGATAAGTAATAATTAGATTCTACATTGCATTGTAAAAGGCTTCGACAAATTGAAGGTATACCTACCTATCTATATAATTAAAAAAAAAAGAATTTAATAAACCATATTTGGCATAAAAATAATATAAAAAGTATGCAAGATTATTAGAAAAAATTCACAAAACGTAAATTAAATCGATATAAAGATGAATTGAAGGGATCTAATCAACAAAATAACAAGCCACAATTTAAAATTAATTTCTGCAAACAGCTTTTTCCCTTCATATACACAGAATAATAATACTACAATAATTATACGCGTTATATAAACTATATAATCATAATTTGTAATAAATATATCGTTTTAGTTGAATTAGTTTTCGTTAATTAGTCCTTTTATTTCGTTGAATGTCTTCATCAAAATATCATATCAAAATATTTTTTCAAATGAAATAGATTAACTAAATTGCAATGTTTAGTACAAATTAAAATAAAGAAATGTATTTATCTTTTTACGTTTTTATAAAAATAAAATAAAAAGGACAGTGGGAAACAAGCGTAAATTAAAAATTCTTGCAATTGTTATTAGCATGGTTTCAAAAAATAAAAGTTCACATTACGATATGGCGAAATAAGTTTCAAAACCCAATAATAAGTTAGGTAACAATACCGCGTCCAATCACGGCTCTTTACAAAAAGAAGAAGGGAATGTTCGTTACGACTATTGTCTCGAGACCGAGCTAGCCAACGACAAAACATCTAATTGGCAAGGCAGTTCTTTTGTTATTATAAACTGTACAGGAATAAAAAGCGACCTAAAAATCAGCAAATAGTATTGAATTCTCATTTTTTTTAACATCACACTACACCCGTCATGAACAATGACATGCATGAAGAGTGATATTATGAATGAATCTCTGAAATTAGAGGACGAGAAGAAAGGTAGAGACAACCCCTGAACTTATAATAAAAAAAAAAAAAAAAAAAAAAAACGTGTACCACTACGACCCGTGAACAATTCTGGGGGTTCAGTACATGGTTGAGACTGTACTGTTTCATGGACAACGGTTCTGCAAGGAGGTGACTTGTCCTAGGTCACGCTCAACCGCCAAGTTTTTCCCCCTTATTATGGGTACCCTAATAGCTGGGTGAGCCCCAGGAGGGTCTTACATCCTATATGATCCATCTCCGGCTGCAAACAGACTAAATAAAAGTATCAGCCCGCAGTGGGATTTGAACCAGGATTTCCGGCATGGCAACTCAGTGCTCAACCACTGAGCCACTCTGCTCCCCCTGAACTTATTAAAAGACTAATAAATGAAAGACGAACGAATATTATGTATTTCATGTTTGAGTGGAAAATAGTTGACTGGATAATTCTAATGATGGATTGAATTGGTGAGGGGGTGGAGTCAGAGATAACACAAAACAAGTGAAACTTCACTTATGTTTGTTATCTCTGACTGCATCTCCTCACCAATTCAATCCGTCACGACGTATTTTATATTGCTCACGAAGCCTGGTATCATTATTCAAAAATTCAATAACAGAATTTTAAACTACAGGCGTTTCCAGTTTATAAGGTACAGTTTAATATTTGACAATCTCATCGAGAGGCGTTACGCCATCCAAAAATTCAACTTAATAAAAAATAAAACTATATTATTGGTTATTAAAAGAACAAAAAATTATTAAATCATTAGCCGGATGCACACATACACCCATGTAGCTTTTTATGTGAAGTTAAAACGCTTAAACGCTAGTGCTGAGCCTATTCTCCAGGTAGAAGATTTTTATAGGCCCACTTCTTGTAATCGTCCCAAATAGTATACAAACAAGTACTATAGTATTAGTATATAATATCTTTACCAAACCAAGAATAATCCCGATATCACAGGACCCGCGAAATCTATATCTGGCACAGTTCAAGTTATACTATTAAACGAGCTGTAATTTTTGAAAAGGGTTAAGTCAAATTTTTCATATTTGCGATATCTAAGGGTTTTTGTTTGAATTATTTAAAAAATATGTGCAAACGGGCAAATGTTTTGATCACTTATCAAAGAGTGATGTTTTTAACCCTATACACCTTTTAATTTTTTTATAAAACAACAATCATTAAAATCATATTTTTTTAATAATTTAATTTATTGATATTTACAACTATAATATTATTATAACAAGTAAATCTGCTAATATGTACAATAAGACATGAAAAACACTTGTGGAGAAACTACCCATCGGTAGCATTCCACTAAAGTTCGATAGTAGATGGTCTCGAGGCCATCTTCTTTTCAGACGCCTCGAAGGGTTATCAGGAATAGTATGGGAAGCAAGTTGAGCGACTAGCGGATTTAAGTGTGTATGTAGCTTATCATGGAAGGATAGGTATCTAGTTTGGGCCAAATCAGTAACATATGGGATATTAAGATCATGATGGGTGAGTTTGTTTGTGACATAATAAGGAGCATTGAGGATTTTACGAAGGGTTTTGGATTGTAAGGATTGGATACGAGATGAATTGGATGGTTTAGTAGAGCCCCAAAGCTCAACTCCGTATGTCCAAATAGGTCTGATAACTGTCATGTAAATGAGTCTTTTGTAATTAATTGGGAGCTTAGAGCGTTTGTCCAGTAAGTGTTGAAGTAGGCGAAAACGTCGAACAGTTTCTTGTCTTTTCAGTCTTGTATGAGGATTCCAAGTGAGTCCTAGGTAACGTATCTGTTCGACAGGGTTCAGTGGAATATTATTAAAGGATACACTAGGGCAGGAATTCTTAGGTTTACGACGAAGGGTGAAGGTAATTTGATGGGATTTGTTAGGATTTATTTTAATTCTCCAATTTTGACACCATTCTTGAAGGTTTGAGATATGGGATTGAAGAGATTGGGATGCAACAAATGGATCCTTATTTACTGATAACACACATGCGTCATCAGCGTACGTAGTGAGGACAGTGCTTGGATGGGTTGGGATGTCAGCTGTATATATCGTGTATAGGATGGGACCCAGGATACTACCTTGAGGAACACCGGCATCAAAATAATTTAAAACAATAAACAACGGTTTTAGATCCAAATGGACATATACAACTTTCAAAAATAACATCTCATATTTCTGTTAAATTAAATCGTATCTATTAATTTTTCGGGAGAAAGCAAAGATTTGGAACACTTAACACTGAACTTTTTTTTACATTGATTTTTTTACTTAACCTGCAACATCGGGTGAAAAAAAAGACAGACAAAATAATTTGCTTATGAAAGTCATTTTTGTTAACGCTCATTAAACTAGTTTCATTACTTTTTTTCCCCCTCTATATATCGTTATTATCAAATTTAAATTAATTAGTTTCATTACTTTTTTTCTTTTGTCATATTTAATTCCTTAGTTTGTAATTGATTTGATTATATATGAACGAGAGAAAATATTGGAGAAAATGTACATAAAGCTTTATTTTTGTAATTAGAAGTCAGTAGATTATATATATTTATAGATAATGTGAAGCATCACATTAATTCATGTCGACAAAACAAGACCGCCGTTGTCTTGGTGACGGCGGCGAGGGGGCACCGTCGTCTTGGTAACGGCAGCGAGACGCTTACAGACATTGTTGTTTGAACATCAATCAGTGAACACTCATTGCGAGTTTCTTTTAGTATAGACTTACTGCAGTCTAACATCTAACATTACTCATTACGAGTACCTCTTGTAATTACATTGTTGTTGCTTTGAACATCAATCAGTGAACACTCATTGCGAGTTTCTTTTAGCGTAGACTTAATGCAGTCTAACATTATTCATTACGAGTTTCTTTTAGTGTAGACTTAGTGCAGTCTAATATTACTCATTACGAGTACCTCTTGTAATTACATTACATTGTTGCATTGGGCTTCAGTCAGTGAACACTCATTGCGAGTTTCTTTTAGTGTAGACTTAGTGCAGTCTAACAGTACTCATTACGAGTACCTCTTGTAATTACAGTCATTTTGTTGCTTTGAACATCAATCAGTGAACACTCATTGCGAGTTTCTTTTAGTATAGACTTACTGCAGTCTAATATTACTCATTACGAGTACCTCTTGTAATTACATTTCATTGTTGCTTTGAACATCAATCAGTGAACACTCATTGCGAGTTTCTTTTAGTGTAGACTTAGTGCAGTCTAACATTAAACATTATTCATTACGAATACCTTTGGAGCTCCTGGCATCATCAACATCTTTCGACACAGTGGGAGTAATGACGATCGCCGATCGTGTTGAGTACCTGACATAATACTTCTCATAAGGTATTTCTAATTAATAATTATACTAAAGGCCTCGGTGAAGAGAAGACGTCGGAGGCATATTTTTTGCTGTCACTTATGGACATTTAAGTCTATTATTGCTGTATTAAATTTAAATTAATAGTTAATATAATTAATTAATTTCTTCTTTAAATTATACATCTAAATTATATTCAGTAAATATCAGGCCTGCGTAGTTATTGTTCATAATTATTAGTTTATTCCTTGTTATATATATTTCATTAACCATATGTTTTTTTTTTGTTTGTTGTTTTTTTTTTATATTTTTTATCTATTACATGTAATTTTCTCGTTCATTAAATTTCATTTTTGTTCATTTAAATATTTCTTATTTTAATCCTCTTTTGTTTCTAGCAGTATTAATCTTATTTTCTTTCTCATCCATAAATTCATTAACATCGTAAGTGCTCATAATAACCGGCATTTAATTGACACGGGGTCGGAGATTTACACCTGTTGGCTTTATTTCCTTTATGGTGTCGCTCTCCCCATTTCAAATTTGGTCCTCCGGGGCCGGATTATTTTGAGCAAAATTTGGCCCTCCGGGCTCGATTATTTTGAGCATTTAATATTGTTTATGTTCACGCACATAAATTGTTAGTGCAACCTATTTATATATTTGTTGGCATTATCAACCTTTATTTTTTTAATTTTCTCGTACAGCTATTTTCAGCTTACATAATGTCAAAAACATCTAAACTTTCCGAATCGGAAGTTGAATTTGAATCATTGATCAACCAATTCAATGATCTCGCCGATGATATTAGAAAAACCTGCGTCCTGGGACAAGCGTCTATAACAGACCCTGGCAAGAGAAGGTTATTTCGGGCGAGGTTGTCTCGTATAGATAAGAGGCATGCCGAATTTCTTTCCATATATAGAAATATTTGGAAATTATTAAAATTAAACGGACAGGATGTTCAGAAATATTCCGATATTAAGGATAAAACCCGTGAATATTTCTTCGAGGCCCTGTCATTTGACTTTAAACATGAGAAAATTGAAGAATTAAATGAAGGTGTAGTTTCTCCCCCACCATTGCATCAATCAACGCAATCAAATTCTGATGTTAGTTGCTGCTATTCTATTCAAGCAAATAGTTCAGCTACGTTTTCGTCCTCTATTATCGCACCCCAAATGGAGGATTTGCCCCAGTCGGGTACTACGGACATCGTCATAGATCAATTCGGTGCAGAAATGCCTTATGTCCCTATTCCCAACCAAGAAATGGTTAAGTTTGGAGATTCTACATTTTATCAACCAGAACTAACAAATTCTGAGGTTAGTTGCTGCGATTCTATTGAACCAATTAGTACGCTTGTGTCCTCCACAATCATCCCACAAACAGTGGATTTTCCGCAGTTGGATACTATGGCCGTTGTGTTCGACCAAATCAGTGCAGAGATGCCTTCTGTTATTAATCGCAACCAAATAATAGATACGGTCAAACATTTAAATCTTATAGACGCAACTTGTCAACCAGGACAAATCGAGGGTTTATTAGATGCTGATTTAAATAGAGACGTTCTACTAAATAATACCATCAGCAGTGATGGTGGCCTTCCAAAAGCATTTTATGCAAATACAATAATTGGGCGCGTATTAGTTGAACAAGTTTCAAACATATCACCTAGTTCAAACTGCCAAACGATGCTTACTGTAATCGAAAGTGAAACACAACCAGCTATCATTAGTAGGTTCTGGGACATTGAAGGAGCTACAACTGATAGAAGGTTATACTCAGAAGATGTAGCTGAGGAACAATTTTATTGGACTCTGACAAGAGTTGAGCATAGAAGATCCATCGTTCATCCTCGATCTAAAGGTGAACCACCACCAAATTTACAAGCATCCAGGTTTATGGTCCTCCATCGTTTCAGGAAAATGGAGGACAAGTTGACTATAGACAGAGCTTTAAGGCTCGAATATAACTCGGTGTTTGAGGACTACCTAAGTAGGAAATATCTTTCACTTGCAACTCGAACAGGGAAATATTTTCTACCACATCATGGAGTTTGCAAGGACAGTTCATCTACCCATCTACGCATTGTTTTTGATGACTCGGCACATACGAATTCTGGGTCAATGAACAGTCATCTTCTGACAGGGCCGAAACTCCAAAATGATATCAATGACGTTTTTTTGAAATTTCGTATACCACGATATGCTGTTTCCGCTGACATATACAAGATGTTCCTTCTAATCTTAATTGATCCTGAAGATCGTTTGTATCACCACTTGTTTTTCCGTTTTGATGTAACTGATGGACTACTCGAATATGAACTTAACCGGCTCCCGTTTGGGTTGTCTTGCTCTCCTTTCTTAGCGATACGAGTGATTCAACAACTTGTCTCAGATGAAGGACATAAATATCCGCTCGCTTCACTTGCCCAGTTGGAATACCTATCACCTGTAATTTTCCGAGCGAAAACCATTATCCAAAAATTGTGGAAACTCAAGATTGGATGGGATGGTCCGGTTCCATCATACATTCAGGCTCAATGGGAATTGCTTTTCAACGACCTGAGTAAATTATCACAAGTAGGACTTCGAAGGAGAATTAGTTCGAGCGGACCAGAGTCTGCTACTATTATTGGGTTTGCGGATGCTTCCTCGCAGGGTTCTGCAGCTGTGATATATCTCCGAACCGACACTGAAGGTGGTGACGTTTCAACGAGTCTCGTTTTTGCCAAAACCCGGTTGGCTCCCTTGAAACTGCTTACGATACCTAGACTGGAACTCTGTGCCGCAGTGCTATTGGTTGGAACGTTGAAGGCCCTTCGTGATTTTTTGCTCCAGTGGCGGGACGCACCGATATATTTACTATTTGACTCGGCCACGTTTATGGCTTGGCTCAGATTACCTTTACATCAAATGAAAACCTTTGTAGCTAACAGAGTGGCTAAAATTCTAGATCTTTCTCAACAAGGATCTTGGCACCATATTCGTTCGCATTATAATGCAGCTGATGTCGCTTCACGTGGTTGCGACCCCGCTGAAATAATTACTGATCCAACCTGGTGGTTCGGACCCGATTGGATGCGACTTCCTATCTCAGATTGGCCCCTAACCGAAATCCCAGCTCCTAATATTTCATATTTACCAGAAACGAAAGACGAAAAGGTTCTGTTTTCTGAAACTAAACAATCTCTTGAAATTATAACTTGGATAGAATGCTTCTCTAGCCTTTCAAGACTTCTACGAGTATTAGCATATGTTCATAGATTCATTAAAAACACAAGATGTTCCAATAATAAAATTATGGGCCCTTTAAGATTAAGTGAACTGAGAAGATCATTTGAAGCTTGCATAAGAGCCACTCAGAGGTATTATTTTGAACTAGAGTTTAATGAATGTCGTGAAATTACACGTATGGACCCAAAACTGCTATCTCTCTCTCCTTTCTTGGATTCCCGTGGTTTGCTCAGGGTGGGCGGTCGTCTGAAGAACAGTCCACTACCTTATGAGTCTAAATTTCCAATCCTAATACCTTATAAGTCTCATTTGACAATAATTATCGTCGATCATATTCACAAATATTATCTTCATGCTGGCCCACAACTACTGCACTCCTTGATCATGCGCCAGTACTGGATTATTTCGGCAGGACGAATCATACGCTCCCGTATTCACCAATGTTTAGTCTGCCACAGACTCAGGGTGCAAACCATAAACCCATTTATGAGTGCACTACCATCGAGCAGATTCGAACAAGGCCGGGCGTTTTTAAATGTTGGTGTTGACTTTGCAGGACCTTTCCTTATCAAGGAATCACATAGACGCAAATCAATTGCTACCAAGTGGTACATTTGCATGAGCACAAAGACTTCTCATTTAGAGTTGGTATCACAACTCACCACAGATGCATTTTTGGCGCCCTTGGATCGTTTTATTGCACGAAGGGGTCTTCCAGCTTTCATTTCCTCAAATCATGGAACCAATTTTGTTGGAGCAGACCGACGATTAAAAGAACTGTGGAACTGGTTCAACGAAAAGGGAACTCAAGAAATGATCATCCAAATTAGCACCACTTCTACCTCTACCAGATCAACACTAGAAGTAGGCAAACCTTAAAAAATTTATCAAATTTTTGGTGGGCGGTATGTTAACGCTCATTAAACTAGTTTCATTACTTTTTTTCCCCCTCTATATATCGTTATTATCAAATTTAAATTAATTAGTTTCATTACTTTTTTTCTTTTGTCATATTTAATTCCTTAGTTTGTAATTGATTTGATTATATATGAACGAGAGAAAATATTGGAGAAAATGTACATAAAGCTTTATTTTTGTAATTAGAAGTCAGTAGATTATATATATTTATAGATAATGTGAAGCATCACATTAATTCATGTCGACAAAACAAGACCGCCGTTGTCTTGGTGACGGCGGCGAGGGGGCACCGTCGTCTTGGTAACGGCAGCGAGACGCTTACAGACATTGTTGTTTGAACATCAATCAGTGAACACTCATTGCGAGTTTCTTTTAGTATAGACTTACTGCAGTCTAACATCTAACATTACTCATTACGAGTACCTCTTGTAATTACATTGTTGTTGCTTTGAACATCAATCAGTGAACACTCATTGCGAGTTTCTTTTAGCGTAGACTTAATGCAGTCTAACATTATTCATTACGAGTTTCTTTTAGTGTAGACTTAGTGCAGTCTAATATTACTCATTACGAGTACCTCTTGTAATTACATTACATTGTTGCATTGGGCTTCAGTCAGTGAACACTCATTGCGAGTTTCTTTTAGTGTAGACTTAGTGCAGTCTAACAGTACTCATTACGAGTACCTCTTGTAATTACAGTCATTTTGTTGCTTTGAACATCAATCAGTGAACACTCATTGCGAGTTTCTTTTAGTATAGACTTACTGCAGTCTAATATTACTCATTACGAGTACCTCTTGTAATTACATTTCATTGTTGCTTTGAACATCAACAGTGAACACTCATTGCGAGTTTCTTTTAGTGTAGACTTAGTGCAGTCTAACATTAAACATTATTCATTACGAATACCTTTGGAGCTCCTGGCATCATCAACATCTTTCGACACAGTGGGAGTAATGACGATCGCCGATCGTGTTGAGTACCTGACATAATACTTCTCATAAGGTATTTCTAATTAATAATTATACTAAAGGCCTCGGTGAAGAGAAGACGTCGGAGGCATATTTTTTGCTGTCACTTATGGACATTTAAGTCTATTATTGCTGTATTAAATTTAAATTAATAGTTAATATAATTAATTAATTTCTTCTTTAAATTATACATCTAAATTATATTCAGTAAATATCAGGCCTGCGTAGTTATTGTTCATAATTATTAGTTTATTCCTTGTTATATATATTTCATTAACCATATGTTTTTTTTTTGTTTGTTGTTTTTTTTTTTATATTTTTTATCTATTACATGTAATTTTCTCGTTCATTAAATTTCATTTTTGTTCATTTAAATATTTCTTATTTTAATCCTCTTTTGTTTCTAGCAGTATTAATCTTATTTTCTTTCTCATCCATAAATTCATTAACATCGTAAGTGCTCATAATAACCGGCATTTAATTGACACGGGGTCGGAGATTTACACCTGTTGGCTTTATTTCCTTTATGGTGTCGCTCTCCCCAACAATTTTATAGTATCATAATCGCGATATCAATAATAATAAAGTTCGATATTATCAATTGGAACAAAACAGATTAATTTTAACACACCTTAAAACCATTCCCTTGTCAGATTTAAATATTTATAATATACTATTTTATTTTATTTAAACCTTGGATGGGACTACACTGTTTGGTTAGCCAAATGATCGAACCTGCCCTTTTCTAGCTGAATATACCAAACTACAAAAAGCTTTTACATTAAGTAGCAGTAGTGTGTGCTTGCTGATAACAAACGCTGACCTACAAGTGTTATCAGATTGCCCGGTCTAGGCAATACAAGTGCCTTATCGGTGAATGCTAAAGACCAGGTCTACACTATTCTCCTATTATGTACTCTAAATTTCATAAATTATATGGGTCATGGAAGATGCGCAGATTTCACTTTCTAAAATCTCAGAAATAAAAAGTCATGATTACCAGGGGCAAAAATCCGTACTTACTTAGTACATGGCACATTCGCTTTTCACATAGTGTTCACGCAGCACTACCTTTTCCGTTATAGGCTTGGCTAAAATTAACCTGTATTGTTCCAATAGATAATTTCGAACTTTATTATTATTGATATTGCGATTATTATACTATAAAATTGCTTTCATAAGCAAATTATTTTGTCTCCCTTTTTTCACCAGATGTTGCATGTTAAGAAAAAAATCACATAATATAAAAAAAAAATGTTCAGTGTTTCAAATCATTGGTTTCTCACAAAAATTAACAGATACGATTTAATTTAACAGAGATATGAGTTATTATTTTTGAACGTTGTATAAGTCCATTTGGTTAAAAAAGATATGGAAAAAAAATGTGGGAGTGAACGGTGAGTGAGGGAGTGAAAAATGTGTGAATAAGAGAATGAAAAAATGATTAGTAGGTGAAAAAAATATTTTTTTAAAATAAAAAATAATGTTTCGAAATATAATACTGGTTTAATACAACATGAAAACTATGTGTGAACAAGAAACATAACGGCTGTGAACTACTGAACTGCATCAATCAATGCTAGATCAAATACGAATTTTTAAAATGCCTTACCTCTGAAATGGGAATGAAAAAAGTACCGTTTTAAATTTTTTATTTAGTATTTAAACATCTATTTTGAAGATAAAAAATTGCCTGAATGAAACAAAAGGAGTGGACAATTTTTTTTCAATGATTGGGGCTCACGTAAGAGGTTGAATTCGGACGAGACATACGATTTGCATATTTTCAGATAATATTTATTAAACGATAATAAATATTTAATAAATGTATAATAATATTCACCCATATATATTTGTTAGAAGTCTTAAAAATTGACTATGAGGATTTATTAAGTATTATGCATTTTTAGCGACTTATTACAACTGGACAGTAACCTTTTCGATAATTAAGTAGTTTTATTATCATTGAACTGAATCAAAGGTATCTGTTGCGCAAGTTCTCGCTTCGAATTAAGTTACAACAACTTATATTTGTTTATTCGATTCACCTTTAATATTTTCCAAAAATACAAGTTATGAGCTTTAGTTATGGAAAAGATAATGTAATTATGGGTAATGAGTAGATTCCGGTAATCATTAAATCAAGAAATAAACGTTTTCGAAACTAACATTTCGATGTAGACGATATATGTTCATTGAAACGTTTATTTCTAGATGAAATGATTACCGAAGTAAACACATTTCCCATAATTTCCATACTTAAGGTTATGATAACCGATATTTTTTGAAAATATTAAAGGGGAAACGAATGAAAAGTTAAAACTTGTGACTCGATTCGAAGCGACGACCTGCGGAATAATTACCAAATTAATTATACTGTCTGAAGAAATTCTGGATGTTACAAGAGACAAAGTAACAAGGACTAGGGTCAAGTAAAAAACCAAAGAGGATCATTGCTAAGAGAAAGGGCACAAAAGAAAACCACGATAGCCCTAATGGGATTAGCAGGAAATGAACTAAGATTGGATTACCATAGCGACAAAGGCTAACTGTAAAAAAAAAGAAAAAAAAAAGAGAAGCTGATCTCTAAAATGAGAGACTTTAAACCAAGATGGCGATAAAAAGGAGCAATGTAGGGCGGCGTTATTAAATCTGCCGCTAGCACGAAGGTGGAAGGACTTGGTTCAAAGCGGGCCACGGGGCCACTTAGCTGGGTACCGATGCAAATCTAAACAGTTGTCGTCCCCCGAGATTTTTAAGAACTTCAGCAAACCGGAACCGGTTGAAAAGGCCTTGAATGATGGGTATAACGTGAAATCTAAAGAAAAAAAGTAGAAATACAAAGTCAAATATTGTAGTTTGTTTTTTGTGCGAATAATTCTTGTGGTCAATTATTGTCTCCTCACAAAGTTATAATTTTAGAAACAGTAATTTATGATATTCTTTAGTATTACTATAGGTTTTATGGTCCATAATCATGAAGTGTCAACTCAAACCAAATCGTAGTTCCAAGGCCAAAGTTGCGCATCTGAAAATTCGTGAAACTTAGGTTGGACTAGAAATACCATTGGTCAAACAAGAGAACTAATTTCTTATTTAAATTGCTCATATTTCGGACCATTCACTAATATTGTCACGTAGTTTAGCATTGAGAAGAGATTAGAAAACCACCAAGTAAAAATACAGCGAAACTCCTAAATGTCAATACAAGCGGAGCTAGGATTTCAACCGAAAAAATGCTAAATTCAATGAGTCTTATCAAAGTGTTAGTTAACACCTGTACTACTACAACCCATGAAGGTCATGGGTTCAGTGCGTGGTGGAGACTGTACTGTTTCTAGGACATCGGTGAGCCCAAGGAGGGTCTTTAGATCCCACAGGACCCATCTTCGGCTCCGGATTCAATAAATTATCTGCCACAGACGGATTTGAATTCGGCATCTTCAGCACAAAAACTCTTCGCTCTACCAAAGAGCTATCCCGCTCACATCGAGGTATTGGAGCATATTTTTAATCAGTAAAAAATTGATGAACAATTTTGTTTTTATTAGTGTTAAATGTGTATCTACTCACTGTACGAAGGGCTCAAATACGGAGCAGTAAACCAGCTATCGTGGACAAATTCATTTATTCCGCCCATGGAATCTGAAGACGCTAATACAATATACCAGTCTCTACAAAGTGAGTACTCTTAATTAGAAGAAAAATCTTGGCTCGACCGTCGGCTCAGAAACAGAACAATCTGTCAGTCTCATCAGTCTCCACACCAGACAATCAGTCTCCACCATCCGCACTTGTATTTTTACATCAAAGTCAAACATCTACATTTCTGGAAAAACAGGAAAACTATTAGAAAGCTTGCAATAGCATTTGGACACTAAAAGTGACACAAGTGCCTTCTGGCAGACAAACTCTGAAGCTAAGTTTGATACAGTTTTATGATAGATAAAGAGATATTTACCCATTTCATTCATGGTCATAACCCACCATCGAAAAAAACACCGAATTTTGAATTGTGTTACTTAAGAAATACTAGTGCGAAATAATGAATCCAAATAGAGGGACATAGAAAAATGTGCCCTTAAAAAAGAAGATTCTTTAATTAAATGTTGAAAGTTCTCAGGTAATTAACCAGCTTTCTTTATATTTATTTCATATTTTTTACCCAGATATAATACAAACATAAAAATAAATTCAATCTTTTGTTAAAGTTTAAAGAGACGTTTTGAACTTTATTCCATCAAACTTCTGCCTTCTTTTTTTAAAATTAAAACTGCCTTGTGACGATGACGCCCTTTGTTCTGACAAAATTTCAAAGCCTGGCATTGGCGAGATTATTAAATTTTTTAAATGATTTTTTCTGCTATATTACACAACTTCAAGAATTTTCAACCAACTCTCGTCTAATCCAGATTTCCATTTCTATCAAACACTAATCTGTCTTGAGGAAAACCACACAAGTACTTTACCATATTGTCGGAAGTAATCCGAAAGCGCTGAAGCAGTTAAGATCCAGGGCGTTGTCCTTCAAGTAAAGGGGACTTAGACAAATAAGTGGGGAGAATATAGCGCTGCCTGTGTAGGGTGCCTCAGGAGAATACCAGGTACCATCAGTCGCTGTGCGAATTAGCGATGCTTGAAAGCAGATCCTCCTTATATGATAATAGCGCTTCCGCAACTCCTCTCCTTCTGCTTTTCCGGGTTAATTCATTCCATTAATGCACCAAAAAGGGAGGAATGTCAAAAACGGATCGAGGAGGCAAGGCTCAATTATGGGCTGTAGGGCCATGAAAGAAGATGAAAAAGAAGAATGACGAAAAAGACATCAGAAAAGACTAATCGAATTCAAATCCAGGTGTTCTCGCTTGAGTTGGTGCGAAGATCTGGACATTATGAATGTCTTGGACAAGGTCTAAATTTGTGTTTGAGTAGCCTAATGTTGCCAAATAAATTAAAATCTTACTATAAATTTATTGTAACAAGATGCAGAAATTTGTATTTCCGAACAAGTTCAAAGGAGTCCGAACCGCTTCCTATCTTAGTTTTTACAGAATCCTGTTCTTATGATTTGCAAAAGTAAACTTTGTTGGGAAACTGTTTGTTGTTCCCAGTTTGCGCCGATAAAGAATCCAACCAAGGCGAGTTAAATGTTATTTTTTGGTAGAAAACTGTCTGGAACATTTTGGTAACTTGGGGAATATCCCACCCCATCTACCCAAGCTGGGGAGATCACCGAAACGTTAAACCCTACATAAACGATCAAACAATTAAAGTAGAACCTTTTAAGAACAGAAAAAAAATCGGGAATATTTATTTTAAAAATAAAATTCAACAAAAGTATAATTTACATTGTTAGACTATATTATTGTGAACAAGGATGACCAACTATAAGATGAAATAAAACAGTATTATTTCCTAAAAGAGTTATATTATTATAGACAAGGTGTACTTGCAAAGAGGGGAGCAACGTCTATCAGTAAACAAGTACTTTATGATAAGATAAGAGGCACACGTTTAACGAATCATTTCATTTCAGATCACCCGGATATATATATATATATATATATATATATATATATTTCTCAATGGACGAATCGACATTCCATTTAACTAGTAGCTATTTAAATAGAATTAGAGCCACTGTACCTCAAGAAACAGAATCCTTCGTTTACACGTTTTGGGACATTGTATCAATATCCATTAAAGGGCTTAGGGTGTCTCCCTCTTCGATGCCTTTTTTCATATCGAAATTTTATAGCTCCTTTCTGTTAATTCCGATTATTTCTTTTGAGCCTTCATACTAATATCCGTTAGGCATAGATAAGTTACCGAGGAACAATGTTTGTTATCAGTCACCTCCACGTTTAGATCTGTTAGTAATGATTCTAAACCGACTATCAGGTCCAAAAAAATTACTAATAATTCTATTGAGATTGGCAATATTATAGTAGTTAAAAAATGATCGAAAAAAAGATATAAGCAAGCAATCGAAATTGTGAAGCACCCTGAAAATTTCAACAAAGAAGATAAATTAAGCAAATTAAGGCTTCATAAGATACTAGTGGTAAGGAAGAAACCGAAAAACCTGAACGAGAAGATGAACCAATCAGAGACCACCCAGTCGAAGCCCAGACAATCAGATCATTGGAAAAATAGGCTCCACGCCCAGACCCGAATAGGTACAAATGCCGAAGGATAAAAGGACATTTTCATTTTCAGATAAAGTCAGCTTTAGTTAGCAGCATGTCCAGCGAAACGTTAGTAAAAAAATTGACGATATGATGGAATCAAAGATTTTTTTTTATAATTGGATTTAAAGTACCTTGTTTGTCAATTACAAAAATTCATTCTTGAAAATGATCAGTAAACAATTACATCAAGCATTTCTTGAATACCAATTAATTTGAATTTTTCATAAAACAATTGACAACCAAAAAAAAAAAATTGACAACACGTCAGACTACCGGCATGATCTTAATTAATTAATTAATTCAATACAGCGCAATTAAAATATTAAAAATTGAATGTTTCAGCTACGTTAGTAAAACATGTGAATATAAAAATTAAGATTTAAATTTGAACCAAAATATTACTTAATACGAAATATTAAAACTATAAATAAAATCAGAGCTTTATGGCAAAGAACAAGAAAAAGCTAAAGAATTTGCAAAACATCTTTTTGCAAACAATTTAAGGCAAATGAAATACAGGATAATACTCTCACTGACAAAATAGATGGCGACTTGACAACAGCACTGCCCTTATCACTCCCTCCTCCAGCATTACATCCAAAAGAAATCTATCAAGTACTGAACAAAATGCCAAACAAAAAAGCTCCTGGCTATGATCTCGTCACTCCCTTCATCCTTCGCCACTATCCTCGGAAAGCTGTTCTCTTTCTTACCCTCATCTATAATGCAATCATGCGCAAAACTTATTTTCCGCTCCTTTGGAAACTTTCTACGATTAAAATGATACCTAAACCTTCTAGACCTGTCACTAACCCTTCATCTTATCGTCCAATTGCACTCCTCCCTATAATGTCTAAATTATTTGAAAAACTCTTCCTTAATCGCATAAAGCCTATCCACGAAAATAGCGGAGTGATACCGAACCACCAATTTGGCTTTCGTTCTTATCACTCCACCGTACAACAGTGTCATCGTGTCATGGATTCAATATCTATCGCATTTGAGAAAAAAGAATATTGCTCTGCGATTTTTCTTGACATTGAAAAAGCCTTTGATAGTGTATGGCACAAGGGTCTTCTCTGGAAAATAAAACCTCACTTACCTCCTACATACTTTTTAATTCTTCAATCTTATTCCCAAGACAGATTTTTCTGTACTTCCGTTGACTCTTCGACTTCCTCCTTCTTTCCTCAATACAGGGGTGTACCGCAAGGCAGTGTTTTAAGCCCCATTTTTTATTCTGTTTACACCTCTGATATTCCGGAGCACCCTTGCACCAACATCTATACCTTCGCTGATGATATAGCCATTATTTCTTCTCACAGAGACCCAAACCTAACATCTATAGCTCTTCAAAATCGTTTATTTGATTTAGAAAAGTGGTTCTATAAAGGGCAAATCAGAATAAACGCCACAAAATCGAGCCATGTAAGCTTCTCTCTACGCAAAGCTTCGTGCCCAGCAGTAAAAATTTACAACGACGAAGTACCTTCCAAAAATTATGTACGTTATCTCGGACTATACGTGGACAGAAGACTTACATGGAACGTACATACAAAATTAAAAAGACAAGAACTGACTAGACTGTACAAACAACTATCACATCTTCTTGACTACAGATCTTCACTTGACTTACGGAACAAACGACTTATCTATAATAGTATACTAAAACCTATTTGGACATATGGAGTAGAACTTTGGGGTTCAGCAAAAAAAGTCCACATACACAAGATACAAACAACACAGTCCAAAATTCTCAGAAAAATTGTTAATGCACCATGGTATATTTCGAATGACACCATACACAACGACATGAACATTCCCACTATAAAATCATATATTCATAAGGAATACATGACATTCCACTCATCGACAGAATATCACCCAAACCCACTCGTTCTTCCGCTTTCCTACTCCCTGTTACCTGGACTTGATAGGAAATGATTAAAAAGACATTGGCCAAGAGACCTCACATATTGATATTTTTATTCCAAAACTCGATGATCATGTAGAAAAGCAAAGAGAAAAAGCAAATGAATCAAATTTGTTGGATGCATAATAGCAAATGAAAATTAAATAATCAATAATAATTATAATCTACAATAATAAATAAAAATATATATTAACAGATATACTTAAAATAATATATAATAGCAGTAGCAACAAAAGCTATAAAATGACTAATAGAACTTTAACATAATTTAAATACGACTGTAAGGAAAATGCTAATCCCACCCAAATAGCTCCTTCAAAATAACAATATTATAACTCAAAAAAACTAATGTATCAACAGAAGTATTTGAAAGTTTCATGTGAGTAAAAAATTTGGGTATTGGTAAAGCTAAGCATTCCTAGTGTAATGATGGTATTGAAATTCTTTTATTAACCAATAGACAATTTTTAAAAGCTTGAAACGTTTGTATTCATTAATCCCATAAAACTTGAAGTTCAAACATGATACAACTCAAAATATGATTTTATTTTTAAAAAATGAATATTGGAAACGGAATGTCGTTCCTGAATTTAAAAGCTGCATCCAATACAATTATCACTGAAGGCTCAACTAAAAAAATGCCAACTTTTGAGTTATGTCGTTGTTCTTTTGAAGGAGCGATAAAGGGGGAGAAAAATACAGTAACATTTAAGAATTTAATAACCGACAGAAAAATGAATATTTAAAAATGCAAGAAGCGGTGTTGGTTAAAATACAATATTAACATTACAAATCTGCTTAGCATTAGTATGTGTTCGGTAACCCAGTTGTTGCCAAGGCCGGGGAAGCCAGACACGGACATTTTTCCTCACCCCCCCCCCCACAATACTTATACTTAGTTAGTTAGCACACTGAGTCCGTTCTGCACTGATAACTTCTATAATTTCTCTACACGCTTCGCTAAATAATTTTAAAACTCACATGGCGAGACGTGTACTGATGAATTAATGCGAAATGTACAGTTAGGAAAAGTATCTACCAGTGGATTTTTTCATTTGATAAGTTCAGGAAATACAACGAGTTGGTAGCGAATCAGAATAGATATAATATGCCATTTGATTATATATAATTTTCTATTCATTCCAAAACATATCCATTTAGAATGACGTTATTAGCAATAAAAGGGTGAATTATGAGTCTTAGAGAGTCTTTATTTATTTTATAATTTATAAAATAAAGGTACCAGTTCCGTAGGTTGTACCTTCGAGTTATGTTGATTTTAGTTCGAATAAAAGTGATTGTGATAACGGTATGAAAATAAGAGTGTAGCTATGGGAAATGTGTAAATTTCTGTAATCATTTCATCAAGAAATAAACATTTCAACTAACATCTCTATATAATAATAATAACATCTCTCTATATAATAAGTAAATAATAACTATAGATGATGAATATGTTTGTTGAAACGCTCATTTCTTGATGAGATGATTACCGAAATATGCACATTTCCAATAATTACACTCCTTTTTCCATACTTAAGCTCACGATAGTTTGTATTTTTCCACAACATTAGAAAGGAAACGAATGAAAATTGAAAACTTGTGACCCAACTCAAATCGACAACCTGCGGAACTGATACCAAAATAAATTCTAAAATAAAGTACAGTCAGAGAAATACTTTATATTCTGAGAGCCAACGTTTCGGTCCAAACTTTTGTGTCATCATCAGAGCTAGTCGCTACCAGTTCTCGGGCTTAGACTAAAAAATAATACATTGACTGCCCCTTGATTAATCATCTCATGAAATATTAATATTATTATAAAAATACAAGGATGCTATTTTAAATAGATTAAATAGAAAGTCGAAAAGCAGCAGAGCGATAGGTGAAAGGATGAGTGGAATTCTAAACGGGATCGGATGAGATCCGGAAAATAAATTAAATTGTAAAAATTTCGAATTGTTAATTTAAACCTAAATTAACTAATGTACATAGCTTTGTAAAGCGCTACCAGAGTTTCATTGGAGTTTTTGCTAAGAATAAATGGCAAAATATTTCCTCTCAGTCCAGTCAAGAATATCTTAAGGCACACACCTGAATATCCAGTAATCCACAAAATAAATGCAGATAGAGTTGTTTAAAAAAAAAAAAAGTTAAAAATATATTAATAGGATATTAAATCAAACTGTTCATAACAATATCAGTAGTCTCCATTATAAACAGAACAGAATATCTCTATTAATCATTCTACCGAACGGGTCTCTTTTTCTTGAGGTACGCCAGTTACTTTTACAGGTTGAAAAGTAACTTTTGTTTTTAATTATTAAATAATCATCTGTTTATACAAATACATAATTGTTTCGCAAAGTAAATTGTTTGATGATTCATTCCAAAGAATCTTTTTTGACATGTAAGAATTTAAAAAAGTTATCAACCATACAAAGTAACTGGTGTTACTAAAGCAAAAAAAAAGAACCTAATAAACTACTAAATCTACAGGGAAAAGTAAATAAAAATGTAACGAGTATCATCTTATAATTAATTGTGTTAAAACCACAACTCTCAAGTATTATATTATTTATTAAAGTGTAATCGAAGAAAAAATCCATCACTCGTAATTTGTGTACCAAGGTTAATTGGAATCACGTTATTATGCAACGCAAGAAAACATTTAAAAAACTGGATCGATTAAAGTAATACCAGCTGAAGGTGAACATACACATAATCATGTACAGATATTATTAAGTACATAATATAGATATAAAATTACACAGCATTGATCTTAATAAATAAAGTATTTTGTAATTACATACTTGATTTTCATTAAAAGGCACCTACTATACTGTTATATACAGGGGATGTTGAGGTCAATGTGGCACAATTCCCTATTGGCAAACTTGTCATCAGTTTTGGAGTTGATATCCCGATACGCCTAAATTGTATAAGGTTTATGTTTTAACTCCAAAATATCCAAGCACTTGGGATATTTTTTTTATGTGATAAAAAAATAATCTGAATTTTACACCTATTGGTATTATTTATTATATTAGTTAGGGAGAAGTCCAAAAAAAACAAAGTCGTTTAGTTCCTTTTCCATTTCCTTCAGTCTTTTACATCTTCCTCCCTCATACCATGACCGCGCGCGCGCATACTTTCCTCAATTCCTTCTATCCACGGTAAAGGTTGATAGAAACAATTGAGGTCTTCTCGACCGTTTCCCTAATGCATTCCAATTGAAAATTAAATTGGTCAATTTTTCCTCCTTCATTCTTCTGAGATGACCATACCAATTTCCTTCAATGTCCTATTCTCTGTGTTATAAAGGACTTTTTGTTGGGTTTCCTTTTGCTCTCTAATTTCACCTTCTTTCTAGCCTGGACACACTGGCAGCTCTCCTCCAACAGTCCATCTCAGTGGCAGGTAACTGTTTCCAGAAAGCAGCGCTTTCCATGTATCTGCTCTACAATGCAATATGCTTTTAATTATGGACTTTTGCATGAGCTTCTTGGTATCTTCTGTCACATTACTGCACCAAAAGATCCCGTTGAGCATACCAATAGCTATGGGGGTCATATTTATGCTTCGTTTTAGCTATTTTTCAAAAGTTTCGTTTCTTTCCGTTAGAGAGCACAAATATTTTATGTATAACATAAAAAAAATTTATATTATATAATAGGCCATTCTCTACCCTTTTTATGATGTTCCGCGTTCCTCCTGATCATAAATAGTCTTGTATTCAGTTTTGCTGAAGTTTATTTTAAGACTCCAACAGGAATACGTCTTCCACATTATTTTAATTTAATTTAATCTATTTAGAATTTTTTTAAATATTAAGAAGATAATTTGAAGTAAGCGCCTTCTAACTGCAGGCACTATAGATAACTTTTCCTTATTTTCAATTTTTCAGTTTTCACAGAGTAGCTAATATTCAAAATGTTTTTTTTTTCATTGTTTTCTTGGATAAAGTAGGTTTTGAGAAGAATCAGTTCGAGAGGATGGTGGAAGAATCATTATTCTGCACTTACATAATCACTTGTATTAAATCTAGGGATCGGTTTGTTGATTCAATAGCCCATTATTTTTAATTGTCTTGCTCCTAATATTTTTATTATAAATTTAATTTAATGGATTTTTCTCTTCCAAATTTTTAGTTTGTTTAATATTGTCCATTGGACTGGTAAGTGTTCGCTATATGGATCAGCAATTAAGCATAGATGAACTGGACAGTGTTCGAGGTTTTATTCTTCTGTACATAAAACTATATCTTTAAATGCCGATGAGCTGTTATGTAGGAAGCACTGGAAAGGATACGAACAGCGGACTGTGTCGTCGTAGGGAAGGCAGCTGATCATCCAAGGTCACAATATTCAGGCTAGTGGCGAAACTGGTTGGGACGTAAGAATAGGCGCAGTATTTCACAAGAATTCAGGTTGGCGTTAAGGTACGTATTATATTATATATATATATGGAGAGTGGCGAACATTTTTAAAAAATACGTTTTAAGAAGACAAAAATGTTAACCTATAACTGAATTTCCACTACCTTCACATGCAAAATGTAACATAGCTAATCGAAAACGTGACATATATACATATCCATTTTGCCAGAAACCATACATTAATCAACGGACTTCAGTGATTTACACAAAAGATGCCAAGGAACAAAAGGGAATCGAATTCGTTGGTCCATACGAATTTAGTTATTCCCTTTCGAAAGTCAATCTGGGACGAACGGCGATTTTTCAATTAAAAGAACAATAAACCCAAGTTTTCGGGGAAACAGTCAAAAGAGGCCGGGTAACAATTAAAATCTCTATTTCAAAAACATATTCACATACAATAGGGTTCGTATTTGTGTTGCAGTCATGTGGGACGGTAAAAATTATTTAGTAAATGCAAGTTGTGTCTGTCAAATCGTTTTAATTTTAGAAAACAAGCAAACATAAATATACAAATTTTATCTCATTCAGGATGTACATTAAAAAAAAATATATACCATAATGAAAAGCAATAATAGCTACGTTGCAAATTAGAGCCTTATTTACAATTGGTGCCAGTCCTGTTGTATCTATCGTTGAAATATAATGGGTACACTCTTCAAAAACGGCCTTAAGAAAATTGGAATGAAGTAGGTAGCAGTTTTTTAATAATTTTCAGGAAGGCGGCAGGATGTAGACCATAGTTTTACTTTTTATTAATAGTTTTCTCAAAGAGACGTTCATCCAACGTAGCTTGCCTTCCTTCCCATAATTCCATTTTAAGAGGTGAACTAAGTTCTGATTAAGTTAGAACGCTTGTGACCTGGCAAAGGACGTAAGGATAGAATAGGTTCTGAACATCTGCAATCAGGACTCTGCGATGGATAGAACCATAAATAAAGGACACGTAATTCGGTTTAGCACAAACTAAAACCTGGCATAGTTTTAGCAAGGTAATACAGTTAGTTTAGCATGGTTTTTGCACCCCCGTATTCTTAGTGCACGTCTTGGTATTCAGACAGATTAAACATGCTTATAAAAGTAATTAAAAAATAATAATAAAAAAGTAATTAGATAATTGTTACGTCTAATATTTTTATAAAATATACTAAAACTATTCATTTGTTTTCATAAAAAGTGTTTTACTATTCTACATCATGATGGTTAATATTTAAAGCTCTAATTGTTTAAAGTTAACTTATTATTATATTAAGTATAACAATTGTTTCTTCAATTTAATTTTTGAAAACTACAAAACTAAATAAATAATAAAACGATGGAACCGACCATATTCTTTTTTGTTCAAAAAAATCTTTCCTCTTCACACTTTTTCTATCACTTTAAGTTTAAACAAATCAGTGCAAACACAGACACATCAACATCTGTGTATGTATATATGCGAACAAAAAATATTTTTTATAACATACGAACATTAGTTATCAAACAAGGGAAAATGCTATTTCAGCATCATTCAAAATTTAACAAATATTAACCTTATTTAAGAATTATCCAACCTTGTATGATTTACGAAATTAACTTATTTAGGTTACTAAAGCTAATCACACAATAGTTGACATTGAATTTAAATATAATACAGCGATTAAAAAAGAATAATATTGAAAATGTAAATAAGTTTACAAAACCTAGTGAACTACTTTAAAAACAATTAAATAATGACCTATATTTTAAGTGACAAAGTAAATCAATTCCTCGCCGGGACCAGACCATGAATACCATCGCCAGATTTAAATATTTCTACCAAGTTTATTTTTTGTGATCAAATTGTTTTAAATAAATGCAAACGACTTTCTTCTTCGTATTTTTTAAAAAAAGGTTCTCAATTAGAAACAATGGTTCGACTAACCCAGAAATTATTTTACCTCGACATCATAACAGAATAGCATTTAAGAAAATGTAATTTTCATTACTGTATTTTTTTATTATGCACGATTCAAATGGAGTAAGGAATGAGTTCAGGGAGTAAAAATAAAAACAAAATCAAGTCGAGAACAAATCTTGTAGCTATAAACTAATTGCTCTATATTGTGCAAGTTTTTCGAATTAAAGTAAAAAAAAAAAATACACATTAGATTTAATGTGAGTGAGTTTTAATGATTAAAATTGGTCACAGTTTCATGTCGCTGAAGAAACTTGATTAGAAAAAAGATTTACTAAAAATGAAATATTTCTTAAATAATATAAATTTCAAAATTTGGAATACACGTCCTTCAAAAATTGAAGAAGGATTTTTTAAAACAATAGTAACTTTAAACTACCATGGGTAATTATCTTTGTAATATATATATACAATCGATCCGACAAAAATATTAATTATATTTTAAATTGTTTAAGTAAAAATACATGAAAAAAAAGTACGTAAAAATACATATTAAACTCTATGACGCCATCTCGCGTACAGTTGTAGGAGTTCAGTGATATACTCGCGAATTTTACACAAAAAGAATTGCATATATAAAGCAAGTGGATCCGACAAACGTCATGTTCAAACATTTAGGAGGATAAATTAATTTAAAAAACAATATCTATCGGATCGAATAACCGACTTTAACACACTGAAAAAAATTCAGCAAAATTAGCCCAACCGTATAGGCGGAGTTCAGTGACATGCACACGAACAGAATTATCTTTACCTGGATAATTCTTCTGCTCGTGTGGATGTCACTGAATTCAACCTAAACAGTTGACCGATTTCGATGGAAATTTTTTTGTATGTGTTAAAATGGACTCGAGAATGGTTTAGATTCACAATCCGACCCGATAATATTTTATTTTAATTAATTAAGCCTCTATTTTTTTTAAAGAAGCATATATTTTTTTTTAGGAACTATAAATTAGAAGATACAATTTATCTTTTGGTATGGATTAATATTAGTTCCATCAAAGAGAATGACCCTTACAATGATGTGATCATGGGGTCTAAACCATCCGAGTGAAGTGTAATGGTGTGTACAATACAATTATTTTAATTTTTAAGAAATAAACAAAAGGAAGAATAATAAGTATAGTTAATTATTTTAGGATAGATAAATTAAATAATTCAGAGACTTTCACGGGGAACGTGGCAAACGAGTACCTGAGTTGGAGAGTACACGATGGGAGGTGAAGGTCTCATGTCTTCCGCCTCCTACGTCAATGTTCCCTCCGACTGCGTACACAGTCCTGCCTATTGTCTCACGATTGAAAATTCGACTCTTACGGAAAAAATCATAATAATAAATAATGGTACATAAGAAGACTAATGCAGAACAAACAATATAAAAAATAAAACAAAGAATAAATAATTAAATAAACTAGAAAAAAAGGGCAGAATTCGATGCAAATAAATTTTTCATGAGATAAATGGGACTTATGTATTAGACGGTATCCATGAAACCTACCTCCTAATCTTGTGAAACCTCATGTTATCACACGCTTCATTTGAGTTATTTGTATATCCATTATTAAATCGTATTCTGTATTGTTTTCGTCTTTTTAATTTTGTGCGTTTTTTTTTAAATCTAATTCATTTTGTTATTACCTGGTTAAAATAAACAGAGTAACATTTTGACAATAGCCGTTTTTAAAAGTAGCTGTGAAATACCTTCAGAAATTCAGAATAATTCCAAAGATGAAATTGAGTAAAAAAGGTAATCAAATGGATTTTTACAAGGATAGAAATGGAGATGTTTTCGCCGAAAGTGTAAGGAAAACATTTATATCAGAAGAGAAACGTAGCTAGAGGGGTCTAGGATAAGCATTTTATTCTAAAAATTTTTATAGTTCACTTTCCATTAATATGAATAAGTGTTATCTGTATCAGAATTATCAGCTTTCAGCTTATAACAAATTGCGGATAACAGTCTATGGGTACCGGATAATACAGAAGTACCTATTTAAGAACTGGGGACAAACAATAATCTAAAATTATAAAAAAGATGCCGAGCCTGTCTGAATGCTCAAGGAAATCACTTTGAACATTTAATATGAATGTTAATGGTTTACACTTAATAAATAAAGTAGTTGGAACAAATAAAATAAGTTTTATTTATTTACTATGCCTAAATAATTCGTAACAATGAAATCTTTAGATGTGAATATCTCCTAAACAAAGCGATTGCGGACATACCTTCATAGGCAATTTTGTTCTTGTTTTGAGGTCCTTAGTTCAAATTTTCAGTTTGGCCATTTAACCCTGAAACACCCTGTATGTACATATATATATATATATATATATATATATATATATATATATATATATATATTTTTTTTTTTTTTTTTTTTTCTTTAATACAGATAATTTTAGAGGTCCTATACTAGACCTCCTTGAAAACAGGGATCTACCTACTTCTTTATCAGATTTCTGAGTGTTTAAATAAATAATTTTTAAAAAGATACTTAATCATGAATTATGTATTCAAAATAAATAATTATTAAAGTTATTTCGAACCCACAAAGTACTACATAACTGGACAACTGAACAAATACAGAAAATAATTTTGAAAATCATCTACGAGGCCGATTTCCATTTGCTAAAACGATGTGTGAATATTTAATTTGTTTACCGATTATAATATTCCATAAATGGTTTACATATATTTGAGAGGAAGTTAGGAACGTGAAGTTTTGATAATGCAGAAGGAAGTGAAAAGTTTTCAACTTCTTGGCACATCTAATTTTAGAGAGAAAAAATATGGTTGATAGATCATGCAGACGGTTTAATGCCATAAATACCCCTTTCTCATCTTTATTCGTAAATGAATTTTTCTTATAAATTTTAATTGTACTGTTTCTATCAAAAATAGTAATAATCATAATCAATAACGCGAGACATGTTTTTTAGTGCTAAAACTTCCTTGAACATTTAGCAGGTATTTATGTTTGGTACTTAAATGAAACGAGTAAACACTGTTATCTGTCCTTCCTTTTATCGTCGTATGACATGTACTCAAAATATCATTTAAGTATTTTTACAGTATTAATTTAATTTTTATTAAATTTTACTACACTAATCTGATGAACATCTTTACTTTTTATACAAATATAATTATTTATCTATACGAATAATTTTTACATACGCCGATTTCATTTAATCTTATAATAAAATATGCATAACTCTTAAAAATAACTGTTTCTTATTTAATGAGTAAAGTAACTATTTATTTTACTCATATCACCGATTTATTTAAGGTTAGCAAATTCTCTTTTAGCAAGAGTTTAGTTAAATGTTAAAAAATTACTAATAAAAATCTAAGAAGATATCAATCAATCAACACGACACTTTGGAGCCTTATTTCTCGTTGTTTTACTCCGGTTCAGAACCTGAAGTTTCGTATTGGTTGATGGAATTGGTGAAAAAATCAATTGTTGAAATTCGAAGTTATCTGATTTTGATTCTGAACGCCTCTTTTCATTTGTTTTTTTATTTAATTCAATGATATTTACAACTATAATGGTATTATATCAAGTAAATGTGCAAAAATGTAGAATATGACATGAAAACACTTGTGGAGAAACTACCCATCGATAGCACTCCAACTTTTCATTTGTTGATTTAGTTAATCGGATGATTAATTCCGTAGTGTTGATTTCTTTTTCTTTTTTTTTTTAATATTTCGGGGCATGTAAGAACTTTAGCCTCCGTAGTAATGATACTCCTTTAGTATTGTTTGTTATAGACATTTCTTGATTTATATTTCTAAAATAAAATAAAGAGTTCAAAGAACTTCACACATGTATATTGTTTCTTATGAGATATTTGGCAATTATGACTGGTAGTTACGAAACACTAACATGTATGTACTTATTCTACCTATAGTACCTACTACCTATTCTATGAAACACTCGGTAAAGGCAATCATGCTTTTAAAGATCGTAAACTGATTTAAATCAATTGAAAAGTAACCTCCTAGAGTTAAGAGTTAATCGCATACGCAACAGTTAATGCTAGAAATAAACCATGCGACACTTCCAAGGCAGCCTTCTCATAAATGAATGGGTCTACAGTTGTTTACCGACTTTGTTTATATTTAGTTTATTGAATCTATTTTTTAAAACATTCTAAATGTTATATTACACATTATTAATAGTTCTTCAATAAATATTGTGAAATGTTTCGTTACATTTCGGATACATTTAAATTTTGAGGTTTTCAATCTTCATCTTCATATAAACAATTTAGATATTTAATAGTATATTCTATTTGACTGGCACCAAAAGTCTATAAATTATTTCATTAAATAATTTAACATTTTAAATTATAGTAGTGGTAACATAGTATAGAGGTTAGGATCCATACTAATTCTGTGAATACCATTAATTTATTGTAAAAAAAAAAAATGTTTCATGTATTTGATAAAATTGATTAAAATTATTAAAAATGTTAATCACAAATCGGAGATAAAATTCCGAAACGTAGATACTTCTGAAGTTTAATAAAACAGCAGAGTAATAAAACTGAAATGTTTTTCACAAGTCTTATTTTAAAAAGTATTACTTTTTCCTTTGTCTTTTAAGTCATATTTTAAACACAAAAGATTTCCTCTCAAAAAGCTAGGATATAATAAAAATTAAATTAATATTAAGAGGAAATTATAATGACAGTTAATTAAAAATTAAACAATGGTTGATCAATACCAGGATACTGAATAGCAGCAATTTCGTCCAATTTCGATGCTGTAAAATTGTTTTTATTTATTCCGGACTTTGAATAAAATAATCACAATTTATTATTATAAAACGAGAAAAAAAAATCAACAAACTTAATACGATTTAATATTTTATTTTAATAAACGTAAGACTAAAGAAAAAATGACAACAAAGCAACGCCTAAGTTAGTTCGATGAACGCTGAAAAATTACGTCAAAACTTTCTTTTATAGTTGGAAAAAAGAAGATTGGGCAAAAGTTTTGAAATCCTGCCGTGAAAAATTTATTCTATCACGAAACATCCGCTAAAAATTCCGCCATCAAAAGAGAAAAAGATCCATGCCTACTTGGACAAGGATTAACCTCAATTATTGGCTCACCACTTCCTACCAACCCACACTATCGCTACTATCCATGGGTTCAAATCATCACAACCGAAAATTATTATATATGCTTAACAATATCATGTTATAAATGGTTTTCCATCTCTTTTTCCCCAGCAAAAACAAGCTGAAAAAATCATAAGGAACTAAAATCAATGAAAGATCCAGTCGAAGATAGATTAATATTGACCCATAAAATTAATTTAATTCTTTACTCAAATATATTATCATATTTTAAGATTTAGATACTTTATCTCTATCCGGAAACATCCAAAACCATTGCTATAAAAAAAAAAATGAAGAAACAAATGTTTTAATTTATAGGGATGTAAAATAAACAATAACTCCTTTTCAAGCCAATGCCTTACTTAGCCCGTTATACACTACGAAAATAACTCGATTCCGCTTACTAAAGTACAGGAAACTCATTTTGGAGAAAAGTAGACTTAACCACTTATTCACCGGGGCTGTAGATATTACGTCTCTAATTAAAAAATAAATTCTTAAAACAAAAATAATAAAAGCTACTCGTGTAATAATTTAAATAACGTTTTAACTCATTATTTTGTATTAATTCAAAGTATATATCGAATATTGAATATTAAGTTTTTGACATTTATGTTATGGATCAAGTATTAATTTTTTTTTTTTTAACCTAAAGAATTGCCTAAAAAGCTATTAACTTTTTGAAAGTTGTTTATGTAAGTTTTTTTTTTCTTCTGACGGAATGAGGCCAACCAAATATACCTTAGACATTGCTACACAAGTATTATTTACTTTATATTTTCATTCAGCAAAGTTTATATAAAGGAACATATGGTACGATTCATTGCTCGCTATGAACCCATTTAACCCTATAATAGTTAAAATATTTTATAATTTTTTTAATTATAATTATTAAGTTTTCATTATAAATATTTTCGAGAAAGGTTACTTTTTCATCTGAAGTTCTGAAAATAAGCTGTTAGGTACCTTTTCAATCAAATAAAGTGACTGCCGTCATTGATTCATATATATTTTTAAATTATTATATTTAATATATATATATATATATATATATATATATATATATATATATATATATATATATATATATATATATATATATTTATATTTAAAATATTTCTGTCCATACGCTCAGACTTATAGCTGCAGAGGTCTTATATAAAATTAAGCGTATAAGTATAAGAAATAAATTTTCTATATCCCTTTATGAATAATTATAAAGATGTCTGAAATTATTATTACCACAAGTTCCATTTATTGTATAGTTGAGACAATTTTATGATAATTTTAACCCTGAGGTTGTACTATTTGATAGGATTATATATTAACCTGAATATTAATTAATGTTTTGTGTATATTGAATCAGATTAATGATCTCCAAAATGAGTTGCTTGTACTTAAGTAAGCGGAATAGAGTTATTTTCGTAATGTATAAGGGGCTAAGTAAGGCATTGCCTTGAAAAGGAGTTATTGTTTATTTTACAACCCCATTTCAAACCAAAAACAACGAAAATGATACGATTCCGGTTATTTGAAAGCAGATAACTCTCCCTGAAGAAAATCTGACTTCAATTATTCACCGGGGCTGTAGATATGATACAGGTGATGTGAATATACATACAATTATAACAGTTCGAAAAGAACTGGAAACGTAAAAAAAAAAAGAAAAAAAAATCGGTGTTTTTTTTTTATATAAAACAACACAGGCGCGAACAAATATATACAGGCTAATGAAATATTTCTTCAAAATATTAAGACGTAATTTGAAAATTTTTAATAAACCTAAATTTGCTAATATGTAATACTATTTACATAAATTATAATATTCATATTTGATAATACTCCGATGATTTTAATTAAATTAATTTGAAAATTTTCCAATAATTTTGGCTAAGAAACGTTTTTGCGACAAAATGTTAACAACAATGTATGATTAAATCAGATATTAAGTAAATTAAAAAACAATATATAAATTAAGACAGATATGACTGGTTTATATAATATGATATGATTAGATTTATAGGTTAATCAACGTAATTATTTAAAACAATTATTATAAGACAGAAGTTATGACACGCACGACGAAATGTTATTATGTTATTATACATGATAATTATAACCAATTAGTGAAACTAACACTAATGATATCATTGTCTCATTAGTGGAGTCCATTACGAAAATATACTCGTTCATCAATGCGATTTACTAAGATGAAAAGTTTTTACAAAAAGCACTTTTTAAATTTAGTGGATTAATCTAATATAAAAAATTCACTTGAAGCCAAGTCTTTTTTTTAATGACAAGCACTTGGAATTAATGATATACATACAATATTTTTAAAATTTTAATCATGCTTAAGCAAGAATTTAACGAAGGCGTACAAAACATTTATGGCAATTTTTTGGCAATTAATTTCGATCAAAATTAAATAAAGAAAACAACAACGAAATTTAGTATAAATATACGATTTATATCAGACTTGTTTATAACGTCAAAATGATTTGTGATTGGTCCAATTTTATTTCAGGGACTATCATTGCTTATCACATTTTTTCATTAAAGTACTTCTTCACGATATCAAAGTTACGTTTAACAGATCGAAACAAGTTTAATAATTGTATTTTCTTATCATTTAAACTCATTCAAATACTTTTTACGTCGTTAAAATCTATTTTCGAGGGTTTCCAATTAATTCAAATTATGAAGATTCCAATGATTTTTATGAACTCATCTATAAAATTATCCGCTATTAATACACCACACGTTGTTACTGATATAGCTTTATGTGTGTTTTAATTTACTCGTATTAATTCACAGTTTAACACGCGTTCGGGAAGGTCATGTGTTATTTTCTTCACAACCAACTGTTACATAGTCAAGAGGAAAATGAGATCAGAATGAATGGGAAAAAACTTAACGGTAACTTGTGACTTACCTCGAAGCGACAACCTGCGGAACTGATACCTTTTTTCATACTAAAACTCACAATTATTTTTATTTTCGACATTATTAAAAAGGAAACAAGATAAAACCTGTGACTTAACTCGAAACGACGAACTGCGGAACTAATACCAAAATTTTTATTAACACATTCATAAAAAAAATATCCACTATATTTTGTGACTGTCATCGCTTCGTGTGTCTTTAATTTGTTCGATTTAATTCAGAGCTATAAGCGCGTCCAGGAAGGTCACTCGTTGTTTTCTTCACAGCCAACAGTTAAAAACTGTGGAAGAAAATGAGATAAGAATAAGTGGGGGGGGGGATGTAAAAGTATCTTATTTGAATCAAGTTTGGTTGGTGCACATGAAGGGCGAACTCGAACATTATTTTGATTTCTCGGATTTTTGGATACTTGTTTAGAAAAAAAATGAAGACATCAATTCCGCAGTTTGCCATAACATATTTTAGCGTTTCATTCGTTTTGCTTGTAATATTCTCCAAAAATACAAATAATCGTGGACTTTAGTATGGAAAAAAAAAGTAATTATGTGAAATGTGTATATGTTGGTAATCATTTCATCAAGAAATAACATAACATTGCGAAGTATGGATGAAAACTCAAAGCGACAATCTGCGGATCTGATACCGGAAAAACTTTTTCAGGTAAAAATGTCCCTGTCATACACTGTTTTTTTTTTGTTTTGTTTTTTATTCCCAAAGATACATTATCTCATTTTCATCCACAGTATGTAACAGTTGGTTGTGAAGAAAATAACGCATGATCTTCCTGAACGCCTGTATAACATTGAATTAATACGAGTAAATTTTAAAAAACTAGGGGATAGCAACCACAAAAATAATAATTTTATGGATGAGTAAAGAAAAATCATTGGAATCTTCATGATTTTAATGAGTTCGAATGATCGCGAATAGTTTTAACAAAGTAAAAAGTACTTGAATAAGTTTAAATGATAAGAAAAGACAATTATTAAATCTGTTTCGCATTTTTCATAGTAACTTTGATGTCATGAAGTTTTTCCTTAAGCAAACAATTATAAGAAAGAGAGTAATTAGTACATAGTAAAAATTTGGAGAATATTAAAAACACCTTGACAGAGTAAAAATTACTTATAATTGTATTTAAAACTTCGACAATAGAACTGCTTCACCAAAAAGAATGTTCAGGGACTTACAAATTTATGATATAAGTGAAAGAAGTAGCCCTTTTCGACTGCTTTCCAACATGTGTTACGCTATGTTAGTGGGACATGTGTTTCCAAGACTAACTCTATCACAGAGCCGGGAAATATTTTATATATTGCTATTAATTATTATTTATATTACATACCGTTGGAATGCGACGAGGAGCCGTGGGAGGGAGCGGCGGCCCCCGAGTGGGCGAGCTTGGCGATCCAGCGGAACAGCCGGGCGAGTAAGGAGGCCGTAGTGTCTGACTCTCGACTGGTCTCTCTCCGGCCCCTACCTTCCTATCTCTGGGGGGGGGAGCAATTGCTAGTGGGGGGGGGGGGGGTTAGCTAGTTAGCGCTCTGTATCATCGCTCATCAATTAATTCCAGCGGACGGATATAATATTGGCTGGTTTCATATCAAAATGTCCCTTTTCAGCGGAAAGGTTATTGATATCAGGCAGTCCTCAAAATGATGCAGGATTTTATGTTTTCTTTAAAATACCCTTCGAATTAGTAAAGTGTTTATGAGCGAGAAAATAACTGTTTCGACCCACATTGCAAGACTTCTTAAGGGCTAAATATGCAAAATACAGACGAAATACAATTAAAATTACACATGGTAAATATTAAAAATACATATAGGCTCAAGGTTTCCGAATGATGGAAAATACTGTGGTCTAGTGTTTAGTATAACAAAATACTAAGCCCAAGATCGCGGCTTCGTAGGTGATCTTTTAAAGGGAGTAAAAAATCCTTGGTTATGCCGTCCTTCGGAAGGGACGTTAAACGGGGGTCCCGAGCATGTGCGAAGTCAGGTACTCGTTAAAAATCCCTATCCTAATAAATCCTGGATAGGCAAAATTTAGAGCTCCCGCTGTAGCATCGTCCGATTAGCTATAGCAACATAAAGTGACCTTAAATGAACAAACATAGGCCATCTTCAGCGCTGAGAAAAAAGAAACAGAAAAAACTATATTAAACTTTGCAGTACCACAGCAGAATAACAGTTATAAAAACTGGAATGATAAGAATGAAAGGAAATACAAACAGTAAAAGAAAAATTATGAAGTAGCTGATGAGAAATAATAAGAATGGGAAGAAATCTAGAAGATAATAAAACATACATAATGAAGATAATAAAACAGTAAAATAACAAGAGGATATTACAAGCGAAAGGTAAAAGAGACCTTACATAAATGTTAAGACCATGGAAAAATTCCAACGAAAAGCCCTTAAGTCTCCAAAACTAAAAACAGAAATTGAAAATATCTTTCCAATATTTCGCCTATTCGGGCATCCTCAGGATAGAAAGAGTTGCATTTGAGCCTTGGTAGGCGGTGGGATGTTTCTTGGGTGCATAATTCATGTTTTTCTTTCCTGTTATACTCTTTCTACCCAGAGGACGCCTGAATAGGCGAAATATTTTCAATTTCTGTTTTTAGTTTTGGAGACTTAAGGGCTTTTCGTTGGAATTTTTCCACGGTCTTAACAAGAGGACGATTCAGTAAAAAAATTATAACTGTTATTATTCAGTGCTACTGCAATGTTATGTATAGTTTTATCTGTTTCTTAATTCTCAGCCCTGAAGATAAATCAAATCTTAGGCTGAAACGTAGGCACAATAAAATAAGTCATTCTTATTTTGTGTATTCATTGAATGCACCCCCTGAACATTCGCTATTCTCAAGATATTTACCCTCATTTTCGATACATTTTTCCCAACGTGTAAACCCCAACTTTCAGGTATCGGTTGCGCAGCTTGTCGCTTCGAGTTAAGACACAGCAAGTTTTCACCTCTAATTCGTTTTCTTTTTAGTATTCTTTATTTAATTATAGGAGAGGAGTGGCTCAGTGGTAGAGTACTGAGTTATCATGCCGGAAATCCTGGTTCAATTCCCGCTGCAGGCCATGATTTTTATTTAGTCTGTTTGCAGCGGGAGATGGATCATATAGGATCTAGGACCCTCCTGGGGCCCACCCAGCCTCTATAAAATATTATAAAAATAGGGTACCCAAAATAAGGGGGGAAAATCTGGCGGTCGAGCGTGACCTAGGACAAGTCACCTCCTTGCAGAACCGTTGTCCATGAAAAAGTACAGTCTCTACTATGTACTGAACCCCAGACCCTTCATGGGTTGTAGTGGTACAGGTTTTTTAATTTTTTTTATTTAATTATTCTTTAATTTTCATCTGCACCTGCGCCATTGCTCATCCAGCAAATGTGATCCAAGTGTTTTTCTTTTTTCTCTTTCCTTTGGTACAGGAACATCAAGTCTTGGAAATGGGAACATCAATAGTTGAGCAGGTCTTTTGGGCATTGTTATTTTAAGCTTTTCCTATCAAGCCCGGGTAACAGGTAGTAGGAAAGAAGAACAAGTGGATTTTGGGTCGATGAGTGGAATGTTATGTACTTTTAGTGAATATATGATTTTATAGTGGAAATGTTCATATCGTGCAAGGTGTGAATCGAATAGTATCTTATGTATATCGAAGTGTATTGCTGAACCCTAAAATTCTGCCCCATATGTTCAAATAGGTCTGAGTATACTGTTATAGATTAGTCGTTTGTTTCGTAAGTAAAGTGAAGATCTGTGAAGTCCAAAAGATGTGATGTGATAGATATTTGTAGCGTCTTGTCAGTTCTCGTCTTTTTAATTGTTTATGTAAGTCCCATGTAAGTCTCTTGTCCAAGACTTAATTAGTTAATATTCTCGAAAATAAAAAGAATCGTGAGTTTTAACATGAAAAATGTGGACATTTCGGTAATCATTTCATCAAGAAATATATTAACTTTTCGAAGTATAGTTGATGATATAACCTAAATAAATAGTTATTTATATAGCTAGTAATAAAATAAATTTGGTTTTCGAGAATATAATGAAAAAGGAAACGAATAAAAAGTTAAAACTTCTTTGTGACTTAACTCGAAGCGACAACTGGAGCCCGAGCTTCCACTTAATAGATTTCGATTGATTTTTTTTTTTTTTCATTTTAAAGTATTTCGAAAAAAAAGAAAAGGTTGAGAAGGAAATAAAAATATTTAGCAAATAGCTAATTAAAACTCTAAAGCAACAAAGCAACAGAAAGTATCTCCGACAAACTGAGGAAAAGAAGACCATGTCCTGCGAATGAATATACATAGGTTCACGAACAGAATATTTTTAATTCCTTAGGAATAAAAGAAACTAACCCCAATAAGTTTAAGGAGGCAGAGAGAGTATGAGAGTAATTGGGGTTACGGAGGATATGCTTAGGGATGGAACTTCCAGAAGCATAATCTGAGACGAGAGGATGAGGTTTGAGGCGAAAACGAAGCGGACAATCAGGAACGGCGATGAGGAAAGGAAGAGATCAAAGAGCTAAGGAGAAACTCTGAAAGTAAGTATTTTACAGTAATTATGGGTCCATCTCAAAGCCGAAATCCTGTACCGTTACAACTCATGAAGGGTCTTGGGTTCAGTAGGTGCTACTTTTTCTGTTCTAATGTTTCTAAGACAACGGCGGTGCAGGGAGGTGATTTGTTCAAGATCACGCTCAATCGCCAGATTTCCCCCTATATAGGCTAACCACTATATAAATGTCGGGTGAGCCCCAAGAAGGTCCTAGATTCCAAAGTATCCATTCTCGGTTGTTAACAGATTAAATAAAATCTCCCGCTGCCAGATTTGAACCCGGGACCTTCGCCACGGCGACTCAGCGCTCTACCAACGAGCCACTCCACTCCTCCAAAGGGAAAATCATAATTCATCTATCAGCTAAGATGCAATGTATTGAACTCAAGATTATCCTATTACCTTCATTCATAGATGAGAAAGTATTGTGGCCGCATCAAATTTTTAAAGTGCAGTTTTCAAAGTATTGATGGGGGCCGTAAGTCAAAAAAGTTGACTATCAGTAGTAATTGGTCTGTGCGTAAAGCCATTTTTATGAAGTACTCTGCTCATGCTACAATAGAATCCTGGATACTTTTTTTTTATTTGTTTTACGAATACCTCGATCTAGAAGGGACACACCAGATCCTCCTTCATCTCCAATAATACAGAGTGCTAGCAGAAAATATTTTTTTAAATATGTCTTCTGCTTTTCTCGAAAACACCTTCAATAAAACCCGAAAAGTAATTTAAACTCGACATCTAATTAGCGGAATGGATAGAGGCGAACCGTAGATTGATACATGCTCAGCTATTTCGAAAGCGGTGTATATCTCAGGGCCGATGGCCATCGAGGTTACTTCAATCTCCTTATCAGTCACTTATACGGACGGCCTGGGTAAAGTATTGGAATCTCGCTGGCGGGATGAGATAACAGCTATGTGGGCTGCCTCTTGCCGAGTCACGCTAGGTTCTATCCCACAGCTCGATACTAACATATTGAGGGAACTAATCAAAAGAAAAAATATGGGAGATGAGATGAAACATCATAACACAAAAAATGCACACTTAACCCCAAAGTTATGAACTCGAACTAGACACAGCCACAATAAACCTCAAGGACAATTGTGAAAGATTAAACGCGTAGATTAAATATATTAATACAGGACATGTATTTGACATATATTAAATATCTTAGTACGATTGAACATGTGTAGAATAATATCACAAATACCAAATATTAAAGTAATCCACCGTAAAACGTAATAGAGATTTTCCAGAGATAACCCGGAAGGGACGTAAAATGGAGGTTCCGAGCCAGCGAGATTTCAGATACTCGTAGAAGGTCCCTATTCTAATTAAACTTGGACAGCCAAAATTTAGGACTACCACAGTAGCATCATCCGATGCTAGCAGGAGCATTTAGTGGCGATAAACTTATCAAACAATGACGAAACTGCTATTTAGGCAAGTTTAATGTCGAAGGTAGAAATCATTAATCCTAGTTATACACAAATAACACGATTGTGGAGTTCGATATTGCTTTCTCTTCTGTAACTTTTGGTTATTAAAACTAGTAACGCAAAACAAAGCGTAACGCATTTGTTGATTTCTAAAGACGCATTACATCTTGGTAAATATAATTGCTTTTATATCACAGGCTGCAGAGTAGAATCTACTATCTGAATAGACTTCCATCACATAGATTACTAAGTTATTATTGCCTCCTGGCAAGCAGAGATAACAGAAACCTTCACCACTACAACCCATGAAGGACAACGATTGTGCAGGGAGGTGATTTAGCCGAGATCGCGCTAAACTGACAGGTTTAACCCTTAATTATGAGTATCAACAGTATAGAGGTTGGGTGGGCCTCAGGAAAGTCTACAGATCCATATAGTCTATCAAAGGCTGTTGACAGATTGAAGAATTTATCTGACATAGACGGATTCGAACCCGGTACCCTCGGCACAGCAACTCAGCGCTCTACATTCTGAGCTAGCCCTATCCCTAGATAAAATAGAGAAATTCAAATCCCAAGTTGACCTCTCTTTCTTAGTGCCAACAACTTCTTTCCAGAATTACCTTAATTGAACAAAATGCCCTAGTAGCTATAACACCGTAACGAAGCGATCACCTTCCCATAATTTGATTGTGTGATCAAGTTATTCAGTTTACTCTCCCAAGCGGCACTGATGCCCCATCTTGATCTCTATTTTCCAGAAGATATAAGAAAAAGCTGAGATGTAAAGAGTACTCCTGTCATATGGCGTATGGGAACTCCGTGAAGAAACAGCAACTTGTTTGCAAAAGGTTCGCAACCCTTGAGTTTCGGTTACTTGTGTACCGTAATGTACGTAAATATTTTTTTAAATTTCTATAAATTAATTTACGGTATTTTGTTATTACATAACTTAATAATCAAGTGGTGGAGAATTTCGGAAAAGGAAAAAACTCACAGAAAATTTAAAAAAAAAAAAAAAAACTTTACTCTTTTGTTATTCAAAATTATTTCCGGGGGGTTCTGCACAATGAAGCTAATCAGAGGCAGTAAAAATTCAAAACAAAACGTTATCAATTTTCTAGGAAATGACACAAAATCAGGCAAAAACCAAATGTGAATAATAATTTAAGGACTAATTTTCAGATATATTTAATATGTAACATTATAGAACAAGAAAACATAGAGAATACTTCAGGGGTGCCCATTCTCCCTGCTATTGAAAACCCTTCCATGTCCTTTTCCATAATAAATTGCATGAAGTGGAGAAAAAAACTAGTATTGAACTGAAAACAAATCATTTATTTTTATTGTCACAAGATACGATATTATAATTTCCAATTTAAGATAAAGAAGTAAGAGAAAAATAACTAAAACTAAGTGATTTATTTTTTATTTTCAACTGTTCTCGCGCCCCACAGTTTGGGAACCCCTGGAATATGTAAAAAAAAAATTTTTTTTTGTAAAAGGAAAATTGAATACTAATATTTCTTTTAGAAAATTATGTATTTATTAACTTGAAAAATGGTAGAGGGTTAGGTTAAAGTTTCTTTTGTTGTTTTTTTAAGAAAAGGGAACAGGAATTAGGAAGGCAGAGAAAAACTTGGCATTGGGGTGCAAACTTTTTTACCCACGCAACTAAGGAAGCCTTAACAGTCTGGCCAACTTTTAAACTTCGTATCATGCTAAAACTAAAACTAATTTATAAAAAGCATGCGTCCCCAACTCTATGCTACGAAGCACTTCTGTAGGTTTACACATTTCATTGAGTACGCTGAATAGGCAACAGCATCAATCTAAACAGAATTCCTCTCCTGAAATGTAGACCAGTCAACTGGGCACCAGAAAGGGGTCTCATCTCAAAACTTTGGAGGTCATTAAAATTTGTTTTGTTTTAAGAGGTGCTGATTACGAATTTCAACGATCTGAAATATTCACAGGAAATATTTTATAAAATTGTGAGAAAAAAAAGTTCAATTTGTTTTTCTATTCAGCTTTTATTCAAATAAACATATACAATGTTTGATTAAAAATTATCGAAAGAACTAAAAATAAGATAACTGAATTTTCGAATGATTGAAGTGCAATCTATTTTTTACATTAGTCTTAATAATTTTCCTCGCAGGATCAGTTTTTTCCCAGTACAGGGCTCATAATTCGATCAAAAGTTAAATACCTCACTTTCTGACCAATTTTCGAAGTCACATCAACTATTAGACCTACCAAGCCGCGGGTGAACTCCAGTTTAAATTTAAACTTAAAGTAAGACAGGACTTTTTTCGCTCCCCCACAAACGTTTCAAATTATAAGCAAAAATTCAGAGGCAATGAACAAATTTCGCTCTTGATGCAATGATCAAAATACGAACGAAAAAAATATTGAGCTTTAATGTGTTTAAACTAAATAAACAACCAACGGTTACTTGAAGTAACCATTTTACAATAACAAACAGTCAGAACATATTAAGATTAAAAAAATAGTGATTCAGGAAGAAACAAATTTTTTATAAAATTGAGGGGGTGTATAACAATTTCTCATGAAGTTAGGTCCAGTAAATTTCAAATTCCATGAGTTAATCCACTTCGACCAAACACCAATGAATTAATTAAGGTAAATGATAAAATGGTGAAAAATATTTATTTTTATTTTATTTTTTTTAAATTATTTTATTGAATTGTACAACTGTAATATATACATCTAGTACAAGGGCTGTTAAAAAAAAATATATATATATTTAAAACGAAATCGCTACTAAAACAATTCACATGAAGGACAAATATAAACAATCAGCCTTCTTCATACATACTGTAATGTACACTGCATCAAATATGACTGAATCAGATATTTAACATCCGAAATTCAAACATCCATGACACGGTTTTTAAAAAAATTTAAATTAAAGATTATTTTTTTGAGCATTTCATAACAAAAAGGATTCATTAAAATTAAATAAAATAATTAGGGACATAATTACAAAATCAAAGTAAACAGTAAATTATTATAAATATATTTATTAATTAATGTATTTATTACAAGAATGTATAATCAAGAAATCTAAAAGAGCTTCTTCAAAAAGTTTATAGTTACTTCAGTAATGCAAAGAAGTTTGTGTTAGGTGCGTAAATCTTAAGAAATAATGGGTTTGAAATGTGATTCTTTTAAAAAAAAGTTTGAATAGTAAACAGTTTCATTTAAACAATAAATTTTTGTCTTTTTTAAATATTCATGCCATACTTATTTACTTCTAGTCAAATTTAAGAAATATAGAACATTGGAATTTTATGCTTGAAATAAGCGAAAAATGAATTACATCTACCAAATATCTTAATATCTATAAAAAAAAATTTTTAAAAAATGTGAATTTTAGTTTTTGTTGGGCCACGGAAAAGCCAATCCAAAAGTTGAAGTTCTCTATTAATACTCAAAATATTTTTTTTTTTTTTTTTTTAATTTAATTTATTGATATTTACAACTATAATATGATTATAACTAGTAAATCTGCTGATATGTACATTATGACATGAAAAACACATGTGGAGTAACTACCCATCGGCAGCACTCAAATAAAGTTCTATAGTAGATGGTCTCGAGGCCATCTTCTTTTCAGACGCCTCGGAGGGTTATCAGGAATAGTATGGGAAGCAAGTTGAGAGACTAGAGGATTCGAGTGTGTATGGAGCTTGTCGTGGAAGGATAGGTATCTAGTTTGGGCCAAATCAGTAACATATGGGATATTAAGATCATGATGGATGAGTTTGTTTGTGACATAATAGGGAGCATTGAGGATTTTACGATGGATTTTGGATTGTAAGGATTGGATACGAGATGAATTGGATCGTTTAGTAGAGCCCCAAAGCTCAACTCCGTATGTCCAAATAGGTCTGATAACTGTCATGTAAATGAGTCTTTTGTAATTAACTGGTAGCTTAGAGCGTTTGTCCAGTAAGTGTTGAAGTAGGCAAAAATGTCGAACAGTTTCTTGTCTTTTCAGTCTTGTATGAGGATTCCAAGTGAGACGTTTGTCCAGATGGAGTCCTAGGTAACGTATCTGTTCGACAGGGTTCAGTGGAATATTATTAAAGGATACAGTAGGGCAGGAATTCGTAGGTTTACGACGAAGGGTGAAGGTAATTTGATGGGATTTGTTAGGATTTATTTTAATTCTCCAATTTTGACACCATTCTTGAAGGTTTGAGATATGGGATTGAAGAGATTGGGATGCAACAAATGGATCCTTATTTACTGATAACACACATGTGTCATCAGCGTACGTAGTGAGGACAGTGCTTGGATGGGTTGGGATGTCAGCTGTATATATCGTGTATAGGATGGGACCCAGGATACTACCTTGAGGAACACCGGCAGACTGGGTAAAGAGGGAAGAGTAGGAAAAATTATGGTTTACTTTAAATGTTCTATTACTGAGGTAGGAACTGATAATAAGGAAATAAGTAGAAGGTAAGAATTTATGGAGTTTGTACAGCAGACCCGGATGCCAGACTCGATCAAAAGCCTGCTCTACATCGAGAAAAGCTCCCGTGCAGTACATTCCGCGCTCTAATGCGGATGAGACAACGTCCACCACACGATGGCATTGCTGGATGGTGGAGTGTGATGTTCGGAAACCAAATTGGTGATCTGGGATTATTTGATTGGATTCTATGATAGGATGAAGACGTTTCAGAATGAGTTTTTCAAGGATTTTGCCCATTATGGGCAGGAGAGATATAGGACGGTAAGAAGATGGGAGTTCTGGTAGTTTTTTAGGTTTTGGTATCATCTTAACTATGGATAATTTCCAGGAATCAGGAAAGTATGTGGTGCGGAGTACGGCATTGTATATATATGTAAGGAGTAGGATCGCTTTCCGAGGGAGGCGTTTTAGAATGTGGGGTGTGATTAGGTCGTGTCCAGGGGCTTTGTTGGCGGGTAATCTGTGAATAATGTTTGATATTTCGGAAGGATGGAATGCTTTAGGAGGAGGGGACAACTGAAGAGGAATACTTAATTCTGCTCCAGTACATTCAGAGTGGGTTTGATTAAGGATATCTGGATGAGGGTAGAATGTTTTGAATAGGTGCTGGCCGAAAATTTGTGATTTTTCTTCATCAGATCACCAGGTTTGGGATTCGGTTAAAAGTGGATGGTTGAAATTTTTATAGTTTAGGAGTTTTCTAGTGGTATTCCATAAGGATTTGTCTGTAGTACTGAGATTTTCTGTACGGTAATACAAATTTTGAATTTTGAATGTTCTGATCTCTGATTTTAATTTGTTGGTCAGTTTGGTATAAAGACTCTTATCCGATGGATATCTCGTGCGGTGCCACTTTGCTCTTGCCCGTCGTTTTTCTTTTAATAATTCACGAATATGAAGTGGCAAGTTATTCTGTTGGTAATGAATACTCAAAATATAAGTGGAAGAACCAATATTTAACTTCCAATCATTATTGTGAGGTAGAAAGAGGATAAAATAGTTAGGGGTTCCAAAAGGACCTCCCATGATACATAGGAAAAGGTTATCAACACAAACAAATCTAAAAATACCAAAGTATATTTCCAATGTATTTTAGAATAAAACATTTTTTTTTCAAGAAACAAATTTATAAACAATTAATAAAAATTATGATAAAATATTTTCACAGGCACTAATAAAATAGTATTAATCACAAATGTGGAGCAACGTGGCAAGAATAATTCCTCCAAACCATGCCGCATGGCTATTGAAAAAATGTCACTATACCTAGCTCGAATAAAACATTTTATTTGAGTTTAGAAAAAAAAAAGTTTATTTCGAATATTGCGACTTGTTTACACCAAGGTTCGTTTTTCATTTAATAATATTCTTGAAAAAACTGTTTGCTTTCATTCCAGTATCCAGCACTGCAGATTTAGTTCAAGCATATAGCTTAATCCGATGGTCAAAATAAAACAACTTTGCCAAAGATTCAATATATTCAATAGTATACTAATGTTTCATATGAAATACAATACATTAAATAAAATATGAAATATTAATATATTCGAACGCTTGTACCTTGGACACAGCTATTCTGTACTAAAAGTTATTGATATAAGACTTGTAGGGCATCAAACTTCGTTTTAAGAAAATTTGTATATCCCGAATATAAACACAACAAAGCCCAAAAGACTAACCAGGTGAAAAACATGGCAGAGCAAGAACAGGTCTGAAGTGACTGGATGTAGTGGAGGACGTCTGGAAGAGGATGGAAATAAGATGATGGTGGATGCTTGCAAGGAATAAGAGATGGTGAAGAAAGATGCAGGAACTCACAGGACCATAAAAAATGTCCAAGAAAAAATACACAATTAAAAAAAAAAAGAAACAAAAATATTCTTAAGATAAATGTAGATATTTTGATAAAAAGATAATAAAGGGACAAATTATTAGGAAATTCTCTACTCATTACATTCTTAATAAGCCAGCATTTTAATTACAAAAATAATTGGTAATTATTCCACAGGTTGTCGTTTTGAGTTGAGTCACAAAAAGTTTTAACTTTTCAATCCTTTCCCTCATAATATTTTCCAAAAATATAAGTCATCATGAGTTTTAATTGTTTCAACCGACATATATCACCTATACTTCGAAGTTTTAGTTGAAACTTTTATTATTTGATAAATTATTACCATAATTATATTCTCTTTTCCATACCGAAGCTGATGATAACATATATTTTTGATAAATATTAAAAAGTAAACGAATAAACAGTTAAAACTTGTTGTGACTCAACTCGAGGCAACAACCTCTGAGGAACTACAAAAATAATTAATAAAACAAAAGTAAGAGTAAATCATTATAGATAGGGAATGATAAACAGAAATACTGTAAGTTTTCATATTTCATTATTATTTTTTATTGATTCATATTAGATATTAACTAAGAAAGCATTAGGACAATAAGTTAATCGTAATAAGAGAATAACTTGTACATACCTTGCTGGGTCAGATGTTTCGGAGAGGGCTGAGAAGGTACGGGTGCTTGTGTATTTGTCGGAGCCAGCTCAAGTGATTTTGCTGCTAGTTCTGCCAAACCACTTGGATCTCCAGAGCTACAATCCGTCCTAGAATTATTAAAAAATAGACCATGTACACTTCTACTGGGATACTGTTATTATTCAAAAAGAACTAGAGAAACAAAAATAGTCTTAGCAAACAGAATTGATTATTTTTAAAGTATAATGTAGAAGCCAGCAAAATAAGAAAGTTTCCTGAACTTCAAACATTATTTTTATGGATAATTAAAAATATGAAAAACAGTAATAACATTTTAAAAATGAAAACTGATAAACATACACTTATTTCAAGAAATCATTGATATTTAAAATGAAGAACAATCACCAAAGAATCTTTTTTAAGCTGATGTTCAAAGAATATTCAATAACAGATAAACTATCAAAAATGATCAACTTACCTCGAACCTATCCTGAAGACAGGCTCCACTTTGAACAATTAACGTTTCTAACCGTCAATACAACTAGTGTACAGGGAATATCAAAAACAATTGACTATTTCTTCTGTTTATCAGTTTACAATCTCAAATAACACTTATTTAAAAAATGTCCAAAGAATTAAAACTTTACATCAATGTCATAGATTCTGCTGATAACCACGATATGCCCAATGAAAGAGGTATGGGTTTTGAACAGGAATGATGAAAGTAATGTTTTATTTTAAACGTTTATAAGTACCAGAATTATTGATTTGATTACACTACTAGGTTAAAAAGCTTCCCATAGAATGATGTAGCGCATGCGCTAAACAGTTTTTTAAATTAAGATCAGCTGATGATTGGTACTTTACCTGCGCTTATGGAGGGATTGAAGCCAAAAAAAATATATCGATACTCATGTTTTTTTTAATACAAGATATTGAATAAAATGATATCAAGACACAACTTTATCATTAAGTATATCATTTTAAAATTATTTGATTACTTCTTTTTAAAGTTTAAAGTTGCAATGAATGAAACGAACGCACCTAAATATGCGACATAACAATAGCTTATTTCTACTGATAACAACTTATCAGTGGAAGCGATAAAATAATAGACTTTCTTATGAGTAAAATCAAATATTCACCAACAGTTAATTGATAAATGTACAAAAGTAAGCCTGACAGACAAAATAAATGAAGATGTCACACAACGATACATCTAAATTATACATCGATACACTACATCGAAATGAATTTGACATCTATTGTATTGTAGGTGAAAGAATCCCTAGTTACCTTCCTCAACCTTCTCTAACAATAGATTCACCATTGTAGCTAATTTAACTTTGATAATCAACAATCAGTTAATCAATTTTATTCCATTTTAGAATTGTTAGTGCATTGTTTTATTATGGCTGCCTCAGAGGCCACTATTAAAACTGAACAACATTCACCGGATCTGGAAACCGAATCCTACAATTTTTATGCTGAAGATGAAGGTGCAAGTCCTGAAGCCGAAATTGACAAAGTAAAATTTGAAAAAGAGCTTGAAAATCAAGTAGTGTCCAGCAATTTTGTCAACGATTCAGATGCTGTAAAATCTGAATCATCTAAAAAGAGAGAGAAGGAGAAAAAGAAGGAAAAGACAAAAAAGGAGCTGGAGGAAGAAGAAAGGGAGAAAATGCAGTAAGTTAATACTTTAAAATAGTTTATGGATATTCATTTCTTGCATTTATAAAGTAATTAGTTGGCTTTGAATATAATTTGATTGCAAAGGAATTTGAGGCTAAGTGAACAGATGGAAAAATGGTTGTCACTAGAACCATTTACCTCCTTTCCCTCTGTCCTTTAGTTTTTGACAACCCCTGACTCCGCTATATCTTCATCAGCCTTATAATCAATCCTGTTTACCGCCTAATCAGTGTGAGGAGGAATTCTGCACAGCCTTCTCCAGCTCTGCCGGTCTTCAACCAACTTCTGCACTAATGTAGTCCGCTCTTCTCAAAGTCCTTCCTCACCTCTTTATCCCACTTCCAACTAGGTCATCCTCTTCCTCTTTTTCTCTCCACTTTGGTACAGTATGTTTCGCTAGCAATTCTGTTAGGATCTATCCGCAGGAGGTTTCCAAGCCATCTCAGTCTGTTTTCCTCTATTAGCTCGTTGGCTGGTTTAACATTCAGGTTCGACCTATTAGTGGTGTTCCGGACTCGGTCTCTTTTTGTTTTCCCCTCTATCTTCCTGAGAAATCTCATTTCTGCTGCTTGTATTCTGGATTGGTGTTTCTTTGTCATCGTCCATGATTCTGAAGGGTACGTGAGGATAGGGAGAAATGTTGACTTAAATACATACACTTTCGTTTCCGTTTCTACTTTTCTCTCGTCCCAGGTATTTCAAGTTCTCCACTTGTTCCAGAACTTTATCTTTAACTCTAATGACCCTCATTATTCTCCTTGGCTTCTTTCCTACCCTCATCGCTTTTGTTTTATTAGGGTTGATGGTCATATCCGCTATATCTTAAAGAGGAAATGTTACATGTAGACCTTTTCTTTCCGCCAAAACTTCCAAGAAATTGTATCCATAACTTTATTACGAATTGCATTAAGAAATGGTTAATTACTTTTCAAAGTGAGTATGCCTGTTTTGTTTTTAGAAAAAAATTAATTAATGATGGTATAATATTTTAGGTACAGTTGTTTACTACATATACTATATTTGTTAGTACCTGATATCTTTATAAGATATGCTCTATTACTTTTTTCTAATTTTAAAAATGGCTCCAGTAGTTGTCTGATATTTTATCACAAAAACTAACCCAATGCATTCAACTCATTGTTGAATTGTCTATTACAGAGTCAAAATACGGTATGCTGAACCGTTTATAACTAATTACAGCTAGATGCCATTTAACGCACATATAAAGAGAACTTTTTGAATAGCATTTCAAAGAATTTTATCAAACTGATAAAATAACCTGAATATTACGTAAAAGTCAGAACACACCTTAATTTATATCTTGTGTTAAAGAGGAAACATTGGTGGGGCCAAATATCTTTCTCCTTAAAAATTTCCCTAAAAGTAAATGAAATGTATTTTGAAACCGCATCCCTTTCTCGTCATTACTGGCTGTTGGATATATCCATAAAATCTTGTATTCACCGAGTGTGTGTAATAGTTAGACTAAATTAAGTTAATCCTTGTCTACATTAAGGTTTGACTCAGCAATTAACCTAATCCATAACTATTTATTTTTATCTGAAACTATCTAAAATTACATTATCTCATTAATAATAGTGTTTAGGTGTATATACTTTTTCATCTATTTTATTTAAGTTTATTATTTTTATTTTCATGTATTGTGTTTAATTATTTATTCATACTTTTTTTTATGACAGGGTCCTTGTTTCCAATTTCACAGAATCTCAGTTAAACCATTATGAAATGTACCGAAGATCAGCTTTTCCAAAAGCAGCTATTAAGCGTGTAAGTTGTTTTTTATTACTATTTATTAATTCTATATTTTACAAAGTGCAGGATGGAAAACTATTAAAAATACTAAAGCAAGAATATATAGAGTTTGGAGTCATATATGGTGTACTGGTAAGCATAACTATTTAATATGCTCAAGATTGTGCCATCTGTTATGCCAGCCTGTCAGGATGGCCTCAGATTTTTTAAATGGGAATAAAAAAAATGCTCTAACCAATACACTATACGTAATAATGTTAGAGAAGAAATTTGTTGACTGTAAGTACTAATGGAGGATGGAAATAGTTGGGGGTGCAGTAAAAAATTTACACAATAAATAAGTAGAAACTTATTATATTGTGTAAATTTTTGACTGCACCCCTAACTATTTCCATCCTCCTATACGTAATAATGTTTAATTTATAATTGATTCAATTAACAATCTACTTCTGATTTATTTTTATACTATTACTATTGTATAAAAATAATTTGAAATTATGAATAACAAAATTCAAGTTCTTGTGATTATCTGGCAAGGCTGCTATTTAAAGTTATGTAAAGGCAAAAGGTTCTCTCATTGACTTTAACCTACATTTGCCCTAGTGTGAGGATCCTCTTCATAGAGGCTAGACCAAGTACCTCCTTCGGCTTCAATTCTTTGGACCACTTCTTCATCAATGTAGCCGCTTTCAATGAGATGAGGATCTAGATATTTAAAACTCTCAACCTGTTCTAATTTCTATCATCTAACCCTCATTATCCTTCGGGGTTTCTTCCTAATGGCAGCTAGTAAGATAAGGTCGTCAGCGAAAGCCACCAAGGAAAATTTGATGGGGTGAAGTTTTCTGTGTTCTAGCTGGAGTTTCCTCATCATCAGCTTTGCCCTCCTTAGTACTAAGTCCAAAAACATGATAAAGAGCAACGGACTTAAGCTACAGCGCTAGCAGATACCCAAGTTGTCTCGAACTTCTGTCCCAATGTCCCCTCTATTATACTTAAGGATTTTATCTTAGGTATTTAATCTGCTTGACTGTTTTGATTGTCCCAATTTTTGTTTTAATTTCCCTTTTATTTCGGTGTTATTGGTCATCATTTCAGTTTTTTTAAACTTATAAGGTCCCACTTTTTCATTAATTTTAATTTTATACGACACTATTTTGAATAATATAATAATAAATAAATTGTGCGTATTTATTTATTAATATTTTTTTCAGCTTATGCAAACATTGACTGGAACATCGATTTCTCAAAATGTTGTGATAGCTATGTCTGGAATAGCCAAGGTTTTTGTTGGTGAAGTTGTTGAAGAAGGTAGGTTGTTATAATTTTTTCATTATTAATGATTATTAATTTATAGATAAAATCAGTTATATTATTCTCTAATTTGGTGTAGCTCTTGATGTAATGGAAAGTATGGGAGAATCTGGAGCACTAAAGCCAAAGCATTTACGAGAAGCAGTTCGGCGCCTCAAATGTCGAGAAGTGATTCCTAATGTCAGGGGTAAAAAAACATTTTGTAGAGTTTAATCGTATGGGATATCTTTAATGTATATTTTATATTTTTAATATTTGTTAAATTTAATTGTTTTTAAAATATTTCTTTATAATAAGATTGTTATTTGAAAATGTTAATATCATTACACATCATATTGATGTGTCTTCCAGAATTAATCTAATACCAATTTCTTTAGTATTTATCTGTAGATGTGCCCTGTAAATTTAGTAGTATCTATACAAAATGTATTTATTGACTGAAATGTTAGAATAATCTGGTGTAAATAATGACAAATATTTAACGTAATTTATTCTTGTATTTTGATTTAATTAAGTCATCTAGCTACTCTTCCAACTTTTAATTATTATAAACTTATAAATATGAAAATTTGATGAAGAACAACCAAACAATTTTTATGATATTACTTTAATCATCAAATCATTTTTCATCACATTTAAGAAATTAAATATTCGAAAATTCTTATAAAAACTAAGAAAAAAAAACCCTGTACCACTACAACCCGTGAACAGGTCTGGGGTTCAGTACATGGTAGAGACTGTAAACTAAGGAAAAGAGGGAAATTTTGTATTTTAAGAATCAGCAAATAATTTTAATTTTTAAGGACTGGTATTTTAATTATTTTTCATATTTTGTTTAGTTAAATCTGTTTCAGTATAAACATTCTGATCAAATCATTAATTTAAAAAAAAAAATTCCTATTTTACGCATTTGTAAGTGTTCCAAGAGCATTGGGTTTTTATTGAATTTATAAATACTTTAAACAAATTAGACATTTTTTGAGTGGTTTCTCCTATTGTTGATCTAATATTTTTCAAGTGTTAATTTGTTATTTAAAGAAATTTTAAATATATCAATAAATATATTTAATTTTTCACAATTGATTTTATACTCAGCATTTCATAACAACATAATTTTCATTTTAAAAGTAATGTGATTGGATTGCAGGAAATTCATTTAACTGAAATTTTGCTTCATCTTTTTATTCTCTGTAAATAAATCTTTAATCTTGAAATCTTCATTAAATTAAAAAGTTAGGAATATTTTAAAACATATTTTACTTTTATTATTTCTAAGATGGTTATTTAGATGTATTCATTTACACAATCAGAATTTTAATTGCTTGTTTGTAACCAATTGATTACATAGTTATAATTAATTATTAACATTACCTTGTATTGCTGAGTTCTATTTAAATGTTTTAACAGATTTCATCAAATACTGTTGTCTAGGTTTTATTCACCACTCCCACCTTTATACTTATCTTAACTTTCAAGAATATATTGTTCATAAAATTGTATATTGTAAATAAAACTTTATTTTTTCATAACTCAAAAAGTACTTACACATTGTTTGATGGATTATATAGCCTGAAAACTGTATATTTCCCTCAAGACCCCAGATGTGCATTTGGAAAATAATTTGACTGTAAACAAACCCAAACTAAAATGTATATTTATTCAGATTAATATAAGGGGAAAAAAAAATTTTATATTGGATATAAACCCAAAGCTGTATGAAAAATCATGTGAGCTAACACACCAGATATTTATTTTTATATTACTTACATTAGTCTATGAAAAGATTTTTCTGCTATTAATAACATTAATAGGAAAGTAATAACAGTTTATTCTGAATATATTACTTCCTGAATATTTTGACATTCATGCTGTTCTAATGTTAATTTAATTCTTATAGGGATGAATAATAAATAAAAATATAATTTAATGAGTGAATTTTATTAAATGAAATGAAGCAACTATGGAAAATATAATTTGATTAATATGCATTTCAACTAATTTATTTTTTTAACTCAAAAACTTGTAGTAAAACAAGGTGTAAGGCATAATTCTTGATATGTCTGGTAGCAGACAGTTGTTAGACTAATAATATGTTATTAAAAAAAAGGAGTAATTTTTCAAGGTCAAACAGTATAAAAAGGTGTTTGTACAAATCCCAGACAAGGTACTTTTTAAAGTTATTGGTTTTACATACAAAATAAATATTATAATTAAAAACAATTGTTTAACTTCGTTACTCGTCCATATTTCATTCTAGTTACTTAAAAATAAACCATTACAGCCACAATGTTTTGAGATCACATTCATTACATCAAACGAGTATTTACTCTGAATAATGTTCATAGACTTTAACAACGTATTTCTTTTTTAAAATATTAACAATTTGTTCTTGGATCCAGTCAACATCTTCAGGAGGACAGTAATCATCTTCACTTGACCTGGATATAGTTACCAAAGTTGGTTTATTAAGAGTTAAAATAAGATTTTTAAAAGTTTTATTAATGAGTTCCTTAATTTGATGATGAGGTGTTACATTTTCAGGGAGGTCACTGTTATCCCACGTACAACCAGCATCATGAACTATATCCCAATCAACTTTTGTGTAGAAAGAGTTGACCTTCTGAGCAAGCTTCTTAACCGCTGGCCATCTACTTGAGGCGGGCTCATCCTCACCGGGCTTGTTCTTAGCTATCCATGTCCATAAAGATTCGAGATCATCTAACTGCTCCCTTCTCTGTCTTACTGCTTCTTCCAATACAGAACTGTCTTCACTCTTGGGTGATTCGAACCAATATAAATCTTTAAGTGATTCATATAAATTAGCATTTTTATAGAGGGCTCTAAACGGATTCCTGGTTGAGAAGAAATCTAGGTCAACGTCTAAGACATAGCTCATACAGTCTGGAAACCTACCTTTTAATCTGTCTATCAATCCATTTATATCATCTTCTTGCCCTGGTTCATTTATGAACGATCCGAGTGTTATAACTTCAAGTCTAATCTCCTTTGTATTTTCCATTTTATCAATTGGCGTATAAAGACATTCGCTTACAAAGTAAGGCAAGTTACTGGTTAAACGTATTTCTCCAGAAGAGCGCTCTTTTCCAATCGAAAAAGTATAAGAGCCATCAGAAATCTGGAAAGCCCAAGGTGGTTTAATCCAGACAAGTGTAGTGAAATGGCCAGCATATACAGCAGGCATTATCCAGTTCTCAATACTCAGTTGATCGAATAGCTCATGCTTATTCCAAACAATATCAGCTGGCATCCCTTTTGGTATGAGCATATCTGGATGAGAGTCAAGGTGAATAAGTACATTGTCATTTAAAGGAAGAATTTTAGCACCTATCATTCGATATATATATGGAATAACTTCGTGATGATCTTCAACTATGTGTACCTGTAATTCATTTTTAGACTTGCGATTTCTTATTTTTGTGCTGTCATTAGAAGAATTCATCTTAGTTTCAAATCCAAAAATATTTAGGTATGCTAACAAACAATATTGACAGACTATATATGTTTTTAAATGTTTAGTTAGGCTAACAAACAATATTCGCAGACTAGATTAATGTCTCATAACACATCAAATAATATATTATTACCCAGATAAACACAATACAAACAATCCCTGAGATAACAATACGCCAAGTTAGTGCATGCACTGGAAAACAAAATCATAATAATCTTCGGGAGAGGAATTTATTTCTTGTTGACATTTACGAACTTAGTTCAACATAGACCAACATAGTATACTGTTATCACGTGATAAACAAACAGTTAAAGAAGGTAGCAGAGAGGTTACCATCGTATATAAATCCCAATGAAGTTCAATTAATATAATTAATTACTAAAGCATAATAATATTATAAATTCGAAAGTAACTCTGTCTGTCTGTTATGCTTTCACGCCTAAACTACTGAACCGATTTAAATGAAATTTGGTACAGAGATAGTCTAGAGCCTGAGAAAGGACATAGCCTACTTTTTAATGTGAAAAAGAAGGTTGTAAGAGGTTGAAATAGGGGATTTAATTTGAAATAAATAATAAACATATCTTTTATTAAACTAGTTTTAATTGTTGAATAAAAACATATATCAATCCTATACATCACTGGTGTCAAATCTGGAGATACTTTAGGTCGAGTATACACGGTCCATGTTAGTAATATGGAATGCTTTTACACCATGTGGGTGGGGCAACCTCTTTCAAAGATCTCAAAAAACTCAATAATCAAGAATTTTCAAGAGGGTTATTAGAGAATGATAATCAGTGGAATACAATTCTGGAAGAGGCTGCAGAATGCAAATTTGCGCTCAAGGTGAGAGAGCTGTTCGCTATATTAATAGCGACATGTAGACTTTCAAACCCTCAAGAATTGTGGGAAAAGTATAAAAATGACATGGTGGATGATATTTTACACAGATTACAAGAACAGAATCCGAATGCTTCATACAATGACGCGCTAACAAAGGCTGAATACCAAAAGATTACTATTACTGGACAAAATTTATCCGATTTTGGAATGAGCAGACCACAAATTTGCGGTAATTTTCTGGATTTTGTATATTCTTATTCGTCCTGCCAGTGAGAGCAGCGTAGACTGCTTAGTTGAATAATGCCTCTTTATATTGAATTCTTTCATCACTGAAAGGGATTCACTACACAGCAAACCAATAGGCTTACCATTGTGCAAGATAAAAAAGGATTCTTCAGTCCATTTTTCTTGAAACTGGCGACCCTCTGCATCTACTTTTCGTTTCTTTTCACCAGACATCATTTTCGTTCGATAGACTTAATAACAAAATAAATTAGTAAGCACTCAAGAAGCACACAAAGTCACAAAGTAAATTGACGGCACTAGGAGTTCGCTAGGATATCGCTTGTCGAAGTTATCACCTCAGTAGCTCAAATAGAACTGAACTAAAGTTCGGGACATTCACCCGCTTATATAGGCAAAATGAAGGAATGATCTAGAATCGTCTAGTGTAGAACAATAGAATTGGGAAGGAATAATCTTTTGTTGCGCCTCACTCTTTGATGATCGCCGCCACTCGGCTTACTCGCTCACTTGATTCCGTGGGCATGACTTAGTAGTGTAATATATTTTTTTTAATTGGGTGTTTCAAAATGTCCTGCGGGCCGGTTGTTGCCCACCTATGTCTTGAACGATAGCGACGGAAACTCGCTCTCTTTTATTAATAATATTTTGCTGTAAAAAGAGTTTCTGGTAGTGTTCCAATTTTAGCGACCCAAGAAACATGATCCTTCCCGCCGGCAAAGATAACTCTTGAAGAGAAATGCAAGAAATATAAGGATGCAGGGCTGAACTTGGTAGGATTTTGTATAGATAAGCTTATACCTAACCATATTATTAGCTTTATAGGCTATTATTTGTATATTTGCTGAGCAATTAAATTCAACCTCAAGTAAAAAGAAACATTTTGTTTTTTTATTAGAATATCTTTAAATAAGTAGCTACATTTTTTTTTGGTAAAGAAAATAAAAAATGGAAAGGATAGGGTGAACTGGAAACCTATTTCCTACATCTTAAATTATTATGGACCCATACTTTTATTTTGTCCATATTTCTTATCGGGTAATTCAGAATTGCAACTTGTATCATCATAGGGAATAATGAAAAGTATTTAAGCTTAGATAATAACTTCCGAAGATATAAACGTTTTGAAGAAGATCTGGCAATTTTACATGAAGATAGTATTGGGAAAGGGAAAGGAATGGTGGGGCAACTGGCGATACGACATCCCCATTTTAGCAGGATGTCACAGGACTAAAATTATCTTAAACAGTATGTTAGGCTTAAATACCTCTTTGCTCTCTTATGTTCTTTTAGTTCCTTTCATCCCAACTCATGATTGTTTAAAACCCATATTTAGTATTTCTTAAAAATTGTTTTAGTTGGATTAGTTTGGTTCCTCCTAGATTATCCTGACTATTACATTTAGTGCTGTGTTGAATATAATGGCAACCTTTATGGACAGAAAGAAGTGGAAAAAGACAAAAAAATATTCAAATATTTTACTTAAGGACCTCGGAATTAAGTTAACAAGTGAACCAAAACCAAGTTTAGTTCTATGCAATGCTGGGCTGCTAACAGGAATTGGTGAAGAAAGTGTGGTTAATTATTTCTGCCACTATGGTCAAATTGACAATGTAGTTATGGTACCTCAGAAATCTTATTGTTTCATTGTATTTAGACATCTAAGTTCTGCAGTTGATTGCTTTGCATCAACATCAATACCTACAGTTACATCTCTCAGTAAAGATCCTTTATATATTTTGTATGTGGAAGATATACCATGTAAGCATGATTTATACAAGGATTATTCCTTTATTCCCCCAGGGGTCATAATTGTTGAGGATTTCATAAATGAAGTCGAAGAATCGTCTCTATCAGACTCATTTGATATTGTTAATAGTAGTGATCAAGAGTTATCTCATAGAGTGGTAAAACATTTTGGGTACAAATTTGACTATGCTATAAATAATGTAAATAAAGACTGCCCTCTGCCGGATGGTATTCCTGAAGAATTCAATTTTCTAGAAGAAAGATTTCATGAAAAAAATATAAGGGATGTAATTCCATGGGTTCCTAACCAGCTGACTGTAAACTGTTATCAACCAGGTCAAGGGATACCTCCTCATGTTGATACTCATAGTGCATTTGAAGACCCTATACTTTCTCTTTCTCTGTTGTCAGATGTGGTGATGGAATTTGAAAAATGTGATAAATCAAGTAAAGCATCTGTTCTTATACCACGAAGATCACTTCTAATCATGTCAGGTGAAGCAAGGTACTATTGGACGCATGGAATAATACCTAGAAAAAGTGATGTTGTCTATGATGCTGCAACAGGTCTTAGTACAAAATTGAGGCAAAAACGTGTTTCTTGTACGTTTCGTAAAATTAGAAGGGGAAATTGCAATTGCAATTATTCCTTAGCATGTGACTCCTACTTAAGTTCACATACTCAGACCCCTTCAGAAGAAGCTGCTGCGAGAATTGAGAACGAGTTTGTTCATAAAGTATATGAAAATATATCTGATCATTTTTCATCGACTAGACATTCACCTTGGCCGGCAGTTCGTGATTTTCTTAAATCTTTACCATTTGGTTCAATTGTTGTTGACGTAGGTTGTGGGAACGGAAAATACTTTAACATAAACTCTAATAATTTTCATTTCGGTGGTGACAGTTGTAATAAATTAAACTCCATTTGTGCGGATAAAGGCATGGAAGTTATTCAGTTTAATTGTTTGCATATTCCTTTAAAAGATGATGTAGCTGACGCTGTGATTTGCATTGCAGTTTTGCATCATCTATCCAAAGAATCGCGTAGGATTCAGGCATTAAAAGATATATTCAGAATTTTAAAAGTGGGTGGATTAGCTTTGATTTATGTTTGGAGTAAAAAACAAAAGTCCACTAGTTATGTGGGAAAGAATGGAAACAATCTAAAAAAATCAAATGTTTCACCTTCTATATCAAAATACACAGATGAATCTGGCATTGTTTTACCAATTCATTGCAACAAAACAGAATTTCAGCATATTGATGTTTTGGTCCCATGGACTTTGAGAATGAAAAATTCTGAAGAAACTCAATATTTAAGGTATTATCATCTTTTTGAAGAAACAGAACTTGATAAAATGTGTTTGGAAATTGGGGGAGAAATCATAAAAAGTTATTATGATGATGGTAACTGGTGTGTGTTATTTAAAAAAAGTTGACATTGCGCTGGGTTTAATTTTAATAAATTAATTTATAGCATTTATGTAATGCATTGTTTTTGTTATAATGAGTTAAAAATAAAAGAATTATTTGTGTTAAATTTATTAGCTTACCATTTATGCTTCTTTCCCTGATAAATTTATTGTACTTACATTTAAAAAATCCTGTATCACTGTGACCGATAAAGAGTCTTGGGTTCAGTACAGGGTAGAGACTCTACTGTTTTCAGGACAAAGGTTGTGTAGGGATGTGATTTTTCCAAGATCATGCTCAACTGGGAGGGAACCTCAATTTTGGGTACCCACTTAAATAAAAGGTGGGTGAGCCACAGGATGGTCTCCAGATCCTTAAGGATCCATCACTGTCAGTTAACAGATGAAATAAACTATCTGCCACATCCAGATTTGAACCCTGGGCCTTCGACATGGCAACTCAGCGCTCTACCTCTGAGCCACCCCACTTGGCTGTATTCATAAACTAATGTATAAAAAAAAAATACTGTATTAATTACATTTTTTACATTAATTATTTGTCCATTATCAGCCATCAGATTTTTTCCTAATTAAGGTTATCCAGTTTATAGAGGTTGGGTGAGGCCTAAGATGTTCTCTCGAACCACAGAGTCGATCCATGCCGATTTGATAGAATAAATAATATTTTTCAACAACATGACCATACTTGGATCTGGGTGATAGTGGGATCTTAATCATTGAGCTAGTCCACTTCCATTAAACTATGTGTTATAATGTTCAAAATGAATGGATAAATGGATTAACCAGTAATATTTAATTTCTTTAAATATATATAAACGATTTAACACATGTGTGCGTTATAAGCACATTAAGGATGACTAGGTAAAATAATACAAATAGCTCCAGCAACCACTAAACCATTCTCTATTGATTATTCCCCCTTTTTTTTGTGAAAACTTCTTTAGCCACGTTTGCGACTTTTGATAGAGGGTAAACTTGAGGGTTCGCATTAGCAATATGCTTGAGACTGGCAAAACCTAGTGGCCTGTGTATGAAAATATAAAAAACCTGTATTACTTCAACCCGTGAAGGGTCTGGGTTTCAGTATAAGGTTGAGACTGTACTTGTTTCATGGAGAACGGTTGTGCATGGAGGCGACTTGTCCTAGGTCGTACCCAACTGCCAGATTTTCCCCCTTATTTTGGGTACCCAATTTATAGAACCTGAGTGAAGCCCAGGAGGGTCCTAGATCCCAGAGGATCCATCTCCAGCTGCTAACAGATTAAATTAAAGTCTTGCCAGCAGTGGGACCTGAACCCTGCTTTTGGCAACTCAGCACTCTACCACTGAGCCTTGTGTATCACTTATACAATTTATTTTAATCAACTTTAGTTTAAAAGTTATAATTCCATTGATATATGAATAATTATATTTATCAAAAAAGTTTTTAACAGTTGTTCAATTGACACTAATAATAACTTAAAACATCAATTACTGGTTGAACTTTTTGTTTCCCCTAAAACATTTTATATGTAATAGTTAAATCTCTTGTTTTATGAAATGATCGAAAGTACAAATTATCTAAGTAATTTTTAATTAAACAAAGGTAATAATGCTAAAAATAAAAACCGTATATTACATTATATACAAATATTACTTGAAAATGTATGAAATTGTTCGGATTAATTGTTGACATTTAAGGAGTTACATAAAATAAGGAAATTGGGAAATGTTAACAGTTTATTAAATAATAATACTTTATTTATTGAGTGAAAAATTATTTTATTAAAAAATTAAACAGCTCTTGCAGTTTCTAAAGTGTGGGTAATTTTTTTTATAAATAATATAAAACATTTTTATTGCTAGGAAAAATGGGCTAATTTTTTTAACAAATCTCTGTTATTGAATTCTAAGTAAGGAATTTTTGAAGCGTACGGAGCTATATCTAATAATATATCACTGCCTTTCCATTGAGGATTAGCTGCTTCAAGTACATCTTTTGTCTCACTAAGAATAGTCTCTCGTTTGACTCTACTCTTGTTGAATTGCTGAAATTTCTTAATAGGTGCTGAGTTTGATAGCATAAGTCCATACGCTGCGACAGATACACCACAGCCGTACAGCATGGAATTTTCATTCCAATCTTGAAGAAGAAGATCTGATAGAGCGAGGCTAGTTGCTGCTGCAGTTATATCATGGACTGAGGAAAATGTGTGTAGGTAGTTTTCGTGAAGCATACCAACAAATAAATTAGGGGAACTAGAAAACGATTCAGCTACTTCTTGTGCATTATGAGTAAATTTATTGTTCTCTTTCTTCGCATAAAGTATTCTTCCAAGTCCCTGAAAAATGTCCATCTTAATGTCGCTAATAATACTTGCATTATTCATAGCTATAGGAATTTTTGATTTTCCTCTGGTTTTCTTTTTTAAAGGTAAAGGAGATAAAAGAGGACAATTTTTCCCTTTAGCAAGCATAAAATGTAGCATCATTATGGCGTTTCTTAAATCTCCGTTACATTTCACACTGATTTCATCAGAATAAGTTTCAGCTCGAGGGTGAATTTTGGATATATTCAATGTTTTAATTAAACTATTAAGAGCAGTAGTAATACTCTTTTGAGTTATAGGATTAAAGTTTATATTCTTAATACAATACTGCATGCGGATACTTTCAGGGAATAGACTACGACACATAACATTATCACTGATGATGAAAGCTATTTTAAGGTTTTGAACTCCAAAAAATTTTCCTAAAAATAACTGGAATACTGAACTGTCACGTAAAAAGCCGTTAGGCACATCCTTTACAACAACCAGGCGCTTAGAAGAAGGAGATAAAATGTTCGAATAGCGGCTTGCACGAAGCACAAATTCTTCAAAAGCATTAAGTTCATTTTGATATAATGAATGATTTTCTGGATCATATACTGAAGGAGCTGGAGAAGACCATTCAACAAAATCTATTTTATATGATTTACATAAAACCGATAAAGTTTTCAATTTACCACAACCTGTAGGTCCTGTAATAAGCAAGTATGCATTTTCATGATCTATATTTTTTAACCAATATTCTACTTCCTCTATTTTTTTCTTATTAACCACTAATTCGTCCTTGGTCTTAGGTGAATATTTCGAAATTTTACTAAAATTCGGTTGAGTTGGCAAATCCTGAACTTCTACTTCTTTATAAGCTGATAAATTATCTGTTTTCTGCCTTTTCTTCGGTGGCGCCAAGAAACCCCCAAAGTCCGGTCTAACCCAATCCATTAGTACATTAAACTTTCAAAAAAAATAAAAGAATTATTCCAAGAGACATAAAAACCTTTAGTAAATATTGAATTCAAATTTAGTCTGACACTGTTATTTGTCATGTTAGGGTCATTCGCTAACGGTTACTTTAGTTTTCAGCTGAGCGAACTTCTTCTTCGTTGGCGCAACAGCTCAAGAGTCAAGTTCTCCCTTAGTCAGAACAGCCACTCTTCTCTGTTTTGTGCGACTGCACTCCTATTTCTAATCCCCAGCACCTCCAACCACACAACAGGCGAGGTCTATCCACTTAGATGTTGACTTAAACTCGTTAAGATATTGAATAATAGTTGTGAAATGATAGTAGCGGTAATGAATAAACCCCAACAATAGTTTCTCTGCTCTTTAATCAGTTATTAATTAAACTTATTGATGTTTTACTATGTGTTTTTTTTTCTCGCCACCCCTAACATCTGACTATGTTGCCTTCTGTAAGCTATTAGGCAACATGCCTGCAGATTCTTCTTCAATAGTTCAACGATTGGTCGATTTTTGCGGTGCAAATTGATAAGTAAATTATTTGTCAATAATTGTGATTTTATATGTAGGATTACAATCAATTTAAAATTAATTAATGCTGAATCTTTACAATATGATCGGATTATAAGTATTGGCTAGAATAATAAATACCCCAATGAAGGCGGATCACCTCACTTGTTAATTAAGTGTTTTGTATTCTAGTGTAAATTTTGTAATTATTGCAATACTTAAATAAGTTGCTGTTTTATTTTATATTATTTAAATTTATTATAAATGTTAACTTCCAGTGCCCTGGAGGAATTGTACCGAAAACAGTTATAGTTTAAATTATAAGGGCTCTATCTCAATTGAAAAAGATTCGTTGGGTTTTTGTATGTCTTTTGAAGAACGGGTGTAGCAAGCAGAAGTTTTGTGTGTCTTTAATTACCTTAATCTTTATGTTTCAACATTTACAGGAGACAGAACGGATCATTTACAACAGGAAGGACACTTGTACGCAAGATATCAGTCTTGAGATCGCCTTCAATATTTTATACTGCAGTTCAAGACAAGATGCCTTTTTTTTGTCTCTCTTGTAAAATTTATAAAAGTCGACTAGTTGCCTTCCAGCAATTAGCGGGTTCATATATCCTAATAATAACACAATTTGTCGGGAGGGCGGTCAAAGATTTTTATGAAAATAAGCTAAACTTATTTATTATGTGATAAGTTGGGTCGAAACGTTGGGACATAATAAATACTTTTGACTTATTTGAATACAATATTTAGTATAAAAAATCCTTACTAAGACATTTATTTTAACAATGGAGTGAAAGAAATAGCTGTTAAAATTTTGGAGTTATTGAAGTTGTCACATCCTCTTCATTACATCAGGTCCTTAAATAATAAATGATTTCATAAACGAACCGAAGAACAAATTCCATACTAAACCAATAAAATATTGAAAGTATTATAACCCAACATGCTTCATTAACTGAATAAAAAAAATGAAATAACAAATCAAAACGAATACTTCACTTAAAAATGTCTGTTTCTTGAAGAAATTGTAATAAACCATTCAGTAAAAAAAATAATTGTACATACTATTGAGCATTTTTTCTCTGATCCATAAACATTTTTTATTCAATTACGTCAATATTTATTTAAATAACTTTAAAATGATTTAGTTTAAAAAAATCGAAACCCAAAGATGAAAAATGCACCCACACCAATTTTCTCTTTCGGCATGTTGGCAACATTGGTTAGTAACCAAGTATTCCCTGTGGACTGTTACATTTGTTAGAAATCTAAAACTTCTTAGAGTAGATTGTATGAAATAAGGTGACATAATAAATTTCCATTCTTTCCACCGCCACATTTCATTTTCGTTGTTTGGAGTTTTTAAAATAGTTATTAAAATTAACATAAAAGGACATCTATTAAACTATAACGGTCAGTTAACCTGAATTTATAAAATAATAACACTTAACTGTTTACTGTAAACATTTCAGCTGTTAACATTTGCTTTAAGTTCTAACACAACAGTAAGATTTAAAAATTATGCATAACATTTGTATATTTATAAAATGAATAATGACTCATTTCATTACATTTAAGATTATTAAAGAAAAAAAAAGCTTATCCAATTTTATAATATTTTTTTTAAAGATTTTTACTTATATTTTTGTAAGTACAGAAAAACAAACAAACTGATGATTGGTAATTACAAATACTGCTTGTTTAAAACGTAATTTGTTAATTTCTGTAAACATCTTAATGCTGCATTAAGGTATTTCCATTGTTTTTACTATTTAAATAAACATGATATGTTGTTAGTTTAACTACTTAATTTAGAAAAAAAATGTGCTACAGAAGTAGTAGCACTAGGTTATTTATTAGAAGCTAAATTAGGAATACAATAAAAAGTGAATTTTGTTTCAGATTGATAACCCGTGAATATGGCAAGTAGCCCATTGAGAACGTCTTTGTTGAAACTTTCTATGGAGCACTTAAGCATTGGTAAGGAAAGTTTTGATTTTTAAAGATGTAATTTAAAAAGATTTAATTACCAAACTAGGAAACTTGTTTTAGTTGGGGCTAGAAATTACCATTCAGAGTTAGCGAAAGTTCCTGATGTCCCTTTACCCATTCACGACTTGGATTATCAGTTATTTCCTGAGGTAAGCGTATCTATATATCATAGAAACCCAACTTTTTTGTTATGTAATCAATTTATAAATATGGGAAGAAACTGGCATTTTGATGAGATGCACCCTGAGGTTTTGATGAGGTGCAAAGGCCTTCTTACTGTTCTCGCCCTTACAGAAGTATTGTAGGTAGACATACAGGTTAGCTGGCGTCTTACTTCAGTTGAGATCATTCCTAGAACAAATAGAACACCCTGTATCCATATAGCTGAACGAATAATCCTATTAGATTTCCATTTAAAAAAGTCCTTTTTCTAGGTATGGTTCCTGAATCTTTTCTATTAGCATTCGTATATTTTGTGCATTTATCGTTCAATAGGAGCCCTAGCTCTTTAACATCCATTCCCAAAACAACGAAGATTTCCCATAATCCGCGCACTGATATCCCCAATGAGAGAAATGTCATTTGCATAATTTAAATATTCGAGCAGATTGGAAAATTCCTTGATAGTTCCCTATTAAGGAGTATAAAGTGCTCCACCTTTCCGCCTAGTACATAACGATGTTCTGTGTGAAGAATACTCCGTCTTCGACTCTGCATTTACTGTTTGAACTTCTTTTATAAATGATTACTTATTTGGTCGTCTATCTAAAATTTATTATCACTAGCTTTTCGTTTCAACTAACAATAATTGGGGCGACTTGTGGTCTAGTTAGCATAACAACCTACTAAGCCCAAGATCGCAGGTTCGGAGCTCTCCAGGTGGCCCTAGAATTTTTTAAAGGGATTAAAAAATCCTTGGTTATGCCGTCTTTCGGAAGGAGCGTTAAATGGGAGTCCTGAGCCTGTGCGTACTCGTTAAAAATCCCTATCCTAATTAAACCTGGATAAGCAAAATTTAGAGCTCCCACACGTCAGATTAGCCATAGCAGCACAAAGTGACGTTAAATAAACAAACAACTAGCTTTTTGTTTTCACGTGCTCTCCTCTTTGTTTGGTGAATTCCTTGTTAGACTTATATCTCCTATCGTGTCTTGTTTATGGGTGGACAATAATATGCAATCCTCCGATTTATGTCTCGGACATTCAGCAGTTGGCTCAGAGCTTATTAGGGATTTGTTAGTTACTTTACCAGCCCGCCTCGGTCATCTTGGGCTATCATTTCCATTATATAGACTGCATGTAAGTTCCGCAATACCGCGTCGTGTAACCAATTGACTTGTCCCTTTCTTTTTTTTAATATATATTCGAAAAAATCGTGAACTAACCGATTTCGAGACCGAACTTTAACGAGCATTTCCTGCCTTTAATTCCTCTCGAATTTTAGCTTTTCTATTAATCATAGGCTCAAGCACTTCTCGAATCACTTCACTTCACTACAATCACAGCCGTTCTTGCTGTTAATTATTGAACAAAGTAAAGCAAGTAATAAAAATTCTTTGAGATACAGCCGTGGCGAAGTGGGTAATGATAATAATAATAGTTAATCACAGTAGGGATAGATTTGTAAGAAATGTGGAATTCATCACAAGTCCTGAGTTTGGGAAATGGTATGCAAGAAGTTGAATCATTTAGTGATCAAATAAATGAGGAGGGCCTGAGAGCAAAGAAAGGTAAATTTTTTAAATTTTATAATTGACAGTTGTTTGTTAATGAAAGGCTCAAGAAAGTTATCTTAGTTGATAGTTAAAATCTGATTGGTCTAAGATTTTAGTCTTCAATAATAAAGAATTAATTTTCATGTCTGCTTTACAAAGGCTAAAATTAGTGCCTTTGCCAATTCTTAATTACTAATTAATATCAATAATATGAAGGCTATAATTATCTTAGTATCTAAATACCAACCTTACCAACTATCTGGTACAGCTCATCCATGGGGTAACAATATTGTTTACTTCCAGTTGGCTCTGATTACACAATAAATAGCATTAATCTTATGAAAAATAAAATAATAATTTATTGCTAAAAAGTATAAAGTTTCCGAATAACATATGTTCTTTATCGTTATAAATGGCTCTTTCTACCATTTAGAGAAGTATCTTTTGAATGGTAGAGGTAGGCAGGAAATTTTCAAATTCGCTGAAAACCCTCTGGTCGACCTTTGAGAATAGACCTCAGACCATCCTCAACCATTGGAAATAGCCTTAATTTATTTTCTGACATAATTCAGTATATTCCACGTTCATGAATGAATATAAAATATTGATAGGACCATGGCCCTATGGTTCATGATAACAGAAAATTATTGATTAACTATTATTATGGATCATAATAATAAGTCATATATAAGGACAAATAAATTTATTTATTTCTGAATTTTTACTTGTGTATATAAAATTTATTGATTACACCCCCCACTGTTTTCAACATTGGTCAATATACAAAAGGTCAACCATTGATTCATCAATAATAACTTACAGATTCATCGAAGATATATTATCATAACTGAAAAGTGATTAAGTTATTTTCCATCATACCAATTAAAGGTATTTAAAGTTGTTATTTATCTTGGTTTATTGTTTAATGAAGAAGTTAACTTATTTTTTTTAGATTAGATGATAAATCATAAAAAATAAATAATAATAATTAGAAAATTACACAAATAATTAAACATTTTCTTGCAGCAGAAATCTAAAAATTAGAACAGGTTTTAATACACAAACTTTGCAAATTCTGTACAGAATTTACCTAAGTCACCTGTTTAGTTGTGCATATATGATTTTTGTACATATTATTCACAGATACATATATAAAAAAGAAAACATTTTATTAACCTTACAAGCAATTTGAAATTAAAAATGTTGCATTTAAATTATAATTATTTTATAAAATAAATTACTATTCTTACCTTTGACCTTTTCATGATTATTACTGTTATGTTTTCAGAATGGTCAACCTTTCAACCTGTTTGTACCAGATTTATCTGAAGTGAATTATGATGATTTTAAGAGTGAAGTAATAATAAGGTTTAATGATTCTGTAACACAAAGCCAAAGAATTTTGAAACGTACTTCTCACATTAACCTTATATTAACTTTAAATCATGCGATACGAACAGCTCGAGGTACACCTAATAGGATTTGGAAGAATAACTACTTCATTTCAAATGAAGGTATAATTACTGTTGACAAACTATTCCGATTAGAGAAGTTCACGGCAAGTGCAAGCAAAATGAAATCAAGCGCTAAAGACAAATTATCTGAAATAAGCAGTAAATTGCCAGACACGAGTAATATCGCACCACAAGTAGTTAAAGCATGGGAAGATGTTAAACTAAAGTTACCAGACTGGCAAAAATCGATTGTAAACAAGTTACAATCTTTCCAGAATAAGATTAACAGAAAACTACCTCCTCCGAGAAATGAAAAGAAAGAAGAAGAAGAATGTTGAAAGGAATACCTTAGTGTTTTTAAATTGAGATAAAGTTTATCACCATAATTTTGTATTTTCTTATTTGTATCTACAATAAAACTATAACATGTACACATTGCTCAGTATTTTTTATAGGACCCTGAGATAAATTAACATGTAGGCTTAAAATGAGATATATTTATTGCTTTTATCTTTAATTCAATGAAAAAGGAAGGAAATTTGTTTTTGCATCTAAGAGTTCTTTTGAGATACAAAAAAAAAATCTGTGGATCGAAAACTGGAAAGTATGTGGCTTCAGTTGACTGTCAATATATTGACTCAATCCACAAAATAATTATAACATAACAATGTTATTATTAAACTTACTGATTGCTATTGATATGATCCATTGTTGGTGTAGTCAATAAAACCAAACAGAAGATAAATTAAGCTTTAAAAAGGAACAAGAATGATAGAAACAGAAACGATTAACTTTTGTATGTACAAAACAGTGTGTTTTAAAGTACAAACATAACTGGTTTATTAATATAAATACAATCATACTGACTTAAAATTAAATACACATTATTATATTTACATCAAAATAAAACAATGAAGAAATTATTTTCTATATACAGTATAATATTTAATCACAATTTGGCATTCGCTCGATTAACTTTTGAATTTTCAATAAAACCATTTCATTAGAACTTATACAGTTTTCAATTCCATAAGGAGGGTGAATAGTCAATTGCCCCGCAAGTTTTAAGCATTCTCCTGATTCTTCAAATGGTATCAAATTCTTGGAAAGCCATTTTTTAAGCTTTTCTCGTGTAGCAGATAAGTTTTCAGTATTTTCCTCCCCTCCTTCCCAAAATTTTATTGGATTCAGCTCTCCAGTACTTATAATTTTCTGAATAGCATGTTTAAAAATCAACTCGAGAGATAAACCCTTTTCTTTCTTTGTGATCAAGACGATACTGCAATAATTAAAGAATAAAACTTACTAAAATAAATTGTGATTGATTGGGTACTCAAAATGGTTTACTAAACCAACAGTACAGTGTATTTTTATAACTCACTGGAGGTTTATAACTCAAAACTTAATTAGAATGGATGAAATTCTATTGTGTTTTTTAAATAAATTTCTTACACCAACTAAAAAGTTTATCTATAAAAGTTCCTACTATTCTATTTTATAATTGTATAGACATTTATTTATTCAAATAAAAAAAATTATTACAGTTTTACATAGCTTATACTACAAATACAGTAAATGTGCTCTAAAAAAATATTAGGTACTGAACTATTTCAATAATTGAAACAATTATAATAAAATAAAAAAACCTATAGTTTTCTCTAATTCCTAACTATTCTTATGTATCATTTGAGTAAAAATGCTGGGAATGGAATGTTGAACAGCACCATTTGTTTATAGATTACAAACAAGCATACGACAGTACAAAAAGCTAAAATATCTAGGATGTCCCTTGAAGCTTAATAGGCTTATCAAGATGACCCTGAAGGACAGCAAGGGAGTTGTCAAAATCCAAGAACTGTCAAAGGAATTTGATATTAAGAGAGGTGTTCAACCGGGAGATCCTCTTTCCCAGTTTTATTCAATTTGGTTTTAGAAGTGGTCATGAGGTCGATCTGGACAAGGCCTGGAGGATGTATCTACCACAGGACACAGCATCTAACATTTGCAGATGACATTATGATAACCGGAAGAACAGTCACTGGATTACTTGTAGCATTCGATGAATGCGAAGTAGCCAGTAGTAGAACAGGACTGGAAATAAATACTTTAAAAAACTAAATATATGAGGACCAGCAAGGAAGAAGGGAACAGGCATATCGAGGGGGCTGGATATCGTTTCGAGAGAGTACAGCAGTTTAAGTATTTGGGCATGGTTATCACTAAAGATAATGAGATTAGAGAAGAAATTAAGGCAAGGATAACTGCTGGCAATCGATGTTACTGGTCTCTAATGAAAATATTTCAAAAACAAAATATATCCAGAGCTCTCAAAATAAGAGTGCATCGTGCTGTCCTTCAACCAGTGGTCATGTATGGAAGTGAGTCTCTCCGGAAGCTGACATGCAACGATGAAAGGCTGTTAAACATGTGGGAAAGAAAAATCCTCAGAAAGATCTTTGGCCCTACAAAAGAAGGAGATCTCTGGCGGATGAAGACAAACGAGGAACTTAGAAATCTATATGGTACACTAGATATTGTTGCCACCATTAAGAGTGCCAGGATAAAATGGCTGGGGCACGTATAAGAATGGAAAGAAGTAGACTACCAAAAATGATGGGGGAGGGACACCCTGGTGGAAGGAGGAGCAGAGAGAAACCTAGACTTTGTTGGCTGCAGGATGTGGAGGAGGATATTCGGACGTTGGGTGTCGGCAGATGGAGAAGGGCAGCAGAAGACAGGTCGGAGTGGAGGAGGATTACTGAGGAGGCCAAGGTCCTGCAAGGACCATAGCGCCGTTAGATAGATCATTTTAGTAACCAATACAAACATCACAAAAAATATTCTTAATAGATTTATTAAAGTAATTAAAATTGGAGCCCTATTAGAGCTCTTTATATTTAAGAATTCCTGAGGAATCAACATTTTCTTAGTTCATTTTGACAAACATTAAGTAAACAGCTATTTTTATGAAGTATCATTAAAAAACACTTAATGACGCATTTAATTAGATCCAAATCGGGAAGCTATAGACATCTGTATATTAATTTAATAAAGTTTCCAAGATAAAATTGTTTTAAAAAAAAACTTTTCTTTGAAGGAAGAAAATGTCAACATTTACCAAAATAAATTGGGAAGGAAAAGGTAACTGCGATTAACGTTATCTTGGAAATCAAAGTTCTATTATAGTCAAAACACAGAACAGTATTGGAAAGAACTGGAAAAGTAGACTTGGAAATACAGAAAGAACAAATAAAGCAATCATGGCCTACTATCAGATCTGCACTGTGAAAGGGAAATAAGAGGTTAGTAGAAAAGTGAAGTTTCACATCTACAAATCAGATGAGCAGACTGGATAGCAGTCACCGCTGCAAAGATGGAATTTCTTCGAACGATTGTGGGGAAAAGAAGAAGAGATATCTACGAGCCTTAAGGTCAAATCAATGAAGGAATTCCTAAAGTCACACCAATTAAAAAGGTTTGACCACATAGTCAGAATGGAAGACCATAGAGAGCCGCTGGACTACCTTCCGAGGGTAGAAGACCACGAGTATATCCAAGAGTATCATACCTGGACTATATTGAAAGCTTATGCAGAAAAAAAGGCAAAAACATTAGACAAGCTCGGAACCTGGTTAGAAGCAAGGAAGAGTGGCATTCATGTCTATTTCTCCCATATGCTCAAAGCCACAGAAGGGTGCGAGAAAGAAGAAGGCATAGTTTAGGTAATATCTGCTGTTTTTTTATTTGAAGCTTTATAAAATTGAATAATTTTTGTTTGAAAAAAAAATCAAAACTTTTACTTCTAGCTTTGAAAACTAAAGAAAAACTGATATTAAGTCATATAAATAGGGTTTCTTCTTTATTCAATTTTTATAGTTAAGTACACTGGGCTATAATAAAAACGTTTAAAAAAAATATTTTTTCAAACAAACCTTTCAGAAACAGGATCAACAGTGTAAAGACTTCCTTCATGCTTCATTCCATCTCTGGTTTCCAATACAATGTTCCTGTCAATGTAACACTTAAGGTCCATTGCTCTTTTGCTAAATTCAAAACTAAGGATTTGGAGTTTATCAAGAACGAGAAATAAAATACAAACCCATTTAAGTAAATTCCTTCCTACCCCGCTACACTTTCGTCTATGTAACCTTACCAAACCGTAACCATAACCACATACTGTCAAGCTCCACTTCTTGCATAATCCATATTTTTTTTCATACTAGTTATTTTTTATGCACGCATAACATTAATTTCTATTATTTAATATTTTTCAAATTTAAAATCTCTTGTTATTTGTGATTTTTATATGCAGTTAATGTAGTAACGAACCTTTTGTGAAGGATAGCATTTGGCTGGTGTGAAGTTTGAAGTGATGTTAGGTGAAAGGTTTTGAATTCACTAATATTCAATTACAGTATGAAGTTCGCTCTTCACTTATTGATATAGTCTATTGAACTTTCAAATGATTCATTTTATAAATTACTTCTCTTTTCTCTTCTCGAAACAATGGTCAATGCCATTATGTGCATTTTTTACTACATTTACAGTTGTTATGACCATTTTAATTCTTTCTACAGACATAAAAGGTATATATATTTTGATTAATTATTGGATGTAAATTTTGTCATTATACATTTATTGTTTTTATGCTAGTTGGGCGGCATTACATAGAATTCAACACCAGTAATATATGGGATTTTGAAGAATCGCCCCAAGATTCAGTCGAATTAATAAAACTTATTAAAAATGAATACATTTTCCCTCCAATCGCTTATCCATATCTACAAAACTATACTGGAAAACCATCTGTACAGATTTTAAACATCTTTCAGAGGAAGGTTATTCATATTCATTTACCCTATTGAGATGACGAATTAACTATGGTTATAATAATTTTATTTTTGTATTTTCTAGCAATTCGGAGTTTTTATGGAATGTGGCTCTGATGGCTCAGGTGATACCGAATGGTTAGAGAAAGTGCAAAATTGGCGTGGTTTGTTGACCCAACCGCATCCTGACAACTTTGCACACCTACTTAAAGTTGAAAGAAATAGATCTCATTTGGCACAAGTTTGCATTAGCCCTACTGTTTATCCTAAACATGTAAGATGTTTATTTATTTGTATGTTTTCTTTATCTGCTCTATTTATAAGGGCATAAAGACTTTGGTACAACTCCAGAATACTGCACTTTATTAATTTTTATGCGACAGTGTGGTATGTCGTTTGTAATATTGTTGAAGGAAGGAATAATTTTGAAAACGACTAAAAGTTTCTGTTGTAGAGTGTGAAATGTGACCACTAACTTTAAAGGGTGAAAATAAGATATTGTATTTAATAGAGATTAAACAATGCGGAATGGCAGAGAATGCTCTGTTAATATAATTGAATCTATCACTTCAGTTATATTAACCAGATGATTGCACCAAATCATCCACAAACCCAAGCATGAATATTTTCCAAACCCAGATTCCAACCTCTTATGGTCTGCATCCTGCTTCTAATAATGTACTCTAGGAAATTTAATAGAACATTTGAATTTTTTTTTTTTACCCGAGCAAAACTTGATCTTCTCTTTAAAAATAATTTCTCACTTTAACATTTCGATTCTTTCAACCACGCACATCCCTACTAGATTTACTATCTTCTTTGGTATACCTTGGTTAATGGGGGCGACCTGTGGTCTAGTGGTTAGCGTAACAAACTACTAATCCGAAGATCGCGGGTTCGTAGCCGGGCAGGTGGCCCTAGGATTTTTTAAAGGGAGTAAAAAATCCTTAGTTACGCTTAAGTTAAAGGGACGTTAAACGGGGGTCCCGAGCCTGTACGATGTCAGGTACTCGTTAAAAATCCCTATCCTAATAAAACCTGGATAGGCAAAATTTAGGGCTCCCACTGTAGCATCGTCCGATTAGCCATAGCAGCATAAAGTGACGTTAAATGAATGAACAAACAAACAAACAAACATACCTTGGTTAATCGATATGTGAATCTGGCTGTCAATGAAATCATAACTTTTTTTAAATTGAAATAAAGCTGACGAACTACTCCGTTGAATTCAACTTATTTCTCTGTTAGTTTTTGGGAAAAGAAAAATATTTGATTGATAGTTGAACAGTTTCGTTTCAAGCCATATTGGTAATCTGCGATAATTTTTTGTGCTTTGACTGTCTATAATATTTTATAGGAAGAAGCTGGTAGGAGTGAGAGTCTGTGATAGTTATTATAATCTGTCCACAGCCACTTTTATGGATCGGAATAAATTTAGATTCTTCACATTCTTTGGGGTAGTTTTTCATCCCCATAGATTTTTTCAACCAAATGATGTTCCTTAGAAACTCCTGCTTCTCTGCTAGCTTTCATCAGTCCAAAAGACCTTTTAATTCTTTAAAATTCGGAAATCGACAGCATTTTTATCATTGGGATTATTAAAAACTTTTAATATTGTGGTTTTCTTTGCACATTTTAAATATTAAACAAGGGCTTGTTTTTTTTACTTGTCTCTTTCCCTTGACACAAATTACTACCTCTTCTAACATTATCTCTAATCCCTTTAACCTGTCTATATCTAATCGCAGTCTTCTAAAGATTCAAATCTTTTTTTGACCTCTACTGAGAATTCATGTGTAGCTGAAGTGTTCTTCAATTTAACTAAATCATTGCTACTCCAACATCTTCTGGCTTCCCAAAAATATGCATTCTAAGCAGGTTAGTCATTTGCTTAGAATGAAATGTATTGAATAATTTATTGTGTTATTTCGGTGTTTTGATTTTGTTTTAAGAAAATGCACATCAAGTAAATGAAGTATTACTTCCTAGCTCATGCAATCAATAGTTGTTATTGATTTGTCTATTCTTTTAATTGCTTAATATCTAGTCAGGATTTGTACTGTATATTTACTTATTACTATTTGTTTATATATATATATATATATATATTTTTTTTTTTTTACTGCTTTCTGTCATTTTTTATACGCTTTATGATTCGTATCATGTAGCCTCCTGGCTAGATATATATGAGTATTATTATAGGGACTTATTTGTTATTCTATAGAGACTTAGTCCCAGAATAAAGTTACTTTTCTACTCTATTTTATTCTAAATCAATATTTTAAAAACTTTTTTTTATTTTTATTTATTTATTGATATTTACAACTATACAAGTAAATTGGCTGAGTGATACATAATGACAAGTAGAGAAACTACCCACTGGTAGTACTCAAATCGCATATTCAACTAAGAAGGTCACGTGGCCATCTTCTTCTCAGACCCCTCAGAGGATTATCGGGAATTGAAGAGGATGCTAGGTTTGAAACTAGAGGGTTTGAGTGGAAATGAAGTTTGTTATGAAAGGATAGATACCGGAATCGGGCCAGATCAGCAACAAATGGGACATTAAGGTCATTATGGATGACTATATTCTTAACAAAATAAGGAACGTTGATGATTTTACGAAGGATCTAAATCAATATTTTAAAAACTTAAATGGTGTTTTATGCTTTGCCATCCATGTTGTACCAACACATGACCAATTTGATTTCGTATTTGCGACTCTTGCGATATCTACTTATACTTATGAATAGCTTAATGCTTAAAATAGTTAATTAGATTTTTTGAAGTAGCTTATTGGTCGTATCACATTATCATTTTGCATAATTTGTCCAAACTTTTATAACCAATCATCAGATAATTAACTTAACAGTTTTGTATTCACGTTTCCCAATATCATTTTGATATAATTTCTAGATAGTTTTCCATAAATCTACTCGAGTTAATAAAAAAATTCACATTAAATTTCGTCAAAACCATCTTCGGTAGGTACATGTATGTTCATTAACGAATGTCTCTGATATATAGTGACCAATATACTATAAAACTGAATGCTATTGATATTAATATATGCGGAAAGCAATCTATTCTTAATCAGTAACCAAATGCCTACAAATTAATTACTGGCCTCTCCATATCAAATGATGTACTTCTCTTTCATTAATGAACCTTACCATCGAAGTTTTTGCAGCGCCACAATATCTAATTTATATTCCTTGATGTCGTTCACCACCCATTGGACACTCTATTGGGTAATAAGATCTTTTTGAAAATATTATACCAAAAGTTTAGCTATTCTAAGATTATTTATTTGATGGATTCCAGTTTGGTCTATAGAAATTATTTGATATAGATATTTTAGGAAAAATGTTTATAGAAGTATTAAGAATTTTACTGTACATATTTTCAAAAACAGAGGTAAGCTGTTGCCTTGGGATGCACGACAAGGCAACATAGGAAGCTGTTGCCTTGGCATGCATGACATTTTATTAATTTGAAGAGGTTGATAAAATTTGAATAAAAAAAATCAATTAATTTACTATTTATATTTAATTAACATTGGGAGTTGCAGTTCATCGCTACTCCTAACAATAGAACACCTGAGTTTTTTTTAGTGCAATTACACTCCAAATTTATTACAAACACTTTTTCTAAAATAGTTAAACTACATCAGTTCCATTAACTATACTACATTTGCTTATTTTACAATTTATTTTTATTTACAAAACAAAATTAATTCACCATAGCTTCTTAACCTACTAAATGCTGTGTTCACACTTTTTCACAATCAATCTAGTAAAATCTAGTATTTTCTTTACCGATAATAGAAAATGTAAACCTCCCTTAACATACTAAATGGTGGGATTCAAACTTTTTTAGAAATTTTAATTTGTATAAATATGCAATTTTTAGTGGACTTTGTGGGAATAATGAATAGCAAATTATGATCTATTGTAAATAAAAGATTAATAGTTTTTAAATTAACCATCACTGTATTGTTAAAGATTGGGCTTTGAAATCTAGTATCAATAAAGAAAATATTTTACTTTTTTTGGTAACAGATAAATAGGATATTTTCAGTTTCTAATCTGTCTACAATGTTGCTCTTCACATTTGTCTAAATATTTTAGTTCAATCACTGTTATTATGTTCATGAATTTGTTGAATTTTTAAAATTCTTATAATGAAATTAATGATGTTTAAGTTTTCATTTTACTTCATCTAACTTTTGCTTTTTCTACATGAGCGGTGATTTTAAGATTTTTAACTTTAGCTATAATTGAAAAACTGACTGTTATTGATGGCCACTGTATTAGATAGGTTAATTCATGTCTTATGCACTTAAAAAATGAAACATTTACGACTGCTTGATTTCTTTCTAATTTGATGCTATTGAAAAACATTTTGCTGTTATATATTTTTATAAATATATATATGTTTATTTATACAATGAGTTCATTGCACACTAAAGTTAGTCATTAATATACCATATTTACAAACACTAATTATTATATTTAATTGTTTCCCCCTTCTATAGAAAAATAACAATATTAGGTACTTTCTTTTCTAGGCATTTTTCAGACATGTTTCACAAAACGAATCATTGTTAGCTATTCCATGTTTTCCGTTGTACTCATTGATGAGAGCTTATAATACGTCGCATTTGGACCTTTTGTCGCTCAAAGAAGTCACTGCCCCTCTTCAGGTAATGAATATTTTATCATGAAATGCCTTCATGATTAATAAATTTTATGAAATGCAAAAATATAAAGTATAACTTTTTTAATTCAGGTGCTGAAATCTCTCCCAATAGGAAGGGTAAGAATTAAAGCGATCAGCATCCGCAATCCGGAAGTGAACGGTAGTAAGGACTACGAAGATATGTGCTGTGATCCCGATCTAATGAATTTCTTGGACAAATGGGGTTATAAAGCTTCATCCTGCGTTAGCTCGCATCCGACTTGCTACTATGTTTGTTCTAGAACGTATTGTCCTTCATTGATTATGAATAGTTAACTGTTCACACTTTTTTCTTCATTTTTAAGTTCATTTCTTAAATAATGAACTATTAATGCTAGAAAAAAAAAATCATTGCCGAAATTGAATCAAGAGACAATTTATAACATGTTCCTATTAATTAAAACTTTAATTTATTTTTATAAATCATATTATTTTTGAGTCCAGTATTAATAGCTTAAGTTAAAAACTTATTAACATTGTTATAACAAAAATATTCAGTGTGTTCAAGAATTTCAAAATTTGTGCTGATTATTAATCCTATAATATTAAGTATATTGATGTTGAAAAAAATAATTATTTATTCTGAACATATACATATATTTTTAAAATTGAAATAATTCAGCGCCCTACTGTTCAATAAGTATTTTTTTAATCCAAAGTATAATAAGAAATAAATGTCAGTATAAAATATCTTTAAAATTTGTTTATAAATATCCCGCTTAAATAACTGGTACAACATTAATTTGTGGATTATTTCATTTATCACAGGTTTTTAATTAATGTCTATTTACTGCTAAAATATTAGCAATATTACAAAATCAAGATATAATCAAAAAGTCATAAGAATTTGCTTTCCCCAGAAGAAAATCTGGAATTGAGAAGTTGTGCTTTTTTAATGATCGACCTCTTCTGCGCTTCATCGAATCTATTTGTTTGGAGATCAACTTCTCGGCTGAAAGGGCGACGTTCTGGTTCATTATCACCTCTTTCTTTCTCTTCTTTCTAAAATTTAAAACAAATTTTAATTACATGCTAAAAAGAAAGTTAAAACAATTTATTAACTACATAGAAAAACATATTATAGGGGTAAGATTTGAAAATAATGTTATATCATAAGTATATTTAATATGCCAAAAATAGGTAACTGAAATTAACGTGTGCAAACTATGCAAAATAAACATTTAAAAAAAATTATCAAACAACAATGTTTTACAACATAATGTATGTCATAATATCAACTGAGGTATATTCTTTCTCTCTTGGAGATTGAGAATGATTAAACAATTAATTGACTTAATACATACATCATAACTATCTTGGCATAATTGAGAAGGAATGGTGTAAAAAATCAAAGAGACTTTGTCATTGAAAGAATGAACCAAAATTAACTGATTGATAAAATAGTTAAAGTTGGCCTATCTGCAGTAAAACACTACACAAATAAATAAAGACTGAAATAATTTTACCTAATATTTAATTTGATTAATATCCTGTTTAGGCTTATTAAGCCTTACCAAGGCATATCTGGAAATGCCCATAAAAGTTTATTTAAAATATAGCAAACCGCATAAATTTCCAAAATGTATTAAAATAAATCTAATTCAAATAAAAAACATAAATAAATTACTAAGCCCATTATTTATTAATGCATTTTTCGCCTTTGATCAAGAAACACGTATGAAAAAAATTACCTTTTTCTTCTTCTTAATTTCTTTTTGATGCATTTCGAGAAGAGACTTCTCCTTTTTCTCAGATTTCTTAGAAAGCACCTCCATTTCTTTGTTCCTTTCGGCTACTTCAAGTTTCTTTGTATCGAATTCTTCTTCCACTCCCATCTGGTAAACGTAAAAATAATGTAAAAAAACAAATATATGGCCAAAATATTAATATAAATATGTTGCATGATTATATTTTAAGTTGGAAATTCAGTTGATGAACAAAAAATAACTGATATACTTTTAGTATGTCAAGGCTTTTTCAGGCATTGATCCTACATGCTAGTAATGGGTAGATACTGGATTTTCCTGTATCTGAATACAAGTGATACGGATACTTTTCTATATCTGATACTTTTGCTTGATGTTTTTGTAGTTGTCCACAGTTATCCCGACTTACTCTTCTAATACGCTACACAGAAGCCTTTCTTGGGGCATCAGTTTTTGTTATCATTTTTAAAGGAAAAAGAGTTATAACCGAAATAACCAGCTCAAGGCATCAAACGATTAAAATCATGTTTTTTATTGGTAAATTATTTTTTGAAAGCTATGGAATTGAACACAAAAAATAGTTGTTAACCCTACCTCAAACTTTTGCTATTCAAGTTACAAGACACGTAGAATTAGTGTCTTTTTTTTTGTTACAAAAAAATTTGTCTGTTCACCGCTGCACGCTAAACTCTTTAAAACGCTATAGCTGTTATAATACTCGTCATATTCTGGTGCTGTTTTTTAATTTTGTGAAACTAAATTTTTTTATCAATTTCTTCAAACATTTTTTTTTTGCACCCGATTTCAATTATCTATGTCAATTGCCTTTACTTTATAGGAGATATATCCACTAATGAAACCATATTTGCCCGGATATAATTTGAGGTTTTTTTTGCGAAAGTTGCTTGTGAAAAATCATATTCCAACAACAAGCATTTTGTTAGGTTCACTTTTGTTCATCTTATTTTAAAGCTAATTTTTTTACCAATTTATATTTGAAGAGTAGATGCGAAAACATATTTAGTTTCTACAGTTATAGTGAGCTAGTAAAATTTTCAAGCTCAAAAATTATAGAACAATTTATTTATTTAAGTATGTACAAATATATATATATAATGTTTAAGAACCACAATTTGATTCACAAAGTAGATGCAAAAAAATAATATACCAGTTTTAATTCGTATGTTATAGTAATAAATAGCATAAGGTAGTGAATATATTCATGAATACTGAATACGCCAATCGTCATGGATACTGACTACTAGATACTTGTATTCACTAGTCAGTGACTATGAATACAAGTATCTAGAGATCCAGAGAGAGGTGGGGTGACCTTGGTAGGACCTCCCACCCCCATCGCTACAACTCGCGAGCCAAGTATTCAACCAAGTATCTGTACCAGCTACATTTCGACCGTATCCGGTACTTGTATCCACTACTTTTCAGTATCGGCTACAAATTATTCGATACATACAACCTTACCCATCCCTAGTACATGCACATTTTTTTTTTCTCTACTTATTAGGGACATTTGCTGTTAAGGTGCTCCATAGCTGTATCCAAACAATAAGTTCAGCGGAAACGGAACAGTAAACTTCAAAAATAAGACCGGTATACAGGAAAGCCACCCAGCACACCAATCTATTTATTAATCTAAATATCCCTCCCCTTCGTTAGTGAATGATTTCTTCTTAAAATATTTTCTTAAGGCCTGATTTACAGATATTCTTGCCACATATCCAGCCCATATGAGTTGCCTTATTGAGGGTTTAATTTAGCATTTAATATATATGAAAGATTGTGACTTTCATAAAGGCGCAACATTAAAAAAAACTGGTCACACATTGTGATAAATTCTGACTGGTAAACATCAGAGGGGTAGCCAAGTCTTAGGTAGAAGGATTGCATTAAGGATAATGCTATGGATTTAGGTTTGGTTAACTGTCCAGGGAGTGGGGTGGCTCAGTGGTAGGGCGCTGAGTTGGAACAACCGGAGATGGATCATGTAGGGCCCAGCCTCTATAAAGTGGGTATCCTTAGTAGGGGGAAAAATCTGGCAGTTGAGTGTGATGTAAGACAAATCACCTCCCTCCACACTCGTCAAAGAAATAATAGTCTTGCTCGTGTATGGGAGGTGATTGGAGGTAACGGCATCGAGCCCTCAAGTTTCTAAAGCCTTTTATTTTCATTATTATTATTAAGCAATTTTTTTTATTTATTTTAGTTAATTTAAATGGGGCTCCACCAAACCATCGAATTCAATCCAAAATCCTAAACACTCCTTATTTTGTCACAAATGAAACCATCCATAATGACCTTAGCATTCCATATGTTACCGATTTAGCCCATTCCAGATAGCTATCATTCCATAATAAACTCCAGGCCCATCCAAACCCACTAGTTTCCATCCTTGCATCCAATTCCATCCCGGACAATCCTCCTAGGCGTTTGAAGAGAAGATGGTCTCAGGACCTTCTATTATAGAAATGTTATTAGAGTGCTGCCAGTGAGTAGTGCCTTTACATGTCCTTTCATGTATTTATTTAATCATTTAGCCATTGTACTAGATGTATACATTACAGTTGTACAATTCAATAAAATAATTTAGAGGCCACTTTATATCTAATGATACATAAATAATATGATTACCAGCTGTTTTCTTGCTTTATCTTTTGGTGTGTCAGTCCACGAAGACCTGTCGGACATGTCCGGAGCTGCGTTTGTTCTGAATTTCCTTGATCCAAGACCGAGCTGAGTTCTTTTAGAATCTGGCAGTTCGATCATCCATTCTTCTCTTCGCACCACTTCTGCCTCTGTCTGTGGTAGATTATAAAAATTTTCATGATCAGATTGTGCTAATTAGAAGAACCAAGAAATAAAAAATCGATATATTTCCCTGAAATTAATATTGATTAATGAACAAACAAAAATAAAACATGATGAGAAAATATAATGTATGATATTAATCTTACAGGTTTAAAATTATACTCAAACACAATGGTATAGAAATAAACTTGTTTTTTTTTTCCTCAGGAAAATAAAAAGAAGAATGAATTGAACCTCACTTATCAGCAGATTTAAAAAAAAATTTAAATAGTACTTTCAATATTGAAATAGTTAAGATAGCTAGCCAACTTTGATCTCCAACACAACATAATAGCACGTGGTAATCAATTCTGCCACTAAAAAATAAACAAAAAAAATGTTGGACTAGCATTAAATACACACTTTACAGAAAAAATAATTAATAAAATTTGAAAGTAATTATTGTCGTGCCAAATATAGTTAAGAGTTAAAACTAGAAAAAATGTGATGATCATAGACTTTTCCTCAGCATTCTTTACTGCACTCAGGAAGGAGAATAAAAAATAAAATCATAAGGCAAAAATGAAAGGTATAATGTCTCTGCTTTGTAACAGTTTAAATAAGTGAGATTTCATTTTTTATGATAAAAATGAATGATTTAACACTAATAAAAAATAAGAGAACCAAATAAAACAATACCATCAAGATGACTTAGTATGATAACATAAAATTAAAAAAATAGTAATAAAAATAAAAATGGATAAATATCTTAAAACATATATTAACATCTGTTTAGATAATGAATAGCATTTACATAGCATATTACTATGAATAATTATGAACTAAATAGAATAATCATGACTAAAATGTAATAAATCAGTCCCACTCTCCCATCCCTTCACACATGTCAATTATTCGAACTTAAAAATTATTCTACACATCAATTTTAATTACATCAATTCGGCCTAATTTAACGAGAAAATTAGGTCTGAGTTGTGATATAACAGTAAGATGATTGTAATAAAATCTGTTTAGTTTCATGTGGAAAAAAATAATAGTTGGCCGGTGAGAGAATATTAACTCGGTAACTGGTCATCAACAGAACCAACCGTGGGAGAGATTTTAGTTTTTGACTGATATTCAAGTGTAGGGAAGGACATGTTCATTTATGCTAATGAACAAAAAATTTGTTCTTTCAACATTTTGAACATAATTATAATAATTTATATAAAATTACCAATGCCTTAAAAAAACAAAACAACAATACTAAAGATTTGGCACCTTCAATAGGTTTTCTGCCTTGAGGTCTATAAAAAACCGTACAATTTTTTTCTCTATACATCTTTTGTCTTCTCTTTTCGATTTATGATTATTCTTTTTCTTTCTACTTGGTTTCTTTTTCCTTTCCTTTCATTATTTTAAATTAAGAGTTTATTCTAAACCATATCTTTAAAAAATACAGACCACTAGGTTTCTATAAAAGGGGGAAAATCATTACAGCAAAATAAATCAAATCAAGATAACTTTTAATTTCCTACAACAACTTTGATTAAATTTAACTATGAAGACTTTAAATAAAAATAAATATACACATATAAGTATAAATGTAGAAATCCTATTAAGTTCTTCTTAAATCTTTAAAACAGAATTATTATATGAGTTCACCTTAGATTATTATTATTATTATTATTATTACTAAGGGGTACCCCCTGTACACCTAACAGCAGACCAATCCCCATTTTGGAAAATAAATAAACTGTTTATTTAATTGTATTACAATAGGTAAGATTTTTTAGGAAGTTTCTATTAATCCCTAGGCAACTTTTTGTTGTAATAAAAATACTTTTTCGATTTTCAATAAATAATGAGATAACATTATTTTAAATTCTGAATATAAAATAGCATATGCATAAAATACATATGTACTTCATAAAATATTAATAACATTCCAGAATATCGAATCTGACCCTATCAGCTAAATTTTGAACTAAGTAATATTAATTCTATCCAAAATGGATAAATCCATTGAAATATGCAAATGTAAAAATTTTGCCAATCCTTTACTGGATACAAAGAAGCAAAACATGAAAATATCTAACGTCGACAACACATGAATTTTTAGCACACCTTTTGAACTATAATTCGGCTGCTTACAAAGTGATAATATATTACTTCTATTGATACAAAAATGATATATACTGAATTTAAAAAGAATCTGTTTATAATTACAATTTATATTTATAATCTGTTTATAAATATACTTTCAGAGCAAATTGTTGCTTTAAGTAAAATACCACTTCTTGTTTAATGGTAGTACCCAAATTTTAATGTATCTCCATTAAAATAAACGCTAAAAAACAAATTTAAACAGAATTTCATTGTTTAAAAAAATTATGTTTACTAATATATGTTTAGAGCTTTAAATATGCTTTTGGTTTATTAAATTAATATTAAGTCTTATAAACCGGATTTGAGAAATTTTGCAGGTAATTTTGAGTAATTTTTTTTCTCATATGTAAAAATCTAATAAGACCTTCAGGAAGAATACCATATCTAGTAGAGGTTAAAAATGGAGTAGCACAACTTACATATTATAGCAATCCCTATTACAAAATTTTAATTTCCTACAGCTAATGTGATTTGAGTTATGAATGAGTTACTGTGTACAAGAAAGAAAAAAAATTTGCGATATCATCCAAATATATTACTAAGAAATACGAAACACATAACAAAGATGTAGAAAACATACAGGCTGTTTTTGAAATCCATTTTCTGTAATCTGCCTTATTACCTAAATTTTAAAAACCATGAAATTAACTAATTAATAAAAGATTACAAAATAAACTTAATTGCTTTGAATTTCATAACTTATAACAAAAATCAAAATCAAATAATACCAATAAAAAAAAAAAGCAAACCCATTGATATAACTTACAAGTTTCTTAGAGAAAGATGAGCTGAAATAGAAACATTGGACATAGCATTTTATTAAGAGATGCCTATGTATGAAAGATAAAATAATTTTTAAGCATAACAAAAGTTTGTTATTTTAGTACAAAATAATAAAAAGAAATGTGACAAAAATAATTTAAAAAAAAAGAGAAAAGAAAAATGAAATATAAATAATTTAAAATAAACTTCATTTAAAGTGATAAAATTCAAAATAGAATCATATTTCCAAATATGTTTACCAATGCCCTACTATATAAATAGCATAACTAATATAAGAGATGTTTCCTCACCCCAAAAACGACTCACCTCAAATTTTCCCTTCCCCATGTCTGCCTGAGACTTCCCTCTCTGAACTGAGGCATATAAACTTATACATACTTAACACTCTCGGATGCCACGAACATATCATCTTTTCCGTTGAGAAGCCTGACTGAGAATAATGGCAGTTTCTCAAGAAGTAAGGAAGTTCCCAAATCGTGGGACCGAGCAGAAAGTGATGAAGAAGTTGAAGGTGGGAAGAAATGACCAGACCGGTGAGTTTGGGGCGATAGACAATGGCCGGTACAAGAACAGACCATGTGTCCCAACTGACACAATAGTTTTATGGAACGGAAGAGCGGGCACTTTCTGAATCGCCTCATTCTCATAACTCACCTAAAACAAAAAACAGAAAAATAAATGAAAATGAAATAAGCATGCTATTAAAATACTTTATCAAAGAAAATAATCTACTTTACCAGGAAAAGATGGTCACAAAAAGAGGAAATGGAAGTGGTCAAAATAATAAGGAGCATAGGACAATACTATTAGCATATGTATGCCAATGTTCACATTTAACTTTGGTGGCCTACAAGATAATACAGGCAATGAATAAATAAAGAAGATAATCTCATTTTCAGATGACCAAAATAAAACAATCAAGATGGAAGAATGTGTACATAGAAAGTGTGAGTAATATATATATACTACTAGATAGCTCTAGGTATAACACCTACTGTCTTTCAAGCGGAGATATGGGCAATACTTTTGCAGGAGCCTTTGCACTGAATGACCTCAAGAATAAGGTCATTAATTTTCTTACCGACAGTCAGGCAGCATGAATATAGTACGCTACAAAACTTTTTGACAAATCCAGACTAGTGGAGGAATGCTGCATAAGACTTGATGAATTAGCTGTCCACAACAGAGTTAACACATATTGGATCCCCGGACACTGGATACCAGGAAATGAGAGGGCCGACAAACTGGCCAAGAAAGGAGCGGGAACTGCTCCAATTGAACCAGAACCATAGTGCAGTGTCCCCCTTTCCCTGGCTAAGGACATAAATCAACAAACGACCCAAGAGGAAGGTCAAAACGCATTGAGACAGATCCTAGATAAGGCACTTCATGGTAGAAATCATTACGGGGCACTACAAAATCAGGAAGCATATGCACTGTCTTGGTTTCGAAGATCCCGAATGCACTCTGGTGTAGATGGTGCATGGAGGAGGATGAAATCCCCTGGAACGTCCTATTTGAGTGTAATGCACTCTGTCGGATGGGGGACTTTGACCTTGGCTCTGGAGGACTCGAGGAGCTTTAAGAACTGAGATTTAATGATTACATGAAATATTTCAGAAGCCTAGACCTATGATAGGAATTTCAGGACTCAAGGACAATGGGCCTCTTTAGGCCAAGGTGCACGCCAGGTGAAGAGAGGAACCAATTATTATTATTATGAAACCAGTAGGTAACTATGGGCTATTGATTTTATACCAATGAGGAAAAGTAGTTAATATTTCAATAGCTTGGTTACAAACAGGAGCAGATCTATTTGTCATAAGTGCAAAATTAACGTTCTTTCATTATTAAGAACCAACTACAATCATATAAGTAACTTAATATATTTAGCCAAGGTAAATATCTAGGTTACTGCTGGTTTTAGCTTACTTTAGAAATTATTATGCAAAAATAAAATGGCTCTGATTATAGCAGGATAATTCATAATAAAAATATTGGATGAATTTTTCATTGTAGCTATGAATGAAGAAGGCTGAACCCCAAATCTTAGTCTCATGCTTTACAGTTTTGCCCTATTTTTTTCTTCTTTGAAGACTTCATCGATCATCTTTGCTAATTTAGCCATACTAATGATAAAATATTCTATAAATAATAATCAAACTATCTTAACTATGTTATGCCAATAGTTACAGATAAAAACAAATAATAATAAGTGAAACTCACTTCTACCAATAATGTCCCAAAAATAGTTAATTTTTATTTATTTAAAATATTAGTTTCTCCCTTACTCTTAATGAATGCCAAAATTTATTTAAATCACATCGGTATCAAAATATCCTTCCCTATTGACAATTATATTTTATATTTCCATTTTATACTTATTAATGTATATGAGTGGTTTGTGCACCAATCCACATTTTCATGACATTATATTGTGAATAACGAACACAGTTCATTATGAAATATAGGTTCAGTTTTGTCACATATGTTTATCATTTTAATAAAACAATTGTAAACAAAAGAAATTTCAAGACTAGAGCTGAAGCTTAAAAGAAGGTTTAGTAAATTTATTATATATTTTTGAGAATGAAAATGACTAAAAAAATATATTTTTTTTTGGGGGGGAGGGGCATATTAAATAAAATATTTCATATTTATGTGTAATAGAACATAAATATGAAATATTTTAAAAATAATTATAAAACATATTAACTTACCTTGTTATCCATTTCGATTTTGAGTAGAGAAGCCCTGATGTCAAGTGCTGCTTGTGCGAGACTCTCCTGTCCTACAGGAAGCGGCCCAATGACGTCCTCGTCTCCTTGCATCTCCTCCTCCTCCTCCTCTTCTTCCTCCTCCATGGCAGAACTGGCAGGGGGCAGAGCAGGTCCGTAACGATCCTCGTCTTCTGGCAAACTGGGTCCATAAAGTTTCTCCTCACTCCCCTTTGTCGGGGGCAATGCTGGCCCAAAATACTGTTCTGGTTCACTACCAGATATTTCTCCTTCTTCTTGTTCAGAATCAGATTTCCTGTTAGTTCCTGAAACTGCTTCATCATTATCTAAAACTATAACATCAGGCAGTGATGATGAATCTTCCTCATTCATCACATTTTGCTCCATGTTATTTTTGCTATCATCTCCACTTTTTCTATGTTTTTTTTTATGCTTCTTCTCTTTTTTCCGTTTTTTACTATCATGATGAGTCTGTGATTTTTCTCGAGATCTTTTATGTCTCTTTGAAGATTTGTCATCGGATATAGCTTTGAGAGATGATTTTGCGGGGTCTTCAATACTTTCATCAACAATTTCGTAATACCTTGGTAGTTTTAGAACTTCTGATTCAGTATCCTCAACACAATCATCTTTCAAATAATCGGAATCACTATTGCTAGAATGTCTTTCAGATTTACTAATTTTTTCTTCCCTGATTTCTTCTTTGATATCTCGCCTTGAAATAAATGAATTTCTTTCGTTTTCCCTGCTCCTTCTTTTCCTTTCTCTGTCTTTGCATTTGTGATCCCTATCTTTACAAGTTTTATCATTGTTTCCATCTACTTCTCTATGTATTTTAGATTCATTGTCATATCGATCTCGACCATTGTCAACTTTTTTTTCAAGGTTGGCTCTTCTAGAGGATTTTTTATCTTCAGAGCTCCCACTACTTCGGTCATGTTCCTTAGGGGACTTTCTTTCCCTACTCCGCTTCCTTTCCCTACTTCTGTCCCTTCTAGGCAGGATACTATCTACACTGTTTTTTGTTCTGTATCTGTCAGTTTTTGATGAATTCGATCGTAAAGGAGATCTTGATCGTGAAGTATAGTTATCTAAAGAACTTGGTAATGATCTGAACAAAGGTTTCACTAAACTGGCGTTCCTTTCAGATTTAAACCTATCATGTCTTTCTTCTTCTTCACTCTCCGAACCAGAACAGCCTCGGGCCATGCTGAAAACGACATAAAAGTTTAATTCAACAGGGCTAAACTAATAATTATGGCTATAGGCATTCCTAGCAAGTTTAACAAATGAGCTCGATAGACAAGTCATTTCTTACAACTATTACATTAGTATATTACTTAATTCACTTACCTATGTCTACCTAAATAAACTTGAGGATTTAGAAAACAAAAAGGAAAAAAATAAGGAGCATACAATTAATGAATCACCACGTAAATATTGCATAAACGGAATCAGGACTAAAGCATCGATCATGAAGAAGAAAGTGGACAGATGGCGCTGGGATCGATCTAACAGCTGCTTTGTTGTTATGTGTCTCCAAGTAGAAATTCATGAACGATTTTTTTAAACACTATTAGTTGTGTTTTATAAATATTTCAACTGCAATCTTTCTATTATGTTTTAAACAGTCGATCTCTATATATTTTGAGGTATTGTCGGTTTTATTTAACCAGCTTTAAAGTCATATATTTTTTATTTTTTCTTAAAAATAATGTAACTAAAGTCAATTTTACTACCCTTTAAATTATTTTTTAGTAATGTTGCCCATTTTTTGGTTTGTGAAAGTTTTCACTTGAACTTCCATTATATTTTTTACCAACATATACTCTGCCACTTAATTAATAGGTTTTTTAAAAATGAAATTCAATAGATTTTTAGATACTGTTAATCATCTGACACTAGATTTTTGGTACTAATCAAATTGTTTGATTATTAAATATAACCTTTAAAATGTAGCATTTTTGAATTTTGTGTTTGATTAATTTGTCAATAAGCATCCTATTTTGTTATAAGTCAATATATCTAGTGTTTAATAATTAGTAAGTAAAACATCATTTCACTTTTTTATGACTGAATTGTACTTTTATTACATGATATCTATACCATATTAAAATTTGTATTACGCCTGTCTTAGTTTTTACACATTATTTCATGAAAAGCTTGTTAATTGTTTGAAAAAGTATTGAAGGTAACATTTTAAATTGTTTAGCATCCAACTACTGTAGTTACTTGTTTGCTCTCTTCATTTCGATGTTAAATTTTATGGGAGTCGCTGATGAAAACTCCAGTCTAAGTAGAACATGAACTACGGGGAATGTGAAATTTTGTGGAATGATTGGATAAGTAGGGAGTAGCTTTAATTTTATCAGCTCTGAATTTCAGTGCTATATACCAAAATCCAGTGGCTGGAGTCTGAAGAACTGATGGAATGACTCCACAGTAGGATTTACTATATTAATTGGGTGGAAATCCAGAATACTTCAGGATTGACAGTTCATGGTATTGCTATAGTATAATAAATGGTGGTTAACTGCTTTCTATTGTAAAATTCATATTCATTGGAATTATTAAAATTATCAATACTTTATTTTATTAATTTCATGTTCCAGCTAGGGTCCTAGCTATAATTTAAATTTAGATACCAGACCCGCTGAAGTATCAAATTAAATCTGCAATAATATTAATTCCAAGGGGTACTAATTTAACAGTTGAATATTGAAAACAGTTAGTTACAATAAAGTTCACTTAATAGCACTACTGCACCACTGTGAACTGATAAAGTTGTAGTTTTCTCAATTTGTACTTACAATAAAAATAAAAGTTTAAAAAGTATACATTGGGCATTATAACATATTCCTTTTTAAAAATATTGACTTGAATTTATTATAATTTCAAGAATTTATTATAATTATAAAATTATAATAAACTTTAAAAATTAATGAGTGATTGTTCGAAGCAGCAATGCATTTTTAAATAAATTGAAATAAAATAAAAAATGCTTTTAAATTGGAAGTTGAAGGATTTTAGAATATTGAGGATTATTTTCTAAACTAAAAAAAAATGTTTTAAAAGTTATAACTATTATATTGTCTTTACTTTATTTACTATATGAGCCTCTTGTCACCTTAAGGGTGGATATTGTGTATTTTATTCATCATCTTGTATTAACACGAAGAACTGTTAAAGGTTTAACCTTCAATTGCCTCTTTGAGTATATTTAATCTGCTAGTTATAATGTATTATTCTTACCTGATCATTGAAAATTTTAAAAACTTAATGCCTATCTTCACATAACATGATTTATATATAGATATATTTTTATAAATTTATTTAATGAGATATTTTTCATGGCTCAACTTCAAGGTTCAGAACATTATATTTATTTTTTATGCTACAGAGTTTGAATTCTTATGCCAATTAAGTTATAATGCATATGTATATATATATAGTCAAATGTATATACAGATTATTGAACGTTCATAAAATACTGTACTAATGAAAATAAATACATATTGAACTTCATACCATTATTTATTAGATTAATTAATGAATAATTATTGAGATTTTAAAACCTTTTTTTTTTTTTATTAGGTCATCAGGATGAACAGGCAGATAATAAAATCTGTATGCAATTATGCTACGGTTGCTGGTTATGTCCATAACCGTAATCCTAGAAATTTGGAAAAGCTCACCATTGGCTATAAGCCTGATGGTTGGCACTTGGAAAAGCCAGGAAGATCTTATTGGCACAAAATAGTTCTTGAAGTAACTGGAAGAAATGTCACAGCAAGTGTCCAACATTTCTCTGGAACTGTTCCGGTTACTGTGTCAACTAAGGAATGGGCAATAAAAAAATACCTTTATAGTACACTAGATAAAGCTGCCTACACAAATTTAGGACGTATCTTAGGCCGGCGATGTCTGGAAACTGGCATAACGGAAATGTATTGTGATTTAAATTCACCCAAGGGTGGAAAGGTAGAACTTTTCTTAAATGAACTAGTTAAAACAGGAATTAATTTAACAGAAGCGCCTAGGTATATTCATCCCAGACCTTCGGATCTTGAAAGGCCTGAAAAGCCATGGGAGATTAATTAATGGTTGTTTTTATAAATAAACTTAATCTTTAATATAGTATTTATTTCCTGTTACAAATTAATAAAAACAATATTGTAAAAAAACAAAAACAATATTTTAATTATATCAGTTTTTTAAAAAATATTTTTGCTAAAGTTACTATTTATCTATTCCTTTATGGAAACACTCATCTTCTAAATTGTTAGCAGTACCATGTTTTGGGTTCTGCTTCGAAAGCTAAGTGTCAAGAGTCTTCTGATATTCTGAAAAAAAAAATGTTTTGAATGTAAATATATCATTAAAATAACATTAGAGGGATATAAATGTACACAAATAAAAATTAGCATGCTCTCTTATAAATTAGTTCACACACTGACCCAAACAATATAAATTTTACTCCCATGAGCTAATGTGTATTATTTATTTTAAATAGAAGGCAACATTTGTTTTCAACTTCAAATATAATAAGTATATTGCCCATTTATAAAGCATTGCTATACAGAAGTACAATCCAGTTGGGTTTATTCACAAAATGTTTCAAATTACTGTTCGGCCAAATAGTAAACTTTTTATTGAATATTGGTTTGAAAATCTTCAATGCATAATAATGATGATTTATTGTTTAATTCCAAATTATTATTCCAGTATAAAATCTTACATCTCTTTATTTATTTTTTAATTTATATTTGTCATGATTTGTTACAATTATAGTGTAGTAGTTATATATTAGGGAGTTAATTATAGGAGTTAAAAACATGATTTTTTCCTAACTTTATTTTTCTATTTGCTACTTGGGATCCAAAACTATCGGCAACTTTTTTTATTTTTTTTAATGAAAACTTGTTTTAAGTAAAATTAACATTTTAACTTTTTCTCTAGCCTGTGTATGATATGATGTATGTTATTCTTGGAACATTCCCTTAGTTTGATTACTTTAAATACAAAATTATAATACAATAAAAATAAAATAAAACAAGTCATGTTCAAACTTAAATGTAAGGAAAATAAATAAGGGTTAGGCGCATCTACGAAAATAGAATGTTATTAGCAAATATGACAAACATAATAGTTAGGAAAGGTTAAAAGAGGAATAAAATAAAATCTGTGTTTGGCTTTTGACCTGACCATTCATCATATTAACACTGAATTTTTCTTGTATGTGCATTTACAGTGGGTTTGATATCATAACTCATAGAAGCGATGATGACATCTTCACCAATTTTACATTCTGAATATGCTCTAGAAATAAAAGAAAAATATCTCAATATAAGTTTTTTTCTTATTTAAGTAAAACTGGCTTAGGTTAGCTTCGTTGACAAAGTTTCTTGTTTGATTAATGAAGGCAAGAATTAAAATAATGAGGAATTTATCGTTAAGATATTATCGGAAGATTAAATACCAATAAACAACTAATGAGTCAATGTTTCACCTGCCCATCTATCAATATAAAAGAGATCTGATCTCATTAATGTAGACAAAAAATTGTACATTTCACATCACCAGCCTAAAAACTATTGTGCATATAGATTGATATCATTTTTACTGGTGAGTAAATATTACGTAACTAACTATATATTTGATAGTGTATCTACCCAAACACTGCATATTTAATTAACAAACTCCATGGTACTAAAAACCTATGTAGCCCTTGGTTTCCTCTGACATTGTGTTTATAACTAATTTAACTGTGTTAAATTTTGGTTGGTAGTTTATTAACCGCTCCAATTTCTATTATCACATTAAGTTTAACAGTCAAATTACCATTAAATTAATACAGTGGAATCCCGATATTTCGTATCCCGATTATTCGTATTTCCGGTTAATTGGTACAAATTTGCCGGTCCCCAGAGAAAATCCCGATAAATGGTATAAAATCAATGCATTTCAGACCCCTCGATAATTCGTATTATTTTTATGCTCGAGGTCACTTACAACTTCATATAATTCGTATTTCCAGCTTTAAAATTTCGTTACTTAGTACTGTTTTCGAAAGGGAGGGAGAGAACAGTGAAGCAGATATGCCAGGGAGCAGAATGAGAATAAATGCTTTCTAGGAAATCACACTTTTATTTACAATTAAGTCTCGTTTTTTTTACCGTTGTGACACGTAATCATACCTCCAAAATACGTTAGCCTCTCTATTGAAGAGAAACAACAAATCATAAACGCCGTGACCAGTGGCTGTAAGCTAATTGATGTATCCAAACATTTCATCGTCCCTGGTTCCACGATCACATCAATCCTGAAGAACAAGGACAAAATCACTTCCCAGACTTGTAGAGAACTTAAAAAAGTGGTTCGTACAAGCAAGGAATTCAAATGTACCAGTTGGAGGTAATATTTGAAGGGAAAAAGCCCGAGTTTTCACAGAAAAATGGGAATTGAAGACTTTCGTGCAAGCGATGGATGGTTCAATAGATTAAAAAAATGTCATTAGTACGTTTTTTTATTTTGTACTCCCGATAATTCGTACCAAATCATCAGTCCCTTTACCATACGAATTATCGGGATTCTACTGTATAATAAATTTACCAATATTGTGTAAATCATTAGTTCTCAACACAGATGGGTAAAGATTTTCTTGAGTTGTCGATATTTCTCAATTAAATAAATAAAAACATAGAGAATCAAATAGAGAAAACAAGTAATTACACACGGGTGACTACCTCTACACCCCTCTAAATATCTTCAATAATAAACTTTTTGTTGTTTTCATAATAGTGCTCATATAAAATAAAGTTATAAATAAAACATTAAAAATAAGGCATACAAATTATTTTGACTACCAACAGTCATATCCAAATGCAATAAATTCCAAAGTTGATATTAAATTGGTCCTAATATGAAGAACTTTATATACTAATTAGTAATAAATGATTGACAAAAAAAAAGAAGAAAATTATGAAAAAGTTCTGTAAAGCAATAGAGGAGTTTGAAATAAACTTTTACATAAAAATTGCATAAAGGTATTGATATTGAAAAAAAAAAGAAGAGGATAATGTTAATTCATTCATGCAATGGTTAAATGTTTGAATAGTACAATTATCAGTAATGAAGGGTTATTCATTTAATATAATATTCAGTTATAAAATTAAATTTAATAGGAGATAACACAAATAATAAATATTTTTTATGTGTGTTGTTAAATATTTATTTTGTTTTGATTTTGTATATGTCATTGTCCAAAATATCATTTTTGCTGTTTGGTGATTTTGGTTTGACATTTTTCATTGGCTCTTCTAGTATCTGTATTATTTAAATTTATTCAAAACACTAGGTTTAGTTTAATCTACCATTAGCAGTGAAAAAGTGAATTTCAATGAATCTCACGTGTCTATCTAATATTACAGGTCAGCAGATATTGAAAAAAAAAGAAATGAAATATTCAATTTGCATCAAATTAACCATAGTTAACAAAATCAGAACTATTTCTTTATTTAATAGTGTGTAATTATATAGTGCTAAACACACCACACTCCCTAAGTTCGTGAATACTTGTGAATAGATTTGACTCAACAGCTTCCTGCAGAACCTCATCAATATCCATTAATGGTTGCCTGGAGCACAGGGAGGACTGGAGAGGCGTTGTTGCGGAGGCCAGGGCCCTGCAAGGGCTGTAGAGCCATGGGAAGAAGAAGAAGGTTGCCTGGAGCCCTTTTTCCTTTCCAATGCCGTATCTTCACTATTTAATTTTTCAAACCAACGCTGCGCAGTGCATTGGTCAAGGACATCTCCTACATATTTAATAATTTCACGAGTTGCTTTAGCAGCTGTGAAATTTTTTTTTCAGAAATTCCTAAAAATTACGAGAATTTCGTAGGACACTGTCATATTTGTTCTTTGAAACAAATAACTAAACTGAGGCTTTTTTTTTAAAGAATTCGAATGGGATTAAACAAGCTTACAGAATGTTTAAAAGGGATTAGTAAATATTGATAAGTATTAAATAGGATTAAAATATGTACAGGCCTTTGAAATCTTGAATATGAAAAAAACGGTCAATTTTTTTTTTAATAAACATGAATAAAAATACAATAAAATTAAATACTAACATTCTTTTTGTTGCTGAGTATGGTGGAGGATTTGGTCTACATGTATCCATTCTATCTGAAGTCAACCTGAAAAAAAAAATACCCATCAAGATTGCATTATATATCTCAGACATAGAAAAATAATTTGAGAAATAAGTAATAATTTACTACTGAGTCTACTCTTCAAACTTAGTGAAATAATATTGTAAGCTAGTTTTGTTTCAAGTATTCATAAAGAATAGATTTAGTAAACACAAATAAACAAATACATAAACTATTAACTAAAGGAACTATACCTAGGGCTGGTTTCTGTGTTTCTGTTATTATCCATCGAACGAAGAGTATCAGTCGCCCTTTGAACAGCTTGATATTGTGCAATAGTTAACTCATTGTCTTCTGCTTTTTGTTTACTAAAATATCAAACATTTGTTTTTCTTTAATATTAACTATAGCTTCTTTTGTAAATAAAAAATACATTACTAGTAAATGATGAGGGTTCCAAATAAAAAACTAAAACTCCTATAAAAATAAATATTTTTTTTCTTTTTAATGCTTAATTTATTCCTGTCAGAAGCTACTAACAATCGGTGAATGTGATTATAATGAATGGCGTTTGGAAATGTAAGCAGAATTCATGAGAGCTGGGATCCAAGAAAAATAATAGAAGCTTGATTAACTTGTAAAAGACGCAGATGCAGACCCAGAATATTATACCATGAATTGATATGATATAATATTACGAATTAATAATAAAACCAGATTAGATATAAAAAAAAAAAGGAATGAAAATTCTTAGTAATTGAAGCAGCTGGAAAAAAAGAGGGCTTTTGTGAACAGATAAAACGGAGAAGAAAATAGACCAGATGAAGTTCAGAGAAAAATTATCTTAAAGGCTGAACTATTTATTTGAAAACCAAAGTTTCAACCCACACTGCAGGTCTTCTTCAGAGCTATATGTACAAGATAAAAACAAATTAAAATGATATATAAAAATTGTAATGAATAAAAATATATCTGGTTTTCTTCAATAGCAGTATTTCTATATTTTATTTGATCTATGTTTATTCTTTATAATTTTTATATATCATTTTAATTTGTTTGTATTTTGTATATCCAGTCCTGAAGAAGACGTGCAGTATGGGTCGAAACTTTGGTTTTCAAATTAATAGTTCAATCTTATTGAAGATTTTATTTCTCTGACCTCCACCCAGACCATTTTCTTCTCCATATATATAAGTCTTTTTTAAACTAATATTATTCAAGATGAAAGATACGGAGAATAAAATAAAGAAAACGAAAAATAGAAAATGTCAAGGTGGAGTATAGTAATAGTACAATGATGGCTCTTTTTCTTTAAATTTTAATGTTTTTGAAAATCAAATTTCATAAATTCTTAACCTGAAAAAATATAATTCTATTCCTGTCTACACCTAGATACAGTGGATCAAAAAAGTATTGGCACACTCTCATTTTCCTGAATTATGGAAAGAAAAAGCCTGATACTGTGACAACAATTTTATTAAATGTATACATAGAAAGCAAAAGTAAATTAATAGAAAGATTTCTTAAAACCAAACATTTATTTAATTAACTCGGAAAATAACAAAAATGATAAGTCAAAAAAGTATTGGCACACCCTTCTGCTTAGCGCTGTGCAGAAATCTTAATATTTTATTATTATCCCTTTTGCTTCTATAATAGCCTGGAGTCTTGATGGCATTGATGAGACAAGATTTTGGGCGATTTCTGGGCTGATCTTAACCCATTCCTCAGCTAAAACTCATCTGAGGTCATTTTTTAATGAAATTTTATTCTTTCGCACTTTCAAGTCAAGTAAATACCACAAATGTTAGATTGGATTTATATCTGCGGACTGTGGTGGTGTTTTAAGCTATCTTCTAACATTGTACAGCATCCAATTTTTTGTTTTATTGGCGTTATGTTTAGGGTCGTTACCTTGCTGGAACATGAATGTATCCTGAATTCCCAATATTTCAGCACTGCTCTTCAAGTTATGCCGCAAAATGTCAACATACTTTTCAGCATTCATAATCCCTTCAATGAAACTCATATTTCCAACCCCATTCGAACACATTCAGTCTAGACTAGGACACTTCCAACACGGTGTTTCAGCGTCGGTCTGATATTTTGCAGCTGAAACTTGGTGTTTGGTTTCCTCCACACTTCTTTGTGACCATCAGATCTGAAAATACTAAATTTACTCTCATCAGAGAAAATTACTGTTTTCCAAAATTCAATTGACTTATTTATGTGGATTTTGGCAAACTCGAGTCTTTTAGTGCGACTTACCTCACTGATAAACGGCTTTTTTCTTTGAACTCTCCCATAATAATTAAAACTGTGTATTACATTTCTAACCATCTGGAGGCAGAAGGTTGTGTTGGAACTTGTCGCCATCTCTGTTGCTATGGAGGAGGGCGAGGAAGTTGGATTATGTTTAACGATTCTCTTAATTTGGCGCTTTTCTCTTGCAGAAAACTTTTGAGGTCGCTCAGAACGCACTTTATTTAAAACTGAACCTGTGCTAAAACTCATCCCTACTTTTTCGCCAATTTGACAGTAACTTATTCCGGGAGAATATAATTTCACTACCTAATTCCTGGTTTGCACTCTGTGCTCTTTGTTATTTTCACTGCACCAATTCGGGTGAGAAATAAATCTAGCCTGAGGAATTATTTGTTTGTAAATTACAGGGACTTAATGCAAGAATATTTAAGGGATTAAAGGAGATGTTTTTCTATAAATGTTAACATTGGACAACCGTGCCAATACTTTTTTGACAGTCGATTTTCCTACTTTTTTTCTTAATAATTCTAACATTAATAGTCTAGCTTTTAATTACCTTCAAAAAGATTGATTTGGGTTCTATTTTTACTATAAAATTCCAACTTGAAAATAATTTACAATATCACCGAAAATATGAAAAAAATTAGGGTGTGCCAATACTTTTTTGACCCACTGTATGTGGAAAGATAATGTTCATTCAAGTCTCATTTATTTAGGTTTAAATAAAGTTCATTGAAATACATCCATTCCTCTAAAAATCCGGGTTTAAAATAAAGTTATTTATTATTCACAAAATAAATCCTTCAAGGATATGAAAAGGAAGATTTTTTAATTGGTTTTAGTAAATTATCCACTCCATTTGATGTTACATCATGCTGTTAATTTTTAACATTATATTTTCTTCCCAATACCTGTAATAATCTTCACATACATAGAAGAGTGAATCAAAAAAGCTATCAGACCTTGGATCGTTTCTGGAATAAGAATGGAATTTAAAACTTAAAATAAACATATCTTACTGTCTTCGAATAATTAGTAAAAAATACTCACACTGATTGATGTTGGAAACAGAGAACAAAGGAAAGAAAAAGCCAAAGGATGACGAGAGTAGCCGTTGGTACAATAATTGTCGTCAACATTTCTGAAACATAGTCTCGAGTAGGCAAATTATATTTATCTGGTAATTTCCAACCGGATCTTTCCATTATATCAGCTTCCGCTTCTTTGTAATGTGCATTTCCACTTTCAGTTTCTAATTTGACCTATAATCAGACGATAAGAGTTATTTTTAAATAGCCCCGTGTGATTTCATCTTGGTAAAAGAATACTGTTATGTATTTTAATTAAACAGGCCAACAAAGAAATTTTTTTGACTTTAATAGTTGATCTTTATAGATTGTTATGTGCTGAATCTAAATCTGGCGGACAGAAGGTTAGGGTAGCTTATTACCTTCTTGTTTTTTGAGTTATGACCAGTAATATCGACACTGCAAAAGTAGAAATCATCGGAATGATTTTTTGGCTCCCTCCATATCATAGGAACAGCAAATTTAAAGGGTTTTTTCTCCTTTTTCGACCATTTTCTTAGATCTTCGACACATACATAACATACCTTATGGGGGCCCAAGATTTATCCTGATCACCAAGTTTAGTTCCAAAGTATGATAGATAAATCTTTTTGACAAAGTCTGTAATGTTTCTTTGGTGTTTTTTAATCACTAACTCACCACTAATATAACAAAAACTGTCAGCAAGTTTTTGTTATATTAGTGGTGTTTTTTTACAACCGCAATTAGACATTGTACTGAGCACATGTACAGGAAACGTGAAAGTGAGGTTAGGTTGACAGTAAACAAAACATCAGCTGTTAACAGAAAAAAGAATCAACCTTTTTTGGCCAGCAAATGTGTTTCATCAGTGCTACCAACTTCATCCACACCAATAGACCTAGTTTTTCAGTTATTTATTTTAAATATTAAAGCTGTTCAATTCTTTAAAAATCGCTTAATTTAACTATATGTGAAGAAATTGTGGGTGATACAGCTTTTTTAATATCATATTTGGATTCAGCACCCTAAAAACTACAGGAATAAGGTATTTTCAGTACAAAAAGTTTTTCATCGTTGGCCTGTGTTAGAGATAATTCAATGCAACAATTATTTTAAAAATGGACTTGATGTTTTCCTACAACTTTGATTATTATGATTATTCCTATTATTCGGTTACATATCCTATACTTCATCCACAAAAAAAAGTAAATTTGATCAATGAAATTAGTGAACTCTTAAAACTTCTATCTTAAACATAACACAACTTGTGGCAATGTATAATCAAATCACAATATAGAAATAACAATAATACAAAAACATGTAAATCTTGTTAAGGCTATATCCATTACGCTATGTGATGGTATGCATAGAAATATAAGCACTCATGCCAGATTATAGCAATATCAAAGCAAAATATGCAAGAAAATAAAATCATTGGTTTAAAATATTAAAAATTAACAAGTTTTTGAAATAATTATAAATAAAAATATAATAAAATAATAAGAAACAGATAATTCCTTCTTTGGACTTTCCCCCTAAAATTCTTCATTATCTCGTTTGTCTTGAAGAAAAATTGATATTTGAAGACCTGCAGAGCAACCTAAGTCGGAGTTTTATAGTCTTCACCTGAAGCCTACACTACTGAGAGAATCTTCTTCTTAGTGCCATAACACTAAATCTTATGGAAACTAAATGAATTAGTTATGGAAAAGTAGTCCCTATTATATATTATTAATTCACACATATAAACTTCCAACAAATTGAGTTTGTGTAGGTTTCATTATTAACTGACGATTCAAAATTAGTATTTGTATCAAATTTAAATTAGTATCATTTCTGACATTGGTCACTGTTTCAATTGTTCTGCTCATTTAAAAAGTTTTTTCAAAGTAAATTCTGACAAATTCATATTTCTATTTATTAAAATATGAATATGGTCCAAATTAAATTCCATTACATTCATTCATTCATTAAATTAAATTCCATTACATTCATTCATTCATTAAATTTAATTCCATTAAATGATTATCATCCAATCATTGGCTGGACAATCAGTTAATGTAGTTGCAAAAGTGCTCCGGAGTTCAATCAAGAACACAAACAACGATGGTGATATTAATTATTAATATGTATAAAATATGTTTGGATCATTATAAAATAAAATGTTCTTCTTATGAAATAAAATTCAGCAATCATTTCTTTTCATAGTTTATAACTCCCAATTAAAAATATACTCTAATTTATAAACAAAAATTTGTTATTGAAAAAGCTTGTTGTACTTACTTATACATATCTTAAATTAAATAATATATATATATAGTATTCAACTGGCACAATTATTAAATTATACAATAATTATGTTTTATAATATTTAGTAAAATATAATTAATAATTGGGAGGTTTAATAACTATGTTTTCTATCTATATTTTTTCTTTGGGAAAGCAAAAAAAAAAAAATTGTCTCTCAGAAGAGTTTGGAAAGGCATGTTGGTAAACTGTGACAACAACGTCAGCTGATAGAGGCTATCTCCGTTATCTGCTTCCTGTCAGAGATGTCATTCACAGTCCCCCTAAATATTTTCCAATAGACCTCACAAACTTTTCATCACTCTGCAGATGTCAAGTCAGTTGTCAATGGATAAAACAGAGTTTTACGTAGAGTGAAAAATGATTTTAAGGGTACATTACAAAGTCAGATTTTTATAATATAAAATATTATTAATGTTTTTCTCATAATATGGGAAAGAAAAGTTAAACTTAAATTATAGACAACAAAAACTTGAAATATGGATACTGCCAACATACGTACAAGTCTAAAAGAGCACCAGTCAAGAAGGAAGCCTTGTGATCTAAAATGCCTATCAACTGTGGTTCTTTTGAAGTCTCTCGGGCATGAGGAGAATTTCAGTAATGGCCTAACCTCTTCTTGTAAATCCATTAATTCGTCAGAAAATTCTTCTCTACTCCCAAGATGAACTACAGCTCTAAATGTAATATGCAATAATAAAATGATTAAATAAAATGTAAGCTATCAAATAAATTAAATATCATTGCCATACATACCCTTCTCCCTCCTGTGGTATGAGCGGAAGTCTAGCACCGAGCTTAACTGCTGAAGCCAAAAATGTTACATACAAATAGTCCTTACTTGATTTCCAGAGCACATCCGTAAATATATTTAGAAGTTTCTGTAACCTATGGGAATCGAATAGATCTTGAACATTTAAATTGTCTATTTTTAAATGAACTTCGTATCTTGCAATATCTGCAAAAACAATTACTAGGTTTAAGATTATTCATTTATAAATAATTTTATAAATCATTGAAGTTTATAATCACCTTGTTTTTCTGTTACATTTAAATGTATAGTTTTGTGTTTCGTCTCATATGTGTCTTTGTTAAGTCCAATGATATCAAGCTTGGTTATAAAGAAGAAAAATATTATTAGTATCTTAAATTTCATGCTTGAGATTACATATTTTCAACTAAATGAAGTAGATAGGTACCTTGAAATTTGGTTGATTAACAGGAGGTACACCAAAAATAAAACCAGCTCTGTGTCGGTCGCTATATAGATAAGACATCCACCTCGGCAAGCCCGGGTTGTTAGCAAGTGTTGCACGATATTTAAATCCTCTTATAGATGCTGCAAACATTTTTATTAGAGTATAGTTGATGGCTGGATATTGATATAGGTATGGATAAGGAAGTCGATAGATTGTAATTATTTATAGCTTATTAAGGAACGGAATAAACACAGTAGAACATGGTATTTATGATCTAGAATACCGTGAATAGTTAATAAAAAAAATTATAAATAAATATATAAAGGCATCCTGAAACAGAAATAATGATAGGGATTCTGGCAAGACACTTGCACTTGCATATATATTGCATTCAAGAACTTCGTGAATGTGTTCAAAGCAATGGGTGTCTCACTTCATTTGAAATATTCCTCACAAAAAGCAAGGGTATACAAGGAAAAAGATATGCAAAAATTGAAACAGTATTACTTTCGTGCAAATAAGGATATATATATGATAAACTGAACATGAACTAAATATATATATGCAGACTGCGATGTGAGTTACTGTTCCGAAGGTCCTGGGTTCCAATCCGACTGTAGCAAATTTTATTTAATCTGTTAACAGCTAGGGATGGATCCTTTGGAAAGTGGATACCCAAAATAGGGGGAATAATCTGGCAGTTGAGCGTGATCTAGGACAAATCCACCTCCCTATACAACCATAGTCGAAGAAACAGTACAGTCTCAACAAGACCCTTCATGGGTTGTAGTAGTAAAACCTTTTCACAGGTAATTCACAGCATTTATGAATTTGCAGTAACTAATTAAAATTTATTGGGGAGTAGGGTAGCTCAGTTTGTTGAGTGCTAAGTTGCAACGCTGAAGGTTCTAGGCTTCAATCGTGCTGTGGTTGATAAATCATTTAATCTGTTAATAGCCACAGAAGGAGACTGTGAGATCTACAAACCCTCCTGGGGCTCACCCAGTCTCTTTAATGTGGGTATCTTTAATTAGGTGAAAACCTAGCAGTTGAGTGTCATCTCAGACAAATCACCTTGGTGCATAACTGTTGTCCTAGAAACAGCACAGTCTCTACCATGTACTGAAGCCAAGAACCTCCTTGGGTTGTAATGGTAAAAGTTTTTTAATTTGAATATATTGAAACGTACTGGAATTGGTTGGTGTTAATGACTAGGTTCTATTGTCATTTTTTCTCTTTGAACATACTTCACTAACAAATTTACATCATACTTCAAATTTGTCTAAAACAGAAATAACTTTTCAGGGTTTTTTTTTCAATAGAATTTGAGAAAAAAAAAGAGCTGATAAAAAAACAAAACAAGCATATTATTATAAGCATAAAGCAACATTGAAGTTGATATTAACACTAAAGATGTTTTCATTGGGAAAATTTCAAATAATCTGATAAATCATATAAAATATAAATTTAATTAATTAAAAAATAACTTTATAGCTATATTTCAGTAATATAGTTTAGATAATTATTGAGTTTTAACTTATATTGACAAGAAGGAATAAAAACATTGAAATATTGAATGGTTCTGGATAACAGTAGTTTCATATGTCAACATGAAAATTTTTCATTATTGTGGAAATAAATAGTTTTACTTCTCTTTCTGTTTAAATATTCTTATCTATACACTATGTAATATCACAAAGCGTGAATTTAAATATAGTAATTGAGCCTATAACGTTGATTTAATGATTATTCAATAATGGATAAATTAAAAAACACTTAGAATTATGTTTATTGGGTTGTCATAAGTCTAAGACATTAGATTGATTTTATTAGGTAGTAAAATTAGAAGTCATTCTTACAGCTCTCTGTCCAGTTGAAAAAGGTAGGATCTATCTTTTTAATGAATATTTTTGAGGTAAATATTTCTTCTCCTTGTGCAACATAAATGAAGAGAAGAACATAGCTTAATTCTTTTAATGTCTGAAAAAACAAGGCGATATTTTACAGCCATAATAAATGCAATTATTTACTTGAAAAAAAGTTGGGGCTGAATTTACCATGTTTGTAAGGGTAGAAGGAATTCAATTAGCATCTATCAGAGCGAAGAGCTAAGTGATAAGGAGACCTTGATAAAGGGTGAGAGACATGGACTTGGTTGAACCTTAGAGCACTATCCTCAAACAAGTCAATAAATGTGTGCCGCTAGTGTGCGCAGTCTTTATTTAGAATCGGGAAGCCATTATTATACCAATAATAACTTCAGTTGTGTTACATCATTCGCTCGAGAGATTATTGCAGTTGTTAGAAGTCATGGTATAAGTTGAGAAGTATTTTCCGCTCAATTAGTTTGTTTTGTTTTTCTTCATTCCTTTTCCGAACAGGTTTGATGTATAGCGCCGATATTATTGACGTCAATGAAAGGGGGCGTGGCTTAGGTGGACTTCAGTATGGCGGCAAAGATCTCTAAGTGGGGTAGCGACTCAAAACATGGCACGGTCTGATTCGGACCTGTCAAATAAATGTTTTTCTTTCTAAAAGTTTTCCTACAGTTTTTTCTTCCTTATTAGTCGAGAATTTAGAAAAATTGGTCGCTATGGCTTCAGACTCAGTTCCGATTCTCCTGGTGACAGCCAATGTAGGCTCTATATTTGAAGATGTGAGTTTAATTCCCTCATAATATAAAATATAATTAAATTCTATGATCATATGAGTTTAACACAGTAACACTTAATAATGCCTTGTTTAATTGTGCCATCAAATTTGTATCAATATTATTAACAAAATATATATCTTAGTTTTAACATTGACAGTTATATCCATATACTTTTAATTTTAAATACAAAGATTTTACTTTTAGCCCCTTGCTTTAAATGATTTCATGTTTCAGCCCTCCGTCATGCTAAAAATGTGGACCAAAGAGTTCCTGGAAGTAAGTTTTATTTACTGGGTTTATGTGGAACACACATATTTATTATGAACAATCTACATTCAATTTCAATTGTTTCAGACTGTGCTTCGATTGAAACCAAAGTTTATTGCATTGCACTGTCAAGAAGTCGGAGGAAAAAACTATGAGGAAAGCATGCAACATGTAAAATATTTTGTAAAGTTAGTTTCCTTTTTAAATGTTTTTTATGATTATTGATATTATTATAAAATAAAGCCAAAATATAATGTTTTATAATTAAATAATCAAAGTTACTAGATTCAATGATTTTTTACAAGACTACTTATAATTTTTAAAGATATTTTTGACTTTCCCGGTCTCTCAAATCTCATCAAAGCTTTAAGAAGCCGACCGTATTAAAATTATTAAATAATCATTCATGCACAAATATATTTTATTTGGGAGCTTGATAAGCCAAGAGTTACAAGTGACAATTTCTTAATTTAACAAGTTAAGACATAGTATTAGTTTCACACTTATTACATAACTGTTAGTCCCATAAATATTAATGAATATTGCTTTTGAAAAAATTGTTTAAGGCAGAACTAGCCATAACTGAACTCTATCTGTGAACAAAAAAATAATCACTCGTACTCCTTGCCTTCACACCCTTTCATTTATAATGTAATTAGGTAATTATTCTACAGGTTGTCGCTTCGTGTTGAGTCATAACAGGTTTTAACTTTTCATTGGCTTCCCTATTAATATTTTCCAAAAATACAAGTTATTATTAGCTTTTGCACGAAAAAGAGAATGTAATTATGGGAAATATGCACACCTTGCTAATCATTTATCTAGAAATGAACGTTTCAACAAACATATATCATCTATACTTTGAAATGTTGGTTGAAACATCTTGATGAAATTATTACAGAAATCTACTCATTAGCCATCATAACAAGTCTCTTTTCTATACTTAAGTTCCTGATTTTTTGGAAAATATTTAAAATGAAACGAATAACTAGTTAAAACTTGTAACTTAACTCTGTTTTTTATTATCTGATTATTTGTGAAAAAATAATCACTTGTATTGCTTGGTTTCACACTTTTTCATTCATAATATATGATGATGAAATAATAAATTGTACTCCTTTATTTTTTTAGGCTTTTAATGGAAAGCAATGAACTTAAATTGTTTGATAAAGTTAGAATCTATCTCGATGAAGATTATTCTTCTGCTGAAAACTTTACTGTAAGTCTATAAATTTATTTACAATTTTATATGTTACTTTTTGTTGTTGTCATTTTGTTCAGTGTTGTGATTGTCACAAAAAATTGGGCCTTGAATTCTCTTCATATGCCTTATAAAAAAAATCATTACTAAGTATTTGTTAATTTAAACCAAATCATCCATTGAACACCCTTTTTTTTGTTTAAAAAAATTCTTATTATCTTTTTATTATGTTTTATTCAGGCTTTAGGAAACTTTTACTTCATACATGAATCGATATCTGATGTTCTCATGTGGGATTTTGAAGGTATGGTTTCACATTATTACTGTTTTTTTTAATCAATTAATAATATTTTTTAATACAAATTTATAGTTGATAATATGACAAACTGATGATAATTTTTGTTTCTTCAGAGCTTTGCTTTATTGCTGTAGAAGGAAAAGAAGTATTTTCTGGAAATATAGAAGATGTTTCTACGAAAGAAAAATCTAAATTTCCTCAAGACTTTTTTCCAGAAGTTAGTATAGAGTTGTTTTAATTAATTTTATTTTTTTACAATTTTTTGATTTCATTAATTTAATATTCATTACAGTGTAAATGGTCTCGGAAAGGGTTCCAAAGGACCAGGTGGAATTTAAACGGAACAGTATTTGATCTTATCAATATTCATTTATTCCATGATGCTTCAAATATTGTTGCTATGGAGTCTGTAAGTTTATTTTTATTAATTATCTTGAAATGTAGTAATTTTTAGTATACTGTTTGTTCCAAGATCAGTATTTTTAATTATTTATGTATATATTAATTATAGTGCATGTTTCTCAGTTTCCTTCAGAGTACTCTAAAACAAGGCAAAGAGCTTTGGAGTACACACTTGATAGGTAAGTTCTAAAATTGTGTATTTCTAGTTATTTACCAATGTTTAACAATTTGAAAAATAATTATATTTAATTATTAGGTTTCATAGTGATAAGCACGGTACTGCTCCTTTCTTCTTATTTGGAGATTTCAACTTCAGGACAGACACAAAAGGTGTTATTAAGGTATTTTAAATAATTTTTTTTAAATCACAAATATTCTTAAAGTAAACTAATGGTTTTATATTGTTTCTATTTACTTCTATGTTTATTTATTTTTTGTCACTTAAGATATTGCAGGCATGCCCAATATGATTTTGTTCAATAATAGATTAGTGTAATTCAATGTTAACTGTGAAACAGTTACTCATACAATTAAAAAAACTAAAATCTTTCATTTTTATATTGTTGCGGCTAGCTCAGTTATATTTACGGTGTGGGGTAGCTCAAATTGTCGGACAATAAGCTACTGATTTGTAGTACCCAAATTTGAGACCTGTTGAGGCCGATAAATTTTTTTTTTTAATGTGCAGGGTGGCTGATTTGCGAGTGATAGAGTGCTGACTTGCCGTGCCAAAGGTACTGGGTTCTTTAGTTAAAGTAATCCTGGCTGTGGGAGTTAATTTATTTATTCTGTGAACAGCCAGGGTTGCATCCCGCGGGATCTTGAGATCCTCCTGGGGCTCACAATAACAGACTCAGCTATAAGCTAGATACCCTTAATAGGGAGAAAGGCCTGGTGGTTGAGCAAGATCTATGACAAATTAACTCCCTGCACAACGGTTGTCCTAGATACAGTACACTCTCTATCATGTACTGAATCCAAGACCCTTCATTGGTTGTTGTGGTACATGTTTCTTTTTAGTTATTTATTCTTTTATCATCATCTGTGGATTGACTCTCCTGTGGCTCAACCATCATTTATATAGGAGGTACTGTTAATTGGAGGAAAAGACTATTACTTGAGCTTGATCGAGGCCAAATCACCTTCTTACACAACTATTGATTTAACTGCTGTTATATAGCAAAAATCATATATATATATATATCTCACCATATATAAGTCTTTTATGTAAATATATATATGCAGAAATCATATATATATATATATATATAGATCTTTTAGTTAGTGGTAAGAAGGCTTAGACATTTTCTATAAAATTAAACTTCTTAATGGCTGAAGTATCATATGGATTTTTGACATTTTGATGTAGTCAGTATCAGACTGTTATTTTCGTTTTCCTCTCAAAATATATTGTTGACAGTTACTTACTTTATAATTCCTCTAAAGAAACTAATTTATATTAGTTAGTAGATATTTGTACTGACCATTCTTAATATAATGTAAAAATCGGAATAATAATTTTAAAAAATATAACTTTTATTTCAGAAATTATCCGAAGGGCTGAATGAAGTTAAGGTAGAAAATGGTAAGAACTGTAAGTTGGAATATAAAGATTCCAGTAGTCAAGTAGTTTTCAGTATTGGAAAGAAGGAGTTTAGTCATTTCAAACATCAATCCATTTTCGCACAAGAACCGTGGGTAAGAATTTTTATCAACAATCAGTTTATTTATTCATCTGTTTCTCCTTTTGAAATAGATAATAATTTCTTTTGGTTTTATTAAAGTTGAAGGAATTTGATAAAGAAATGGAAGATTTTTGTGGTCAGCTATTCGAATTTCCAATAGACTTTCCGCCCTCTTACCCGTTTGTTGAGGACAGTAATGTATCTGCAGATTATATGCAAACAAGATGTCCTGCCTGGTGTGATAGGGTTGTATTAAGTCAGACAGCAAAACCTCTCATTTCATCTGTAAGTTATCACAATTATTATATTTTTAATATAAATGTGAAACTCCTCTGTATCCAAAGGGCACTTAAAATTTGTTTTTGTGGCACTTATGTGTACGAATTATACATTGTTTTCCTATTACTTTAATCAGAGTTGATAAATTCATCTGATGAAAATGGATGTAATTTTTTAAAGAAATTGAGAGGAGTTTCACTGATATATTTTCTACGATTTATAAAAAATTAATGTATAAATTATTTTGTTCTTTAGAAGCATGAAGATAAAGTAGAGTACAGTCTCATAGGTATCAACTCTTGTATGGGAGACCACAAGGTAATGTTTAGTTTTTTTCATTCTCATTTCCTCACACTTTAGTCATAGATTTTATATTAAAATTTAGAATATTGTTTGCCTATTTGCAACTTCAGTTTAGATCTAGTATCATAGATGAGTATTAAATAGAAATTTTATTTTATTTTGACTTTGATGAACAATATAGAAACTGTTATGAAGTTATTCAACTTGGCTTAAACTGTAATGTAATCTTTTTAGAGAAAATACTTTTGATTCTGAGTATTTCCCTTCTGTTTTTTTTATTCTAATATTATCTGTTATTATTATTATGCAGCCAGTGATGCTCTTCTTTATTATGGAAAGGTATTAGTGGTATCATTTGTATTTAATTTTGTTCTATATTCAATTGTTTTTGTGTGTATGATTTTTTAATTTAATTTATTTAGCAATCTATCTCCTTTGACATAATAACTTTAGAGTAATATGGAAGTTTTATTTCATACTGTATACATTTTTTCTGTGTTGTTTCAGCCAGTGTATCTGACTGGATATTTAACTAGCGGAGCAGGTAGATTGTCCTGTTGTGACACTTACAACAAACCGAATTCTAACCATGATGAGACAGTTTTATTTGACTTAGGACCAATAGAATCAGAGAACCAAGAGGATATGGGTACGGTAGCAGAGATAGGTCCGATACCTACCCCACTTACTGAGAGATTTATCGTCAAAAGGGTGCACTCGGCCTCTATAGTCGAAGTCAAAGTTGGCCTTGTCAAAGTGAATAGTTGTCGGGGCAACGAGTCCTGGAGGTCTAGGTCGTGTTCTGTCTCTGGTGCGAAACCACCATTGCGTGCATTCTCTAGGATGAGGTTGATTTCGAGTGAAGCATCACTTACAAGGGTTCAGTCCCATCATAGCTCCTCCTCGGAGGAGTGGTTTGAGGAAGAGGAATCGCCTTCCTCAAGACCTAGCATAAGTTCTAAAAAAAAGCAACGTAAGAGATGTTGTGTTGTCATTTGATGTTACCAAAGTAATTTTTTATTTATCATCGATTTTGTCTTCTAATGTTTTAATTCTCTTTTATTTTGCAACTCAAATATTTGAAATTCCGATATTTCTTCATAAAAGTAAACTGTAACTAGAGTTGAAAATAAGTTTATTTCCTCTGCTACTTTTTTAATAAGGGCATATCATTCGTTTATATAGACTTAATTTCAATATTTTATAAATTTTTGACGTTGCTCATTTTATTGTTTGTAAATTTAAATAGAAATAGAGCAAATATATATAATAGTTTTATAATTTATAAATAGCTTTTATTATTTTAATAGTAACAGAAATTATAACAATTTTCAACTACTTCAATATTTCTATTGGCTTGAAACAACTTTTTTATTTTTACCAAAGTTGGAAACTCGTTATAGGCACCTACCACCTACATACCTTCCAATCTGATTTCCTAGGATTCACAACCTGACATGATCATAACCTCTCTTAATGACTCTATTTCTGAAGAAACATTAAAAACTGGATTGTTCTTACAAATTTGTCGATCCTCCAAAATTTTCTCCTGAAACAAAATCATTGGGAAAATAATGGCTACAAGAAATAAAGGCATTTACCTATTATGAATGCTATTGGTATTGATATTAGTAATGTAACTACTACACAATTAATAATGCTTTATCAATTCGCTGAAATGATTAAGCCACTTATATCAACTGATTGAAAAAATTTAGTTTTCAATCAGCTGATAGAGAATCTGTCAGTAATTAATATGGAAATATAGAATTACCAATTTTTTGCAGATGAGACTTAAATCTGTAGCTGTCCTTCAACAATTCCTGTGATTCAGTGATTCCATTCCACAAAGTAACCAGCAGTTCCTATATCCTATCTTGTTTTCTCCCATTTCAACTATGAATGCTTCTTATCAGAGGTGAAGAGATTAAAGAGAGAAATTTGCTATCCTTCTCCCCATTTTTCCCTCCTCTTATACAACACGTCTTCTTCTGCCCCTTAACGAAACAATGGTTTTGTTGTGAAATGTTTCTATTTACATGATAACAATTACAGTTAAATCGTTCAACAAGTGTGCTAAGTAAGCTTAATGCCATATATTATAATTATGTTAAGGGGATTTTGTCCCAGAATAACACTATTTTTTCAACCATTTATTCATACTGATTTTATTCTGTTAATGGCTATATTAACAAAGACTTTACCATTTATTTGATGGAAGCATTTATCTTATAGGGATCCTTTTTTTTTTTTTTTTATATCATACCAAGTTTTCAATGACCTGTTCTTTAAATCTTCTACCATTTAATAGAATAATAATTGCGAGCAACTTCAACAAGTTTTTTAAGAGAAAAAAATATATCAGAAAACAATCATCTGCTGTACTACACTGTTCTCGGAAGGGAATTGGTGGTAGCCTGCCCTTAGTCAACTACTGGTAAAGACCCTCCAGTTTTTATTGAATTCTTCTTTTTTGTAGGGCGACCAAGTTCCATACTTTTCTATTTTTTTTTTAATTTTTATCACCAAGCCTGATTAGATTGGAAGGTGTGTAGCAACTTTAAGCAACTTGCTATAATTTGCAGGAAAATTGGTCTACTGAAGTAAATCAAAAGTGAAGTTCCTTTATGAGATTTTTGTGAATGTTAAAATATTTTGTATGTATGTAAAAAAAGTTTAATTTTAAAGGACCTTTATTGGGTCAGTATACAATGATCTTAATAATTTGTTATTATTTGCTTAATTTTTAAAAATAGCATTATTTTTCCAAAAAATGATAACACAGTTTCATTTATTCATTCATACTTTTTTAAGTCACTTTTTGAGGTAATCATGATAAAAAATGTATTAATTACGGTTTCGGAACTAACATATCAATTCCACAATATTAATGCAAAGTAACTCAGGATTCTATGGAACTTCTATGCGTTCTGAATTTTTAATGTTTTAAAAATATTGCAAGCACTTTAAATGGAAAAACTATTTTATAAACTTAAGTATGGATTATATAATATTTAATGTTAATAAGTCTTCAATGAATGCTTTTCTAATCACATATTTGAAATTTCCAAACTTGAAGTCTTCTTGTTAGTTTATAAACTTAAATATTTCAAATGCATCATTCCATCTCTTTTCAAATGTTTCTATTAAACAACGGAAAAATGGTGGTTAAAATCATGAAATGATTTGTTGGTAGCCTCCTGAGACCTTGGCAAATGTTAAATTGTACATTTTTCATTCTTGTGTAGAGGGCCTCACATATGGTGAACATAATTCGAAATTACAGGTTAATAACCAACGTTAATCAATGTTTACAATAAATTATTCAATTAAATATTTATTATTCTCTGTTATATAAATTGTTCTATCACTAAGTAATGATTTCCACATAACTAATTTTTTTCAAGCTGTTAGTGCTAAGTCATTTTTCACTCTGTTTCTAGCCATTAGAAAAATTTAAGCACTGATAAAAAAAATAAAAATAGTGTCTTTAAATTTTTTTAGTTACCAAAGAGGATGTCCCTTAAAAGTTTATTATATTTTTATTTTCTACAGTATTCGTCTAGGTCATATTTCCGAATTGTGATCTTAGTTGTAATTTGAATCTTAAAGCCTCGGTTTTCTCTTGCCATATAGACATTAATTAAATATAGTTTTAGGGAATATAAAGTAAAAGACTTAATTTAATTTAAGAACAACTATAATTTTAAAAAGAACTGACGTGGTTTTACTAGATCTGTTTTTTTTAGTTGACAATGTCTGTTCACATTAACTTTGTAATTTTATTTCTAGAATGTTGTATGTAGTATAGATAACATGTGTGATTTTCTCTAATGCCTCATGTATGTTTTTCTTTTTTTTTTAACTGAGTTTATTTTTTTAATATTTTAAGTTTTATGAACTTTAATATCAAATTTCGCATGGTTATCTACTTTTAATATTATTTTTTTTGGATTAGTTTGTATTTTATGTTTTTTTAAGAAATAAGATTATTATTTTCATCAAATTATGATAGCTTAGCTTACTCTTACTTCATTTTATTAGATCATTTAAAATTTATATATATATTTTTATGATTTAGTCAGTTCAGAAGTGAAACGACAATGCTCTTTTATAAAGTAATTCAGAAAAATGAAATTGATTTGGCTTAATATTTAAAAACTGAATGTGGCTCTTGTTTTTTTATACCACCAACTGGTTGTAGTTATTTTAAAAATACTTCCATTTTAAATCAAGAAGGCTACAAAGTAAAGAATCTGCTTTAACTTAACTAATTAGGACATATTTTGCAATTTTGCAAAATTAATGTTTGGTTCATAAGTTAGAAGTGAATTGCTGAATTTTTTTTATTTAAATAAAAAAAAATGATCCATCCATGGCCTCTTTCCTTTTCCTTTTTAAAATTCTATATGCCATATTTTCACTTCTCATAACTGACACAAGTCTTAATTTTAAATACTTAATATATGATGAATGCTATTTTTCAGGATATTAGAATATTAACTTTATGGTATATTTTTTTAACGATAAGCAGTTGACTCTTTTAAATCAACTAGTCTTGAAACATAGTCATAATAATCACTCTTAGTTAGGTTCAGGTTTAGTTCAGATGTATTGTATGTATTAGTTCAGGGGGTTTCCAAATTTTAACCAGTCTAGGAAAACATCACAATTATATTCCCAGCCTATTAAAAAAAATAATAAAAAAAATTGAAGTGTTAAAATGAAAAGACATTTCATTTCTATTTGGGCTTAAAATGATTAAGTAAGGGCCTAGTTTATCAGTTGAAAAAAAAAAAAAGCAGGAAGGCTGACTTGCTAACAAAAAATAAGGATAAGGATAAAGGATTCTTGGGTATCTTTATCCGTTTAGAATTCTTGGATTTCTTGAAATTAGTAAAGAGCCAAATTATTTATAATAGATTGTAAATAAACGAGTGTAGCATGACAAGCAAAAACTTAATTTAAAAAAAAAATCATCATTAATATGTAAATATTGAACAAAATTGATGAATCTTATTTTCAATCAGTACGAAAGAAAGTATTACAATAGTGTTTGTAGATTATCGTGTGTGATCTATCATAAAACATCCCTTATAAGAAAAATTCTGACTCTATTGTAAAACAAAAAAGTTATTCTTTTCAAATAAAATTATTTTAAAATTATAAAAATTAATAAAAGGTTCGAGTCCCGGCCCTGGACATATCTTTTCTTTTCAAATAAAAATATTTAAAAATTATAACAATTAATAAAAAATAAAATAAAATAAATTATAAAAAAGTTATTCCTTTCATATTCAGAAAATTCTTTACAAAGTTAATGGTTTTACAAAATGATTTATGAAAAAATTAGGATATCAATTGTCAAGTTTGGTAGAAACCTTGTGTATTGATATTTATTGTTATGATTATCACAGTTTATTTAAATAAATTATAATTCTCAAAACTTTTATCTTTATGAAATAAATTTAAGAATATAAGATAGAATTTTGGATCCCTCTGGTTTGGCAATGAGCTGATAGAATGGTCACATTTTTTGTTTTATGTAACTTTATTTTTATTCTTTTATTTAAATTTTGAACTAATATTTTATTTTATTTTCAATGCTTCAAGTATATTCTTAATAAATTGGAACTTAATTTTATTAGACTGTATTTTGATACTTAATTATTCATCTTTATTCTTTTATTTAAAATTAATTTTCTTATCGTTGAGCAGTATTTTGTTTTCTTATTTCTTATATAATTAATTTAAAATAAATTAGGTCCTTTTGCTGATTTTCAATTGTTTTTGTATTCCTTACGTCCAAAAATGGTTTTATTTTTTTCATATCAAATAGAGAATTTTTAGATTGATCTGATTTTTTTCTTTACTGTATCATGTAATAATTGTGGTCTTTATGTTATTTTTTGTTATTTTGTATCTTGTACTATTTTTTAATAATATATTTTATCATTGATTTCTTAACCTAACCTTGTGTTCCAAGGATTTATTTTTAGGCCTTGAATAAATTTAATATGGTTCATAAATGATAATTTAGATCTGTATAAAAAATATATCTTTATGTTATAATTTTCAATGTTTGTTCTGTGATGGTTTCTGGAATTTTAAACCTTAATGGGTCGGGAGATAATATTTGTCAATTAATTTTAATAGTATGCTGTAATGATTATTTTAAAAAAGTTTATAGATTAAAGTAGAAGTAAATTTTTTTTAGCCCTTCTTGAAGTTTAGAACTAACTTCACTCATTGATTTAAAAGTATAATTATTAAATTATGTAATTGAAGAATTATTAAAACAGTACAAGCTAATTGATAAGAAATTGATGTTATAGTTTAGTTAATATAAATTTATCAATTTTTTAGGATTAATTTTATGTTAGTTAATGAAACATTTAGTTAATGGACTGACAAGAATTTGTGTTTGTTTTGAAACATAAATGTTTAAATATAGTATTATTTTTTTTAAAAATTCATCTATAGTTATTTTCCTCATATTTTTCAATAAACTTTCAATAGATCATTATTAGTCCAATATTGGTGAATATTATTTGCTGAAATAATAATTTAACTGATCATTTAACAAAAATCTTGGAGTTAAAAAAATAAATGAATAAAACACGCTGGAAATGTTTTATTTTGTATACCAATTTGAAACAATTACATTAATATAGTTTTTCAGCTAAACATTTATTAATCACTGGAAAGGTTTATTCAATTTCTTGCAATAGGAAAAAACGAATCATTGAAATCAGAGCATCATTAGCAGAGATGTCCAAAAAGCGTGTTATTGTTGTATTTATATTATCTTATAACGCCAGATGAACCGTGAGATATTTCAGAATAATGATTTAGCTGGCCTGGATTAGGACTCTATCATATGATCAAAATATTGATGTAGAGGTTTTTATAGTAGGTACTATGCTTTTTTGAACTCGAGTAAAAAAACAACAACGTGTTTTGGCATTCTCCCTGTCAGTCGGTCTTAGAGTTCCACAAATTCGATTTTGAACTAATTTGTATCTAACTTTAAATTGTATTCAAACCAAATCAAATCGAGCAATAGTGAAGTAATGGTGGGACGACGAATCTTATTTTTTAATGAAATATTACATTGCAATGTATTTTTTTAGTATTAGATTGTTATGATCATCAAATCACAATATTGTGATTTAATTTTTTTTTAAGTTTAGTTTATTTTCTATATGTATTTTTTATTTTAGAAATAGTGTATTAATTTACAGTATGTTTGTATTTTTTTTTTGTTGTGAGTAATGTAAAATACCAAATGTAGTTAAGTTAATTTTTTTTATTAGTAATGTTTGCATGCATGCATTACATGTATATGTAGTTTGTAATGATTCAAAATAATAGCAATTGCCATTTATCAACTAGTCACATTGTTAATAAATTAATTTTTTATCTTATTTTATGATGTTAGTACAATTATTGAACATATTCAGCTCGCTATAAATATTTAGTTAAACTGGATTTAGATATTCATATTTTAAGGAATATACCTCATTATTCTTTATTTACTTAAAAAATGTTCTAAACTTTGTAAATTCTGGAGATATTTATTTTATGTATTTTAGTATCACATTTACTAATAAATTTTTTGTAATGGATTGTGCTTGAGCTGTGTTTCTTTTATTTATTTTTTTCACTTATTCTGCAAATATCCTTTAATATTTCATCTTTTGTGTTGTGATACTTTTTTTTTTTTGTGTTGTGAAACTTTTTACTCAGTGTTTTATGTACAATTATTTTTGCTCTTGTTTTGTTTATCGTATGCATGAGTTCCCCCTAGAGTGGTTTTGTATATGTCTTAGATTTATTTTAATATATATATTCGATTCTAGGTTCACTGGAGGTGATGTGATTCATGAATAACAGAAAATTTTTAATGCGGTGAAACGCTTAAGTATTGATGTTGATTTACTATGAACTGTTATCACCTTAAAATCTTATTAAAGGACGATTGTTGCTTTTTTTCTGTTAGTGTATTCAAAGCAGAAACATTATAATTACATTCCATAATTGCCATCTCACCTTAATTTTTTATTTATCATTTTCTATGTTAATAAATAATGGTGTTTATAAGATTCTAATGGAATGGAATATAATGAATATGTTTGTGTTGAAAATGCTAGGATGGTAGTCTTGAGTTTTGTTATACAAGATATTCAAGCTGTTTCAAAATTTTGTATTGTAGCTTCATTTGAAAGTGGAAATTCTGAAAGTAAATCATTTAAGCTTTATATCATTATATATTAAGCTGATATAATTTAATCATTTCTCAAGTTTTCTATGTCAATAATTTGGTATTGAATTTTAATCTTAACAAATTTATCACAAATAAATTTGTCATGGATCAAAGATGCATTTATACATTAATAAGTATAACTTATTTTTTATTTTGACATTTCAGCTTAAGCTTTAGAAATTGAAAGGGCTCAGAAAAATAAGATGATACACTATTGTTTTCACAGTGACATTGTCGTTTTCATACCAATAGTGATAATACCCATGATAGTAATGAGATTTACTAATAAACAGAAATTACATGATAAAAGAATGGAATATATGGGCTAAAATTATTTCAATATTAATATCTAAAATAATTGATTGAAAAAAAAAAAGATCTAGGAATTTAATAGCTATAATTGCCAATTGTTTTCATTATCCTATGCATTGAATTCACAATCTTTATTTCTCTCTTATTTTAATTTTCATGAATTATTTTTTATATTTACCATATTTACTTTCTTAGCAATTTCTATTTAATGGCATTTATAGTAGTGTCACTCCTTTATCTTATTTTTCACAAAAATAATCTGATGATTGTATAAAACCTAAGCCGAAACATTGGCACACTATAAGAAATATGTTCTATTTACCAGTGCTTTGATTCTTCATCGAGCGCAGTCTTGATTAATTATTTAGTAAATTGCATCGACAGTTAGCCATAGTACAACAATAACAATTGGATTAAACAGTATTATGATGCTATTTTGATCAAGTTTAATGAATTTACAGCTATAATTAGTGGTCTTGTTGATTTGTCTTACTATTTATTCATATAATAAATAATGAACAAAATATTAAGGTTTTGATAGGCTAATGTTGATGTGTTTATAGTTTTATCGATTGTGTGTTGAAGAGTTTGTTTGAATTAAATTCTCCAAATTTCATTTGATTGTAGGTTTATAGTATATTTCATAATATACAATAAGGGTTTTATTCTTCTTTGGTGTATTGATATTTTAAAAAATTACACTGATCATATTTAAGAGATTACAAGTTTCCTAATTGAAATAATTTGAAAAATTTATGGTTGAATTCAAGTTTACATTCATTATTAATTTAATATTTCCTAATGGCTGCTCCTGTTTATAATTCAAAACAAAGGTTTCTTATCACATAGAATGTCAGTGTTGTGTTTTATACTGGGATATTCTGGTTAATATCCTTTCTATTTACCCTGGAATCTTTCTAAAAGCTCTATAATTGGTTAAACTTCCTACATATAGTTGTTAAGATTATTTCTTTGTTTAGTTAGTTTATTTCATAATGATCAGGGTTCAACAAAGTTAGAGACCGTTGTGGTAAGTGAAAAGTGGATGTAAATATTAATGGTATGTCTTTTAGCAAATTAGAAGACTTAGAACTTTAATTTATGTTGTCATTCCCTTTTCAATCTAAAGGGTTATTTTTAACATTAAATATTAAAAATACAAATTCGGAAGAAAAAAAATCAGAAGCTGATATTTATTTGCTCAAGGTAAGAACTTCTTAACTACCTCTTAAAAATACTCTTGAAAAATATTTTAATTGCTTGTTAATCTAAATGATAGCAATTTAAATACACTCTCCAGTTTCTAAAAGATCTTGAGGGTTACAATGTATACCCTTTTTTACCTCAAAGATATTTGCCTTATTTATAATTGTTGGTATATAAAATATATGCCAATAATCAAATATAACAACATGGTATATAACACTGTTCTGCAAAAAAAAACTTTTCTCCCCTCCCTTGAACAATTTTGCCTGTTTCTCATGTTTTCAGGTGTGCTGAGTCCGAATCCGAACTCAGAAAAATTCTATCACCCTCTGATTTTGAGAGAAAAGAGGTGAAACTTGGAAAAAATGAAAAATTGTATTTGAAAATTATTGTCTTTATTAGAACAGATTTTTTTTCTTTTTCAACAATAAAATATAATTAATTGAATCCTGCATGCTATCAGGTATAATACTAGATATGACACAACTAAAAAAATATACACACATCGTCAATGAGTAGTTTTTTTTCTTTTGTACTCTTCCTCCTCTGTCTCCCGCTGCAGTGTCCAGGAGTAATCCGCCAGCATCTTCTCATTCCATTTGTCAGAATATCTTTTTTCCATTCTGGATATGTCTTGGTGGAATCGTTCTCCATGTTCGTCCAAAACTGCACCCAAATTTGGGGCGAAAAAGTCTAGGTGACTATGCAGGAAATGTATTTTTAAGGACATTTGCATCCCAATGTTTTATATGAAGTAAGCAGTTCTTGGACTATTTTTCGGTAGTCTCTAGATTTGTTGTTTCCCAAAAACTTAGCACATACCTCTCGAAAAGCAATCCAAGCCTTTTTCTCAGTAGTATTTAACTTTGCTTCAAAAGTGAGATCCTTGAAAAACTGAAAAAACACTTTTAGCCATATTTCTTTAACCACTTGTAATATTCCCATCAAATTTTTTTCGTTCAAATATACTTCATTGCGCTCAAAATCATCGGGCTTTTGAATTTTTTTCACTATGTTTTAATGCCGAAAAAAAAATCGTCAAATCCACAAAAAACTTACCTTTTTGGATAAAAAACTAGAATTTCTCAGGAAACTGTGCGTGATAGACAAAATCTGACTTCAAATTCGTGTTCACCACATCTGATAACAGTAAGAAAGCATGTTTTGGTTTGAAGGAGGATTTTCGTGCAGAACAGTGTAATCAATTATACAATACAAAGAGTTGTCTCATTCATAATTGAGAGAGTAGATCCAGTAACCCACTTTCTGACCCTTCTGTGAATCATCTAATGATAACTTCAATAATTACTATTTCATACAGAAATATTTTATTATATTTTGACATTAGCAATAAGGATAACTTTTACAATGAGAAGGTTAATTATTGTTCTTTATCAAGTTGAGAAATAATATTTATTGCATTTCATATATATTCCAATGTAGTATGTATTGAAAAAAAATAGATTAATATATTAACTGTGAGAAAGTGTATTATAAACAAAATTAACATTTAATACTTATTTTTAATTATAAATAAAATAAGGTTTATAAAAAAGAAATCAAAATAATTTTTTTACAATAATTTTTCACAATAGATTAAAGTATTTTAGATTGATGATTTTTTCTTCTTGCTTATTGAATTATTGTTATTTATTATACTAATAATTAAAGTACACAATTTTATAAGATATATTCCAATCCCTATACCTTTCCATTAAAAATAAATAAATAAATAGGTGCTCTTAAAAAACAGAACAGGAAAAATTAATTCTTGTTATTTCATTTAATACCTAGAGATATAGAATGTCTGAACTTACTACCTTCATTTTTAAATATTCTGTAAATTTCCTTGGTGTTTTTTTATGGCAGTTTGTACCTTTACCTGAGTTTACTGCTTTCAAAAACTATAGTTTAGATTTAAATTTTTAAAAAATACAATTAATTTTGTCAACGGTATGGAAAACATTTTTAAATATAATAATATTTATGATCTTTTTAGATAAACCAATATGTTATCTCATATTTATTAATATATTAGTGAATGGTTATTTATTGTTATTATAATGGTTAATTACCTCTTCATAATATTCTAATTTACCTTATCAGAATTATTTTACTTTTAATTTCCCTAACGTAAGGGATATATATTGTAATTTATATTTATAGATTTTTAATACACAATGTGTAAATCCACATTTATGTATTCAGAATTTCATGAACATTCATGAAAAACAAAACAAACTATCTCTGGAAAATGATAAGTCTTTAACTAAAATTATTTCTTACTTAATATGAAATAAGCAAAATATTTTTATTGTTAACTTAGCTTTTAAAAATAATTAAATTATTGATCTTCAATGATACTATACACACAGTTGTATGAAATTGTTTTGTATATCTTTGCTAAAGTACTGGAGCATTCCTCTACTCTGCATTTTGGAAATGCATAAAAATTGTTTATTTTAGCTTTTGCGGAATGAATAAAGTCAAGTGTAACTTTAAAACATCCTTTTAACTATTTTATTTTTCTGTTTACAATCTAAAAATAAATACCTGCTAACCAACCAAGCGGAATCCATTACTTGGTTGATAGTTATTTCTTTCTTTTAAATTTATCATTACTATTAACATAAATAGATGGAATAAAAATTTCTTTTTACTAGTGTAATTTTTTATCAATTATTCTTCTCATTGATTGTTGTCTTCATGAATGTTACGTCCTTTGTATATCAAGATGGATCTCTTTGAAGTAGTTAGATATGTTTATCCTTCATGATAATAATACCCTATTATTATAAGTTGATATAACTATTAAAAGTTGCAATTTAAAAAAAAAATGACTGACATTAAGGCTTTAAACACCATAAACATTTTTGTGCAGATTGCTTTTGGTTGACATTCTCACTTTCTATGAAGTTTAGTCATTATCAGGAATCGATTGTTGTACTGTCACCTACAACAAGCATTGCATGTAGTGCCATATAAATTTTTATATTTGTATAGAGTTAAAAATTAATTGAAAAATCTTTATATTTAGGGATGTTTCATTGAGTTGTTTATTGAACTAATGAATTCATTTAAATCTCAAAAATTTAAATTGACTGAAGTTTATAAATGCCTGGTCTGCCAGTACATCTGCTACTGTGCATAGTATTATTATATTTTGTTCTAATATAAAAAAATAATAATAATTTACTATTACAAATTAATTAGTAATAATAGTTTTTCTTACTAAATGTGCATATTTATATGAAGTCCAGAGTTTTGTACAACGTAATAAGGGTTGTGTATATTAAAATAAGGGTTTACTTATTGAATTTCCACTTTTTTAATAATATATTTATGTTATACATACGTATAATCTAGTCATTTTAAAACTATTAAGTTTGTCTAAGAATTTTATGTATGTTTTCAGTTACTGTTATACTTATATCCTAATTGATATTTCCCCCCTTTTCTATCTTTAACATTCTTTTCTTTGTAATTAATCTTTTGTATAATGTTTTTCTAAGATCATTGTTGTGGGGGTATATTATCATAAAATTTTTACATTTATTCTTAAGGTTCAATATTTTGTAGAACTAGTTGCGTTTAAATGTTTATATCTATGTTGTATCTTCTGGTTTGTTTGGAAAATTCCTATATTTTCTATTTGTTTAGAAGTTATTTCTTTGTGGTAAGATTCTGTACCATTAACTATTTATGTGAAGTTTTAGAGTCCGTGGAAAGACATCATAAGATTTTAAATAAGTGGAAAAAAATCTTTTCTACCTTTTTTTAACTTGTCCACTTTTTATACACACCGATTCAAAAATAAATAATTTAATAATATAATTTTAACAGGGTATTATATGCACCATTACCATTAAAGCATGTAGATAGGTAAGATAATGTTTAATATTTGTTCATCTATGAATATTTATACAAGATCATATTTATATAGGTTTTTAGTGTTAGAGAAATGTGTAGAAAAAATGATTAATACAAATATTATCAAATCCTTGTTACCAAGGCTACTATAGTTACCATAGTAAAATGATTAGTTATTTTGGTGTAATCGAGGATTTTTGTTTCCTTAGTAGAACATATTTTTATTGTTAGTTAAATTTTGTACCTGTACTAAGATATATCTGATTGGAATTGATTACATTTCAGTCAATTCATATATAACTCCATGCCAATGTAGGTGTATGTGTGAGTGTTTTATATATACACATAAAACCATATCGAATTTTATTGAAACGAATAAATGTTTTGATGTTCAATAGCTGTTTTTGTTTTAACCATTATATCTTATTTTCTTTATTGATGATATTTTTAAACTTTTTTTTCTCTTTATATTTGTATCCACACCTTGTACAAACAATTGACAATCAGCAGTACCCAGGTTATCTCTGGCTTGATTTTATTTACTATGATATCAGATCCCTTACTCACATTTTTTAAAACTTTATCCTTTAATTTTAATTAGTTAAGTCAACTACTTTTGAAATTGTATTACACATTAAATTATAGCTATTTACATTGTTTAAAAGTAATGTGTCTACTAAACTGAAACGAAAATAAACAGCTCGGTGTTTCAGGCTACTTCAACATTTACTAGACAAACGCTCTAAGCTCCCAATTAATTACAAAAGACTTGTATATATGACAATCATTAGACCCATCAGGACTTACGGAGTAGAGCTTTGGGGCTCCATTAAGCCATCCAATTCCTCTCGTATTTAATCCTTACAATCCAAAATCCTTCGTAAAATCCTCAATGCTCCTTACTTTGTTACTAACAAAGTCATCCATAATGACCACAATGTTCCATTTGTTAGTGGCTCGAATCCGATATCAATCTTTTCATGACAAACTTTATTAACATTCAAACCTAGCAACCTCTTCAATTCCTGATAATCCTCCTGAAAAGAGGATGGAACGTCTGAAAAGAAGATGGCCTTGTTACCATCTAATTTGTATTTTATATTTGAGTTATTGGGTAGTTTCCCTACTTGCCTTTATCTCATGCCTTTATATTTACTGTATGCATTACTATTATACAGTTGCAAATTAAATAAATTAAAAAAAAATGACTGTGTCATAGTCATGGTGATTGTACTTCTTGAATTTCAGGGACTGTCCCAAATTTCATTCCTTTGCCCTTAATGTCCCTAATACGAACTTATTTTTGTCCCGAATTTACGTCACATTAATTGGTGCTTGAAAAAAAAGTCGGGTATTAGTTTCGCAGGTTGTCGTTTCTAGTTGAGTAATAAGTTTCATCTGTTTATTCATTTCATTTTTAATATTTTACAAAAATACAAGTTATCATGTGCTTTAACATGGAAAATAGTTTCTTGTATTTAGATAAGTGGGCTTGTATTATGATCCTAGTGAACAAGGGTTTAAGTCAGGCCTTCGCTTAAAGATGTTTTATTGCTTATATTACAACTCCATTTGAAGAAAAATTACAAGAATAAAAATATTTCTCATGCCTCAATACAGTTGTCTCTCTGTAGACAAAATTAGACTTAACCACTTATTCACCTAGGCTGTAGATATGTCATCTGTACTTCGAAATGTTAGTTGAAACTTTTATTTCTTGATGAAATGATTACCGAAGTCTACTCATTACCCATAATTACATTCTCTTTTCCACACCAAAGCTCATGATAACTTGTATTTTTGGAAAATATTAAAAATGAAACGAATAAATAGTTAAAGCTTGTTGTAACTCAACTTGAAGCGATAACCTGCCGAATAATTATCAAAAATAGCTATAACATATTTCAAATAAACCAAATAATATAAAATATAAGTGAATATAAACATAGACAGATTATTTGCTAGGAAAGCGCTGGAGGTAGGGCGGTGTAGTGCGTTTTAGTGGGGACTTCTCTGCTTCAGTCGCCGGTGAACACCGACCGTGTGGAGATGTATGTCTCAGAACTGAAGGATCTTCTTACAGGTGCGTCGTAAAACTTTATTATCTACACATAATAATTATATGCGCTTCTGTTATTTATTATCATCTAGTCTATAAACAAATATAATTTAAATTTAATATACATAATATGTATCTCGTACTCAAATATTAGAAATGTTTATATACGTACAAATTCGAGCCTACGGTAATAGGTCAATTTCTGCATGTACATTTTTCTCAAATAAAAATGAAAGCATCCTATATTAAGTGGAATAATAAATTAAGATCGTAAAACATAATAATAAATAATAAATTAAAAATTATAAAAAACTAAAGACGAATTTTAATTGTAAAGTATTATTGGATCTTGTACAGTTAGGCATGCAAATCATCAAATGAACAAACCATATATACACCTATAATGTAAACTTTTTTTTTTTTCAATGCTCTAAAGTTTTATTGATAAATAAATTATTTTATTTTATTTTACTTTCTGATATCGTAATAACACTCTGGTTTCCCTCCACTTTATTATACTTAAAACCTATCTTGTACTCAAATATGAGAACTGCTTATGTACGTACAGATTCGTGAATATGATAATAGATAAATTTCTGTCTGCTGCATTACTCTTAATAAAATTGGAAGCATTAATTATTAGGTGGAATTATAAATTATAATAAAATTTATAATTTAATTAAATAATTATAAATTAAATAAAAGATCGTAAAACATAATAATAAATAATAAATAAAAAATATGCTGGTTAAAGTTGGTAATAAAATCCTTCACTGAACACGAATTTCAATTTTATAATATTATTGGGTCTTCAACAGTTAGTTCTGTATTTAAACAAATCATAAATACGTTTATAATGTAAACTTTTGAAAAACATTTTTTCAAGTCTCTAAAGTTTTGTTAATAAATACTATAATTTTATTTTAATTAATTGTTTTACTTTTCTGATACAAAAATAACACTGGATTCCCTCCACGGTCCCTTGACTGGTTTTGAGGATTATCCTGTTTCTAAAACTTAGAGCAGATCAATGTAGTGATTAAACTATACTAAACCGCAATACAGCTGTGTTAAGGGGCATTTTGACGGGGTTTTCTAGGGTTCTTTATGTGTATACTTAGATACAATATACATACATACATACTTACATATAAATATACAGAAATCCTGGTATATTTCCTCCTTCCAATAATATGTTTAAACTTATTGCTAGTTTTTAGGTAGATTTCCGCTTTAAATTCTGACTTTCTGGGATCTAGTTAAAATAGCTTCTTGGCAGACGTTTGGGAAAAATAAATTAATCTTCCTGACGACATAACAGTTTTCATGGTGTTATATTAGGAATTTAGTGGAAAAGGACTAAACTTTGTTTAACATAAATAAGTTTTACGGAGATTATATATATATATGTAGTTCATTACCTGAGATAGGATATTTATCTATTTTATAAAGATATAATTTCAGTTTTGCATCTTGCTCGACAAAAACAGATAATTCAGAAAGTTAATTTCATTGTACATAAACTATATATAAAACGGATACAGTAACTATCCCTGAAATAGAAATTGAACTAAACTATCTCAATAATCGAAAGTTAATTATCTTAAAAACAAACTTAAAATTTTCGCTTATTAGTTACTCAATACTAACCGCGAGAAAACCATCGTTATGTACTTTTTTTATTTTTTTTTTTTTAAGAGTACGGTGAATTTATCTTGTTTTAAGTGTTAATAAATGGAAAATTAAAAATGTGTGAAAGTTCTAGGTTTTCCTTGAATAAACTGAGCTTTCCTTTATTTAAATAGCTAAACAACTATTTGTCGAGGCCATTTATTCTACCTGTGGTATAGTCTAAATATAACTTGAAACTTTTAATGGGTATATATTTTAGTTCTAGATGTAAAAAAAAAACCCTATAAAAACCAATGAAAATAAACTATTGAAGTAGTGTTCAAGTATAAAAAAAAAGTGTTAAAGTATAAAGCACTAGCACACTGTTATTTAAAGTTCACTTGTCGTATGTATTTTTTCACTTATCGTTATTATTTTGTTCATTTATTATTTAATAATTTGAATAATGCTAATTTTGGTTTCCTTTACATTTATTCATTCTTTTCTTTGGGTGTGATCCAGCTTTCGAACATTTCTTCACGCTTTCCTAACTAAAAACAGATCAGATGTTTGTAAAATATTGGGATTTAATACTAAGCAGTCCGTTAATTGTACTCATTTTTATTTAATTTAATTTCTAATATTTAATCATTTGTGGTTACTACTTCGAGGAGAGCCCTTTCGACCTCAAGCAAACTGTTGGCTACATTCCTTCACGATATTCTTCCGCTCCGAAGCGTCTATTTACATCTGTACTCGCCATGGTTTTGTCTTTATTACGAGGAAAAAAATACTTGCTGAAGGATCATGCTGGTCTATATGAGAATTATGTCTATATTAATATATATATATATAATCATATTAATTATTCGCTACACATTTTACCAATACTTATACAGTAATACAAGTTGCTCTATATTAGCTGCTTCTGTTGCTGTACTCATAACCAGACACTGACAACGCCTATGTTCTTGGTTTTACTTAGGCAGATAAATTATTTATGAATTAACTCCATAAATAATTAATTTATTTCTGTCGGTCTCGAACCGGTACATATACCAGTTGCTGAGTAGCCTCCGTATTGAGATATTCCACTCCTTAATAAATTAAGTTATTTAATTTATTTATTTGCTTTTAAAAATAATTTTAAATTTACTATTTATTAATGTAGTTATGAGGTATATAATTATATAGATGCTAGGTAAAGTATATACTAAAAAAATAGCATCATCCCTGTTCATTTTTGCGCAGTTTATATAAATCAATACTTCAAAAACTTGAATTTATCTTGACTAAAATTACAATTAAAATCTGCGGTTATTACATCAAAATTTTTAATTTCGGATTTATTATTTTTTAAAGAATATAAAACAACAATGAAAAAAACAATAGTTGCGATTACTGAAGACGTGTCTCAAAATGTGATACTTAGCACGAATCTTACCATTTGGAAAGAGTGTCATGTAAAGTATCGCATAGGTTATTGAACTATAACTGAAATTTATTCTTTTTCTTGAGAGATTGGCCAACCCAGGAAAACAAACTATTATTTACAATAGCGAACATTTTAAATAGAAAAATAAATATTTAGACTTTAGTCGGATACAAAAGTGCTAATTTGGCGCCCAAACACCGTAGCAGCCTGACCCTGTCCCAGACCGCGGTGTTTATAGCAACGAATAAATACAGAAGTGAGGTAACTGAAGGGTGTTGTCATCGTCGTGAGTCATGGGAGTGTTTGTTGGCACTCTCGTGTTTTCGTGGGTCATGTTTTTAAATGACGTCTGCCCTGTATTCTCCGGGTATCTAAAGGAAAATCGATATGTTTGTTTTACATTTTATCTTTTTACGGCGTATGCAGTTTTTATCAATTTCTAATATGACATCCTTACTCCTGCAACTCTTGTTTTCTTTCAATTTTAGTAATATTTAGTGATATTAAATATCCTGTTTTGTAGTTGTATTAAATTCAAAACAGTAGTTTAAGAAATTAGATGTGTATACGGTTTTTCTCTTATGAAAAATAATTTTTTTTTTTTAAATTTATTTATTGAAATTTACAACTGTATACAAAATACATCTAGTAAATATAATGAGTGAATACATTGACACGAGAAGACAAGTAGAGAAACTACCCAGTGGTAGTACTCAAATAAAATGTTCAGTTTAGAAGGTCACGAGGCCATCTTCTTTTCAGACGCCTCGAAGGATTATCAGGAATTGAAGAGGTTACGAGGTTTGAAACTAGTGGGTTTGAGTGGAAATGAAGTTTGTCATGAAAAGATTGATATCGGATTCGGGCCAAATCAGCAATAAACGGGACGTTAAGGTCATTATGGATTACTTTGTTCGTAACAAAGTAAGGAGCATTAAGGATTTTCCGAAGGATTTTGGATTGTAAGGATTGAATACGAGAGGAATTCGATGGCTTAGTGGAGCCCCAAAGCTTTATTCCGTAAGTCCAGATGGGTCTAATGATTGTCATGTAAATGAGTCTCTTGTAGTTAATTGGGAGCTTAGAACGTTTATCTAGTAAATGCTGAAGTAGCCTGAAACGGCGAGCTGTTTCTTGTCGTTTCAATCTAATATGAGGATTCCAAGTTAAGCGTTTGTCAAGGTGTAGTCCTAAGTACCGGATCTGTTCTAAAGGACTTAAAGGGATGTTATTAAACGATACAGGGGGGCAGGAAGTCGCAGGTTTACGACGAAGGAAAAATAATTAAAAAAAAAATTGAAATTTGCAACTGTACTATAATAATGTATTAGAACAAGTAAATAGAATGAATGATACATTATGACATGAGATAAAGGCAAATATTTAAACAGCTAACTGGTAGTACTCAAATAAAAAATTCAACTTAGGTCACGAGGCCTTCTTCTGTTATCGGGTAACGGAGAGGTAGCTACGTTTGAAGCTAGTGGGTTTGAGTGGGAATAAAGTTTTTCTTGAAAGGATTGGGCTAAATCAGGGACAAATAGAACATTAAGGACGACTTTATTCCTAATAAAGTAAGAAATAGTGAGGATTTCGCATCGTATAAGAGGCATTTGATGCCTTAATCGAGACCAAGTGGGTCTTATAATAGTCGTGTATATAATTCTTTTGTAATTAGTTGGGAGCTTAGAGCGTTTGTCTAGTAAATGGTGAAAAGCCTGTTGTTGCTGGTTCAGTAAAATATGTGGATTCCAAGTCAAGCGTTTGCCAAGGTGTGAAAAATTATTAAGTATTTCTTTTTTATTCTTCAAATATAAATTAAAAATTAATGCATTGATAATAGGGGCGCCATTTGGATTTAAACATTAACCATACTGTTTTTAATCTGGCTGTGAGAAAAAATTTAAATTAAAAGTAAAATAAATTAGTCATAAAATGTTGAAACAATCTTGATAAATTAATAAAAAGGGGCTCTTGAAATTGGACGAGTTTCATTTGCCACGCCTCGGAAATTTAGTATTTCGTAGAATTGTTTTATCGAACAAATATTTATTTGAACCAGATCAGGTAATTTATTCAATCAATAATTTATGACTCAATGTAATAGATGAAATATAAAATCTAAACAGGTTCAAAAATTATTTAATTTTTAATACATACCTGTTGAATTGGTTATAGAAGATCTTTCAGCAGTTTCGTTTAATTGATTAAGTACGTGAAAAATGATAAATTTTATGACCTTAATAGCATATTGCTTTTATTCTATTATTATTGCCGAAAACATTCATTCAACTTTCTTCTTTTTAATTATTATCAATATTAAGTAATTGCTCTATTCCGAATATTTAAAACATTCCAGGAAGCAAAAAGGGCCTTTCCTGTGTTCCGTTTATTTTGAATATTCTCACAAAACCTGTAGGAAACTGAATTTTTCCACATCGAGCAAAAAAAAAAATTCTTCATGCATTATTAATGATTTTATTAGGGATTCATAGATTTTTAGATTTGTTTCTCATAATTTTCTCAAGTTATGATCGGTCAGTATCAAAAGACCGCCAATTTTCAACCTGTTGTACAATATTTATGAGAACGGAGTAGCTCATTGTGTAGAGTACTGAGTTGCTAAATTGATATTGGATAAATCACTTCCCTGCATAACCGTTGTCCTAGAAATATAGTCTCTACCAACTACTGAACCCAAGACCCTTCATGGGTTATAGCGGTACAGGTTAGGTTTTATAAAATTGTATTTCTAAAAAACTCCCTATTTGTTTTTAAGAATATGTGAATAACAAAATGCTCATAAAAACATTATGAACTAGAGTTAAAATTAGACTTATGTGATTTATCATTATGCATCATCGCCTTTAACTACCTCTCGAACATAAATGCAGTAATATTTCTTCGGTCATCACCTCTGAGGCAAAACACTTAACGGTTAACCAAAACATTAGAAGCATTTATCTACATACTTCTTCATAAGCTTTATAATTGTATGTAATTGATTGAGCAAATTCCGATTTGCTTTTTAAACTCTAATTTATTAATTAAATTTGCAAATCTAAAAATGTTTGTATGCACATTTTGTTTTCCTATTTCTTCTAACCTCCGTTGGATGTGGATATGTTTACAAAATCTATGTCAGAGATTCATCTTTTGAGATACTGCTTCAACACTTTTGAAAAATCCCGACAACAAAATGTGCCTAAACTACTAATAGAAATTATGACATGAATACATGTTTACGTCGAGTATTTTTCCCTACTAAGGTTCTCGTGACCCGTTTTTCCTCATCTTGTTCCTTGTGTAGAATTTTAAACTGTGTTCCGGAAATAGTTCGGTTGGGGATCTGTACCAGACCCTGGTGACATGGCACATCATCCTTCCTGCTATCAGCCATAACACGCCCGTGAATCACGGGCTCTTGAGTTCTAAATTAGAAACAAGTGTTAAGAAGGAAATGAATAGATGTTTTGTGCGTAAGATCTGGTGAGTAAGGACTATCAATGAGTTATTATGAGCGGATTCGTTGCTATCAATTCACAAATAAAAGTAATTATCTTGAATAAAAATAGTTTACGAATAGTTGAAGAAAATGGTTCTGGGAGGAGGTGTAGCTCTTAACTATGGAGAACAGTTAATTGGAGAGCCAACGTTTCGACCCACAATACAGGTCAGTTCCTATTTGATTAGCTACATCGGCCTCCCCTCCCCCTAAAGAAGATCTAAATTTCAAAGTTGTAAGAATCGAAATAAAGTTCTTGGAAAATTTCCAAAGAGTTTATTTAGGTTTCTCTCCCTAACAAATGTTTTTATCTTATACGTCCTTTTAATTTTAAGGAAAACTTTTGTTGGTGTTGTGACAATATACATTTTTGCGTCCTATTATCCATCCAAAGATATGTTAAGCGGGTTAGCTAACTAAAATTGCTATGATTTACTTTATCATACTTTATTGTCTTAGATACAAGGTTTCGGCTTTACGCCATCGAGAGAATCATGTCTTTTTTAAACCTCGATTCGGATTATGAAGGTTTTATTTTTTAAATTTTATGTGCCTGTAGAACAGATCCGATACTTAGGGTTGCATCTCGACAAACGATTAGCCTAGCATCCTCATACTAGACTGAAAAGACAAGAAACCACTCGACGTTTCAGGCTACTTCAACACTTACTAGACAAACGCTCTAAGCGCCCAATTAACTATAAAAGGCTCATCTACATGGCCATCATACGACCTATTTGGACTTACGGAGTAGAGCTTTAGGGCTCTACTAAGCGATCGAATTCCTCTCGTATCCAATCCCTACAATCCAAAATCCTTATTTTGTTAAGAATAAAGTCATCCATAGCGACCGTAATGTCCCATTTGTTGCTGATTTGGCCCGAACTCGGTATCTATCCTTTCATAACAAACTTCAATCCTACTCAAACCCTCTAGTTTCAAACCTAGCTTCCTCTTTAATTCCCGATAACGCTCCGAGGCGTCTGAAAAGAAGATGGCCACGCGACCTTCTTTGTTGAACTAGTGATTTGAGTACTACCAGTGGGTAGTTTCTCTACTTGTCATTAACTCATGTCATTATGTATAACATAGCCTATTTACTCGATGCATTATTGTAATACAGTTGTAAATATCAATAAATAAATTAAAAAAGATATATATATATATATATATATATATATATATATATATATATATATATATATATATATATAGTTTCAAAAAGATTGCAGAAGGACAAATATGAAGGAGATACTGCAGTCGCCATATCAGTTGAAGAATTAACAGCAGCCTTAAAAAGAATGAAAAATGGAAAGTCGCCTGGTCCTGGGGATATACCAATTGAGCTGATCAAACATGGTCCATTCGAATTGAACAAAGCTCATACAAACCTAATGACAAGGAGTATGGAGCAAGGCACAATTCCCAAGGAATGGAAGGAAGCTCATATCACTCCCATTTATAAAAAAGGAAATAAAAAGGATTGTTCTAACTACAAAGGAATCTCTGTAACGAGCAGTATAAGTAGGTTATACGGCAGAGGACTTAACAGAAGGCTAATGGAAGAGTGTATAGAGGTGTTGCCGGAAGAACAAGCCGGTTTTCGAACAGGTAGATCCTGTATAGACCACATTTTAACTCTTACACAGCTTCTTTCTAAAATAAATAAGAAATACTGCAATGGAGAAGTTGTATTAGTATTTGTCGACCTACAGAAAGCATACGACACGGTATCCCTAATTAATCTTTGGAGTGGTCTGGAAAAATTAGGAGTGACCGGATATATTATCAACGCAATATAAGGGTTTCAAAGCCAGAGTAAAACTCAAGAATGGTTTATCAAAAGAATTTGAACTGAATAAAGGACTTAAACAGGGTTGTCCTTATCCCCTACACTTTTCAATTTATAAGTTGAAAGTGTGAGTGGAAAAGGAAATGTCAGAAAATGGGAATCGTGGTAGGAAATGAATGCCTTTATAATCTTCAGTTTGCAGATGACCTAGTGGTAATGGCCAATGATGAGGAGGATGCTTCCTATATGATAAGAAAACTGTTTGAAGCATACAAATTGGGAGGCCTAGAAATCAGAAAACAAAAAACAAAATATTTGGCTTTGAATATGAATTATGCATCTCTCACACTAGCAATTTGGAGTCTTACCCAAAGGGAAAATTTTGAATATCTTGGCAGGTGGCTTTCCAATAGAACTGGCTGCGATCTTGACACAAGGGAAAAGGTCACAAAATGAAGAAATACAATAAGAACTTTAAATTCTTTATTATGGAGTAAGGAAGTTCAATTGTCTACAAAGAAAAGACTTTAACTTTGTCAAAAGAGGTCCATTTCCATCCTAGCGATGGAGATGGAATTCTGGAGACGTAGTTGTAGTATATCGAAACTCCAGCACACCCCTTATCACGTGATCAGAGAAAAAGTACAGGAACCCCACAATATCTTGTACACTACTGAGACCAAAAAGCTGAGCTGGTACGGCCATGTAATGAGAATGTCAGAAAGTTGATGGCCCAAGAGAATAATAAATTATGTTCCTAAGGAGAGGAGGAGAAGAGGACGTCCAGCAAAGAAATGGTACGATGGGTTGAAAGAAGGAATGGCAGCCAGAAGGCTTACAGAGGACTGCCAGGACCGGTAAAAGTGGAAGAAATCATTGCCAGCTTACGACTTATGACAATTGTTGTAGTATATATATTAAATACTTTAAATCCTAGATGTAAGGTTCAGAATGATCCGTACTGAGCACGTTGAAAAGTAAAAAATAAATAAATGATTGCATCAAGTCATTTAAAAGCAGTTTCTCACGTTCTTGAACGTGTTTTGATTGTTATTGTTCATGAATCACTACATATTTTTCTTTGAATCTACACTCAGTAGAGAAATTGATACTAGACACTCATGGCCACTTGTACGAGATATATTAGTGGTCAAGGGTGATTTCCATCGGATGAGTCATTGCGGTTTTATCGAACACAGCAAAATATTTACGAGCGTGAGTCTGCTGCACACTGGGCGGTTATATATGACAATACGCGGTCAGGCGGTGGTATTAGAAATAATTAAATTTATATTGATTGAAGAAAAAATTAATAGCTAATATAAATAATATCAAATAATAATTGATTTAAATGATTTTATTTTTAAACATAAGACTCATACGAATGGTATTCTTGTAACATTATGTTACCTTTTCCTTCCATACATAATGTTTAGGCGTTGTGTGTTTTGTTATCATGAAAATAAAATAAATACTGTATTTATTTCACAGGTGAAATATATTGTTTATACATTTTATATGGATTAAATTGTATCGATTACTGTATATTTGTAATTTATAATTGTTTGTTCGAAAGAGGTACTGAATGTATTTAAATTCGATAAATATAGTAATAACTCAAAGTACATTGAATAAACAAACATATAACTCATTAAATAAACTGAATTATTATAACAATACCCACATAACTCCAATATTTGTTCCATTACCCTCCAGCATGCATAGAATTATGTTTATACGCAATAAATTCACATGTATTAAACTTATTATTTAATTGTTTGTCAATGTTCCGGATTTCATCAGGACTAGGTAAAAAAAAGAAGATAAACATCAAAATTTGAATATTTATTTGTCTAATAATGGAGAGGGGTGGGATCTGGAGCCCTACGGTTGAGGATGGTCTCGGACAAATCACCTCCCTAGAAACTGTTGTCCTAGAAGCACTTTGTGATAGCTTTATCACCACACACTGAACCCAAAACGCTTCATGGGTTGTTGTGATACTGGTTTTTATTAGCATAATAATTTCTATTCCTAAACCGTAGTTTAAACCTATTTTTCAAATACAGGGAATAAAAATTTAAATATCGCACTAGTATTTCTTAAGTGACACAGCTCAAAAATCGTTGTTTTTTCGGTGGTTAGTTATGACCATGAAAGAAATAAGTAAATATCTCTTTATCACTCGTCGAGACTGTATCAACCCAAGCTTCAGATCTTGTCTGCCAGAAGGTACTTGTATCACTCTTAGTGTTCTAATGCTATTTCAAACTCACTTTTTTCCGGTAGTTTTTACCGTTTTTCCAAAAATGTAGGTTTTTGACTTATTTCACTCTAGAAATACTTGTGCGATTTTACGTGAAAAGAAGAAATTATAGAAAGATATAATTGATTTTAAAAAAGAAAAAATTCCTTAACATCAACATCAACGTAACTCTAGATAGATACCATTAAGTTATCTTAAGTATGCCTACAGTAAAACGCGTTGTGATGTAAAATATCAGAGTTATTAAACTTTTCGATGATCAGAACCAGTTTGAGGAAAGATTTATAAACCATGTGATTATAACTCGTTGATAATTTAATGTTGCTTTACATAACCGCCTAAAATCTATTACGTAACACCCCCGCATTTAAATAATACATAACAAGTAGGTTAGAGAATTTAATTAAGTAGGAACCGGGCAGCGGTGATGGAGGTTTCGAGAAAGTGGGCAGGGGCTATGTTTAGGGTCCGATATTTCTAGGTTAATATTGTATCCTTTTTAGGAGTTTTAGGACGGTGTAGTCCTACCTTGGCCTATAGAGTTTATGTAGAGGAGTTTATAAATAAATATATATAGTGTTGGTAGGTTGAAATACTAAATTTGGTTGGTTGAAATAGAGACTAAACTGAGTTCTTCTGTAAAAAAAAAAAAATATGTTTTTATTATAACAATGTATTTCTTTAACTGATTTTAATAACTCTTAGTTTTATACGGTCTTACCCGTAAAAAAGCAATTTCTCACACTATTTACAAAACTATTTTATTTAAGCTGTTCAATATAAAACAATGAGAGTAATCTTCCCGGTTTTTAATCCCAGCTGTTTCCATATTAACCACATCAGTATGTGCCATAGTAACACTCAAAAGAGGTTTGGTGCACGCCTTTTGCGATTATCTTACAATTATTCTTACAAAAAAAAGTTCAAAATGGCTCTTTGAATATTATTAATTGATATAGATTATTTATGCTTCTGTTATATTTAACTCTGCTGCTTACAGATTTATTGAAAAGACCTCCATAGGTCTATTAAACCTAGAACATTATCTATAATTTTTTTTCAAAAAGTAATAGTTTTGTTAACAAATGTCTCTCTTCTGAACTATTCAATTTATTAGCCATAACGATTTAAGTGGTAGAAAGAAGAAAATTTTCATCTTGTTAATAATTCTAAAAATATGTATATATTAACTACATTTGTTTAGTTAGTGGAAAAAGTCCAACCAAAAAGCCTTCCAATCTCTAAAATAAACGAGAAGACTAAAATAGCTGTCAATACGACCTTGGAGGTGGTGGGATGTTTCCTCTGGTTTATGTATTGCTGCATTTTGAGGTTAGGATGTGCTTTCTTGTTTTTTTTTGCTATTATTCTCTTTCTGTCCCAAAGATGTCTGAATGGACGAAATATTAACAGGTTATTGTTTCCTTTTTTAGTTTAGAGACATACCTTTTTGGTTGAAATTTTTCATTAACGTCTCAACACGCATTTTAAGTCTCTTTTTGCTCTTTAACATTAAACTACATATAATGCCGATAAAAAAAACAACAAAAAAAAACATTAAACTATATTTCCATAATTAAATAAGTTGAAAAACGACAAATAAAAATCAACAACAAAGTATGTTTAACTCAATGACATAGTTGGTATTGACCTAGAAGAACTCTCATTCCACCCACATACGCCCACGACATCGTTTATACATGACAGATGATGATTTTCTATTTATTTTAATAGATCATATTATTTTCAATCTCATTGAGTGTTGAGTATTGCAATAGCTTTTCAACCGTTTCCTTATATATTAAATCGATTTTTTTGTTGTCATCAATAGTTTTAAGAAACCAATTCTTTTATTTTTTAAATAAATCAATTGCTTCCTTCAGTTATTTATAATAATTCGATAATTATAGTTGTATTCTACATTCCTTTGCCCCGATGATGGCCTAAAAAGTTAATTTTATTTTTTGCAAAATTAATTGACTGCACCCACTACCATTTCTCAATTTTCTAAGATAAACAAGTCAACTATTTCTACATCAAAAATATTTATTGTATTATTTAGTTTCATCCACTTAGGGAAATGATAAATCAACCAGAGTTAAATTTGTCGTAATTTCTTCTCAACCCAGTATTTAACTTTTATTTATTTGATATATTTTTGCGTTCATAGCTTTCGATTGCCGTTTAAAATAGCATAAAGTTTACTTTTACAAGAAAAATCTGGTCCCTAGATCTCACACTTTTAAGAATAACTTTTACTGCTTTATAATAATGTTTTAAAATTGCATTTATACCCCCTGCATCTAAATTACTAATAGTAATAATTAATTTCCCTATCAAACATTAATAAATAATCACAACAATAAATCCTACCCAATTCTGACGAATCCTCTTAAAATCCAAATCTTCTCGTCTACTAGCTTTAAATCAGCTGATAACCTGTTTTTATCGTAAAACTAGCAGTAAAATTTACATAAATTACGAATAATTTAATAGCAAGTTATTCCAAATCGCCGCATTTTCTACTATTATGGGTTTGACTTATGATATCCTTAAAAGGTAACTTGGAGTATATATGAAAATATTTCAGAAGAAGAAAATGGTCCGGGTAGAGGTCAGAAAACATTCTCTTTGATTAGGAGAACTATTTATTTTAAAGCCAATGTTTCGACCAATAATTGCATGTCTTCTTCAGGACTAAATTTACAAGATACAAATTAGAATAATAAAGAGTAAAGAATAAATAAAGGATATGGATGATAAAAAAATAAAAATAGGAAACCCTTTAGGTAAATATAAAAACAGCCATATCTTTATCACCCATATCCTGTATTTCTTCTTTAATCTATATTATTTTAATTTGTATATACTTTGTATATTTAGCCCTGAAGAGGACATGTAATGTGGGTCAAAACGTTGGTGTTAAAATAAATAATTCTTCTTATTAATGACAATCTTTCCTGACCTTCAGCCGGACTATTCATTATCTTCCTCATATATATATATATGAAAAGTCAACTAATATCATTCAAGAAAATAATTTATGTAGAAAATATTTTATACTTTCAATTCAACAATTTTTTAATATAAACTTACGGCCAAAGCATTATTAATACAAAAAAGAATATAAAACCCTACTTCATTTCGAAGTCAAGGCAGAATTAAGCATGAGGACTTGAAAAGGTTTTCTAAAAAGTGAAACCTGCGTGGCTTATGTAAATGTACTCATTAGCTTCCAATAGCGGAGATGCCTCCATGTTCTGTGAAAGTGTGATTCTTCCTTCTCTCATCTTCACTTTTTTATTTTATTTTGTTGTTATTTTAATTATTGATTTCATTCCACTTTTACGCATTTTTAGAAATTGCTTACAAACGAACTGCCTTTCTTTTTTATGCTATGTTAAATAACAACTGATTAATATTTCATGTTGATTAAAGGTTTAACAATTAAAGAGTTTGCAGCAAAAACGAGTTAACTCCAGTTTTTATGATTTTTGGTAAAATAAAAAAAACTATTTAAAAATAGAGAATGTATTTAAATCCTCTTTGACTTCGTTCAATTATTTGTCTCCTACCACTACATGTTTTGGCCAAACTCCATTGAGAAATTCGTCTAATTCGCTATACTAAAGTCGATTTTATTCTGATTTAACTCCTTTTTGCCCCAAATAATTGAAAATTTTATTCTTTTTAAAGTAAGGAAGCATTTAATAAGGACAATTTTCAAGAAAATTGGTTTATTTCAAGAAAAGAACACAGTAACAAAAAATAATAATGCAAAACTACCAAAACTACTGATGATCATAGGATTTGGCGTCAATGATTTCTTCAGGATCCTCGCACCATCATTCGAATTTAGACCATCGTAGAACCACACCTCGTTGTGACCAACATACTTCTCAGCGAGTTGATGCTGCCTTACTTTAAAAAAGAAAGACATTTTCAATTATTTGGGCCAAAAATGAGTTAATTCTAGAATTGCGAATTCGACTAATTTTTTCAGCAAAAATTACTCCTTGTTGAACCAAACGAAAGAATGATTTTCCGTCTAAGAAACGGCTGTTAACTCTGTTTGGCCTAAAAATGGAGTTAACTCGTTGCTGCAAGCCCCTCAATTGTTTCCTAGGAGATACTTTTCCGATTTTTTTAATGCATAATATTACTTTTTTGTCCATTGATGTTTTGTATAGAAATTCAGGAAGTGCGAGGCCTTATTTCGAAATGAAGGAGCACAATCACACGTTAAAATGATTTTATTGGTTCCAGGTTACTTATCGCCTTTTGTTAGGTAACAAAAATATTTTAAACAATGTGAGAAAAATACTGATACGTTTTGCTTAAATATGTATATTTTCTTAATATTTTTATATGGTAGACCTTGAGTTAATTAGTTGAGTAAATAAAATCGGGATGCAAGAAAAACAAAATTGTTGAAATATATAACAAAATATATAAAATGTATGAAAATATTTCAACTGAGGGTTCAAGCAAAGTTTAACACAGAATATAGTAATAATTATTAAATATTTTAATTTTTATGATTCATTAAATTATAATAGTGTTGATTGAATATCTATTACTTTTTTTCTTTATTATATTATCTTTTAAGTGTATCTCTAATCTACTACTAATTGTTGATGATATATTGATCTGAAGGCTAGAAAAATTAAGAAGTAGCCTACTGCAAAGATTAAAAAAGGTATGATGAAGAAGATAGGCATTGCAATCTATTTTGATAAATCATCTCTTGATAAATTGATCCAAAGAGAAGCCGATTTGGTCCGCTCATATCATAGAATAATATTATTATTATTCACGAAACAATGAGGAAATATATATTTCTTTTAAAAGGAATGACTAATGGGCTTACAAAAACATAAGTAAAAGAAACTTCAATACAAAACACAATTAGTGGAACTTACCAAATGTATAACTTAGTGATAGTATTCATAGAATCTACTCCCTGAATGTTAGAAGGAAGTGTGTAAGAACAAATAACAGGATAGTCCGGAACAGATCTAGTACAAGAGAAGTGATAATTGCCTTTCTTACTGCGGAGTGGAAATGGGCAGGGCAGATGCGAGAATGGACACCGGATGATGGACAAAACGGACAACCGACTGCTATCCTATTGACGTAGTAAGTAACGGAGGAATACCAAGATTGGAATGGACTGAAGGCGTCGAGCAATCGTTTCCTCTGTTCGTCTGAGATAGCGTTCCACCAGTGCATACAGAAGATATGCTGTAGATGTGATAAGGGAAAATAAAATGCTTACTTTTGTATTGCATTGATAGTTGGCGGTTTTTAGATGTTACGATGTACTGATTAGGTGTTTCAGTTTAATGTATCACTTGAAGCGGTAAACACCAAATTGGAGAGTGTAGAGCTCGTGTAGGTTCCGGGTTCGCAGATAAATTATTTAATCTGTTAACAGCCATATATTGAGACTGTGGGATCTGCTGACCATTCTGGTGCTCCCTCAAAACCACCTCTCTGAAAACCGATGGCATATAAACTCTACTAATCTACTGAGCCCATGTGCGGTACATTTTTTTTATAACTAAAAACTTATAGTTTTTGCTTTGTTTTCTGTTTTTCTATTATTAAAGGCCAGATTATTTTGGGACACATTTGGTAAGGAGGGAGGTGTAAGGGTACGTGTAATGTTTGACGAAACGAGCCAATAGCTTTCATGCTATGTTGTGGATCTCCCAACAGAATTTAACAATTCTGCGTGGCAATATTTAACATTATTAAGAATAGTAAATTTTTTTGCGACTTATATGAGGTATGGAGATGCAATAAATCCAAATTTGAAAAGTTTTCAGAAAACTCAAAAAATATGCATATTTCAGGTGATTATTTATTTGAGACAATTATTTAAAAAAAAAATTAGATTGGATTTAGCATATTTTGAATGGTGAACCATATACCACCATATAGAGGACGCTAAATTTGTGAGAAAACATTAAAAAAATTCAAAACGATAAAACTTGGATTTACCCCTTTTTGTATCTCCACGCCTCATAAGATTTATGTGTACTTTGAAAACTCAAGTATTATGCTTATATTTATATTGCTATTTCGGTTCCAATAATTGCGATTTGTGTTCGCTATGAAACAAATTTGTAAGGTTCACATGTTATTTTTGTGTAGCGTAAAGCTTTAAGGTTAAATAAACAGCTAGATTATAAGCTTTCCTACGTAAAGTGTAATCATTTGTATTTTATGATTCTATTGTTAATTTATTTATGTATGTGATGTTCATTTTTGTGACCAATCTTCATTATGCCTATGTATAAATACATCATTGCTTATCCTATACATTTGAATTATCATAGCCTTTTGTCACGATATGACATCGTATATATTTGGGAGGGAGATGTCTTGTCCGAAGAACAAAATCGAATAATTATTTTTAAAAAAACAACTACTTATTCAACTATAATATATTATTTATTTTGTCTTATTTATTTAATAGTTTCAGAAATAAATATATTTATAGGCATTTCTTATATTCACCACCAGATGATACATTTCTAGATTTAACTAAAAATGATATGGAATGAAATGAAAAATATCGAGTTTTTCTGTAGCACTTAATAATGATTTTGTCTAACTGACTCAAGTTAATAAATGGTCGTTGCGATTTTTATACATGATGGTGTTGTGTAATATAAATTTTTGTATATAGTGATATCATTAGTACACTTAATCTATCTTCTTATGTTATTCTATAATTTCATGTACTTGTTCCTTTTCTCCTGATATTGTCTATGGTCATTTGGTGATTTTTGTTGGATAGTCTAATTATTTGAAATGGAATTCTTTTGTTTTAAAACCTTGTGGTGTCCTTGTTCTACAATAGTTTCTTATCCTCGTACAATAATATGTAATTAACCAATAATAGACATGATTGTGTGTGTAATTAATCAGTCGAAACAAGCGCTGATCCCTACCCATTACGTACTTTATTTCGGAGATAGCACAAAGTCTTTTGTAATCGATTCCTTTTTCGCTTTTTATTTACATTTACTAATTCCCTGTTAATCTAAATGATCTATTTCCTCCCCGATTGTGATAAGAATGTGATAAGGAACGATGACCACAGAGCCAGCTGAGAGGAGGTCAGGGAACGGCTATCACTTACTCTAAATAACCGGTAATTAGGAGCAGTTTCACTCTCAAGATGGCGGTGATTATTTCCTCCGATTTGGTAACAGTTACCTAATACCTGCTACATTGAGGACTGTTCCTTGGGCAGAGTCGCAAAACTTAGCTAACAGTAGGTCTTGTATTGCTACGGTTTGCATTCCTTTCGTGCAAATAGGTTTAGTTTATCTTAAAGCTATTTACTTAAGTAAAATAATTTAACATCCTCATTATTATTTACCTTTCTAACCATAAAATAACATTAGTTTGTGATAAAAGTAGTCCTTTGACTATTTGAGTAAACAAAAACCGATATATCAATTATAGTCATAAAAAAAAGTTATGTTAAGTGGAACTACGTTGAGAACAAGTCGTATTCTTGTAGGAGGGAATAAGTTTGAACTTATCCAGCTGTTTAAGTACATAGTGTCTATGGCAACTAGAAAAAACAAAATTCAAGTGGAAATAAAGGCGCGATTAAACGAAATTCTGATCATTTTCGGTCTCGATGTTACTAAGCTCGCGTCTTTTGTCCTGAAATCTAAAAACCAGAATTCATAAAACTGTTATCCTCCCAACTGTTCTTTACGGTTGTGAAACGTGGACTTTAGTGCTGTATAAACAACGTCTTAAGGTATTCGAAAATAAAGCGTTGCTTAGAATATACGGTCCGAAAAATAGTGAGGCCATTAGAGAATTGCGCAATTGCGGAGCATGCACCAATTTAATTTAATTAAGTGATAATGTGGGAAAGGCTGAGATGGGCTGTAAAGTTTTTGGTTTTAGTAACTTGGGCTTAGCTTAGAATTCATAAAAAGTTGTTATCTTATGCGCTGTCCCGACTGGTAAACAGCTGAGGGATTGACCAAGGCGTATATGGGAGGATTGCGTTAATAGTGATCTGATGGATTTGGGTTTGCGTAGTGGTCCGTGGATGGAAGTTTGTAAGCAGAGATTGGTGCTATCGACATCGAGCTTTCAGGTTCGCTAAACCTTACTATTTTTGTACTATAATTAGTTATTAGCGATGTAATGGTTAAAAACATCCAATCATCCAAATTCAGGACCTCATTTTTAACATCCGCTTTATAGTTTAATAGGCGTAAAAGGAACTTATTTAATTGATTACCTTTACAAAAAAGCAGTCGTTTACTTTGTAAACATTGATGCTGGAAGTAAACTTGTGAGGTTTCAGATCGGCAGGTTGAGCTTTGTGTGTAAAAGAGGTTCGTTTCGTTGACTTTCGCCCCAATTTGCTCAGAGATGGCACTAACGGTCCGAACACAATGCTCCCGGTATCTTGAGTTGAGGAGGCAGCGGTGTTAGGTCTTACTCTACCGCCCAACCGTCACAGCATCTGTAATCGTTGTCACCTCTGGGGGCGCTATTACGTCTCTGACGTCACTCACGTAATATAATTTCATGATACTGATAGAGGTTAGTCAGAATTAAGGAGCAGTTTCTGTTGTATAACAGCTTTTTTGAAATATACAACTGTATAATAACAATACAAGTATATAATGGATAAAGGCAAGCAGAGAGTTGTGGTACTTAAATAACAAATTCAACTTAAAAGGTCATGAGGCCATCTTCTCTTCAAATGCCTCGAAAGGTCATCGGCTATTGAAAAAAAAAATTGAAACTATTAGGTATGAGTCGGAATAAAGTTTGACATGAAGAAATGGGACATTGAGGTCATTTTGGATGATTGCATTCATATCAAAGGAGCATTGAGGGTTTAGATTTCGGATTGTAAGCATTGGATTCGAGAGGAATTCGAAGGCTTAATGGAGCCCCAAACCAGATCAGTGGGTTATTATTAAAGGATACTGGAGGACAGGAAGTGCCTTAAAATTAGAATTATAAAACTATCACCGTTACAACTGTTTTTTACGAATGAGCATACAGAGTATACACTTGATTGACATAATTGAAGTGATAACGTTGGGAAGGTTGAGATGAGCTTGTAAAGCTGTGTTAAGAATGTCTTCCCAAAACGTTGATAAGCGTTGAGGCGATTAGTAAACGGCCGATAGGTAGATGGTAGGAGGATTACATTAAGAATTAACAAAAGGACTTATTTATTTTGTGATAAATAACTTTAATAAATTCTAAATAATTATGAAAATTCACTTTCGAACCTAAGCTTAAAGGTTCAAATAAGAATCTTAATGCAATTATTTCATTGAGCTCTATGTACTTGTGAATGAGGTCAGGACTGGAACAAGGACCTATTATGATTGTTCATTTGCCTTATTTACATTAACATATAGATTTATATATACTTGACAAAAATGATAATAGTGGGGTTTTAATTCTACCTTTCATTACAGTACATATGTAGGGTATTTTAATTTTCATTAGAGGGATTTGTAAGCTCTGAAGTTAGGAACTATAAAAATTCCCAATTCTACTTTTTTCGCTATCTATTTTAATATAATATTTTGGTTTATATAAGTATATCATCTATCATCATCTATTGTTTTATTTAATACCCATTATTTATTCAGTTGAAAGAAGACTGTTATTTTATACTGCGGTGGAACGTCTTACGGGGGCGTGAAATGAATAACCTACTACTATCACTTAGGAACTTTTTAAATCAATATAATGTTGAATGATATTAATTATAAATAATATTTCAAAAATACGTAAAGGCGGACTGAGCTATGTGAAAACTAGGTCACTGTATCTTATATTGGGGAATCTAAATTCATCACTTCCAGCACATGTGACTTGCAGAACTACTAAATCACACAACACATGCGCCTATATCAAGGTCAGTACATACATGTGTTGACAACTTTGATTCACGATGTTTATTTATATGCTGGTGTTAGTAGCCCTGTCATGTTGCGAGATAAGTCACCTACGCTTTTAAGCGCTTCTCAGGGGTAACATATCATCAAATACCTTCATCACATAGATCATGATGGGGTAATAGAGACTGAAAAGGGAGAGTGATGAATAATCGGATGGAGAGAAATAAACTGAAGAAAAAATATAATAGAACTGAATGATAATGGAAAACGCATGACGATACGCGTTTCGACTTACTCTAGTCCTGTTTTCAAAGGACAGATTTAAGACAAAAATAAATTTCTGTAAATGGCAATAAAGTGAATAATGTAAGCAATTATTACACTTACTTACGTTTCATCTTTTTCTTTTATTCTATGAATATATCTACAAAAGTACGTTTTTACCTTATATGTACACTTAAAAATTTTGAGCTAACAACCCTGGTTCACTGGTAGGAAGATGTGACACGTACACTCAAAAGAAGTTGGGCACTTTTCTTTTGGGTAAATTAATATAGCAATAATTATTTTATTAAGCTGGATATTGAAAGAGTAAACTCCTTTACCTACTTGGGAACCACAATAACGAGCGACAATAATGTCTCGATAGAGGTCAAGAAGAGAGTAGCCCAGGCAAACAAATGCTTCATTAGGATAAATCGACATTTAAAAAGCAAGCCCTTGTCGTGGAATACAAAGATGATCCTATATAAAACGCTCATTCGGCCTGTCCTTCTATATGGGTCAGAAGCCTGGGTCATAAAGAAAGCCGATGAAAAATTGCTTCAGGCATTTGAATGGAGGATTTTTCGGCGAATTAATGGACCTATTAGAGAGGGGGAAGCATGGAGAAGACGTGGCAATGCGGAGCTGGCAAGTCTATTCCAGGCCCCGGACGTGGTCAAAGTAATGTGGATTGGTAGGTTGCGTTGGGCCGGCCAGAATGGCAAGTGTTGAAGAACCCAGAAGAGTAATAGAAGAAAAGATTCAGGGCAAAAGAAGAGTAGGGCGACCCAAGCTGCGATGGCTGGGTGGAGTCAGTGAGGACTCCAGGAGTCTATTAAATGTCCGGAACTAGAAGGCCGCTGCACTGGACAGGGAAAACTGGGGGAAACGTATCGAGGAGGCCAAGGCTCATTCATGGGCTGTATAGTCATGCAAGAAGAAGAAGAATCATTATATACAAATTGATTATTAATATACAGTGTAAAAAGTGTAAATATTAAAAACAATGGTTACAGAACATGTTTTTTTCTTATTAATTAGAATAAACATTTTTATTATTAATTAAATCCAAAATGTTACTAAATGATGTAGTAAATGATATAAAGGAAGCAGGAGAAATAAGTAAACTATATTCATTTATTATTATAAAATTAAAAAAACAATAATAGATAATATGGTTCAACTTGGAGAAAAAAAAAAGGAAAGGTGATAACAATAATGTAACCTGACTCTGTAACCTTAACAATTGCTTCTGATATTTTGATTTTTTCCATATAACTCTTATACAAAATATGTATTGATTGAACTGATTAAATTATTTAAAAAAAATGTTTTTAATACATATTAAAATAAATATTTTCTGTGTTTTTTTTTTATGTATTTTAAAATATGTTAATACATAGAGAGAAGATAACAGAGAAATATAAAATGCAGAATTATACACAACTCATCCTGTACTTCACTGATCAAAGTTTAAAAGATTTTTAATATTAACAATGACCATGGAGGATAGCTAATCCCTAGGAATATATATATATATATATATATATATATATATATATATATATATATATTTATATTGTGAAAATATTTGTGACATTAAAAATGCTCTTTATAAGGTATCTATACTTATTTTTACTGATTTTACATTGTTGGGACATAATGTTTAAAATTGTCAAATTTCCTCATTATAATTGTTAATTTTTACAGATTTATGACTTATAACTTTTTCAAGTTATATTTGATTGTTAAAGGATGCAAAAAAAGTATGTAGAAAGATTGAAAATGGCATAAATTTTGTCGAAACGTCTTAATAAAAGAAGAATATATACAGACGGGATAAATTGTTTTTTTCCCCCATTTTTTATAAAAGTCCAAAATGTTACTTAAAACGTGCCTCCATAATGTTAAACTTATACTTCACTTTTTTAACTATTCAAGTAATCTCTCTATTATATAATAAAGTTTTAGTGATAACTGACTACTATACTATTTTACATAAAGGTGGAGTAATAGAAATGGGCCGTAAACTATTGAGTTTAACTGGTGAACATATTTTATTAAATATCATTTGTTTGCAAAAAAGAGGTACTATTGGTACATATAAGCATGGATAACGACAAGACATTTTTTTTCTGTTTACACTATTTGAAAAAAATAATACAATTGGAACTACAGAATAGATGCAAATTGGAGTTGTACAATTTGAGGTACTAGTTGTACAATTAGGGAGCGGAGTGGCTCAGTGGTTGAGCACTGAGTTGCCATGCCGGAAATCCTGGTTCAAATCCCGCTGCGGGCAGTTACTTTTATTTAGTCTGTTTGCAGCGGGAGATGGATCATATAGGATCTAGGACCCTCCTGGGGCTCACCCAGCCTCTTTGAAATGTTATAAAAATAGGGTACCCATAATAAGGAGGAAAAACCTGGCGGTTGAGCGTGACCTAGGACAAGTCACCTCCTTGCAGAACCGTTGTCCATGAAACAGTACAGTCTAAACCATGTACTGAACCCCCAGACTCGTTCACGGGTCGTAGTGGAACAGGTTTTTTTTTTTTAGTAGTACAATTAATTAAACAATTTTGAAATTTTTAAAATGTGGTTTGGTCCCCCTTTAGGCGAACTGGGGGTACACCCTAGTAATTTAATTATATTTTTATTGCAGCCCTGTGTACGATTATTTTATTTTCTTAATTAATACTGGAAGGGCTTAAGAACTATATTAATTACCTTCTTAATTAAATATTTTCAATTATCGAACCAATTGATAAACGGATTTTTGTCAGTTTTCAAGAACATTTCTTTTTATTTATTTTTTCACAGTATCATTCGAGTATTATTATAAAATAGCGATAAACTGTTATAAAGAAATGAATAATATTTATGTAAAATATAAGAAATGTATAATATTTTAAATTTATGTTTCTTTGTAAAATTTCTTTTATGGCATATTTTGTTTTAACTTGAGGAAGGCTTCCTACTTGGAGGATATCCCACAGGGTCGAACCTTTAAATTTACTGACAAGATGGTAAAAACTTTAAATGCCCATTTAAAGGGTTGAAGGGAAAGATTTGTGTCTAAGTTTAGCGTCACAGTTTTTTCCGCTCGTTCTTTTTTCCTCTGTAGATGTCCTATTTAGAACGGCCTGGGCGACCACGCGTGGGCCATACCGCTCCGTTGGTAATGGCTATTCTTGGTCTTTTCAGAGAATGGCTATTCCATTAATGGAGGTTATGTTTACTTTTGTTTTACTATTATTGACTTTTTTTTTCACTTCGACGGATAATGTTTTTTTTTAATGAGGATTATACCGAGGATAATCTGTAAATAGTTATGAAATAATATAATATAATATAATCAGTTACTACTCACTTACTTAATATTTACAGTGATATGGGATTGGTGTTGACTGATAATACACATGTATCATCAGCTTACGTGGTAAGGATCGTATTAAGATGAGTTGGGATGTCAGCTGGATAAACTGTATAAAGGATTGGGCCAAGGATACTACCTTGAGGATGTAATAAGTTTAACCTATTCTGTGTATATTTATTGACTGCACCTGCCGTCCATAAAACTTATCTAAAATACTAATGCACTTTAATTGTGTATTATTAATGACCATTATTTTTTTATATAATAATAAGTTTAATATATAAGAAATGGCATTGATTAAAGAAAAAAAAAGAAAAATTATTATTTGTATGTTTCAGGTATGTTACTGATTCCAGAAACTTCTTGAATGATTTTTCAACTTCTGTTTATTAAGGTATTGTAATTTTATTTTGATATGGTTTGTAAGTATTAAGCAGTGAAGGCTCTCTACTTATAAGTAGTTTTTGGCACTAGAATTTTTGTTTTTTTATTTATGTGTTTAAAGCTCTGAGAAATATTGTCAACCAGTTTATTTGCTAGCTTATAAATTGATACTGTGCTATGATAGGCGTGATAAAGAGTATTGTATTGCAGTACCTCTCGATTAGTGTACACAGTAATAGATTCCTCTTTCAGCTTATTTTCAGCTTTCTGTGTGGTTTGTTAATAGCTTTGTGTTGACCTAGAGTTTCAAGATGTTTAGCGGTTGTTCAATTTAATTTTTTTTTTGAATTTTAATATTTAATTAATATCGACATTTGTCTCATAGATTGGCACTTAGTTGGTTCGAGGGTTCTTAAGGTTTTCGACTGAAAAAAGTTCTAGTTTACGTCTGCATGTGTTTTTGGCTGTTCCGTGCATCACTTGTTTGTGATATTTTTAAAGTAAATCGATCAGTATTAATTATACAATTTACAGTTGACTCCTTGGTTACCCGCTATAATAGCTACGGCAGATGCCAGTCGCCACATCCTTAACAGGAAGATCTGGGAAGATGCCACTGCTGTGAGGCTAATAGTCACTACCAATAACAGACTTACCGTTCCCCGGTGACTGCTATCGCACTAGTTAGCGGTCAACATTATACACATGCAAGAATCCCATAATTTTCTCTTAGATTTTTACGAAACTTTTGTACTAAAATATATGTGTGTGGAGAAAATTAGGTTAACGTCTTAAAAATAATTGTATTCTTAATAATTATGAAAGCATACATTTTAAAGTAATTTATATATTAATCAAAACATGTGATGGGTTGCACAAGCTCAATACAAATTATCAATGTAGTTAAATTATTTATACCTTGTATTTGTAAACATAGATTTTATTTTCATTTTTAGCATTAACATCATCGTTAAGTTTAACAATACACAGATCATTTGTACTGTCAAGCATTTCATAAACCAAGACACTTAACTATTACAAATAAAATCTTTAACTGGAAACGAAAAACCAGTTATTGATGTTTTAAATTATAATTAATATCCACAACTATTAAACGACTTTTTAGACAAATATAATTATTCTTGTATCAATGGAATCTTAACCTGTAAACTAAATTTGATTAAAAGTAATTGTATATTTAATGCAGAGGCCGCTTGTCTCGAGCATGTTACTGACGCGAACCTAGTTAACTCCCAACCAAAAGTCACTAAACGGGGCTAAAAAAAACTTATATCTATTTTGAAGAATTATTATATTTTGCTGGATTTTTGAGGTTCTTCGTCTTTTACACAATCTTACAATATTAAGGTACTACAAATAATGTATTATATAATCTCAGACAATATTGATTTATTGATTCAAATAAAAGCGTTTCATTAAATTCTAGAATATGCTTACGTTATTGGCACCTATAGCTTCGAGATGTTTGGAATGCGGGCTTCGTTTAGAGAAATTGTTTTAGAATTTTAATATTTGTTTCATGGATAATAATGTGGAGTAAAAAAATACCCACAGAAACCAAAACATTTTTTCAATTAAAAATATTGATAAGTTTCATAAAAGATGAATAAGAAAACATTCTAACACATCAATGAAGAGTTACAGACTTCATCTTTCCACCACAATGACTAATCAAGGGAAAAGTAAGAGGTATGGCTACATCTGAAGTCCTTATCAATACGATGAAGTGGCAAAAATATTGCTAGATGACTGAATCCAGAAACATTACTTTCTGGTCATTGAAGACACCGGCGAAGGAATGTGGCAGAAGATTGGTCAAGGGTGTTCAGCCTTATAGTCCTAATACAAACATAAGCCTTGAATTTCTGACATCACTCTGACCTTACGATATAGTCTTGGGTTGTCATTTCGGTTGTGTATTAGCATTGAGAATTTATATTTGTAATACTTTAGAAATATAATATTCTATATAATATTAACATTAATGAAAAATTAGGGTAAAGTAATTTAATTTAATTTTTTATTCACACTAATCTAATTTCATACTGCAAATGATAATAAAGATTCTTGATGAAAAACTACAAAAAAAATACAACACAGTTTTCATCAATTTTTCTTTCATATATATACAAGTTAAGGGAAATGTTGTGATTTATAAACTTTCTCAGTTAAATTTTCATGGAAGCTATGTTTTCAGAGCTTCCTGATAAAAAAAAAAAAAAAATGCTTTCTTACCATCGCTCTGTCTGTGTAAATATGCCATGATTTTCTTTTCAACCTGTTGACTGATTTTCTTGTTGTTAACTAATTAAATGTCACATTAACCTGCTTTGGTTAAGCAGACGATGCTACAGGGGTAGTCCTAAGTTTTGCTTATCTAGGTGTAATTAGGATTGGGATCTTTAATGAGTACCTGACTTAACACAAACCCTCATTTTACGATCCCTTCCGAACAACGGCATTACCAAGGATGTTTAAAAAAAAAACATGTACCACTTCAACTCGTGAAGGGTCTGTGGTTCAGTACATGGTAGAGACTGTACTGTTTCATGGACAACGGTTCTCCAAGGAGGTGACCAAGGATGTTTTACTCCTTTTAAAATAATCCTAGGCTGCTAACCGGCGACCTACATCATAGAAGGTTGTTTATGTTAACTATTACACCATATGTGACACCTTGGTTGGCTTTTAACTTATATTTTAGACCTTGTCTTGAGAAGCTTGTATATTAAATCAGACAATCTTAGAACAATAGCGGTTGCGAAATATTCCAGTTAAAATAAGCTTTGGTTCGAAAAGGCTTCAACGATTAAAAGTCTTCAAGACGATTCAACGATGGTTCAACGATTCAAAGTCTTCATCTTAAAGCTCTCTATATATTTATAGATAGGCTACATAATTTCCATACTAAAGCAGAAAAAAAAAAGGAAAACTATATTCAAGCATAATTCGAAAAGTATGGAACTTATAGAAATATTTTGTATTATTTGGAAGGTAATTGACTCTAGAAAAACAATTGGACAAGATAGAATTTTGGGGGGAAAAAATAGAAATATGTTTCGCCGGAAAGTTAAAATAAATAAAAATTTTCACGTTGGTCTAATTCTTTTGTAACTATATAACTATGAATCTCTGGGAACAATATACTTGCTAATTTGAAATATAATTCAACCAAAATAAAAAAAATCAGTTTTATTAATAAGAGAGCGGAGTAGTTCTGTGGTATAGAGTTTATTTACCATATCTAAGGTCTCGGGTTCATATCCGCCTGTGACAGATTTTATTTAATCTGTTAACAGCCGGGAATGGATCGTTTGGGATCTGGGATCCTCTTGGGGCTAACCCAGCCTCTATAAAAGTAGGTATCCCAAAATAAGTGGAAAAACCTGGCCGTTGAGCTTGATCTAGGACAAATCACCTTCTTGCACTACCGTTGTCCAAGAAACTGTACAGTCTCTACCATGTACTGAGCCCAAGACACTTCAAGAGTTGTAGTGGTACAGATTTTTTTATTAATAAGTTATAACTTTATTTCACGACTTGTATCATAATTTCATATTGGTAGGCAATGGTCATCTATACTTACCACATTTGCTTGATTTGTGTTGTTTTTTTGTATTGTGAAATAATTCATGTATCTATTGCCACCCAGCAAACCTGTTTTTTTAACTTTGCATTGACTTGTTACATACTTATTGAGGTGAATATAAGAACTATATAAAGACATATTTCGACCCTTTAAATTGCGACCTTAGGGTACCCACCATTAGGTAAAGGTAAAGCTCCTATTACCTGTAAATTACACGACCTGGTGAATTCCACAGGTCGTACGTGACTTCCATTAAACGCTGCTCGGCCATGAAACCGTACTTTGACACGGTTTTTACCTCCCGTATAAAGTTCTAAAGTTCAACTTAGAACTAAAAAAAAATCTATGTATGGGACCATTTAAAAAAAAAAATTTATTCATAAACATTTTTTTAAATACTATGAAAACGTTTTTATTTTATTGTTTCCACGAAGTAATGAAGAAGATATGTCTTAGAAGTAAGTTTTCTCATGGGATTTGTTCACTATTCAATGCGCATTATAAAGTATTGTTCTTCCATTGTACTTGTATGTTAATTACACACTTACTAACGATTTGTTCTTATAAGTTCAGATTTTTCATCGTTTTAATAAAAGATGTTTAGTTCTGAGAATGTGAGAAATGTCCTTCTGAGATTATTGCTCTCTCAAGAGCCACGCTTTATTTTATAATTACACAGATTAATTTTTAAACACATTAGATTTAACTTTTTAAAATTTATATTATGCTTACTGCTAACCGTTTCAAGCTACTTCACTACTTGCTAAACAAACGCTCAAAGCTCCCAATTAATTATAAAGGCATATTTGGACTTTCGGGTTTTACCAAGCCATCTAATCCCTGTCGTATCCAATCCTTACAATCCAAAATCCTTGGTAAAATCCACAACGTCCCATACTTCATTACAAATAAAGCCATCCAATGATCTAAATGTCACATTAGTTACCGATTTGACCTGAATCCGATATCGATCTTTTCATGACAAACTTTACTCCCACTCAAACTAACTAGTTTCAAGCCTAGCTGCTTCTTCAGTTCCTGTCAATCGTTCGAGCCATCTGAAAATGGCCTCTTGACCTGAATTTGTTATTTGTGAACTTTTAGTGGGGGTTTTTCTCTACTTGGGTTAATCTCATACTATTTGAAAGTTTCCATTTACTTGTTGTATTGTTATAATACTGTCGTAAATTTCATATATAAATTAAAAGAAAATATTGTGTACATTCTGTTTTGTTGAATTGGTACATTTATATGAAGTGCTACAAATGGGGGATGAATTCAAATAAAGGATTCCGTTTTTTGAATAAGGGATAATATGGTCATCATAAAGTTCGAAACATGTTCTATTAATATTTTCAACTACTGATTTTAAGACTAGGTGTGTCTCAACCTCAGTACACGTTTCATGTGTTTTTAACCGTATTTATAATTTAATCTCAAATATATTTATATGCAAACACAAAAATATTAAAGATTTCGGAATAAAATCAATAGAAGATTGATGTATGATAGATCCATTACCTATGACTAATCGCAGAACCTTTTTTTTTTTAGGTAGGAGGGTAATACGGATTTTTATCATTATTATATAACTACTAAAATTTCTAAATATTTTTTTTAAGTTTGATTATTTTTCGATTCTTCTTCCTATATCGGCACAACAGGCGCACGAGGCTGGCCTGGGCCTGCACAACGGCTGCCAGCCATTTCTCTCTGTCTTCTGCAAGGGTGATAGGAATCCTCAGTTGGTGAAGATCCTGTCCCACAGCATCCCTTCATCGACCCTTTGGCACACCTTGGTGGACGCACATCATCCGGACTATTCTTGTACAACCTATTGACCACTCTTTCATTACTCATCCTTATTACATGTCCAAGCCATTTCAGCCTTTGCATCTCCATGTAGGACTGAGATGCTTGATTCTTTATAGAGCCGGAATAGTTCATTGCCTTCGTCGCCACTGACCAGTATCGCAAGAGGGTCCATGTCTCTCCACCGTATGTGACCACTGGTCTTACAAGTGTCTTGTTGAGCATAAACTTGGTAGATTACAAGTTTGATTTTTATTACCTTAGAGATGGAGAAATAGGCTCTATTTCCTGCAGCAATTCTCCTTCCTAACTCCTCTTCCCCATTCAGGCTATCGTTGATTCCAGAGCCAAGATACGAAAAACTTTTGACCACCTCGAAACTGTAAGAGCCTATTTCACAGTGAGTCTGCATCCCCAGTACCATAATCTTGGTCTTCCCTGCATTGATGTGGAGCTGATGATTTTTAGCTTCGAAATCCATCACTCTAAAGGCGATTCTGATGCTGTGAAGGGACCAATGATGACTACGTCATCTGCATAGGCCGGGACCTGGGTCATGATTTCCATTGATAAGTATAAATTAAAATACTGAATCCAATATTTGCAAGGTTTTAGTTTAATTATTGGTCTATGCGTGTTGATGAACATTGCAGAAAAAAGTTTTGCTTGTTGAATTAGATAGCAAATTGGCGGCGGCATTTTGACTAGCTAAAGCCAATTTCTGCCATCCTTAATTTAGTTATTTGAAACTGGCCCCGCTACCACTTTACCCTAATAGCTACTCATTTTCTTCACGATGATGATTTCCTCCCACTTTGCTCTCTCCTCGACCTCTGAGGAAAAAATTATTTGCTCAGGAGATGTGGGAAAGTTCTCTATAAAAGTTTGTTTAAAAGAAAAGGTATATTGTTATGTTATGCATTTTATAACATATTATAGTACATGATTTTGAAATGTAAACATAATATATCTATGTACCTATTCCTTCCTGTAAAAAAGTAGGCAAAATTGCAAAAATTGATATTTTCGTTCAATTGTTTTCGTTAACAATACCCCCTTAGCCCATTAGAGACCGATTATACACCGTGTGTGCAGTTGATTTCCGAGGCTATAAAACGGCCTGCACACCGTCTGTGCAATAACAGTACTGTCCGATTATCAGTTATTCTGAGTAAACTAGTCGTGTAAATAAGATTTTTCTTGAACTAATAAAATCTGTAAAGTACAGGGAAACAAAATTTGGCATTGGTTTTTCTGTGTGTTTTTTCATTATTCAACTTATTTTTTAAAAACTTTTTACTACTTTTTAAAAATTTTCTTTGCATTATATTCTGTTCTTTATCTTAACTACTTTTGAAATAAATGTTTATAACATTTGTAATGATGTAATTTCATTTTACCTTACATTTCACAGATGGTGTTCAATCCGCTCCTCGCAATTAAAATTGTCTGAGAAGCGACCTGCACACCCGGTCTCCAATGATCTTATTTATGTGAATTCACTTACAAATTAGGTGATTTCCATAGTAAATATGTTTTATTATTAAAAACTAGGTTTTGCTGACGGCTTCGCTAGCGGGGAATTTATATTTTTTAACTATAAGTTACTCGAACATCCGAAATTTCAGATGTCTAACTTCAAAGTGACGGACTCCATACAATCTTTAAATCCCTATTATATTAAGGGGGAAGCCCTTAGAGGTGGAATTGTCCAAATTCCTTTCTTAGTGCTCATTTAAGCTATAAAAAGAACCTATCTGCGAATTTCAAGATGATAAATTCAGTGGTTTCTGCTGTGCGTTGTGTGTTAGTCAATAAGGTTACAGTTTTATATAAACTTCGCCTGTGTGGTGTGTTGATAAAAAGTAGCCTATGTTCTTCCCCAGGCTTGAGATTATCCATATCAAATTTCATCACAAGCGGATCTGCAGAGCCGTAAAACATACATTGACACTGATTAACAAACGGGACGGACAGAAGTTTACTGTTGTTCGTGTCAGTAAATGATTTTTTTTTTATTCCTTAAAAAGGATTAGTTTGTAATGTTATTGAATATATTGAAAAGCATTACTTAGTATAACGGTTTCACGTGTCGTACGGCAGCAGCGAGAAGTGAACGTTCTTTACTAAAGTCGTTTGGATTAGCTTGTCATAGGAATAGGTTAAACGAGAGAGATGTTATTGTCATCATTTGTTTTCTCTATATACAAATTAGGTAAAAAAATATACAATTAAACGTGTTCTTTGCGTTTTCTTGAGGTTTTGTGTTCTAAAGAGCATAGTCAAAATACTAGTATGACTTCTTTAGATGAATCACGTTTTGTACGGATTGCTCCAAGAGTGACTTTGATTATGCTTAATATTGACACCACACTATGTAGAGCTCATCTTTCCGGGTTCGAATCTGATTTTGACCGCAAAATTATTTAATCTATTTATGGCCATAGATCGGCCCTCTGAGGTCTGGAAACCAGCTCCTTAATTGCGATAAAGACATGGAAACATCAGCAAAACCATGGAATATGATCTCGGCCAAATTACCTCTCTACACAATCTTTACCTTAAAAAACGTTCAGTCTAGAATGAACTGAGCCTATTACCCTTCATGGGTTGGAGTGCTTCACAATTTGACTTTATTAAAATACATATCCCGTTAGCAGATATGATAATTAAATAGGACAATGAGCAGCAGGATAGCTGAGTGTGCCTCGTGCTGAGTTATAATGTTGAAGGTTTCAAGTTCAAATCCAGGTGTGGTAGATAAATCATTTAACCTGTTAACAGTCATGAATGAACCCTATGGGATTTTTAATCTCCCGAGGCTCATACCGGCTCTATAAAGTGGGTTTCCTTCATTGGTGGAAACATCTGGGGACAAACAACCTGCCCGCGCAACCGTTGTCCTAAAAACAGTTCAGTCTCTACCATGAACTGAACCCATGGCCATTCATTGGTTGTAGTGGTACATCTTAGCGAATAATGTCCTTGGTTCTCAACCCGTGTTAATATTCGCAAGGCATGGGATGAGAATTGCCGGCAGTATAGACGGCCATAAAATGTAAGAGCTCGTTATTGTTTGAGTTTCTTGTGAATTGAGACATTTTTTGATGTGCGCGGTTGAAGATGGTTAATGGAGGAGGAGGTCGGGAGGTTAGGTGGGGTTAACGAGGGCAATTGTCAAGATGGGGCGTTGACTTCCTTAGCCCCGCATTCTTTCTCTTTGTCTTCTCTTAGCTCTTTGCTTTCTCCAGCCTTCCTTTTCCATACCTCTTTGCAATCTTTGAGAAGCGAATTAGCCCTAACCCCACTCCCTGAAGAGGCAGTTGTACAATAACAGATTCACATCTTTTTAATTATTTATTCTTCAATTTAAAACCTTAAATTTTTAAAATAATTATTGTTTAAATGATCTCCTTCATCAATTTTCTAAATTATTGCTATTAAACGTATGCTTTCATAAGCTGGACAAACCTATCCTAATTTCATGTTATTTAACACTGTCTTGCCAATTTCCTTTTTCCGAAACTATTCTGCCAACTATTGGTTTAGATCTACTTAAAACATGTAAAATGAGTCCTTTTCGAAGTTATTCACTTGATTATGCTTACAAAGAGCATCTGTGTGTGTGTGTGTGTGTGTGTGTGTGGGTGACATTTTTAGTTTTTGAATTATTCAACAAATTAATCAGAGTTGAACGTGTTTCTGTAGGAACCTGTAGAGAAAGCATGAATACTTAGTCTAATATGATCTTTAGTTTATCTGTACGTATGAGGCGTTCAGGATCAAACGCGGATAACTTCCAAATTTCAAAAATTGACTTCATCACATTTTTTGTTGGTTTAGTCAAACAATTATTTTAAATGAGTTGCCATATTTTTTTCATGAGGTATGTATAGTTTTGCAGTTATTGGAAAAACATTGTTTTTTAAATCAGTTAAATTTTTACCAACCCACCTTTGCCTCCATTTATAATAGGAACCACCATGTGGACTATATTGCACTAGTATTTCTAAAGTGACATAAGCCAAAAACCTATATTTTTGGAAAAACTGTGAAACTATTTGTAAGCTTGAAATATCATCAGGACACTAAGACTGACACAAGTGCCTTCTAGCAGACAAGCTCTGAAGTTAGGTTGATAAGGTTTTGATGAGTGATAGAGAGATATTTACCCATTTCTTTCATGGTCATAACTCACCATCATTTTTTTTAGATATGTCACTTCAGAAATACTCGTGCGATGTATGCAGATTCTTCTACTTCTTCTTTTTTTTTTTTATTGCCGATTTAAATAATTGAACTGAAAATATATTAAGTTCAGATCGTCGACGGCAACATCGCGGAACTGTTGTTCAGGCCAAGACAGGAACGTACACTAAGCACGTTGTGCATACTGAACAGGAAGGAAGATCCTCGAGGACTTGTTGGAAGGATGAAACTAGTTACACTCATCACGAAATGAAATAACCATCATCTTAAGTAACCCCGGAATCACGGGATCAAATCGCACTAGTATGTCTATTGTGACACAACTCAAAAATAGGTGTTTTTGAGTTCTGATAATATCATAATGAAAGAAATGGTTGAATATATTTTTAAAACTCATCAAAACTGTATCGACCTAGCTTCAGTGCTTTTCTGTCAGAAGGCACTTGTGTACTAATGCTATTCCTTAGGTTAGAGTGGTTCATAGTCAGTTGAGTCGTAAATCATGTGGTGAACCAAAGTGAAACAATTTTTAAAAGTTCATTATTTAGAATTGCTACATTGTTATCCGAGTCCGAGAAGACGTTATTCTTCTACTAATAGTTTTTCCTGTTTTTGTAAAATTGTAAGTTTTTGAATTGTATCACTTTAGAACAGTGGATCCCTTTTTTGTACCACGCCACCCTTGTTCAAATAAAAACCTTCCACGCCGCCCAGTTCAAATAAAATTCCTACTTCGTCGCCCCTTGCACAATAAATTGTATGGGCATATGAAAAAAAACAATAAGTATCACATTGAAGACAAAACATTTAGTTCTACTATCACAAAATAGAAGAACATTATAAGTTTCAATTTAAGGTAAAGAAGTACCGGTACTTGTACTAACGCCCCCAGATTGGTAAACACTGATGTAACAATGATAACCTCGTATAATAAAGATTTTATAGAATTATCTATGTTTTTCCTGAAAATCAATATACTTTAAGCCCCTGATGTTCTCCACAGTCCAATATTTTATTATATTTATAATATGAACTTAAAAGTTTCATCAAAATCCACCCCGCCCTCCTAGGTGGAACCATTGCTTTGGAAATACTAGTGCGGCATGTTCGTACTTTAGATCGTCACTTGTTGAGGAGATATAGCAAAGAATTCGACCGTTCACTACAGCCAGAGAAAGTACCCCTTTAGAAGGCCGAATACTTCTTGCAATGGAATTCTCTCAGAGATCGGCGCGTCCTATAGCTGTTCGGAATGGCGCAGTAGGTTACTAAACCATTGTGAGCACATTCCCTTGTTTCTTTTTGGTCTTCTGCCAGTCTTCTACACCTTTATGCTCTAGATTGCCCACTCTCTGGTTCCGCTCGAGTTGGATGTCGTTTATCTGTGAAGTATTTTAAAAATAAATACATAGCTTTAGCGAAGAACCGATAGTTACAGGAAAAAAGAAGTTTCTGTACCTAAATTTAAAAAAAATCAAGAAATAAGATATTTGAAGATTAAGTTACGAGTACTATTGCTACCTATTGTTTCCACCTTTTAAAATGCTATAGTTTAGTTTGTGTATTAATTGAATGCGATCTTGTACAGCGATTTCCTTGGTTGGTATTAGGATTACCATGGCAGTTGACAAGTCGATTGAAAACCTTATTGGTAGATTCTAGCTTACATGTAATAATAATAGGTTGTAACACTACAACGCATGGAGGGTCTTGGGTTTAGTACCTGCTTGAGACAGTACTGTTTCTAGGACAGCAATTGAGGAAGAGAGGTGATTTGTCCTAGATCACGCTTAAAAGCCATGTTTTTTTCCAAATTAAGGATATCCTCTTTAAAGGCCTGAGCCTCAGGAGGGTTTGTAGATACCGCAAGTGACCGTTAACGGATTTATAAATTTATTTGCCGGAGTCTAACTATTCAGCACTCTACACACTGAGCTTCCTCTAGCATACGAGTATATTAAATCAATATTGTATAATGGCCCAGGATAGCTCAAATGGTAGAGTTCCAGACTAGCGAATTGAGACGACCCGGGTTCCAGTCCCGGTCCTGGACATATCTTTTCTTTTCAAATAAAAAGTATATTTAAAAAACAAAACATTTTTTAGATTTTTGTTTTTATAGACGACTTATACATCTTTATGTTTCTATTTGTTTGTTAAGTCTAACATTTCGGATTTGTTTCAATAATTAAAGAACATTATTTTATACATGGATTTATTTACTATAGTTATAGTTAGTTGTAGACAATGTCGAGTTACTCGTAAGAATAATTTCACATAAATATAAGATGAAATCGTCGCCTTAATGACGCAAAAACGTATCTACAAAATTTCTATTTTTCAGAAATGAATGAAATAGTTATTTATGAGAAAAAATAGTGAAAGCAAAAAATTCTATTCAAAAAATATCTATGATCTTTTCTAGGTCTAAAATCGTGTGACTATAAAATAGAACATGAAATAGTGTTACTTTCCTGTATCTCAAAAACTTCGATTTCTCATGTACATTTTTGTTTCACAAAAGCTATATGGTCTTTGATATTTATGATATTCATATTGTCATTGATGCTATTATTCGTATTTAAAAATTAAGTATCTAGCGGTATTTTTGAACCATCTGTCTTCTAATGTGGTTTGAGTAATTTCCTCACATACCTACAAATGAAAAGGCACGTTACCGTTCACGGTGTTAGGCCGCAAGTCAGATAAAAATAAGCGTTACCTAACTAGAATAAAAATGCATAAACAACTGAGAAACTAAGGTCAAGTTATTTTTATGCCATAATTTTTTTATTTATTTCCTGGTAGTACAGTTGTCGTGGTAGAGTTTTATTGCATTTATTAGTCTGCAGGTGTCGTTTGTTAACCCCGGAATGTTCATACTGCACTGATTACTTTGGGAAACCACTGTGGAAAAATACATTTCTTGATATTTTTATATCATGAATGATGTTTTCATATTTTGGGAAACATTTTTGCCTTAAGAATCGTTGCTGTAACAGTTTTAATTTTTATTTGGACCACCAAGAACTAATATCAATTAAATCGTTAACTTTATTAAAACAAATATTGTGTTTTAATGAGTTCAAATCAAAACAACAAAGAATGTTTCACCGTTTAGCTACCTGACGCCATCACAGAAATACTTTTTACTGTTTGCTCCAGAAAGGAATCTTTTCCTGGACTAGTTCGCTATTTACAGTAAACAAAATATCGAAGGCGTTGTTATGACTATGCTATCATGCAGACAAGTGTACTTTCAGTATTAAACGGTGTGTTCTGTCTTTGATTGAAGTTAAAAAAAAATCTCAAAATATGGGATATTTGCCTTTTTGCAGTTAGCAATTCATATAGGTTCCTTTCTTTCATTAGGTTTTTTGTTGTCTTTGAATCTACCGAAGGAATGCTTTTCTGTTATGTAATTTATTGAATCAGCGAAAACCTTCCATGCTCTACATTTTGAATTCCTTTGAAACCCCTTGGGAATCTGGATGTAGACTTTTTCTGTTCTATTACTAATTTAGAACTGTGAAGCAATGGAGGACTATTGTGGCGGAGAGTTTTTCTGAACAGTATTGTAAGATATCGGATCGGAGATCTCTGTTGTAGACTCTATCCTGGGATAAGGATCGGCACGTTTACTTGGTGAGGTGTAGCAGCGCGGATCTGAGTCCTTTCTTTATCCCGTTTTGGAAAAGTCTATTTGAACTATTGCTAACGTTTTAGACGTTTTGGCTATCGGCTCTTGTTTCTAAGATCTCGACCATTTACCCCTGTAAACTAGAAACGTTAAACTTCTTGGACGATAAGTCATTCATCTGGTTTTAAGTTAATAATAACATGATATATTTTTCTTCTTTAATAATAGTAAAATGATTAAATACATAATGTTGAACAAAAAAACTTAAAAAAACACGGTGTTTTTTGTTACCCCTAGGCACCATATATAATATATCTAATATTTTTTATATTTCTAAAAATATCATAAATAGTTTATGCTTGTGAAAGTTATGCTAAATATCTGGCCTTAAAAATTTAAGTTCTGCATACGGTTACGACAAAATAATAATTTGGTTAAGTAGCGGGGTCGAAAACCACGTGGAAATTATCAAAACCTTAAGAAGACAGACTGTATATGTCGGGCTGTATAGGACTTCAAAGGAAGAAAAAAAAAAAAAAGAAAAAAAAAAAAAGAAGACAGACGATTAATATGTGCTTCTAAATCTTGGAAGTGAGTAATTAAAGTAAAAAAAAACATTACTAGAAAGTATTGAAAAACATTTTTTTTTGTATGCCCAGATGAAAAAGAAATATGAAGAAGAAGTATAGAAAGATGAAAACAAACAAATATTAAAATACAAAATAAAATAATAGGATATAAGTTAATTAGAATAATGATAAAAGCGATATTTAGGTAAATGAATAAGAACAATAAAATACTTAATAGTTAAAAAAATAAAATGCCAGAAACAGATACAACGGAAATAAAAAAATACACAGATCAACTTTTTTATGTTTAAGCGATTTCATTATCTTATATTAATTTGGTATTAGTTTTATTAGCTTATTTTCTTTAACTGTTGTTGCTTATATAAAAAAAAAAATTGTTTCCTCCCCAACTTGGATTATTTTATTTACTTTAGTTTCACTTCATACATTTTTTTTATTATTTAGGACTCGCCTCTTTTTGTACAGTTCATTTTGATTAAATATTTGTGTTAGTTGCTTATAAATATTTATTACTAATTTATACGAATATTATCAATACTTTTTTACTGCCTTCTCAATTTAATGATGAATACGTTTAATTATCAATCCTCCACTCCTTTCTTCATATATTAAGGAACTGTTTTTCATATATTTTCAATTATTTAAATCTACACTCCATTTATCCTGGTATTCAGGGGAATTATTAATATATTTCATATAATTTAGTCACTAATCACGCAACTATCATGCAGCAATCAAACTAAATGAACAACGAAAGAATTTCAACACATATAATTATTTAATCTAGAAGATTCCTATGCCTTGCTGTAAATATATTTTTTTGAGCAATTTTTTTTGAGTTTTGTAATAAGATCGATTTTTTTCGACAAGAACCAGACTGTAGAATGGGAAGTGGGCTCCAGCCATTACTCACACTTGAGTCTCAAAAAAACAGAAGAGTGAGAAATAATCTCCGTAAATAGAACTTCTTAAAAACTAGCCATGACTATTCACATCATTAGTCACAATCAGAGAGGATGAACTGTATCAGAAGGAACGGGTACAATTGAAAATTTTTTTATTAACTGTATAATATGATAGAACAGATGAATATGATAGAATCATATATGGAAAAAGGTCATTTAAAAAGTGCTAAAAAAAATAACTTCAATTACAAGTTGAATACTAAGTTTCTCTCTTTAAAAAGGCGCTGTAATTTAGCCAGAGAAATTAGACTCAAGACTAAACCAAGGAGTGCGGGTTTTGCCGCCAGCCATGGGTTAATTCGTTGACGTATTTCTTCGTACACGGTAAAGACAAGCACCCATAGAATTACATAAAAGTCTTAGGCCTTAACCTCAATCCTGACGAACAACAAGAAAATAGAGAAAAAACGTTCTAAAGCATAAAACACCTCAACTCTATATAAATGGCTTTGACAATTATTTTGCACTAATTTAATTTCTTGAAGAAAATGCCGGACGAAAAAAAGAATTACAGTTAAATAAACACTCGAAGGCGTGACTATTTACCCAAATAAACCTAAAAAATAGAGAAAGTTAAAAGCAAGCCTAGGTAGTGAGAGGGCGGATTTTCGCACGTTTCAGCTCCCACAAGACAGATGCCTCAGGATAGTAATTAAGCGCATATTATCGATGAACGACGAAACAAAAATAGTCATCCTCAATGTTTACGATGCCGGCGATAAGATCGTTCTAATTTAATGTACATATTCGAAACTGAAATAAGACAGATTATAATTTTATGAATCTTAACTATATTTAACAATATCTAACTAAGAAAGGATAACATAACTGTTAAGGTTACACATAATATATCATATGGTCCGCACAGATGGTTGTCATGGATACACAAATCAATTGACCAATACATGCTAGAAGTTATTGCAATCATCCACTTTTTTTGTTTCTCTTTATATTTTAATCCACACCTGTCAAATACAAATAATCGACAATCAGCCGATTGGCTGACAGGAAATCAATACATAGCGACATGAAGGGGATGAAGAAGAACAGTAGCCAGCGGTACCTTGCTTAATAAAGCGGCTCGCTTTAATTTCCTATTGTAATAGGTCCTTCACTTACTTAGCGCTATGAACTGTGACGGGCATTAGCCACATCAACTCCTAATTCTCCTGCTAACTGGGCTACTTCCAGACTTAATGCACCGGACCAACTTGACTTTTTAATAAAAAAAGAGCTAAGACCGTTTATAAGAATGGTACACAAGACTGTCAAATTCAGGCTCTGACCTTTTCATTGATCATTCTCAAGTGCAGATGATCCTATGCGTCGAGTCTTCTGGTTCTCAAAAAAGGCCTGCGTTCACAAAGGGTATAATGGATTGAGATTTATACAGAACTTATCTTAACACTCAACTCTCAATCCCTGCTCCATTTAGAAAGAACTGAATTCACTTCATTATACATAGTGATACGGAAACGCCATGCTGTTCCATTTAAATATCTTTTAAAACTATTCGTAATTCTGCTTAATCTATCCCTAAGGTTTCCCTATAGGACATCATACACCACACAACCATTTATAGTATTATATCCATGTTGCACGTTTAAGAAAAGATCATTATGCTGTTTCGTCCTTAAATTCAATAATTATTTTAACAGATCTGGAGGGTATTTCAAATGAAAATTGATTAGAATATAGGTGGAAGATCCCTAAATGCAAAACCTTAAGGCTCTAAAATATTGGAAAAATTAACGATTGAACGTTTTGGCAATCACCAAAGAAGACAAGAACATCTCATACCAAAAGTCCAAACAGACTCATCAAATGGAGACCCCAACCTTGCTTCAAGACGCTCCGCAGTGAACTCTTGATTTTTACTAATGCGTTTTAGTATTAGTAAAATGCTTCTTAATCACACAGGACATTTTTTTACCTGTAATCTCAACCTCCGGTAAATCTGAGCTGTTGTGTGAAGAGAAATTCATTTATGTAGTAGGTTATTCACCGCTCGGCCTCTTAAATTACGCATAATAAATAACACGATAAAGTAAGAGCCGTACAGGTACTGGTATACACAGTTTCGACGCTGGGGGTTTCTAACGGGCCTGATCCGGAGATAAGACTTCCGGAAGATAATTCTCAGCTCCTAGGAGAAAGAAGGTACTTTCACTGAAAGATGTAATAAATATCAGTTAAAGATCCGAGATCTAGTAACCGTGACCTCCGAGTTTTCACTCTCTTCTCCAGATTTAGTGCTCCACTGGAGGCTCTAACTCCTCCAGCCATTGATAGGTCTGATCACTAAGAGGGAAAGGAAACGGATCGTGACTTGCTCCTACGATAACGGTGGACCTGTAGATGAATCGTTCTGTGGGGGGGGGGGGGTTGTTTCTTTTATGTAGTATATGAGCAAATAATACTGGAGAAAAGTAAATTATAAATATTTTTATTTTGAAGAGAAAAAATTTGTCCAGGGCCGGGATTCAAACCCGGGTCTCCCACATATCCGTCCCATATAACCCCGGCCAGACAAATATATTCTCTCCACCGATCCCGAAGAACGGAGCCAGGCTAGCTCAAGTGGCAGAGTCCCACGACGGATATGTGGGAGACCCGAGTTCGAATCTCGGCCCTGGAGAAATCTTTTCTCTCCAAAATAAAATTATTTAAACATTATAACAAATAATAAAAAAATAAAATAAATGATAAAAGTAAATTACTTTATTTTTTCTTGAATGATGATGGAGTATGGAGGTCAAAGAATTAATTCCTTAAATAGTGATAAACTATTCACTAGAAAAGGACGTTTCGACCCACTTCGCAGTAAGGGCAAAGTGGGTCAAAACTTACAAGTACGAAGGTGGATCTAAATATTGATAATAATACAACACTTAAGAAGACCTCCACCCGCACCATTTTCTCTCTTTATTTTTTTCCAATTAGTATTTTGAAGTACTATAAATTTTTATAATTGTTATGTGTAGCTAGGATGACTTTACGGTATTTTGCCATCTACAAATTCCTGAATTTGGGGGCTAATGATTTGTATTGGACAATTACAAAGGTTCATGGTTTAGAGTAGTAACTAAAATGTTTGATTGATGAAGTGAGAATGTACACGGAGGTTAGTACTTATTGGTATGTATTATATTTCGATATAGAAAAAGTATTTTCCGCTAAGCCAGCCACATCCGCGCAGGGCCTCCTTGGCGCTGCCTCGATGGAGTTGGGGTTGAATACGCCGTCTCGTGGTGTATTGTACTTGGACATTTTTATAGTATTATGTATCAAGTACTTGGATATCAATTTATTTGTCATCGAATGGAATTCTGATAATTGTTGCAATGCCTTTTGTGTTCTTAATTCTTTGGATAGAGGTTTTGACAGAGTCCGGGCTCTATCCTGAATCTTCATAAAGATTTCATTAGTACTATGTAGTTGGTTTCAATTAAAATTGGTTAAGAATAGTTTGTACGGCCATCAAGTAATTTGAATAAAATAGTCCCGGATAAAATAGTTGTTTTTAGTTTTCAGTCCTATGCAATTCCTGTATCCTAGTCTCTTGTTCAGGTGTGATTCGAAATATCGGATTCTCAAATGTTGGTATTGCTACGTTAAACCTGGGAGAATGATCCATGATTAATAGCAGAAGCAATCATAGGTTTCACTCATATTTATTTTCTGCCGTGGTTGCGAACTAACGATATTCTCAATGATTTGTTTGATAAATGAAGTAGTACCGAGTAATGACACGACTATATTTTATTTACTAAATTTTCTGACGTCAGAACACTCATGAAATACCACCAAGCTCGATATTTAAAGATCTTAATTTTTTATATTATATTTTTTATTCTTGGTAAATGCTAATTATTCAGAATTTTTACAACTGAACCTATTTTCTAGGCTGGAAATGTAGCATTGCTGGATTGAAGGTAACAGTCCATGGACCAAAAGCTATATTATACTTTTATATAAAGTTACAACATTTTTGTCACATTCGATGTCAGTATAATGCTTAGATTATTTGAAATAAACCTTCTAGAGATGAAATTATTTTATAGTATTTGTGAGGAACTGTAAGGTATAGTGAGGGAGCGAGGTAGCTCATTAGTAGAGCGCTGAGTTGTAGTTCCGAAGATCCCGGGTTCAAATCCGGCTGTGGCTGATAATTTATTTAATCTGTTTACAGACGGGAATGGTTCCTGTGGGAACTGTAGATCCTCTTTAAAAGGGGGAAAACTTTGCCGTTGAGGGTGTTCACGGACAAATAACCTCCCTGCACAACCGTTCTGAGCACGGTCTATCTACCACGTACTGAGCACAAGACCCCTAATGGGTTGTAATGGTACAGGTTTTTATTACTTATGACGTATTTATTACTTGTTCAGATGCTCTTATAAAAAAATGAGATACCTTTTATAAGTTTAGTTTTGTCAGTAAATCTAGTTATAATGTCGTATTTCGAAGTATATACACCCATCTTGGGATTCGAATTTCGTTTTAAAACCCAGCAACTTGAATAATTTTGGTTTTTATTCTTTTATGTTTTAAATGATAAAGCATTGGAGAACTGTCTGTATTTTTTGCTCACTTTGCCTCTGATTCCATGTCGCAATTACTTCAAGGAACAAAGATGGAAAAGGAAACAACAATTAAGACTTTTTATCGCCATCAGTGAGTTGTTCTGTGTTGCGTCCTTTGTTTTTGTTTTCTTAACGTAGGGCCGACCTGCCTCTTAAAGCTAACTGTATCTTTCCTGCCGATCTGTCTCCGTGTACTCCCACTCTGTTCCTCCTTATTACCTTTCTTGGTCTATCACAGTTAAACCGGAAGAGGGAAGTGGGATGGAGAAAGCTGATGACCCAATAATATGTAGCTAGTGTAGACAGGAGTATTAAGAATTAGAGACAACGTCTACAAAAAATAACCCTAATGTCATATGTAAGAGGAATTCGCTTCAGTCTAAATAGACTTCATAATTAGACCTAAGGTCGACAGGATCCCACAGATCCTCTGAGAAAGACACAGAGAAACCATATCGAACTCTTGTAGCACTATCAAGAGATCTCTCAGTGGAGACATCATTCAATAGGATGTTATTGAAATCGATAAGGATTATATTACTTTTTGAGAGTAAAGCCAAAGCGTAATGGAGTAATTAAGAAAATTTTAAAGCCAGTAAACCACATTAAATAGAATATAATAGGGTTATTCTGGGACCAAGTCCCATTGTTAGAATAACAAACATGTACATAAAAAGAAATATAATATATATCTGGCCAGAAGGCTACATAATAATACAAATCATGAAGTATTATAAGCAACAAAATCGGTTATTCAACACTGATTTATTCAATCAAATGACTGACCTGCTTAGAGAGCATCTTTTTGGGAGACCTGGTTAATGAAGGTTATTAAGGAGTCGTAAAAAATGGCAACGGATCATAAACTATTACAAAATTAATTAAGGCATTAAGGCTTTGATTTTATGATTCATTATTCAAGTAATAAAGATTATTTACACTTGTATCCGAAAGAAGCTTTGCCCTGTTCAAACGTTTTAAAACCAAAACTTTAAATAGATTCTAATTTTTATTACCGTTTTGATGAAAATGTACATTAAAAAAATCAGTAAATACCTTATGCCATCACGCGTGCTGTTATATTGAGTTGACCTATCAATTACTTGTGAGTATATGTGAATACTATAAGCTTAAATGTGTTAACTATAAACTTAAAACTGTTTTAATTGATAGCATAAAATATAAATATAACGGACCCAACAGATCATTTTCTGTTTAAACGTTTAGTAAGAGGACACATTAATTAAGAAAACATTATCTATCGGTATGAATTTCGATCCTAAACCATTCTCGAATCCACTTGAATATTTGAATACACAAAAAAATTCATCAAATTTGGTCCAACTGTTTTTTACACATATTTTAAGTGGCATGCACAGGAGCAGAAGAATTTTATGTATAAATATATGCTTAAAGAATATGTTTCACCTGTAATCTGAATATTGTATCTAATCTATCTGTCTTCATAATAACAAAATACACAAGACACCTAAACTCATTGTATAGAAGAAAGTAGGTAACGTTGTGGTTACATATATGTTTGTTTTTTCCACTCTCTTGTTTTATATTACTCTATAGAATTGCTATCAAATATGTATTTAAATTTAAAGGGTCTCATCTACCAACATTTTATCAGTCATTTACACTTACATTACATAAGTTTGCAATCATGCATTGTATTGCTTTAAATATTTATTACATAAGTTATAAACAGTGCTCTCAAAGTATGTTAATAATTACTTATGCATTACAGTTGTATCTAAATCTGGATTAACATATGCGTGTTATTCTAAAAGAGGAAACAGTAAACAATATGTGCTGATTGTGTAAACAGCTGTTATGATAATTTTTTGTTTATTGAGGTAGTCCCTGGATGTAACCGATTTATAATAATCTTTAAATATATATCTGAAAAATCAGTCATAAAGTCACAGACTGAATCAGCGGAAAGAGATTTTTTTTATACTTGATTTTTGGATTCTACACATTTTTGTTTTACTTGAATTGAGTTGTGGTGAGTGTGGAGGCTAATGATTTGTCCTGGTCGATTTAAAAAGGTTTATTGTTCAAAGTAATAACCAAAATGGGTGATTTGTGAAGAAATAATGTATAAAGAGTTATGCATAAGTATTAATGTACTCATCATCATCATCGTCTCTACAACCGTAAGAGTGTTTGCCAAGCTCTTGTTTTAACGAGTTTCTGGGAATCGTCATCCACCTATTCAGCAATTTAATATCTAAAAGCACCAAAATATGTTTATATAAATCATAAATCCGCGTCCGGTGCTGATGAACTCCTGAGAAGAATGTTCGGCCTGGTGATGGATGGACCAATCCAGACACGATTCGGAGTCCTTTTTTATCAGGAGCCGGGTTTCCACCGATTCAGAAGAATCGTCAGATTTTGGTGGAAAGGGAGGATTGATGATGACTCACAAACAAAAATACTATTATTTGTGTAAGTGTATGGAAAGAGAAAGAGAGAGAGGCCACGAATGAGATGGTTAGATTACGATTATGTATTTATTAACGAATATTTGTCATTAGATATTCAAATTGCTTGTTTACGGAATTATTATATAATTTTAGATATCGCTCCTTCAAATGAACGACATACAACAAGAACAACTCAAAAAATGGTATTCAGTAGCAATTGTATTGATTGAAGCTTTTTAATCCAGGAACGACAGATCTGATATTTTGAGTTATATCATATTTGAACTTAAGCGCACTGTTTATAACATAAATAATTATAAATTATTAATAATTTATTTAATAATAAGTTAAAATAAAAAAAGTTTCAAGGTTTTAATAGTTAATAAAATAATTTAAATAGCATATTTACAATAGGAATGCTTTACTTTACCATTACACAAACTTTAATTTGTTTAACTCACAAGGAAGTTTCAAGTACCTTTATTGAAAAAATAGCTTCTTTGAATTATATCTGTTGTTGTTTTGAGGAAGCGTTATATTAAGCACTTTTCGTTGTATGAGCTAAGAGGATTCTCTTTATTTATTTTTATTTCTCAACAAGGTTCCATATTATAAATTTTCTTATCTCGGTTTAAAATGTTTATTTTTTGTTATAACGATGTATATATTTATGTTAATACCTGTGTTGAAATTTTTTTGTGTGTTATGCCATTGTTCTTTTGAAGGAGCGAAATCAATAACATTTTTTCTTCCTAAATACAAAAAAGTATTTCAGCAAAGAAAACCTAGCCGGTGTTTTAAACCAGATTATTTTGTTATTGCACGATAGTCTAATTCAGAAATTTGTGAAAACTAATTTTATTGTTTATGTTTGGTTGATAAGACGATAACAAGTACATATCTTGTGCTATGTCATTTTCCACCGTTTGACCGCTAAAAAGGCAGTGACTGCTCCGCCTCAGTCATCCCAATCATTGGCTCCGAAGCAGGACTTTCCCACAGATGAAGGACGTTTATATAACATCCATTGTCTTAGCAAATTCCCATGTGGGATTTAACAGAAGTAAAAAGCAAATGGTCTGTCGGAGCATCTGTTTAGCATGTCAATACCCTCGACCTTGCTAGTTCAGGACTAACAGGTGTCAAGGTAACACCAGCAGAATATTTTGTATTATATCCCACACAGATCTTAAAGGTCTATATTGCCAAAAATATTTATACTCGTATATGTTCTCGTACAGATTCTAGAACTTTTTGTCCGGACTAGTAGTATCGGAATTCCAACGTATATTAAACATAACAGGTTTTGTATTCACTCCAGATATTTAACAGCGTGCAGGACATATAGCATTGGCAGGAAACCATTCAACAGTTCAACAGAGAAACCGGGAATACGGGATTGTGGATCGGGATTCAAGTGCGGGACGTTACCACCCGCATAGAAAGGTATGGATATTCCGTGTCACCCACTTCTCCCACAATAGCCCTTGTCTACCCGGAGGGTTATTATTGTGGAGTTTCTATGAGGGCAATGTCAGGGGAAAGTGCAATAGGCATTTTTATGACTTGTGCTAACAGGCATTTATAAATGGTGAAATCCCAACTTCACTAATATTATTTTCTTCCAGACAAACGTTTTTATGGCTTTTATTCTTCTGAAAAACAAATGATAATTATAAAAATAATGTGAGAAAGATGATTGCAATTGATGTTGGTAAGTATGTAAGTAGTAAGTATGGTATGTGATATTGAGGATACATATTAAGATTAGTCTATTCGTTTATTAGTCTGATGTTTTGACGGTTTTTTCTTGTTTTCATTTTTGCCATGGGATTATTTGGTATCTGTTCCTCAGGTTGTCACTTCGAGTTAAACCACAAGTTTTAAATGTTTATTCGTTTGATTTTTAATATTTTCCAAAAATACAAGGTATCGTTAAATTCCACATACTTTTAATTATCATGGTGTTTTCTTTTCCCTGTATATTTACTTGTATACTCTTACTTACAGATATTACTGTATCTAATCTTGCTTTATTAATTTTAGAATATAATAGCCGTTTCAGGCTACTACAACATTTACTAGTCAAACGCTCTAAGCTCCCAATTATTTACAATAGACTCATATACATGACAATCATTAGACCCATCTCGACTTAAGGAGTAGAGCTTTAAGGCTCCACTAAGCCATCGAATTCCTCTCGTATTCAATCCTTACAATCCAAAACCCTTCGTAAAATCCTCAATGCTCCTTACTTTGTTACGAACAAAGTAATCCATAATGACCTTAATGTCCCGTTTGTTGCTGATTTGCCCCGAATCCGTGACAAACTTTATTTTCATTCAAACCCAATTGTCTCAAATCTAGCTCTTCAATTCCTGATAATCCTCCGAGGCATCTGAAAAGGAGAAGGCCTCGTGACTTTTTAAGTTGAACTTTTTATTTGAGTACTACCACTGAGTAGTTTCTCTACTTGCCTTTATCTTGGGACATGATTTATCTTTCATTACATTTACTTGATGTAAATTTCAATAAATATATTTAAAAAAAATATATATATAATAGAGACAAAACAATTTTCTGGGTCCAGGTCCTTTCAGAATAACAAGGAAAATTAATACCAGAGAAAATATCTTGTCTAAAGACATAATTAAAGACACCCGTTAGTCGGAATGGTAACGGTAAAATAATTATATACACGAAACGAATAGAGAACTATACACGAGGTTATTTATACACGACAAAGGACATTATTTAATTAAAAGAAATACAATATCCTAATATCTATAAAGCATATCAAATAAATAAACCGAAGCAATATTATATAAAATACAATGTTTGTATTATTTCATTGGGGGTAAATCTGTTTCATGTTCTTAGATATCCCTAATCACTTCAGCAAACCTTTGTTCATTTCATATCAATTAGAATGTGGAAAGGCGGGCTTTTAATGGAAAAAAAGAGGAATGAAAAAAATATTGTTTATAGCTATTATTTATATTTCCCAAAAAAAAAAGCTATTTCCTTCTATTGGAATTCATATAAGTACGCAGAATTAAAAATTACTTGAAATAACAAAATACTTTGTCTGTTTCGATGAGAATGTGACTTGCCATAAACATTAAGGTAACGATTTTATATATTGGAATAAAAATAAAATCAAATTCAAATAAAATGTTTACATTATAATTATATATATGTAATAATTATATTTATACATTTTCGTATAGTTTTACTTATAATATTTTAAGGACATCATTTAATTAATTAATTTTGCATAACAAATGAATATTAAAAACATAAAAATACATATTAAAAAAATATATAAATTTAAATCATGAATTTTTAGAATAAAGCTTAGAATAAAAGGTACATAATAATAAGTAATTAATAATAAGGTATAAAAACCTTGCAATAACTAAGGGAAACTCAAGGATATGTTAAAATTGTATAAACAGCCGTAATTGTTTACAAATTAAATTTTTGAAGGATCAGAAAAAGAATTCTAAATTAAAAAAAAAATATTTTAATACCAATTTCTATATTTGAGTAGTAATCTTTGTCAGGCGCCAGCTACGAGTTATTTTGGGACATACCATTCTGCTTTGTCTCATCTCCTTACATTCTGACATAAGTATTCAATCACATTCATGCTTATTAATTGAATTAAAAGTAGTTAACCGATTAATTACTTTTTATAAATTTCATTTATTAGCTCCACAGATTTTAGATCTCCTAACCTAGTGATTCATGTTTGACGAAGGTCAGGAGGATGTAGTCTTTTGTTTCTATTTTAATTATATCCAAAATATTTATAAAAGAACCATATAACCGTTTACATCTTCCATTGAGACGTTCCTGCTCTCCATCTCATCAGCAGACAACCAACCAATTTTTTAATTGTAATTTAATGAAATTTAAAAATATAAAAATGTGTTTGACGTAGGACGATGATGAGAGCCCTCTAGATACGTTACTAGTAATCTTTGAAAGGATTTTGGGGTCTGTGTGTGACAATGTGACATTAAAAAAAAACGCAGAGTCATTTAGTCTATAGAGAACACTATATTAAGTATTTTATAATTTCTGGACGCCTGAGATGGGGTAGGGCATATTGCAAGAGAGAGTGAAATCCATATAAGACTCTTTGATGATAAGATTTTTGGACCCAGGTGAATGTGTAGACGGTGGTGGTTGGATGTTGTGGCTGCAGATGCAAAGAAAATGCAGGGGAATTTGAAATTAGAGTGCAGCAGCACAAAACATAGAAGGCTGGAGGCTCAAACTAAGGAAGATCTAGGCTCTTCACGAGTTGTATTGCCGGAGAAGACCAATGAGAAGACCTGGTCTTTGGCAGTATCATCAATATACAAAATTTGTATTAGTTTTTACTCTACTTCTTATCTATTTATTATTCTTTTGTTTTACATTTCCAACTGCTTCCAGAAAGAACAAGTGGGTTTGTCTTGATTACCGGAATGTTGTGTATTTCTTGTGAATATATGATTTTACAGCGGAAATGTTTATGTCGTTGTGTATAGTGTGATCCGAAATAAACAAAGAACCATTAACAATTTTTCTTAGAATTTTAGATTTCGTTGTTTGTATCTTGTTTACATGGACTTGTTTTGCTAAACCCGAAAGTTATTTCCATAAATCCAAATAAGTCATATTACAGTGTCATACATATGTCTTTTGTTTCGTAATTCAAGTGAAAATCAGTGTCCAGATGATGTGATTGTCGTTTGTCAGTTCTTGACTTCTTATCTGTATAGTTTATACCAGTATAGTTAATTGTTGGATTAGTTTGTTCTTGACTTATTATTGGATAATAAAAGCTATCCCAGATAAGAAGTCAAGAACTGACAAACAACAATCACATCATCTGGACACTGATTTTCACTTGAATTACGAAACAAAAGACATATGTATGACTTATTTGGACTTATGGAAATAACTTTGGGGGTTAGCAAAACAAGTCCATGTAAACAAGATACATACAACGAAATCTAAAATTCTAAGAAAAATTGTTAATGGTTCTTTGTTTATTTCGGATCACACTAAACACAACGACATGAACATTCCCGCGGTAAAATCATATATTCACAACAAATACACAACATGGGATCAGTGAAAAGAAAAGATATGACCACGACCGAGAAGCGTGCTCAAATGATATAGCAGACTAGCGATCTGGAAGACCCGGGTTCGAGTCCCGATCCTGGACATACTTATTCTTTTCAAATAAATATACTGAAATAAGTTTGTGAGAAAGATAATAGTTTCACCTATTCAAAAATAGTTTCACCTATTTTTGCGTGTTTTCTTGACTGCACCCCCAACTATCAACATCCTATTGAAATAAGTTTGAATGACTAGAAATCTTAATGTTATATTTTTTCTATTCCCATTATAAGAGTATTCTGCTTAGCTAATTATCATAGAAATTCTTTTCGTTCAGTAAGACAAAGTCCACATTTAAATACATGGTTGAAAATGTGTTATAATTTTTAATTGTATAAAAAAATGAAATGCTTTAACAATGTTAGGCATTAAAAATAAAAATGAAATGTATTAAAAAAAGAAATGCTTTAGAAGTGTTTTGTTCATAAATAAATAATTATTTGTTTTTCTGATGAACGGAGTATCTCCTGATTCCTGCTGAACATTGAAATGCAATCTTTAGAGACCCACTAATGAGAACCAACACCGAAGCAACGGATTCCCGTAGCTTCTTCTTCGTTTCCCAGGACCTCTTCCACCAAATTAAGGATAGGTCAGTCGGAGGAAATCAATAGTGACAGAGGAAGTTGTCCAAGAGTTCCTGTGAGCTGCAAAGGCTCTTACGGTACCGTCGCACTCACTGAAGGTACTTCATTGCTCCTTTGTGCTAGAGCTATCTCCGCGGCACACTTTCTAGTTCTCTTTACTCCGCTTTGTCTCTTCGTGTTCGATTTGTGTTCAGTTCTTCATGCTTAAAAGATGCACTACCTATCTTCTGCCATTAACAGAAATAGAACTCCGACTGATAATTTTTAAGAATGTTACAAAAAAACACTAATAAATAAGCTATGGATAAAAATAATATTAAGAAGTCGTTCTAATAAGGGAGAAAGAGGAACTGTTTATACATTAGAAAGCTGCTATATATTAAGTTGTTGCAGAAGCAAAGTACTTATCGTAAAAATGGTTTTCGTAAAAAAATTAATAATTAAATAAGGTAAATATATTTTGCCTCAATTTTGCTTTCTTCCTTCCATACATAGAGTTTAGACATTGTTTGTATTTTTGTTATTATGAAGATAGAATACGAGTAAATACTGTATTCCGATTACAGGCGAAATATATTGTTTATAAATAGTATTTGTATTAGTTATTTGTATACATTGTAATTTATCTTGAATAATAATAATTGACCTTATATATTTGTGTGGAAAAAAATGGTCCTGGTGAAGGTTAACAAAATTAAAAAAAAAAAAAACCATCATTTGTTTTCACATTGTAATTTATGATTGGTCAATAACCAGGTACAAATAAACCTATTGATAACTGAAATTTGATTAGTTTTACCAGTGGCAGCCTAATAAATCTGAAATTGTTTTTTAAATTATTGTTCTGTCCTCATAGTAACAAAACACAGACTCAACGTTATAAGTATCAAGTAAAAGTATCAGTATCACTTGTATTTAGATACAGGAAAATCCCTAGTTATATCTATACCCATCCCTAGTTCGAATCCCGGCCAGGGCAAATCTTTTCGCTTCAAAACAAAAATATTTAAAAATAATATATATTTTTTAGTTTAATAGCTTCGTTTTGAAGCGAAAAGATTTTCCCTGGCCGGGATTCGAACTAGGGATGGGTATAGATATAACTAGGGATTTTCCTGTATCTAAATACAAGTGATACTGATACTTTTACTTGATACTTATGTAGTTGAATACAGATATTCCGACTCTTACTCTTCTAATACGCTACACAGAAGCTTTTCTTGGGGCATTAGTTTTTGTTATAATTTTTAAAGGAAAAACCGTTATTCCCCGAAACAGTAACCTGCACAAGGCATCAAATGATTAAAATCTTGTTTTTTATTGGTTAATTATTTTTTGAAAGCTATGGAATTGAACAATAACAAATACATTTGAACCCTACCTCAAACTTTTGCTATTCACGTTCCAAGACACGTACAATTTGAGTTGTAATACAAAATTTGTCTGTCCGCCGCCGCACGCTATACTCTTTAAATCGCTATAGCTGTTTTTTTTGCACCCGATTTCAATCATTTATTAATTGGCTTTACTTTATGGTATAGATATATCCATTAACGAACCCATATTTGCCCGGACATAGGTCGAGGTTTTTTTGCAAAAGTTGCTCGAGAAAAATCATATATTAATTAGGAGGCGATCTCGGAAAATGTTATTTCAACCACCCTTTACTGTTAACTAATTTCATAGTTTATTATAGTTTCTACATATGTGATAAGTGACTAATTACAGATTATATTGATAATAAATGAAAACTGTTTCACTATTACTTTTACTTATTTATTTATTAATACTAAGGGGATATGCGGCGAAATTGTCTTTCGCCGATAATCAAATCAGAGGAGCTTAAATCAGTAGTTGACTATTGCTTGTTATTTATTTATTTATTATTAAAAGGGCCGTGATTAATAATAGATAGTAATTTTTTTTAAATCCGTGAGACTATGTAATTTTATTTCCAAAATGAGCTTGGTTTGTTTTGGCGGTAGGGATGGTTGTATCAATCTGACCGTATCTGATACTTGTATCAATTGATACAAAATTATCAGGTACATTTCGACTGTATCTTATACTTGTATCAACTATTTTTTAGTATCAGATACAAAGTATCAGATTGATACAACCTTACCCATCCCTAATTCGAACCCCGGTCGCCTGCTTCTCAGTTGCAGTGATCAAAACCACTGAGCTAGCAGGGGTCGCATCCAAGTCGGACAAGTCAGTTCTCTTCACCGATCCTGTATAATACACGGGGATCGTTGAAGAAAAGGGATTTGTCCGACTTGGGTGCGACCCCTGGTAGTTCAGTGGTTTAGAGCGCTTCAACGATGATGCAGACGACTCGGGTTCGGCCAGGGCAAATCTTTTCTCTTCAAAACAAAAATATTTAAAAAATATATATATTTTCCTTTCTCGCTCTATAACCATAATTATCCAATTAAAAGTTGAACTAGTCTAAATTTTTTTTAAAGAATTCCTATCTAACAATAATAACAATGTAAACTATTTGAACATTAACGTCTGATGTTAAAAAACACACAATTAATTTGAATTGATTAACTATCGTTCGTATTCTGCGGCACGAGCGGTCATGACGTAAATGTTTTTGGTTTCAAAAAACGAAAACATTTAGCGTTTCTAGTTCTTGGATAAACTAAAAAAAATGTTTTATAGATCTTCCACGTATCTGTTTTTACGAATAAATTTATTTTTCTGTACACTCGAGCTATTAGTTAAGGTTAAAACTGCAGAATAAATTTTCAATTGTTTTTTTTTTTTATAATCAAATAACGCTTCTCTGAATTCCTAAGTTGGTTCTTATGACAATTAATGCAATAATTGATATGTCTTATAAATCTAGTTAAATAAAAAATATTAAAATTTCAGTTTTTAAAACTAATAAATATTATTGGGAGCGGAGTAGCTCTGTGGTAAAGCACTGAGTTTAGTGTTGAAGATCCCTGGTTCAATTCTCTTCTCACCCAGCCTCCATAAAGTTGGTACCCTTAAACGGGGGAAAGTATGGCGTTTCAGTGCGATCAGTTAACATATAAACAGTTCAGTCTCTACCATGTACTGAACCCAAGACACTTTAAAATAAAAAAAAGTGAAAAATACATATGTTTTTGTGTAGAATCCACTGTGGCATTAAAATTTTGAATATTAAAAAGAAAAGAAAAAATGTAATGTATGATATTTTTGTATTTCACGCAATAAAATACTGGTCGGTTATTTTCATAATATTTCGCCTATCTCTTGTTACAATACAAATACAAACTTCAATAATGCAACAGAAATAGTTCTAAAGATGTGTAATTAATACTTAGTTAATACAAATAATGTTGTACATAAATAAATAATTTTATATTTATATACAATTAATTAATAACAATAAGTTTCCACTTTAATAGTTTGCAATGTCAACATTTAATAGGTTATTCCGGTTGCATACACGTCCTATGTGATCATTGGATGCTTGAGCCAAGGCTGCATCAATAAAGTGCAGTTGCATACGGCGATGTAAAATGTCGCATCTATATATTTATCTCTCAATTAATTTATGAAATGCTTCTTATTAATATTGCTAAAGGAATAGCTATGGTAATAAAATAAATGGTTTGTTTATCTCATTCCAATTGAATTAACACAATTAATATAGTATTCTCACTTTTTTAAATTTAAAATTCAACATTGAACCGATTCACTAAAGAGTACCGATTTTTTTTCAGTTAGCAAGTTTTTTTATCGAACCATGAACTTTTATTTTGAATTTATGGTTAGAAAAAAAATTATTATTAAATTATCAGTAACAGTAGCCAATTAAGTAAGATAAACCCATTTCCATTTATTTTAGGTAGCCATCTTACTGAGAAATGTGTTTTTTTATAATTTAATAATGAAAATATAAAAGCAGTTATTGAAATAACGTTTACATATATTTACGGGCATGAATATATTGTAGAGTTTAATTAAATATAACCGGTGATATATAAAATACCGATATATGTAAAAACAAAGTTTAAGAGGAAGTGAACTTCCTACATACACATGATAAGATAAACAGGAAATGATAGATAAAGCCGAGCTAATGATTTCTACGTAAAGAATGATATTGAGTATCGATTGTAAGAAAGATCGATTTTTAGATGCAGATGCATCTCTCGGTCTAAGTTAGCGAAAAAACTGCCCTTCATCGCAGATTACATCCAAGTAGTGCGAACTACGGAGTAGCGTTCAATAGAAGTTCATTCCGTTATACTATTTACTTCAAGTGATGTATAATGATTTTATTAGAATTATATTGTATTTGTAATATATACGATATTATTAATTAAGAAAAATATTAAAAAAAAAAAATAGATACTAGAACTCTTTGAAATACTTCAATTGAATCCTTGAAGTAATGAAGCGAGAGTGACAATTGAAGATTATAAGTAGTTAGCATAATTTATCTAAAATTTTTAAAGTATTTTTATTAAAAGCAGGTTTAATTTTATAATTATTGTTCCGATCTTGCCGTTATATCTGCAGCCCCGATGAATAAGTGGTTATGAGGAATTTTTTCGAGAGTTAACTGTATTGAAGGAATTCGAATTGTGTCATTCATGCAGTTTTCTGCTTGAAATGGAGTTGTAATACAAGCAATAACTCCATTTCAAGCCAATGCTTGGCATATCCCCTTATTCACTATTAAAATAACATGATTCCGCTTCTCTAAGTGCTAGAAACTAGTTTTTGAGGAAATTCGACTTAACCACCCGAGTAGACATGTTGCCTAACCCATAACTCATTATTATGAAATAAAAAAGAATAGTATTAAATAATGACTTTAATATTTGAACAAAACCAACAAGTGATAAGGTTATAATGAGTTAAGTGACTGAATAAAAAACTATCATTGGTGGAAACTTCTGGCCAGGTGTTGTCAGTAGTTGTCATGGAAACATAGAGTGTGGACTATTATAGTTTAGGGATATGACGTTTTTCAATCTTCTTAATTATATGGTAATCTTTACAACAATTCATGTGATATATTATATGTCTGAGATTAACGATTTATTGAAAACTCCCTTTGGTTGCATGTAGGCCTGAATGTTAGTTTTTTGAATGTGCACCAATATAAACTTTTACTTTCTTTTAAACGATAGATGCAGGTGGGAAAGAAGTACTAGGATCTCCAGAAGACATGTTTTGTATTCCATAAGTAATGTTCGAAATTCGTACCACAGTTTATTAATGTACAGGGTTATTAATAAGTTCATTAATGTACAGGGTTGTTAATAAGTTCATTATTGTACAGGTTTGTTTATGACTTTACAAAACAACGTGAAAGAAACTGAATATATTTAACACCTTCCCTGAATCTATCTCACCATTTCTGGATACAATATTGAAAAGAAAGTCGGACGATCGAAATGTATTAAAATTCTATTTCCTAGATAAGAATTGGTGATTTTGAGGTCAAACGTGATAGAACTAAGGAATAGTAACATAGCGGAAATCAGCGCTCCGTTTTCATTACTATTATTAACATTGTTTTGGTTCGTGTTATACAGTTCGTGTTTTGGTTCGCTTAGGAATGAGCGAATGAAAAAGTTCTATGGATGCAGAACTTCATGTTTGCAAATTTAGTATTTTTAATAACATTTTTGGTTTAGTATAACCATTTATGAGCTATAGGCTTGTAAACTGTGCATATCGTACTTTCAAAAGAAACTTATAAACTTTGATTATTTTTTTTTAAAGATTCTTACTCAACTTAATTGTTGAACCAAATTTAGTCTTAGAAGTGCATTCCATTCATAATTAAAAAAAAAAAAACCTGTACCATTACAACCCGTGAACGGGTCCCGGGTTCAGTACATGGTAGAGATTGTACTGTTTCATGGACAACGGTTCTGCAAGGAGGTGACTTGTCCTAGGTCAGGCTCAACCGACAGATTTCCCCCCTTATTTTGGGTACCCTATTTTGATAATATTTTATAGAGGCTGATCTAGGACAGGAGGGTTCTATACCCTTTATTATCCATCTCCGGCTGCAAACAGACTAAATAAAAGGCATGGCAACTCAGTACTCTACCACTGAGCCACTCCGCTCCCTCCATGCATAATTTAATGTCCATTAATTTAGGTAATAGTGGTATGTCTAAGATTATGTATTAGGTAAGACTAAAAAATGTTCTGTGAGATAAACCAAAAACTGAAAAAAACAACAAATTACCTGGGCTTTTTTCTCCTAAAAATTCATTTCATGTAAGAAGCTACCACAGCTGGATAAGGACTTTCTTTGACAAAATAAGTCGTTAAGTGTAAAAAGCAGATTTTATTTTATTTTATTTTATTTTATTTAATTCAATGATATTTACAACTATAATGGTATTATATCAAGTAAATGTGCAAAAATGTAGAATATGACATGAAAACACTTGTGGAGAAACTACCCATCGATAGCACTCCAATAAAGTTCTATAGTAGATGATCTCGAGGCCATCTTCTTTTCAGACGCCTCGGAGGGTTATCAGGAATAGTATGGGAAGCAAGCTGAGAGATTAGCGGATTCAAGTGCGTATGGAGCTTGTTATGGAAGGATAGGTATCTAGTTTGGGCCAAATCAGTAACATATGGGATATTAAGATCATGATGGATGAGTTTGTTTGTGACATAATAAGGAGCATTGAGGATTTTACGAAGGATTTTGGATTGCAAGGATTGGATACGAGATGAATTGGATGGTTTAGTAGAGCCCCAAAGCAAAAAGCAGATAAATCCAAAATTTTAAAAATTGACTTTTCCACATTTTTCGCTTGTTTAGTTAAACAATATTGAATAACACGACATTTCGCTGCCTTATTTCTCATGGTTTTAGTCTTGTTTTGAACCTGAATAAAAATTGCTTAACTAAACCAACAAAATATGCGAAAAAGTCAATATTTGGATCTTTGCAGATATCTGCTTTTGATCCTGAAATCCTTATTTAGTAAACTAAAGCCTTTATCCAGCTTTGATTCCAAGGATGCGTTTCTTTTTCGTTTTGTTTTTAAGAGTTAAGGTCCTTTATGCAATAAAGCTATAAATTACCCAATCATGATTTAACACTACAATGGTTATTGCAAAAGGCAAACACTTTTAAGTTCATATTTTATGTTAAAGTCCTGAGTAACATTAGCAAAATTACTTTACGCACAGATCTTAATTTTTCAAAAATTATAAAATAAGGATCGTCCTAACACACTCATACAATAAACTTATCTGATAAAACTCGCAGAAGACTGTAAAGGATGGTCAGCTTTGGTTTAATGGTTAGAATACCAATCTACAATGCAAAATATCGCTTGTGCGATCCCAAATACTCTTAAAAAATCCCTATCCTAATCATACAATACATGGATAAGTAAAACTTAAGACCCACTGTAGTTTAGTCTGATTAGCCATAACACCATAAAGTAAAGCATAAGACTGAAAAGGGACTGGGTGTGGGTTTTATTTGACTAAATACTCAATATCATGTTTGAATCAAGCAACTTCACTTGTTTTCGAGATTTTTGACAGATGTGAATACAATAATTAAACTAAAAATGTTTACAAAGGAACAGAACTAAAGATTTATATAAACTTATATCCTCTTATCTGTATTTCTGATAATAGTACTCATTTATTCATTAATATAACGTAGGACTCCCTGTATTGCAACTTCCGATTAGCCATAGCAGCATACATTAACGTTGAATGAATAAACCTTCTCATACCAATAACCTAAAACATATATTAAACTCAATTGTTTAATAAAAAAAATCACTAAACAAAGGAAATATTAGCGTTCCTATGTACGTCTTTGATATTCCTTTATGTCTAAGAAACTTTTTAAGTTTGTCACTAAAATTCGTTAACGTGACGCATCATTCATTATCATTTTGTTTACAGAAACATTGGTGTCGTCATTTGTTTGTACAATGTAGTGTACAAGGAATTAATTTAGCTGTATTAATATTAATCTGAAATACAAGAAATAATCTAGTTGTGTAATAGCCTACAACGTAATTTCCTGACCTTCGCATGGGAGATCCTGGTGAATCTTTTCTTTATCATTCATAACTTTTATCTAATATAGAAGGAACCTTTTGTTTGTTTTTTTAATTGGAAATATGGAAAGTATTCCATTTTCTGAAATGGATTATCAATTCTATGATTGATATCATGATGTTGTATTTTATTTGCAGTTATATTTAAATACACTGTTTCGTGCAGTGGCCAACTTCGACTATTCGCTAAAATTCATTCTAAACCCTGGGGAAAAAAATAATATATGGTAATATGCCAGTAATCTAAAGTAATACATGTTATGACAAAGGATTGATTAGAAACAAATAATAATAATAAATAATACGCTTTAGATTGTGTATAAACTGTATTATTTTAAAGATGTATTGCTCCTTCAAAAGAACAACATAACTAAAAAATTGCCATTTTCGAGTTATGCCTTCAGCAGAAATTGTAATGGTTTTGAATTGAGGAACAACAGCTTTTATAAAATTTTTAATGGTTAATTAAATAATTTCAATACCATCATTATAATAGGAATGCTTTGCTCTATTGCAATATCCACATTTTTTTACTCACATGGAAAATTAAAATACCTCTATTGAAAAATAATGTTTTTTGAGTTATGACGTGTTTTTTTTGAAGTAGCGACATCTTAACTTATATTGAGGTAAACAATAACTATCGTCAATAACCTTCTCTTATCCCACATCAATAAGGTATTAATGTATTTTAATCTATATCTCAGGGATGCACTGTCTCATATTTCATTGATTATAAATATTTCTTGCATAAAATCTTGAAACAGTCATCAGGACCAGGAGACTGAGTTTCTACGGCCACATGAACAATAAGAGGCTGAACGAAAAAATTGTCGACAGAATCTTAAGTTATAAGAGTATAGGTGGATATGTAAAACAAATAAAAGAGGAGCTGGATAGGTTAAAAATCAAGGATAAGGACTGCTTGGATAGAGAGCTTTTCAGAAAAACACTAAAAGAAGTTGGGGTTCTTGCAAGAAGGAAGGAGAGACGAGGGAGAAAATGGACTAATGAAGAGCGAGAGGAACAGTCCAGGATGATGAGAGAGTATTGGAGTAGAAGGCAGAGAGTGTGAAGAAGATTATTAAGTGATATTCGCGTGATCCTTGCTGGCTGATTCGTGTAAAAAAAAAAAAAAAATCTAGCAGGAACATAATGCAATAATATTTTAATTTGCAAAATAATAAACAAGAGATAACATAGAAAGAAAATAGTGAAGACTAAGTACGGGCAGATAAAAGTCACAGAAGAACTCAAATATTTAGGAGAGATCAGAAGTAGAAATGGATCAGATTGGCCTAAAAACTGTCTCAAATTAGAAAAACTATAGTTCAATAATACATAATCTGTTCACCGATACATAATTGACTACAATGCTGAAGTAATGCCAGTGATTTAATATGACACGGAAACAGTAAATCTCTCAAACCTGAGAAAGCTATTGAAGATCGAAAGGGGAATATTAAGAAGACTTTGCGGCCCAAGAATATCAGAGAGAGAGGACAGCTCGAGATCGAATAAAGAAATACACGAAAGGACAGAGAACTTGGAGACAACTATGAGGAAAATACGAATAAGTTTCAAAGGGCATACAGTCAGGATGGATCCTACAATGTTGAACATTCAATACGATGTACAAACTGAAAAGCCAGAGTGGATATGCTATAGGCAGATGAAAGAACTTAAAAGACTTGGAATTACAGATGAGGACTTCCTGGACAGAGAGAGATCGACTCAAAAACATCAGTGCTATTGTGGAAGAGAGAACAAGGAATACTATCTGTGTGGTCCTTTGTAAGCCAGTTCGCAAAAAACACAGTTAAATGAAAAGAAACAAAAATAAATAATAATGAAAAAACGGGGCAATTATTGATGGGAATTCATGGACCATTGTACTAAGTTTATTTGTACAATATTTTAAGAATCACCATTTCAGGGTTCGAGTCGGCTGTGAAACATCCTGAGATTATAAACAAATGATTGGTGTCTCTCAGGATTGAGGACTAAGCCCAACTCTATTCTCACTTGCAATAAATGATCTTGGGCTCAATTCACTAAAAACTTTAAAAAGATTACTATTTCCAGATGATCTAAAGATTTTTTGTAGGCCCGATAATATAAAATAAATTACGAGAAGCCGTCGAAAGAATTAATATTGGGTTATATCTATAGATCTAAAAGTTTCCCTTGAAAAAAAAAACTGTATGTATCTAAGAGGAACACTATTATGTTTCATCATTATTAAATTATTTTTTTAAACCGATTTCATTACGATTTAAAATTGACGATGCTTGTTACTTCTTCAACAATTACATGATTTATTGCATGGTGTGCGCGTTGGATAATATCATTAGCAGAGGTGACCACCACTAAAGTGTAAAAGTATATATAAGGAAATTCCACTACATAATAAAATGATAAGTTCTCACGTAGTAAAGAATATGAGAAGAGTATAAGCAAAACCTTCACCCTTCTTCGTGAATGAAAGTGAAGCCAGATGTGCCATGTTACATAACTTGCTAAATTGGCTTCCTCCATGTTGAGAAATCTGCCTTCTAGTTTATTCGCACGATCTATTAGCCTTCATATCCTTTTCAATTCAGGTCTTTATCTTCAAGAGTCGAGCTGTCTTCTTAATGCCCCTCTTGTCGAAAGAGGAACCACGGATCACACATCACTTCATCCGAAAGAAAACAATTCTTTCAAAAGAATAAGTATTACGTCGTTGGCATTTTCGCTTTCTTCTGTGGCAAATATTTCTTTCGTACTTTCGAAAAACTTTTGAAGGAATACCCCTCTCTCGACTTGGATCATAATTTCATAATCTGGGAAAATATTACAGAAAATTGGAACAAGACGCAAGTTTTTAAATACTGCTCAAAATATAAATAACGTGCCATATCTAAAACAGGATTTTGATTGAATATTTTCAATTATTATTTATTATCTAGTGGATTTCAGTAATTAAATTCATGTTAAAATAGTAACCGAATTCTCCTTAAAAATTTTTTTTTTTTTTTTTGCAATACAAAACATACTTACTTTAAATTATGTTACATAATTTTTTTAAATTACCATTAAAATAATCTGTGCTACTATACTTCCGAAACTTCCTATATAACTATACAAGTTACCTAAAAGTATCCAGATCTTTGTTTATGTCTCTTTTTTTTACATATTATTGTCATTTCTGTGACTTTTTAAATTTTCCATGATGTGTTGGAAAATAAATAAATGAACGCTGTAGATTGTCTAGCGTTTGCAGATGACTTGGCGTTAATTACTGACTCACTGGAAAATGCTCAAGAATAAATCAGAGAATTACAAAAACAAGCAGCTAAAGTAGGACTACAAATATCATTTGAAAAAACAAAGTTCATGACAAATATCAGTGATGCCCCACAAAATATGACAATTCATGACATCACAATATGTAAAACCAATTTCTTTAAATACTTAGGAGAGTGGATTACGAATGACACAAAGGAAATAACCGCCATAGAAACTAGAGTGCACAAAATGGAACGGATGTTTCACATGACAAAAAATATATACAACAAAAAATCCTTTTCCTGGAACACGAAATTGAGACACTACCAAACAGTGGTTAGACCTGAAACTCTGTATATGGCAGAAACACTTAAACTATCGTGAACGGGACATCTCGAAAACTAGAGAAGGTTGAAAGAAGAATTTTGAGAAAAATACTGGGAGCTAAACGAAATAATAATGCAGAATACAGGTTAAGACCAAACAGAGAGCTATATTTGAAAATTGAAAAACTAACTGACGTAATGAGGAAAAGAAGGCTGCAATTTTTCGGCCACATCTACAGACTGGATTCTAACAGACTAACCAAGCGCATCTTCAACCTTCTGAACAGTTACAAATCTAAACCCACATGGTTCATTGAAATTGAGAAAGACATGAAAAATGTTGGAATTAAAACAGATACAATAAAAAACAGAACACCTTTTAGAGGAGCAGTTGAAAGGGCACGGTTTCGGGAGAGGAAGAACCCAACAACTAGAAGAAAGTGGATTCCAGAAGAGAAAGGATGAGCACTCTCGAAGGATGAAGGAAATTTGGAAGCAAAGGAAATCGAACACAATGAAAAGTAACCAATGTTGATTCATCGTACCCTTCAAATGTGTTATTCAGGAAAAAAAAAAAAGAACAACTACAAGAGTTGTGGGTTGAACGTCTTGGGGTGGAGGTGCGGTCTCAGGTTATGAGCCTATTTGGGCGGTTATTTGTTAGGATGTATTGCACTCCTTCTTTGAGATGTGATTGATCTTACTCTTTTTTGTGTCTTTATAATGCCTGAATAGGCGAAACGTCGACTGGTAATTGTTTATTTTTACTCCAGATTTGAAACATAAGGCTTTGCTTGTGGTTTTTTCCATTTGCATTCTAATAAATGTTAATGTTTCGTTTTGAGTTTTGGCTCTATTTTATTGATAGTGCACTAAATGTTATCTATTTTTTTAAATTTTACTTTATTATAAAATAAATCTCTACGCAAAGCTTCGTGTCTAGCAGTAAAAATTGACAACGACGAAGTATCTTCCAAACATTATGTACGTTATCTGGGACTATACTTGGACAAAAGACTTACATGGAACGTACATACAAAATTAAAAAGACAAGAACTGAGTAGACGGTAGAAACAACTATCACATCTACTGGACTACAGATCTTCACTTGACTTACGGAACAAAAGACTTATCTATAATAGTATACTAAAACCTATTTGGACATATGGAGCAGAACTTTGGGGTTCAGCAAAAAAAGTCCAAATACACAAGTTACAAACAACACAGTCCAAAATTCTCAGAAAAATTGTTAATGCACCATGGTATATTTCGAATCACACCCACATCATACACAACAACATGAACATTCCCACTATAAAATCATATATTCATAACAAATACATGACATTCCACTCATCGACACATCACCCAAACCCACTCGTTCTTCCGCTTTCCTACTCCCTGTTACCTGGACTTGATAGGACAAGATTAAAAAGACATGGTCCAAGAGACCTACTCACCTATTGATATTTTTACTCCATCATCTTATAGAAGATCATGTAGAAAAGCAAAGTGAAAAACTCTAGGATCAAATTTGCTGAATGCGCAATTGCGCTGGTGCAAATGAAAATTAAATAATAAATAAAAAATCCAGTTCAACGGAGAATAATATTGTTTTGAAAGATTACTTTCGTTATTGATAGTTAAAGAAGGACATGTCTAGTTTTCCTCTGCTACTGTAAATCTGCTACTTCTTTTTTTTTTCGGACTGTAGCAGATTTCCAAAGCGTTACAGGTTTGTAAACTAGTTTCTCTCTGAAGTGATGTAAATAAGAAAGATACAATACTATTGAAACGTCACGGGCAGATATCCTAGAAGGACAATGTCAACGCTTGATTAAACAATTTGTTTTTTCTTTGTCCAGTCTCTGCCTTTTTAGACAATCCGTATAAGAAATTCCTTATTTTGTAAGATGTTTTTCCTTTGGGAGAAAACCGCTATTGTTGGAAAAGACAAAGAAAGGAAAATATATTCATGGACGAGTCTAGGATATAGGCAACGGAGAGAAGACAATTGTAATTTAGCCGCACCGTATTTCACTCACACCTTTTCGATAGAAGTATTCTAAAGTATCATATTCTAATAAGTATATTTCGAAATAAATATCATCATCTCTATATTAGACGGATTGTTCGTGGCACATCGCTCGGGAGGGCACGTACCACCACCATCCGGGAGTAGCTTCGGCTCCCCTCGGTGGCCGAGTACATAGGTCGGAGGTACATCAAATTTTATGATGGGCTGAAGGCCTGTGCGAACCCCCTACTTAGGTACATAAAACCTAGGGTAATAACCCTGTAAAACCCTATGGCAGGGTAGTGTCCCCTTGGTCGATGTGCTCTCGTTGATCCAGGGATGGGGTGGGGACTCTCTTGTCCTTAACCTTTCTTCTTTTCATTTCCTCCCTTCTCTTCATTTTTCTATCCTTTCTTTATCTTCTTCACTTCCTTTCCTAATCCTGTAAGCGATCCCTCCCTGTTTTGAATTGTCAGCGGCCTTGTGCCGGTTTGAGAATAAACTAGACTTAGCTTAATGTTTGCCTTAACATACAAGGCAATAAAAGGCTTTTAGTTTATAGAGGAGCATTGCATCTATTTATTATATTCGTAATTTTTATGTATTGTAAATAAATCTTGGAGGAATAATACAAAAAAAACCATCTCTACAGAGTTGTTCAGATATTGTGTTATAATATTTACTTGTTGTATTGTCTGAATTAAAGTCAAAATAATAAAAAAAGTAGAAAACAATTTTTTTTGGCTTAACCTAAAAATAAATTTTGCCTGGTATTTATTTTTCCGTAATTTAAGCTAAGTTTGCATCATATCAACATTTTAACTTAGTCTGTAAAGCATTCTTAAGATATTTTATATAATATTTTAAATAAATAATATTTATTTTACACTTCTATTTACAATCTTCGTTTAATATAACAAGAGAAAGAAAAAAAAAGTGAGCAATCTATTTGTTGTGTGAAAGGTAGGTGCCACTAATTTTTTGTTCTCAAAACCATTAGTAGTTATCATACGAATGGACCTTTTATCAACTAAATTAATCTGATTAATTAATTAAATTGGTTTTGAATGATGTGCTGTTAAACTACATTAAAATTAAATTATTTAAGATGGTGTGCATTTATGTATGTATGTGTGTATATATGTACTTGTAAATATTGGTATCTACTTTTCTTGACTGTTAATAAGTTCTACATTCAGTTCTAGAGATCCAGTCGTATATTTCTTTCTTTTGTTACGTTTCCAGACCATTTTGCTTTCTCATAATCGTGCCAATTGATGACGTAATGTTACTACCACACAAATCCACCAAAATATCTGTTCAATATTACCATATATTATGTATTCTACTTATGTATTATATATTATATAGTTTAAGAGTAATGATTCCTGAAATCTGTCATGTTGGATTTGTTGAATAGACTGAAGCTCAAGAATTGAAAGTAAATCTTATATACATGTTTGTAATTTATTTGTATGCTAGGTTGAGAAAACATAACGTAAATCAGTAGAAACAGCGGTCTTGAACTCATTGAATGAGGGCAAAACAAAACAAAAAATGTGAAACAGTATTAATATCGTTTATTGTTCTGTATCTATGATTGCGTATGCAGAAAATTGGATGTGTATTAAACAGTTTAATATTAAGTAAAGGATAGGTTACATCCAAAACCGAAAATATTTCCCTTCCTCTTTAGCCAATTGGGCAAGAGTTGTTGCGAATTACGAGCATTAGCTAAGAGAGGCGCAATTGCGGGCTTACGATAGAGCCGTAATGCGGCGATCGTGCGCTGCGGGATGAGTGAAAGTGCGCCATTACTTCTTGAGAGGATTGTGATGGAGTTGTCTTTGTTGCAGACGTGCGGAGCTTCCTGGGGGAGAGCCTCTGCCGGGAGAAGCTGAGCCCGCGGGCAGAGGAGGAGAGGCTAAAGCTGCTCATGAGGCTGGGCCCCCCGCCCCCGGCCTATCTCGACATGTCCAGGGCCACCACCTTACCTGCCTCCATCAGTGAGTATCTACTGCATATTAAAGTATATAGTTATATTGTCGTATTATATAGTAAATCAAAAATTATTATAACTAAGTATGAAAAACATGTATCACTACAACCCATGGAGCTTGGGTTCAGTACCTGGTATAAATTTAGGGTACACACTTTATGAAGGCTGTGAACACCAGGATGGTCTGAAAATCGAACTGGGTTCATTTTAGGTAGTCAACAGATTAAATAACGTATCCGGTACAGGACTTGAACATGGGATCTTCAGGATAGAACTCAGAATTCCATATATGTATATGTTTCAATATATGTTTTTATTGCCATGTCCTAAATCGCTCAACCGCCAGATATTTGCACACTATTTTGAGTCACCACTTTATGAAGGCTGGATGAGCCCCAGAATGGTCGTTGATTCTATAGGATCCACCACTGGCCACTTGAAGATCAAATAAAATCTTCCTGCATCCGGATTTGAACCCAGGACCTTTGGCACGGCAACTCAGCACTCTATCTCTGAATGATATTTATTTTCTCCAAAATTAGAATATAGCACGAAGAGTTCACAGTTCAGTTGAGTAGTGAATTGTTGTCCAGACGATAAACATTATTGCATTGCCATAATCATCAAAATCCTTTACCCAGTCTTTCCACCATGTACAGACTTGGTTTTTTTGGCCGCTATTTCCGATAAATCCCTAGCCCCACCTCCGATTCAGCCGCAGGTCGTTGAATAAATTGTTAGAATATACAAGTCTCAATGTTCCTATACCCCCTCCTATCTGCCAAGCGATGGACCAACTCTCGTTGTTCACACATTTATATTTATATTGTCACATATTTTATCACACACTTATATTGTTATAATATTATTATACATCTGATACTTTTTTTTGTATAATAGATAGAGAAGTACAAACCGTAAGATACCGTGATTAAGTTTACTAAACATGGTGCAGTATGATATCCTTTTATAGCATCATATTTCATATTTTTTTGATTTCCCACGAAGCTTACCAAGTTTATAAACAAAACGGTTCTTGTAGTGCCTGAGACTCTTAGGAGACCTAATATTCAAAACGTGTCCTGTTACAGTCCAGTAGAGAGGAATGCCACTTCCGTCTAGGTGGGGTCTTATGGATCAGATTTTTATTTTTGGAGTCTCAATATTTTTTATCATTATCATAGTGGATATTATCATAATGTTAAGAAGTATAATAGTGGATTAGACATTTTGTATCGAATCGTTTTATAATTTTATTTACATTTACATTATTTCGCAAATTACTTCAAGTAGCTGGAATATTAAAATTTTTGATAAATGAGAAAACTTCTCAAAAAAAGTACATCTGATTATTAATAGTAACACAAGTATGAATCTAATCACAAAAATATAAGACTGCTGGAGCTCCCTTTTCATATTTTAAACCTTGCCTTATGTTCAAGTTTCTTATGAAATATATATACTATATAAAAATATATATTATATTTTAAATTTTTATGCCCTTAGATAAGGAAATAAAGACTGAATTTGTTTCTCTGAAAAAACAAACAAAATATTTATTTACAATACATATTTACAAGTCTTAAATAGTAACAATAATTTCTAACAAAACATTCACTCACATGAAAAAACAAAACAAAACAGCATTTAAACCCTTTACTTCGTTTTTAAAAAATACATCTTTCAGGAGATTAGTTACTCAACGCACAATAATATTTAAACAATTTATAACCGTACATTAAAACTGTAGCCTCTCATATGTCTTATATGAGATATAACAGCTATTATATCAAGTAAGCTGTGTCGCTATCAGGGAAAATACAAAATTAAGAAAAGCGCTCGTATATTAGCGACGCAGTTTTCTTTACATATATATTTCTTTATATGTACATAATTATTTCTTTACATTGTTTATATATTAAAGCATATTCCTTTTTGACTGCACACGTCTTGCCACACCTGGAATGATTCACCTTCTATTCGAACATTGTTCTCTTAAGGAAGTTGTAGAAAAGGAGTCATCGTTTCCTTTTTGATGCGCAAATTAGTTGATTAGTTTAATTAAATATACGTATGAGTCATTATTCCACAGGGAAAAATCATATGTTGTACCTTTTGGTTATTGATTTGGTCATGGTATGAATAAGCCATATATGATCTAAGAAATACTATTTAATAATTATAATAATAAAGTTTACATAACAAAGAATACTATTAATCATTTACTATAATCAAATTAATATAAATACAAACTTTTCCATGTTTCCACTGACACTTTTTTTTTTTTTACATTATTATTCATCTTAAAAATTTAATGTGATTTTACTATCTTTACTCATAATGCCCTGTTTTCAGTAACATTTGCATTTGTTTTGTTAGTACATTAATTATTTCTATATTATTCATAATATTTTTAGTGATAACTGGGTAATATTTTATGGCACACAAATTGTTGGATAAAATAAAAATAGGCTGTAAAAATATAATTAATAGGGAAGAAAGAATTGAATTTATTTTGTATTTTCAATATACAGAAACATATCGTAGAAACATATTGATTACGAAGTCCTCCCACACCCACCTTATTCGCCAGATTTATCACTAACAGATTTCCCTCTGTTCAGAAATTTGGACAACTTCCTTAACGCATTTCAGACTTTATTTCATTACAAAACCCTGATTTTTTCAGTTCTCGGATTTGGGAAACAATTTGGGAAAACTGTATAGACAATTTTGAATAAAACTGTTTTGATTTGATAAAGTGGTTTTACTATGCAACCTTTCATTAGAAAACGGACATTTCATATGAAACTACCGAATAGATCTCCAACTCTCTGATGACAGTAGTTAGTGAATGCTCATTTTAAAATATATTTCGCCAGATGTTGAGGACGCACCGCCAACTTTTTGGACAAACTTCGTGACAATCGCTAGCCTCGCGATCTGCTCGTGATGGCTCCTTCGAGGAGAGTATTTAAATTTCTAATGACAGCGAAGATACCTTTGACTTGTTGGCTCGCTTCAAGTGTGCCTTAATATTAAGGCTGCGTTTGAGACTTCCTTTTCCTCGAAGCGAGAACGCGCTTTGAATACAAAGCTATCGGCGTTCCCGAAATACCTTTAGATGATTAATAGATTTATGGTGAGATATTGGAGGAGTCATATCTGTTGCTTATTTCTATGATGATGTTTTAAAGATAGTTATAAGTTATATATGATAAATTGATATGTGTTTCGCGGTTGAATGAGCGGGAAAAACTTCAACCCATAGGCTTAATACATGTTAGGAACTGTTTTATTTTTAAGCTGACATTTATAGGGACCGGGTATGCCCCAAGATGATCACCAGATCTCATAGGGCCCACTTTTGATGGAATAAATAATTTATCTGCCACAACCAGTATCAAATATGGGATCTAGAGATCAGTAATTCAACCCCCTGCGTACTGAGCCACGCCATTAATTTAAGCGAAAAGATTTATTGTTGGCAAGATACCTATGTTTTACAAGAATTATTATACATCTATTATATAGAAAAGTTTTTTTTTCCAATCCCCTCGGAATGTATATTAACCTGAAACTGACTTAAAAGCTAAAAAGAAATTATTTAGTTATATTTCAGTATACATTTCTTTTACTGCCCCTGGAGCATTTTAAGAGAACGTCGAGGATCTGAAATGGAAGGATGCCATTGGTCATAAGAATTCTTTCCACGGGATCCTGGCATCAAATCTCTATTTATATCTTAAATATAGATAAAACAAAAGAACGCTATTAAAAACAACGAATCGTAAATGATTCTATATCGCTCAGGCACGATTGTGCTGCACCCAATGAGCGAATGCGTGAACTATCACCGGGCAAAAAAGGTAGTGAATGGCTCATTCTTGAGCATTAGTTAATGCTGTTTCTACAATGAAATGTCCTTGTGTTCTAAAACGGTAGTGTCCAATTTAAAAATTCTCTCTATTATATAAAAAGGTTTATAGTGATCACCCTATAATATTTTATTCAATTATTTATTACGTGGAATAATAAAATTGGGTCGTAATCAATTTAATTTAAATTATGATGAACACATATAATATGTAAAATGGGGATTGCTCTGCCGTTTGGTGAACAGGGATTAACCCCCTAGTTATAAAAAAAATAAATACTAAAAGGCTGGAGGTAAAATTATGATCTTACACATTTGAATATTCATAAAATCTGTTCCAGTGAGAACCAAACACACTTTGGAATAAGTTTACCTTTTTGAATAAAAAAAAACAACAGAGTCACATTCCGTTATTCCTTGAAGGGTAATTATTCTAACAGACAATCTTGTTTCCGTTTAATGCTAATAAAATGACTTAAGGGTAGATATGTGGCCAAAAATTCAATGACTTCGTCATACAATCTACTTGGCTCAAGGTTTTTTAGTGCCCTTGGAAAGAAAGGAATGATAAAAAGAAACCCCTTATACCTTCACCGTTCCTGTGATATAAAAGTGTCCGAATCACGTAGCTTACGCCCTGTGCAATAAAGGGGGAAATGGGAAGTGATGATGATAACGACGATAATTAAAGTATCCATAATTAGCGATAGGGGAAAGTTGTCGGCCCATTAGGCCTCTTAGTAAGCTCAATAGAAAGTCTTAATTATTTTATCGGCTCATTCACTATCTGTTTCGCATTATTTATGAGGCTCTTTATTGTTAACATTATTACTAATTGGTTGTATTGAAAAAAGGAGGATAAAACAAGTTTTTCTTCAGTTTGCTTTCTTCTTGAATTTCTTTCGACACTTTCACTATCTTTCCAATAGTTTAATTGAAAGGTTGCATTGATAAAAATACAAAAAAAATTGTGTCACAAGTTTTGACTTTTCATTCGTCTCCATTTTAATATTTTTCCGAAAATACAAATTATTAAATTGTATGGAAAAAAAAAAAGAAGTAATTATGGGAAATGTGAAGTTTCGGAAGCAAAAACCTTCCATTGCTTGACTAAAGAGTAATGTCGAGGCAAGCAATGCTTAATGTTCCAATAACTACAGACCCAGAAACGGACTAAAACCATGAAACATAAAATCTTTCAACAAACATTCTTGACTGAACTAGCGAAAAGTGTGAAATTAATCTTATCCGCTTTTGGTATTTAACGCCTTATAACCTGTTCATCATTGAAAAATTGACTTGATGGCTCACTGAGAATTGTATTATCCTCTCCAAAACCACCAGATACATTTTTTTACTACATACAAAATAATTCTCTCAGTAACGTTTTACTGCTCTCAGTAAAAATTGTTCCAATGGTATTCAACGTGTAGCTTGTCATCGACGGAATCATACTAAAACGAATACAGAAACCCTTCCAGATATTGGATAGCACCAACAGATAAAATTGGCATACTTAGGTAATGAGATGCGAAATGAAAAGTACCACCTGCAGGATTTAACAATACAGAGCAAGATTGAAGGAAAGAGAGGTCCAGGTCGTAGGTGTCATTCGTCTTTGAAAAACCTGAGAAAATGGACAGGTCTAACAACAGATGGAAAAAAATCAAGCATTTTATCGTATAAAAGCGTGGGTTGCTATACATTCTGATTATAACTCTATTTTTACCAATATTAGTCAATAAATTATTTATAAAAACTAACATCAAGCACTCCATGCTCAATGAACATTATTTTTTGCTACTTAATTTTGATTCCTATTAAAGCCTGTTTTTTAAAACAATTATCTATTTTCTACTTCTTAATTTGGCTAGCTACAAAAGCGTGTTTTCCACTTTTAAACTATTCAATTTTTTCCCCGTAAAATATACTAAACTACCAACTAGACCCTGCCAGTCGTAATAAGGTTTTAAATATTAAGCCATGCCTTAGTACTTGGCACAAGGCACTGCTGTGTCTTCGGATAAGAAAAATCGCTAATTCTGAATATCTTGATCTTGATAATGAGACAAACTGAATAAAATATTGTATAGTCATCAAACCTTGAGAATTGTTCAAAGTTTCAATTCAATTTGGTGTTTTGAAGTGGCCTAAAAACGAGTTCAAATATGGCGTTCCATACATACCTTCATTAAAGCGTGTTAAAAAATGAAAACCCGTTATTAATTTAAAACATCCATGAGGTCGGTAACTCAAAAAAAAATCATTGTTTCTCTTCCAACTGTAGTCCCGTGGGGCAATAAGCTCAAATACTATTAAGTCCAGTTACTTATAATTTATAGATGCAGGGCATGCCCGAGGAAGGATCCCGGTCACGGAATCGAACCAGTATTTATTGGTCGGAAAAAAAATGTACTGCCTTTTTGGAACAGTGTTAGGGTAGCTCAGTCATAGATCGCTGAGTGGTGGTGATTAAGGTCCCGGGTTCAAATCCGGTTGTAACAAATACATACTTTAATCTGTTAACAGCCATGGATAAACCCTGTGTGACTTTGAGACCCTCCTGGAGCTTAACCAGCCTCTATAAAGTGGGTACCTCTATGAGACAAAAAAACCTGGCCATTGAGCGTGATCTGTGCCAAATCACCTCGATGTACAACCATTGTCCTAGAAACAGTACAGTCTCTACCAAATGACACAGGATACTTGCGGTTAGTACGAACACTAAACTCCACCATGACCACAACCCAGTTATCTACATAATCATCCTATTAGTTATCTTTCTTCCTGTAATCATAGACTATTCGTGTTGAATTATTTAACTTAACAATAAATTATGTAACTTAACCATACTTTTAAATGCTAATACTAAGTCAAAACATAATCTTGAGTCCATTATATTAAGTTCATTACATCTTTTCAGGATAAATTGTAAAGATATTTTCACCATAATGGCTATTGAAAGTAACTCTCCATTATCTACATCGCATTTTTGTCCTCTTGTTCTAAACCGCCTTTGTATTAATTGTATTATGTATTATAGAAATTTATCTTTCTTTTTTTTTTGTTATTATCTCACCGGTAGGACTGAGATGAGGTGCAGTTTCTCGTACGATAATATTATATCAATCGGACCATAATTACATTTTAAAAATAAAAAGACATTAAATCTGTTAAAATTTACGGAGATTTTTTCATGCGAAGTCTTTGAATATTTTACTTATTGTTTCGTACTCAAATGATAATAATTTTTTTGTCGTGGTTAATCTTACAACAGTCTATCATTAAAAGGAAAGGGTTTTTGTGTTTTATTTAATTTCTCTCAATTCAATATTTTGATAAAATAATTGTCACTATTTTCTATAATTTTCTATTCACATGTTTTTAAATTGTTTTACAACTCATTTTACATGGTTCTTGCATTACAAAAACCATCTAGTAGACTAGCGCCCTCGATAAGATGACATCATCATTTACTTATCGATAAGAGAATAAAAGTAAATTTACAAAAATATACACCAATAAGAATACCATTATTTATTATACAGAATTTTCATCTTCTTGGCAACGTTACTGATATATTTCAATTTCGATCACTTTAAATTACCATGGCTAACCTGACAATGCTATAGTGGGAGTCCTAATTTTCGTCTATCCAGGTGTAATTAGGATAGTGATTTTTATCGAATACTTGAGATACCCTAATTTTTCGTCCCTTGAGAAGGATGGCATAATCAAGGGTTTTTTCTCCCTGTAAATAACCTACTACCAGGCTGTGAACCCACGAACTTAAGCAGAGAAGGTAGTAACCCCTACACCACACGGAACCTCATTACTTATTAATATGACATTATCAGCTATGGCCTGAAAAGTGTATTTCAGCTGAATACTGTGACTTTTTAAAATTAAATTGTATCTATGAATTCGATCTGTAGAGTTGAAACTCGTAGCAATCTTTATAATACAGGAAGTTTACTGATAAGATACAGAAGGTTAACCGGAAACAAATTTTGAATCGATCCTGAACTTCCTGGAGGTCAGGGTCAATGTCAACTACCCGGAGAAAGTCGAGGACCAAGAAGGGAACGATACGTGTACTTTCCCTGAATACTCCAGACCCTACGGCTTTCCAAGCAGCGCTGCAAGAGGCGTTGCATACGGTTATCGCCGTTGTGTAACGTTAATCCTTAATCGGCGGAGATGGCCATTGTCTGACCCTTCTGCTTTTCGTGATTTCTCTCCATCCTCCTGATGCTCGGGGTTCTCAGGGTCGGATGATGTGGGAAATGATCATGATTAATCACGAATCACAAATGCGTGGTTTCACTTTCCGCTGGAAGGAAGCTTCCGCAAGGGAAACGCCTTCCTCAGAGATAATTCGTGGGGAATCAAACATATTGGGAAGGCTTTAAGACAATGTGTTCCTCATGTTTAGTTCGACTTTCACGCAGGTCCTAGACAGGTTACGTATCAAGTCTATTTCCCTTCCATGTCACGTTTGATAAATATTTGTTTTAATTTATAAAAAATGAATAAATAGGTAGTTATGAGTACTTCCGTCAATAGTGAAAACTCAAAAATTTGGAATATAACATTTTTTTGGACCAAACATTGCATCATTTGTACTTTCAATCATTTCATAAATCAAGAAATCTAACTATAACAAATAAAATATTTTATGGGTAAAGAAAAGTTCAACTAGTTTAGATGTTTTAAGTAATAATTAGTACGAATAGCAGAACTATTAAACGACCCTCTACTTACATATTATTATTCTGATATCGATCGAACTCTAACCTTTGAACTAAAGTTGATTAACACAAATGGTATAACTAATGCACAGGTCTTTAAGCTTTGCTAATCTCGTGCTATATGTCACAATCATGTTGGTGGAAAACGCATAATATTTCTACTTCTAAAAATCACTCAACGCGGCTAAAGAAAGTTTTCAATTAAAAAAAAAAATCATAATTTTATATCTGAGATAACTAGTTCGTTGTCTATAGGAGTTTGAGTGCACGTGGTACGAATTGTATGAAGTGTGAAAGTTAACCTTAAGTAAATACCATAGGTAATCAGTATCCTAAGGATGTCTTCAAGGACCTGAAAAGTGACTTGCCACTGGTAGATAGTCATAAGGTTCTTCATGATTCTCTTGGGTCGAAATAATAATCAACTATCCATCTCTTATTATTCAAAATCAAAAACGGATAATTCCAAATTTTCAAAAATTGGCTTTTTAATCAAACTATTTTGTATTACTCGACACTTTGCCACCTTATTTTTTATGGATTTAGTCCTTAAATATCCCTATCCTAATAATAATGGATAAGCAAAACTTAGCATCCGTCCGATTAACCATAGCAGCATCAAAAGGGACGTTGAATGATTAAACAACTCCAAATAAGGCAGAATAAATTGCTTATATGATAGTCCAATAATAGTCCCCTATACCGAAATGGGGGGATTACGCAATGCTAATAGAATGTCACTTATAAGCGATTGTTAGAAAAGTAATCCATAAATTTCCTAATCATTCAATAATTGGATTGGTTATTTTTATTGTAAATTTTAAATGTTTTGAAAATCATTCTCTAAAATGTTAGTTGACTTACGTGTATGTTTGCTTTGAATAAGTTTAAATTAACCTACGTATAACTCTGCAATGTAAATGCGATGGTTAATGTCGTTATGTTTGTTAGTTGAGAAAGCCAATATGCATATTATTTCATCTGCGTACATCTTCTACCTCGTTCTATAATTAAGCTTATTATATAGTTAGTTATTAAAAGTAATACAGTGAATTGTTTAATATAATTTAGCACATTTGATCAAATATGTCTGGTCTTCTAGTATTTTTTCAACTACCGGAAGGCTTTGGGATCGGTGACCTTTTTTGGATTTGCATTCCATCGTGAATACTAATGCAACAGTTGACTCGGAAGACACATTAGCGATGCAATCAAACTCATTTCGTACTGATTTGATGAATCATTTTTTTTTTTAATAATAGACTTCTAGTTTCTAATCTCTAGTCTAGTAGTATATTTATTTATAATTAGTTTTAATATTTTATTATACAATATTTATTTAATTTCCTAAACGCTAACACTGTAGTACTAAATAGCTGAAGTAAGAATAATAGAATAATAATTAATTTCTTTCGGTGAGTGTCTCGTTTGATGCCTGAATTGGCGAAACCATGATTGGTTGTTGTTTTTTTCAGTTGCACACACTATGTTTATTTATTTCAAGAAGTTAAATAAATAAAAAGTTTATTTTTGAAACTAGGCTCACAACACGTTTCACTGCAAGTTGCTTTGGTCTGTTTGTTACGTAGCTGTTTAAAAATCTAGCCTTCTTGGGAAGACACGGTCGCATGTCATACATATGTATTGAGTAGGCGGTGTTTTGTCAACTTCGAGTAGAAAGTTCAGTTTAAGCTGCAGTGTTTAGAATATATTTTATATAACTATTTAAAGTTATTATTAATGTTTTGGGGTAATCTTTTAAGTACAAAATATGATTAATTAACTAAAAATGAATCAATAAATTATTTACTAAACTACCAAAAAAAAAAAAAGGTTAAAAATTAAAAATATAATTTCAAGAATACGGGAATCATAAAATTTACTTTTATTCAAACATTAAAAAAATTAATTATTTATTGATTTTATTACACCCTGACACTGTGTCCTGGTAGATATAGTTGAAATTTTTCTCCCGGATAACCTATGAATAATCTGGTAATAATATAACTAAAGATGTTTTTTAAACATTAATCATTGCGTTAAAGTTTTAAATAAACCATTTTTTCACTCCATGAATTTAAAATTTTGTTTACATTAAGTGCTATTTTATGGTAATTATTTTGATATAAAATAATTAATAATAAAAAATAATAATTGTAAAATAATTACCATAAAAATACCAATTATTAAAAATAAATTATAAATAATATATTGACTTATGCCAACAAGATCCTTATTAAAATAATGTTTAATGAATCGCAAAAATTGCGAGAACACGGGGATGTATAATCGGTGAAGAGAACGGATTTGTCTGACTTGGATACGACCCCTGGTAATTCAGTGGCTTAGAGCACTTCTACGGACAAGCAGACGACCCGGGTTTGACGGATTTGACGGATTTCATTTGGTTTACAAATGAAGGATTTGACCCGGGTTCAAGTCCCGGAAGGGCAAATCTTTTCTCTTCACAAACAAAATTTTTTAAAATTTGTTTACTATTTAATTTAATAAAAATTACAAGGGTTATCTAATATATTCTTCATGTCATATTGGGGACATTTGTTTTTATTATAAGAATAGAGGGTACCCTCTGTTTGTATAGCTCTGTTTACTAAATTATAAAACTGTTATTAACATACCCAGATGCTATTCCATGAGTTGAAGTTGAGTCTTTTCTTTCTTTTCTTGAGTCTAGTACTTTTTTGTACCCTCCCTCATAGATTTATTTTTTCATAATTTTTTATTAATTGTTTTAATTTTTAAATATTTTTATTTTGAAGAGAATCATTCAAATCCCGGCCAGGGCAGATCTTTTCTCTTCAAAATAAAAATTTATTTTTTTCATTTAAATTCAAAAATGGCATATTTTGTGTTGTGTGTTAAATAAGTCCGGAATAGTAGCTTTGTGAATTGCTATTTTTTAAAATTCTTTATATTTAAACTGATCAAGCAAGCCAAAAGCTAGGCAACGCGGATAAAATATTACATTACTGAATACACGCTTTTGCACTGGAGAGAAATAAAAAGATCATGATAAAACATTAGTTATCGTAACGATTAGCGATTGTTAAATATCTAATATTTCAACCCAAATTAGTAAGTATAACACAATTATTTGTGTTATACTTACTAATTTGGAACTATTTTATTTTACAATAACGTAAATATTGTCCGTAAAAACTGAAAGTAGCTAATCTGTAAATTTTTCTATTGGAGTTTTGCTGCATTTTAGCGTAAAATTTTCAATTCCCTTCGCAAAAAAGAAAAAAATACTTAATTAAATAGTCATTACTTACGTTATCTAATTCATCCTAATAGACTAGGATTCGAAGTAAGACCAAATTAGTTAAGAGATTAGCTTTTTGCAACCATAAAGCAATCCCAACATTATAAGTTACACATTTTTATAAATAAATGCTCCATTGGCTTTTAACCGACGATATGATTAGTGTTATAGGCTGTCTATTCAATGACCCGATTTTATTCTATTGATCTCTGATAATAAGATCAGTAATTTAAAGTGACAAACTTTAATTGTGCTGTCAATTGTGTCCACTTCTTTAACATTCGATCTCTTCTTATTGAATGAAATAAACACATGCCTACTCTCTATTTTTCGAAAATAAATTCATGGAATCCGAGTTTTTAAAAACTATATATATATATATATACATATTCTCAGTCAATATATGACGATGTTCTCGGTTTGATGCTGACATTTCAAGGATTTTTCAGGTGCCTTCCTCCATCCGGGATAGAAGAACAATAGAGGAATAGAGGAAGATTTTTCAATTATACTATTATCTGGAAAATTATTAGGAAGTATACCATGAGATACAATTCCTGGCTTGAGGTATAAAAGTTCTTCATTATACACTTAAAGAGTCTTCAAATGGGATCCTTACCCAAGAGGTATCAGAATTATGGTCGAGAAGTGATATTATGTTTTGGGCAGTGGGAAAAACGCCCTAATGGTAAGGAGAAATTCAGATATTGAGTTAATCTGCATTGTGACGACTGACCCGGCAGGATTCCTCTTACAAAAAATGCTGAGCCACAAACTCCCCGAGATCGACCGTTGTCTCCTCGCTCTTAAGCCTGTCTCGCACGCGGAGAAAGTGGAAAGTGCTAACTCGTACACTATTTAACGAGTTTGTCGAGTTATCCTTATACTGACAATTGAGCTATTATTTATTGACATGTTGAGACGTGATCTTCAGTTCTCAACTCGAGCTTTCCCGGAAGGGATCTGAAAAAGTATCCTGGGCACGCGGTTTTAGTTTGCTTTGCTCCAGAACTGGTGTGTTTATGTCTTTCTTGATGGAATAATATATTTTTGTGTAGGTACTGAAAAACTTTTATAAGTTTAATGTTAAGTTAGGCACCTTTTTATAATCAATTATAAAAGAAATGGGAGAGTTGTTTGGCTGTTTTGAAGCTAGAGCGCAAAACCTGTTGTACGATTATATCGACGCCTTAGGCTATGTTAGTATACATTAGGTAAGTTTACATGTATAATTTTTAATATACATATGATCAGTTATATTTGGAGGTGGTACAATTTCACTATTTCATATTTCTGATACCTAATATATTTGAATTACTATAAAAATAAGGGAAAACAGAAAAATATTTGCTTCACTTAGCACTTAACAAAGAGTGACATTTTAAACCTATAAACTATAAACCTTATAAATTTTATTATGAAATAATAATCATAAAAAAAAAAATATCCAAATGAATTCGTATCACTTTTAAAAATAACACCTCACATATACTTTTAAAAAATTAGTACTCTATTTTAACACCCTCAATTTTAAAAATTTAAATTAAAGTAATAAGAAGGTATTGTGTAAATTTAAAGTTTAAGGAAATCAATAAAAACAAAATATACACTCACCTAGCCTCTATAAGTTGGATACTCAAATACTCAAATTAAGATTTCATTTTTAATCTCCTCCTTGTGTCCTCTGGCATGAGAGTATAGATTAAAAAGAACGTGGATGAGGGATTCGTTATAGGGAACTGAATCAAGCCAAGGGAGAGGTACCGCTGGCTACTGTTCTTCTTCATGCCTTTCAAGTCATTGTGTCATGTTTTTAGTGTCAGAACATCTGCTGATTGTCACTGTTTTGTATTTGACAGGTGTAGATAAAAATATAAAGAAAAAAAAAAAAAATTTCAAGATAGATTTATTTTTTCATAATTTTTTATTAATTGTTTTAATTTTTAAATATTTTTATTTAGAAGAGAATCCTTCGAATCCCGGCCAGGGCAAATCTTTTCTCTTCAAAATAAAAATTTATTTTTTTTCACTTAAATTCAAAAATGGCATATTTTGTGTTGTGTGTTAAATAAGTCCGGAATAGTAGCTTTGTGAATTGCTAATTTTTAAAATTCTTTATATTTAAACTGATCAAGCAAGCCATATATGTTGAGGGTGATCTATGACAAAAACCTTCCTGCTCAACCGTTGTCCATGAAACAGTACAATATCTAAGATGTACTGAACCCAAGACGTTTCATGGGTTGTAGTGGTACAGGAATTATATATTATTATATAAATATACACGAACACAAGAAAGAGGAGATAAAACAAAAAAAGAAAATAGCTGTACCTATTACTGTATTAATAAACAGTTTTTTTTGGATAGAAATACGATGAACTCATTAACATATTTTTTCCAATTCCAAAAAACAGTTGTCACATTGGCAGAGTCCGATCATGCTAAAAGCACAACCTCAAAAATGTGATATTTTCTAGATCTCATTACTCGTCTAACATCTCGGCTCATAATTTTTAGTTTTTATAAACTATACTTTTTAGTTAAAGACTAGTTGATCGTGTTTAAAGCCTAGTATGTCCTATCATTAATCGTGTAAGGAGCGTTTCATCTCTTCGGCTGCTGCAACAGGGGCTGCTTCTAGGTATTGATTCATATTTTAGGACCTACAGTTTATTTGGAGGGATATTGTCCCACAGTGCCTTTGTCTTTTGAACCGAAGGGGTGGTAGACCTGATTCTACACAATGACTTATAATTGGATCTGTCCCTAAAGGCTTGTTCCAGTTCAGTGAATTGAACGTTAGTATTTTAAAGAAGGGAGCCGAAATGGAGGCCTTACCAATTATATAAAGGCTTCGTACCATTTCTATTCTCAGAGATTCTGTGGATCTGATTTTAATCCATCCTGGAAGAGATCGAATCCGGCCCGCTTTACTCTTGGTGATTCCGTACCCCATTACTAGTTCAAGTTAATATAATCAAAATTCGAGCAAAATATATTGTAGTTAAATTAATAAAACATTTAAAACTTAAATAAGAATAAAAAATTCAATGTATTATATAGCATACCTTACTATCATGATATATCATAGATACTTCAGACCTCTTTTTCTGAGGCTGTAATACTCACCTCTAATGGCAATGTAATATTATTACTTAATAACTAAAATTACAATACTACAGATAGAAATGTTGTTAGTTTATTCATTTAACGTCACTTTATACAGCTTATGGATAATCGGACGAAGCTGCATTGGGAGTCCTATATTTTGCCTATCCAGGTTTAATTAGAATAGGGACCTATAACGAGTACCTGACATCTTAAAGACTTGGGACCCCCGTTTTACGTCCCTTCCGAAGGACGGCATAAACAAGAAATTATTACTCCCTTTAAAAAAATCCTAGAGGTTACGTGGGGTTTTAGTGGAGGGCTACCGTGCTACGAACTCTCAATCTTGGGCATAGTTGGTTATTATACTAACCACTAGACCACAGGTCGCCCCGATACCAATGGTGTTATTAACATGTATTAACATGTATAAAACAAAAATCAGACTACTTTAATCTGGCATTCTCCTTTTGAGCATTTTCTCATTTTTATCGAAATGAATAAATATGTTATAAAGACTGATGACAATAGTGGCTGCGGATTATTAAAAAGAGTAAAATTATAAAATAAATCTCAATTAACTATTTTTAAGGCGAACCATAAAAGAGAAATTTTGGTAAGAAGCCTTGAATATATATTGTTAATATATAAAAATTCGGTCCCAACTCGATGATAAATTATATTTTATTGTATTTTGTGAGTTGAAAGATTATATAATTAAAACTGGTAATCTCAAAAAAATAAAATCATTCTAACGACTAATATAAAGTAGTATATCGTATTTTTACATATAAGAAAAATGTTCTTTATTTTTTAATATAAATTACCTCTTTCAGAAAATACATTTAAAATCATCTTGAATGGCTAATGGGGGAGAAAATGGTCCCGGTGGAGGTTAAAAAAAGAATTTCTTAAATTGAGATGGTGGTTTCTGGGGCTCACCCAGCCTCTATAAAGTGGGTACCAAAAATAAGGGGAAAATCTGGCGGTTGAACGTGATATAGGATAAATCACCTCCACAAACGTTGCCCAAGAAACAGTACAATCTCTACCGAGTACTGAACCCAAGCCTTGGGCTGTAGTGGTAATTTTTAAAATAAATTTAATTAAAATTAATTCTATAGTTCAGATGGAATGCATATTAAAAGTTTATACACAAAAATAATTCAGTTTTTTTAAGGAATGTCGAAAAATAGATTCCTTTCATCCTTGATTACACGGCGAATAGAGATGTATGACATGCATTGCTCGATCATTACTGACATCGGAGGATAATACACGTTTAGGACCGCCATTATAGTCGTAAACTTTCTCTGTAATATTGGGTGCTAGAGAAAGTTTAAAAATCCTAGCAAAGAAATAATAGTGGCATACCAGCACAAATGGTAGGACCACAATGCTCTTTAAGGAAGGGGACAATTTCTGATTTCTCTTTGAAAGGGAATCTGCTACCTTCTCTTACCTCAACGATGGTTCTCTTGTAAATGGAGGTACAATACTACGAATAACAATAATTTAAAGTATAGCGATAATAGTAATTTATATTATTACAATAGAATACTTACAATTCAAAAACCTTGTTGGGTAATTTAAAACAAAACATAGGTAACTAAGGTGAACCTTTTTTTTTTATTGTATTACTTGTGTATATTTTATTGAATTTAAAGTAAAAAAATGTCATTATATCCTATATTTTTTTAAAGCTGGGAGTCACAAAAGTACACACAACAGCTGATCACATAACGACAACTTGATTTGCTTCAAGTTCCATTGAAATGTTTTTCAATATATGTGTTTCATTTCATAATACTAATGGAGATACAACTTTACACTAACTTGGTGAGAAATAATTTATGCTACTTCATTGGATCAGTGGTTCATAGAATCAACAACTAATATGTATTCATATCATATTATAAGTATACTTAATTGAACAAATCTGTGTACAAATCATATCCTTAACATAGCTCTATATATTCAAAAAGAGAATTGCTAACCGGTAAAATTTAAAAGAAAATTATTTGGCTCTAAGCCACTGTTTTTTTAAACAAATTGCAAGTAGCTGTGAGTAACTTAGAGGAAACAACTATAACACCAGCTTGAAGCAATCTGAGCACATGATATTTATACCTCAGATATATTTTTTATTCTGCAAGCTTATTTATTTGGAAATATGCACTTTTAACGGAGAAATGAAGCGACTAGGTCAGGAACAGTGAAAATGACATTTCTTCTTTTTTTTAATGACCCTGTTAATTTATAGTAAATTATTATTTTCATAATTTCAGTGGATAAAAAACAACGCTTTTCCGCTAGAGTATCTCTGAGGATATTATAGAGAAAATTTTATTTTCCAAATCTATCTCAGTATTTTGTTCAACGTTTTCTCCGCAGCATATACGTCAGGGTGTCACAAACTATCACGAAGTCGTCACGTTCTGAGAATAAAACAATAGAAATTATTTTCCTTATGGGAAATTCTAACTTGTAATCGAAAGGCAAAATTTATTTTTAAAAAATTAATTTCAGTGATTTGTTGAGGCTCAGTATGTATGTAACATTTTTCATAGATAGAATTTACCATTTGGGAAAATTAACGTAGTACGGATGTTATCTGTATACTGAGACGTTTTCAACGTACTATTGTTCTAGTAATTGATGCTATTACGGAGGACATTGAAAATAGTTTTTACTAACGGACATAGACCAATTAACAGGCTAAATATATCAATCAGTTAACTGTTGTTGATTGTGGGAACCGGAGCCTGCGATGACAAACTGCATTCTAGACTAACTTCACTTGTGGGGGTTATCCACTAAGTGATAGATGCATTTCATCTATAGTGAATAGGGCCCAATATCAGCACTGGAGGAAAAATGGATCTAACAATGAATACTTAATGTGATGTGATTAACTGTGGTATGTAAATCGTTGTGAAGGCATGGAAATAATTTTAATTATAATTAATACAAGTAAATAAATCTTAAATAATAATAGTTGAGCATATATGAGTATATATGAGGAAGAAAATGGTGCGGGTGGAGGTCATTGAAATAATTCCTTAAATAGAGATAAACTATTTATTATAAACCGACGTTTCGATCAACATTGGGGGTCTTCTTCAGGGCTAGAGTTGTTCAATCCGTCAACCAGTAATGCATTCTGCAAATCATTTTTTTTTTTTTATTTGTTTTGTCCAATGGATGTTTTTTTTTTTAAAGTTCTTATGAGGATTAACACATCATTACTTTTTGAATTTCAAAAACGCGCCAGGAAACAAATGTATTAACTTAGCATATGTAAAGTGGCTTAAAAATTCTTTTTATGATATTTATTTGCCGTTATTATTTTTTAAAAAGTAATTAAATGGTTTATTGTTATGAATTGTAAGCTGTGTTAGTTCTCAATAGGTATCTCTGTGGACAGACACGTATAATAATTATACTACCAATTAGGTTTTTATTAATTAAAAGCCTGTTTTGATTAATTAAACTATAATTTTATAATTAATTTCTTTATCATATATTTGTTAACAACATTATTAAGTAGTATTGTAGCAATAATTATAACATATAAAGAATTAATGTAGTTTGTGTCTGAAGAGAAAAAAACAAGCACTACAATAAAATATTGTTTAACTATATATGTAAATAAATGCATTTATTTTGGGCAAGATTTTAATTATTTTTATCAAACTGTGTAAATATCAAGAAGATTTGTAGACAATTAAAGAGTAGTAATCAATTCTATAATTGATAATTAATAGAAAATATTCAAAATGAAGTAGATCTCAATCTTAATATTCCAACACGTTGCTCAGGCCAACAACCACGTGTCTTGTGACAGGTCGCCTTCGCACAAGGTCTCTCCCTACAAGGGTCACGATAGCCGAGTGGTCAGAGCAACTGTACTCGTACACTGTGCCAAAGGACCTGGGTTCGAACCCCGACAGTGGAGGTTATTTATCGTAACTACCTTAGTTAGTTAAACTAGCGGGCGATGATGTAAGACATCTCCGTCAGATCGACTGGCATCACTGCAGGAGTGCCAGAAATGGCGGAACCCCTCCAGTAGCCGGTCGTCTGTGACTGTCATCTGCCTTAATGGCAGTCTGAGTCCGCTAATTTTTAATAATGCAATAATAAAAGCTCCAATAGTAATTAAAATTTATATATATATATATATATATATATATATATATATATATATATATATATATATATATATATTGAAGTATAAAGCAAGATAAATAATTAACAATGCGTTATAGAAAAACAAAAATGGTTCATTTGTGATAAGAAAAGCAATGATAATTCTTATTTAAAAAAATATATATAAACATAATTTTTAAAATTAAATCAATAAACCACAAACTGTTATGTAATAGAAAATGAGATTATTTTTTAATTAATATCCAATTAATATTCAAATAAGTTTTTTAATGAAATTTACTATAATACTACACAAGAGCAAATATTTATAAATCTTATAATTTAATGGTGGCTTAAAAAGAAAAAACAATTACAATTATTATACTAAATAATTACTACAATTATTGGCCTAATAACTATTAAATCGTATTTATAGTGATTATTGGTAAAATTGCGAATAATTATTGATAATAATTGCGAATTATTAAGGGATAATTTAATATTGTTTTAAGCTTAATAATTAGTATCCTGCATCTATAATTAATTTTTAATTTTATTTGCAATATTTTAAAATATGATATTGGATTATTGAATAAAAACTAAAATAAATAATAATTATCTGATTTGTAATTGTATAATTTTTTAATCAAATAATCTAGTTATTATTCTGAATAATTACTAATCCATATTGTGAGTTATTATTGCTAAAATTGGGAATAATTATTATAACAATAAATTATTATGTGATAGTTAAATATTTGAAGCTGAAAAATTAACATAATTAAATTACATTATAAACACAAAATTAAATAAATTAAACTATGTATGGTATATATAAATTTTTATTTCTTTCAAGGAATTTTTTTAAAAATTGTAAATAAACGCAAAATTAAATATTATAATATTATTTCCAGAAATTTTTTAATAAATACTATTTTATGTACAGTTTTATTTTGAATTTACTATAGATAAAATAAATTATAGAACGAAAACTAATTTTAATATTAATTGGATATTAATTAGAAATCATTTAATATTGTATTCTATAATGGAAATATTTTTGCGGTTAATTTATTTAATTTATAAATTATTCTAATATCTAATATATATATTTTTAAATAAGAATTATCATAGCTTTTCTTATTATAATAAATAATATATTATTATTGTAAAATAATTTATTATTGTATTTTACTAAAACAGATTAAATTATTTATCATAATAGGATATTGCAATATATATTTTTTAAATTATTATTGGAGGTTTTTTAGTACTATTTCAAAAAGTAGCAGGCTCAGACTGCCATTAAGGCAGATGTCAGTCACAGACGACCGGCTACAGGAGGGGTTCCGCCATTTCTGGCACTCCTGCAGTAATGCCAGCCGATCTGACGGTGATTTATTTCATCATTGCCCGCCAAATGCCTGAGAGTTTGATTCCAACACCAGCCGGAATCGAACCCGGGTTCTTTGAGACCGAGGGTAAACGCTCTAACCACTCGGCTACTGAGACCCTTACCGTACATTGACCTTTGTACGCGTATTTGCCAGACGTGTGATGCGTTTTAGTTTTGGGGGAATTGGGAACTTCACAGGCGGTTTTCTTTAAGTTAAAATATTTTTTTAATATCTAAATTCAAATTCTATAAATTATAGTTCAGTTAAGAATTTACTCCCTGTCCTTCTGCACCATTTAATAACATCCCATTGCCTTTATGGAAGAACATTCATAGTATTTACTTATAATATTTAATATAGCTATAAATTTCAATAAATAAATATTTAAAAAAAATAGAATTTTGTGAATTGCGGTAAGAGTAAGTTAAAACTGTATATATCTTCTCCTCAATCATATTTCCATTGTCTTCACATATCATAAAATACAATACAACAGTTCCTAATACTGATTCACAATATATGCAGTTAAAAAACACTTTACTGATGGCTATATCACCTATGCGTATTTGTTGATATTACTCATCTTACCAAACAGTTTGCTCCCAAATATATCTCATATTTCATGTATATTCCTTGAATACTTGTTTGTGTTTATTAAATCTATTTAGAAAACTTCTCTAATTGACCTTGAACTTAAATAGACCTAAACGAGGGTGTGATTGGGGCTTCTTGAGCAGATAAAATTTTTTTTTGGTTTATTTCTTTTTAAAGCATATCTGGTATTTCTGTTTTAGGTAGTTTTATATGAATTAGTCTTATCATATATACATAAGACAAATGAATGTTTGCAATATTTATTTACTATTTCTTCCTTATCTCACAACAGAGTCCTCACCCGAGCCGAACTGCTACGAGACGATGTCTGACAGCCCCCTGCCATCCAAGAGCGGATCTCTCTCCAGGAGGGAGAGGTTTCTCTTCCTCGAGCAGAACAGGAAGGTCTGGGCCAAGCTGTCAGGGTCCGAGCTATACCTCTACCCCGGCAGATCGGAATCCAGGCCGGCCTCCGTCATCCAGCTTGAGGGCTACAACGCCAGGCCAGCCACCAGCCACAAGCCCTTCGCCTTCGAGATCGTCTGTCCCGGCAAGAAGACATATCAGGTATAATAAATCATATATTCTATTTGTTACTTACAAAGGTTTAATCTATATTAAATGAGGCGTTCATAATCAAAAGCTGATAACTCGGAAACTTCAAAAATTGAACCTGAAGTTTATTGGACCCTGATTTCAATTTATTACCTCCAACAATGTTGATGTATATATGAAAAAAAGTATTAGTCACAGAGCACCACGAGTAACAGGGATATTACATAGAATAATTTAATACTTATTAAAAAGTACGTGTAATCAACATACCTCCACGGGTACGTGCATGCAGATTGGACGATTCTCTTAGTAATTTATCGGTTTAAGCTTACTTCTCGTTTGTCTTAGCGTGATGTTTGATTCCTCAATAAACGGTCTGTCGAAGCAAAAGGTATTTTTCAAATCGGACTGGTAGTTACTTAAATGAGTCCGTTAAAATAAACTCCTCCGCATTTTATGTATTTTAAATTAGTTAATTAATTATAAATAGTATTTTAACAGTATTGCCTTAAGTTTATTCATGATGAATGGAATTTTGAAAAATTAAGAAAAAATAATTGTCATTATATAGCGATTTTCCTTGTAAAACAGTTAAACATAAAATGAGGAAAGAAACTCACCATTTTTTTTTTCTCACCCAAAAACAACTAACCTAATTTTGAAATAAATAAATTAGCAAAAGTTAACGAATTTTTTTATATTTACAAGATACACAATTATAAACTGCATTGCACCGAGTTTTTGATGTGAACATGGAATTGATCCAACTGTTTGTGAATGTCGATTCAATGACTCGTACATGTACCTCGTGATTGTAAAACTATCACGTGTATTACAATATCAAATGTAAAAAAAAATATTGCTTTTCCTTAGATAGTCAATATTTTCTTTGTTGTTACACTTTGCAAATCAAGTAGTAAAAGTACTCTTTTATGGCATTAAAATTTTGCCCTTGAAAACCGCTAAGTCGACCTTGAACGACTCGGCAAGGTTTACAGTTTTAGGATTAATCGACTTTTCTGATGGAATTTGAATCTAAGGAGATAATAGAAGGCAATTAAATAAAATGTTTTGTATTAATTAGGGATTTTATTTTCTTTATAAGATATTTCTTATATACTGGACTAACTTCTTGATCTATATAATTTAATAATGAAGAAAAAAACCTTATTCCAGTCAACTATTAGGGATTTTATTTGTAATATCTTACAAACTAACTTGTTTCAGCCTAAAGAAAACAAATTCGAACTTTTTCTAAATCAGTCTCGTAGTCTTTTTCTTGGAATGTAGTTATAATATAGGCAATAACCCCATATGAAGCTCACGCCTTAGTAAAAAACTTAGGCGCTACGAAAATGTCACGATTTCGCTTCCCGCTCTACAAAAAACTCATTTTGGACCAGATTCGACTTAACGAATTATTCAACGGAGCTGCAAAAATATTGAGCATTGCCTACAATAAGTAGTGCGGTCTGGAAGTTTAATTTGTTTTTGAAGTACAGGTCTGATTCATTAGACTATGGTACTCAGTATGCAGACAATGCGTGGTTTTTAGTTACGAAGTTTTCATGTTTATACCTGGTACGCCATTTATATGAGAGTTTTACATCTTATTAGTATAGTAACACACTTCTCCATTGCCACGATCTCTTGTGTATCTCATTTACCATCCAACTGTTGATTCTTTGGACGCCTGCATTAACGACATCCATCTTGCCTTTGGTCTTCCATATCCCCTTAAAGATTGGTTCTCTCAGGATTGGATCTTTTTTAGCATCGTGCTTTATCCTGGGCACTTGGAAGACCTAATACTATTTGGTTTACGAAACATTACAATGTTAGGTTCATTTCATAATTAACAGCTTCTGATTGTTAATTCGCTCTTTTCCAACTTGTACTCCTATTATTTGACGCAGAATATTCTTTGGATGTAGAAGTTACTTAGGACTCTGATGTACACTATTTAGTCATTATGTGGGTATATATATATATATGTGTTAATTATTAAGTTGTATGTTCATTACTTGGTTAAAGGCCATGTTTGTTACTACTCGTTCTTATAACGAACGTTCAAAGAGGTATATTTTTAGTTCACAGCTTGCAGCGAGGAAGAGATGACAAGTTGGGTGGAGGCGGTGACAGACGCTGGTAGCCGAGGGAAGCGAGAGCTGCCTCCGCCGCCCCCGGTACAGCCCGTGCCGCCCCAACAAGAGGTCTACGACACCCCGGACTCGAGGCTACGGCCCGTCACTCCACCTCAGGAATACGAGAGGATGATATCCGACTCTCTATATCACGTCATCGGATCCAAGCAGATACCGATACAGGTAAAGATACACCAATTAGAACAAAGTTTTAGTATTTTGGTAGGAGAAGATAAATTTATATGATTTAATATTAGCATTTTTTGAAATATAAAGTTATTTTATAAAGTGATTAGTTAGATAAATGAACTGTAGGAAAATGGATGTCTCGATCACCAGCAACACTAGGCAGCAGAAATCTTAGCAAGCAAGAAAACTGCTGAAATTGAGGGAAAAAAAGATCTTCATGATCTTACGGAAAATTCTAGACCCCAAGAAGATGATGGATAAAACTGAGGTCAAACCAAGAACCTATTACAAGTTTGAATAGATTTCTGTCAGTATCAGAGGAAAGAGCTTAATGCTCTATGGGAACTTTGAACGATTGGGGACCGATAAGTTGGCATACTAAATTCTCAACCTTCAAGAGAAATGGAAAGAGCCAAAGGCGAGTGTGGTAATTAAACGAGGGTGTTCTAAGCACTTTTCTCACGTGTTAAATATTACATTTTTCCTGCAACGATTTAAAAATTAAGAAATTAAAGGTGAAACTTTAGATTTGTTAAAACTACACTAGCGGTAGTGGGTGATGCTAATGCTAGATCTCCAAATTTCTGATATGTGAAGGTTCTAATACATTTATGGTTATATTAAATATTTCTATAAAATCGCTTCAAAATGAATAAAATTTACCTTGAATTAAATATAAAATAGTTCTAAAATTATTTATTTTAACATTTTAGTAATATAAAATGAATAATGTTATAATAACGCCATTTAAAATTTAAAATAACAGAGTGCTGATTGTCAAATTCGATCTAGGTGGATGTTACTTTTTCTCACTAGTGGGGGAAAGTGGGACTTTCCACACCAGTTTTAGTTGAGTAATGGATAGCATTACTCAATGGTTGCAGGAAAACATCATTTTTTTACTTTAATTCAACTTCAGCTGAGAGAATATGGCGTTTCGTTCCTGTTTTGCGATAGAGAAATGGGAAGTCTCCTAGCTCCAGAAATGTATTTGAATAAGTAATGTAACTACACTTGTTCAGAGAAAGCAACTATAGCTGTTACTCTCTCCGCGACAAACCTAGAAATGTCTTGTAATGCCCGACTTTAGAAAGAGATCAGTAAAGGAAGTCCGCTTCATTAACATAATAGTGCGAAGAAAGCTAAGTAAATTTAGTGTTAGTGTATCTGACCTGTATAGCAATACAATTTCTTATTAGATCAGTATATCAATTAAATGAGACCATTATGCAGTTACCATGGAAACGCACTTGCCTCATATAACCTAACAATTAATTAGAAGTGACCTCAGTTTTAATTGAATTTTGGATTGTTACATAATTTTAAAAGGCTAATAAAAAAAATATAATGAAAGAGATCTCCATTCTACTATTTCTATGCAATGATAAACAAAATTATTTTAACTGTCGAAGTGAACTGTCACTTTGAGTTGTACCATTGTGACGACGAATGTCAATTCATCCGAAGTGTTTATCGCTTTCACCTGTCATAAAAATGGGAAAGAAAATGTAGAAAGCTGAAAAAAATCATTGTGAAAATGATGTTGAATAAATACTGGGAAAAAAGGGAATTCATCAAAGCACTCTCTGAAATATTTATATTGTCACGTAATGATAATCTTTCACTATACACACTCAAAGTAACACTCACTTCTGTCATTGCTAAGCCTTTTTGTATAATTATTTCGATTGATAGGTAATCATTATTATTCATGTTTATAGAAATGAATAAATATTAAAATATAAAGTAAATATTGAGCAATGGAAGTTCAACGCCCTCTTAAATTTTTTTATGAAATTACGGCTTAGGCATTGAAATGTATCTTATTTATCTATTCAGAATAGTTTGAAACTGAATCGTCTTTTTTTCTTTTTTTAAAGTTATTTCTTTAATTAGTGTGGGTTTGCCGAATACAGTCACTTATTATCAAAATTGTTACAGAAGAGAACGAAATTTGTATCTCAAAAGTCAACTATTGCTGGATTAAATAAAATATGGTTTTTAAATCATAATTAGGATTTTTTATTTGCATGAATAAATGTATTTATTAGTTCATACTTATATTATAGTTATCTATAGTCCCATGGGTTTTTAGGGTTGTTAAACAGAGAAAAAGGATTTAATGGGATCTCTTTTACCGTTTACAGTGTACAGTTTAAGAGATGTACTGGGAATAGAAAGATTATTATTATTGTATTTTTATATTAAAAACGTTATTATTTCAATTAATAAGTTTATTAATTCATATTTGTTTATTAATTGCGTATTTCGAGAATTAAAAATTTTTTAAATTGTTTTATTAACATATCATGTGCATTTCTCCGTAGGAACTTTAGAAAATTGCCAGTAAAAAAATAATAGCACACAATTCCACAACCTTGGATTCGTGAAGAATTCTCATACACCGTTACCGTATCCTGTAACAGTTTGTGGTAACTTTGGTTGAAATCCAAGAAAAGTACATTCGACATTGATTTCCGTTTCCTCTCGTTGATGATCAACATTATCGAATCTATGTACTTTTTTTATTTTAATATTTTACCCTCAAATTGCACAAGGGTAAAAAAAGGACGAGGCTTAAGTGGTATATACGTATTCTTATCTTTATAAATAAGTAGACTGAGTTAGTTAAATAAAATTAGATAGGAAAGAAAAAAATGTAATCAACATAATTGATTTTTTCTTTTCCTTGAGACTCCTTTGAGGTTTTTTCGAACCTACGACTAATTCCCATATCTTGATCAATAACCATTCATGCAGTGATTAAGACATTCCATGAATATCTTCAATTTAAAAAAAAATATTTATACTTTTTTTAACTATTGAATTTTTCTCATTGGCTGCAATAAAACTAATTACTTTCATAGTAATCAGAGGAAGAAGGGAGATTTTAAGTGATGACCACGTAGTGCCCACATGGACAGTATTATAAAAAATTAAAATTAGACCAAAACAAAACTGTAGTATAATGAATAACCACAACCTGAATAACCAAAATCAAACTGATTTTTTTATGACCGCTATTATCAATTATAGAAATAGTAAAAATAGTATGAAGAAAAATATAAAAGGCACAAAATAATCCAAGCCTTTCATTAGTGGTTGAATGATTCCTAAAAATAATTATTTTTTTTTTGCTTTGTTTCATATCTTTATATTGTGATTGATAATATTTTCTTGATTTAATAATATTTTATTGATCTTTTATGCTAATCTGAAATCCATGATCATTCTTTTATATGCTTAATATATAAGCAAAAAAATTATGATAGATTCAAATAATTAAAAATTACAAATTTATCACAATCAAAGATTTAGCCACCTAGATTTACAAGTACACAAACAAAGCATTGACTTATATTTAGCTTAAGATTTAGAAATCTCGAGACATTCAATGCCAGTCATAATAATAAACAGTTTTTTTAACATGACTTCCAATTCATCAGTAAAATGTTGGAAATGTCTTTAATCTCTTAAAAGCCCTGGCAAAATAAGTAATTAGTAGTATTATACTTAGTCTAATGACTAAATGGTGCAATAATTAATAAGATAGTAAAAACTTATATTAAATAAAAATACATTTACATAGTAAAAATTTACATTAAAAAAACACTACATTTTTAATTATAAAATATACTAAGTGTAAATTGTTTTTTTAAACGCTTAATGATATCCAATCTTTTTTTTTGTTTAGGAACAACTATACAAAAATATTGGAATCGGAAAAGAGGAAGAAACTTGCTATTATAACCTCCTACCAAGAGATACAGAGGAAATATACCAAACAATAACAGAAGAGGAAAAACATGGTATTGGCCAGAGCAGAATACAAGCAATTATTAAAGCAATGGAAGCTTCAATAGCAGAAGCACAACTTTACGAACCTGTTGACGGTACACAAGAGCGATAGCCTACTCGGTAATTACTACACATTCTATATATTGAGTAGTTGCATATATTTTATTGGTATATAATATATTTTAATTTTATATTTCCAATCATGATTTAAATGCTAGTTAATTTAAGGGGAAACAAGTTATTATCTGAGTTCCCATCAATAAAACATTAAATAATAATAATGGGTTCTGTTGATGTTGATGAAGGTTATTATTGCAATTGAGTGTTCAAAATCTGGTTGATATTTAATGGGGTTAATTTTATAAAACATAAGTTTAAGATTTTTTGACATGTGTGTTGAAATTTATCAGATGCTTTATGAAAGCAAACTCTTTGTTTGGTCCATTGCACGATAAATAAGTTTAGATAGATAATTAATATTTTAGATAAAAATAAGTTTTTTTTTAAATTTATACCTTTTATAACAATAAGTTATTTGTAATGATTTGAAATATTTTTTTAGGAGGAACAGCTTAAAACTTGCTGCTTTTGCATTTGATATTGAATGACATCACCAATGGCAATATCATATTTCCAAAACCATGATTGGAAGTAAAGAAGAAACCCATTGCTTTGCAACTGTTTAGAAAATAAATATGTAAATAAATGTATTATAGATGGATGTTTGTTTGTCACAAAATGGCGCTGTTATACATATATATATGTTTGTTACTTTTTATAAAAGACATTAAGTATTTTAATGCTTAATTATTGGTTTTATGTACGCTATACTACAAAGATATGAATTATTTCTTTTTTATGTGTTTTAATTATAAAAAAGTAAATAAGAACGTATAAAATCTTGCCAATAGAAAAAGAGGCAAAACTAAAATTTAAAAAAATCTTAGTGATAGAAAAAAAAAAGCACTGAAACAACTTTGTAAAAACAAAATTAAGTAACTTGAGTTCATGTGTTTGATATAAAAGTGTACTTGCATGAAAATGAAAATGAAAAATGTTGTAAGTTAGTGAAAAAAGCACTAATAAAGGCTAGAACATTAGTTCAAAATAAAATTTAAACTAAAATCAATTATATTAATTTAAAAAAACAAAAAAATGGTGTGGACTGAAACTTTGATGTGCAAAAAAAAAATCTACTGATGTACAAATAGTTGTAAAATATTAAAAGTATTTCCAAAGATTGGGAATGAGAAATCGTGCTGGAATTTGAGTTTCAACTTAATATTGTTGAGAAGTAAATCTGAGATTTTTTTATTATCTGATATAAGGCCAAAGAACTTTTTAAAATGTGTTTATTTCAATTTTGTATCCATTTGTGTAGTTTTTAGAAATAATTATAATTTTAAGTTTTTATTATGTAAATAAAGAAAATTTGTTTTCATTCTTTATTTTTATTTATAGCTTCAAGAGATGTATTCAGTTATCTTGAAATTACAACATAATTTTCAAAATTTGCTAAACAGGTGCAAACTGTGTTTTAAGCCATAAAAATGTTTAAAATTCTTCACAAGTACAATTTCCAGAACTTACATGCTAATTTACTTGAACATTTTCATGGTAATCAAGATCAATATATATATTGATATAATCTTAAACATTATAACTATTGAATTTAATTAATGGGAATGTGGAAATCAAAATTTAATTAATTTCTTTCTTTTATTAATTTAACAGAAGTATTTTTGAAAAATAAAATGATTTAACCCAAATCTGTGATTAAATAAAGAATCAGAAAAGTTGAGAGATACATACATAGATATGTAAATACATTGGGATAGTTGATGCAAGTAAAATGTAAAGTTTCTCTTTTTTTTTCTTCTTCTGGAAAGTAGATAAATTCTAATTTGTGGGGATGATATAGTCTTTTATAAGGTAAAACAAGGAACAATCTAAAAAGAACAACAAAGATACAGGATCTACTGTAATAACATATGTAAAATTAATCACTGGTTATTATTTAATTATACTATTTTTCTTTAGTATCTCTAAATAATTGTTTGATCATCTTTTTTAACATTTTACACAGATATTACAGTAATGGACTGCATAGATCATAGTTCAGTTATTCCTCACAACACATACTAATATTACTTTTTTATGCTTCATTGTTGAACAGGGACTTAATTATTGTATGTTTGAAAATAATTGTTTTGAAATGACCATGATACGAACTTCAAATTGCACCTGAATATACAAAAGAGTTAAACATTCTTTGAAATTTGAAATGATCTTTCCTTCATTTTCTGTATAATTATTATATTATTTTTATTAGTTTGAATGTGTTTAACTTTCATTTAATCTGTATTGGAGATAGTGCTGCTACCTTGATGCACAAGGGTAAACTACTACCTACAGTAACTAAAGTAATTTTTATTGAGCTTAATCATGTTTTAAAAGTTCCAATAATAAACAATAGTTAGTGAAATAGCATAACTAAAGTTGATTGCAGAGTGCTATGGAACATTTCATATCTGGTAACTTTGGAACATTTCATATTATTTATTTCTTTGTTTATTGCATCTACTTTTGAGGTTCATTAGAAATGATTAAGGAGTAAGACAAAAGAGAATAAAAACATTTACATGTTGATTAAACTTTCATTAAATAAATGCACTGTAGTTTTATTTACAGTTTTGTTAAATGTTAATAATAAATCATTTAAAAAAAGTTTGCAATGGCGACCAATAGGAGCATGGGAATATACTCTAAAATGAGGGGTCTATGTAATTTGTCCGTTTTCATGGTAATTAAGCTCAGTTTAAAGTTATTTGTTTTTAGTATTATTGCTACGTAATTTAAAATATAATAAGTAGAGGTTTTTTTTATTAAAGATTATTTTTTTTAAAATCTGTTAAATACAATTGATTCATCATATTAATGGCCTTAATCAAATATATTTGAAACTGCTTGGTCTTTCAAAGTGCTGCATCATACCATAACAATGGGATTAAAAAAAATATGTTGTGCTGTGAAGCAGGAAAGTGAAGAAATAGTCTTCATATGCACACCTTCATATTAACTTCAAATTTTAAAGGGATAAGTGGAATGAAAGCTAAGGTCTGGGTTTCTCCTTTAAGATGTCATTTTAGTGAATATTAATTTTTTTTTTAAATAAGACAGATAGCTCTAAGCAGAGAATTTCTAATCTAAGATTTAGATTGAAATATATTATCCTCTGCTGCTTCCATATTGGTTTTCCCACAGTTTCCTACTGCGAGGATTAGAAGGCCTAACTTGCACTCATTCATAAACACATCATTCTATAATGTACAACATTCTCTGCGGGAAACTTAAAGATAGGAATAAACTCGTCAAGATGATGAAAAGCAAGGAGCTAAATGACAACTTATTAATTACTTAAGAAAATAAAAAAATTACAGTAGCTTTTAATGACCTTAACATAACGTGCCGATGACCCTTAGGGAGTCAAAATAAATAAATTGTAGTAATAATATAAAATTATAATTAATAATGATACAAAAATAATTACTCAAACCATTATTAAATGAATCATTTATATACTTAGCACTAAATTGTCTACAATACATGTTTTTGTGCTTCAATGAAGTGGAAAATGATTTACAATCATATTTTTGTTAAATTAGGCATTTTTTGTATCTCTTAGTGGAATAACTTCAGAAAATTGAGCATAATGCAATATGCTACAGATCTCTTTGTCCTGAGAACAAGACTGATTGTAATAAAGAAATATTTGTTCTGTTATAAGTCATGAATTGATTCATCTGGGATCAGGAAACCATATTGGCTCACCTAGCCTCAATAAAGTGGGGAAATCCTTGGCATTGATATATTGGGAAGTAATCTAATACATATATCTTAATCAAATCATCTCATTACTCAATGATTGGCTTAAAAACAGTACAATCCAAAAGTTGTAGTGGTACAGGACTTGTATATTTTTTTTTAGAAACGATACCATTACTATTTTTTTGTTCTTACCTGCAAATTATCATTAGCTCGCATTCTTGGAGGTCTCATAACTATTTCTCTTTAAGCCTTTTAGTTGGTTTCCTGCATGATAAGAATATTTTAAATGATACCAAAAAAGTCTTAATAGTTTTTAGTCCTGATATCCAAGAGTGAGGAATGTATTTTATCTTGAAAACATTTAGCCAGTAATTTAATTAATTACCAAAAAAGTGTATGGTATATTTACAAAATAAAATGTTTATTTTATATTTGTAATTTTCAAGCAATTTTCTTAAATATTTCAGAACAATCCAATTTTAGTGGTGTCTTTGTTTGGTTTAAATTGGCAAAGACATATAGAATACTGTTATCTAAAATGTCAGAAAAACAATATGTTTAAACCATTTTAAGCTTAAACATTAGGCCCAATTTAATTGATTTCCAAACTTATATTCAACTGAATCGGTCAAGAAATAGAGTTATGGATATTCTGATTATACGCTATCAAATATTAATAAATAAAATAAATTTTTTAGATTTTTCACTTTTTCTTAATAAATATTATTTGTAGTAATTAAACATCTTATTGTTGGCTGCTATATGATTTCAAACCATGTTAGATATGGTGGAGAGGTTTTAATTTTAGTGATAGCTTGGTTTAGTTTGAAACAATCCTTTTTATCTAAAGTTTCTAAAGCTGAAGTGCAAAAATAATGGAGATTGTATCCCCTTGTTATTATAAGTTCACTGCAATGCGTGTACATACACATAACAGTATACAACTCTCTCACACTGAAACATTAAATCATTGACACTGCATACTTTTGGGCCACTGAAGGTGCTTGTTGCGGATACTTGAGGTTTTGATTTCCTCCAGTTTTACTTAATATTTATTTCTTGGTGATCCTAAGGAAATCTATGAATGAATCTTAACATCCCCAGTATGATTAGTCCTGGCCGGTCACCAATAGGTAGCGTCAGTTGTTGGCAAAAGGACCACATGGCATATGGCTTGCTGGACTGTCAAAACTTTGGTCCCTATCTATACTAGTACCATTATTATTTCAAAATTACAACTTAAATTTTCCTGAATTTTTTTCCGAAAAACTATTTAAAGGTGGTCCACTACATTGAATGATGGACCAGTAAATTGTCTTTCTAATCTATAAATTAAACGGCAAGTGTTAATTCAGCTCACCATCTTCCCAATCTGAAATTACCTTTACTATGTATATGTAAATAAGAGGAAATATTTTATCAGAGCAGTTGCACATACTCTGCATTATCTGAGCCATTACATAAATATGTCTGTTAGAAGCAAAACAGTTCTAATCATTCTCTTATCACATTTTTATGTTTTATTGAACAAGCATTGTAGCTAGACAAATATTTGTTCTTACATTGGAAAAATTCTTGTTGAGAAATTTCAGAGGGGTAAGTAAATAAACAGTAAAAATAACTCATTAACAGCGTAGAAATATCTCAGACAGTGGCCCTAGCAAATGATAGTCTTGGTCCCCACTTACTGAATATTTCATGTGTTTTGTTCTTATTATTAATATTAATTTATGGATTAATGTTTTATGAAAACGAGACTTGTTACTAGCTCACATTAACAATAGTTAATTTAAGTAGTTGAATAAAATACAACAATTTTTTATTTCACAAAACCACAAAACTTGTATATTATTCTTTGATAATAATTTCTAAAATAGTACAAACAGAAGTGCAAGGATTTAATATTAACAACAATCTTCACACAAATCAAGATTGCTCTATTTTCTATGGAATTATAAATAATTGCTTTAGAATTCAATATTATTTCTTACAACCATATACTCAAAAGACAACTCTCCAAAACCTTCCATAGAACTACTTGGCTAATAGTAGTTGTTTTACATTCCTTAAGATTTTCTTAAATCATGCTTGGTAAATAAAGTTTTATCAATAGAACCCAGATTTTGTGCTTCAAAAGAAAAAGAGAAGGAAAATAAGTAATAAAAAAAGTAATTAAAATGCCAAAACACACCAAAATAATGGAACTAAAAATAAAATGTTGCCATTCACTACTTTTTTGGGAAATAATAAAATTTGTATATTTTGCAGTCTTGCATATTTTACAAGATTTTTCATTATAAATTTAGGGATTGAGGAATATGGTTTGGTATGTCTCACAGATTAACATTTACTGAGAAATTGCTGTTATTATGACTTCATGTAATTTAAGTGTTTTGCTAAATTATAGGTAGGAGATTTTAATGATCTAAAATAATGCATGATCAATGTTACATTTTCTTCTTGCACTGTTAGGTCATTTTAAAATTGTTTAATATCAAATTCTCTAAAATTCACAGTATTTAAGAATGCATTAGGTGCAAGCACGAGAGCTCGCTATCATGAGATTTGGTGAAAAACATTACAGAGAATATTTAGGACAGTATTTCACATTAACTCGTGGAGGCAACGGATGAATCTAGAAATAATAAGACTATTTAAAGAAGCAGACATTATAATAAGTAAACAGGCTACGATGGGGAGCAAATGAAGTCCCTAAAAAAGTCCTTGAAGAAAAGTGCATGGAATATTAACATGAGAGTAAAAAGGTGATAAAGTGCAGGGAAACAACAGTACAAGTTATTACAGCACGAGCACAGATTTATTGGATATAAACATAAATAGAAACATATATAGACAGGCAGACACTTCACGCACTAACATCGATCCAGCCAGAACACCTGTAGAATGCCAACTGACTAACTACAATGGTGAAGACAACATGGATGACATTGTGCACAGCCAACATAATCTTAACTGTCACTTTACAGTGTTGACTGTCTATAATAAAATATAGATGATACACAGAAGAGGAATTACTTCAACAGGAACCAGGAGGGTTGGAATGTTCTCACCTATAATAGATTAAATAATATTCTGAATTATTCAAGGATGAAAAGGTATTAACTTTATTATTTAGTAAAATAACGATGAAAAATTGATATTTCAATTATATAAGTTTAATTAAACAATAATATACAGTAGCTACAAAATAATGATAAATGGAAACATAAGGAGAAACAATTAGAGAAGGAGTAAAGTGTTTTTAAACAATTATTTTTAATTATAATGTGAAATAATAAAAAATGTGAAATGTATTTATGAATATTTTATTGTTCTTTGTTTAGTTTTTTATGTGATGAAGTAGAAATAACATCAGGATGGGGGAGTGTAAAGCTCAGAAATGACTTTGCAATTGAAGTCCCTCCTATTATGGAAAGTAAAAAATACTATAAAACTCATATTGCATGTTTATTACCTTTTAATAGCACTGCGCTTCAGCAAAAAACAGTTCCTAATGCATTATGTAGTAGTATTTATTTCTCAATACATATTGGATTATATTTAGTAAAGAAAGTAGTTATACACCTTACTTTAGTAGATAGATAGATAGATATAAAATGCTCTTTATTATTAAATTATTTACAACTGTTCTTTTTAATTTAATTTTCCAAATTAGCAACCACAGCATGGTACTTTATACCGTCTGCCAGGAGTTTGATTAAACTACTAAACAACAACAAAACTAAAAAATAAATCAAATTTCTTTTTGACATTAATAATTAAATTCTGAAATTAAAAATTTTCTATAACTACCTGCATTACTTAAAAAATTATATAAACCTATAAAATTCTCTCCATTCAGAATATCTATTAATTTTTGTTTTGATATCAGCTCATATTTTAAGAATTTTTTTCTATACAATTTTAAGACGGGACACACTGCCAGGAAGTGAAATCTGTTTTCAATTTCATTCAGATTACACAGTGAGCATAGCTGTATATTTTGCGAATCAATTTCAAATGGTTTGTAATTTAGATTCAGAAGTTCCCCTCTGCATTTCATAACTAAGCTAATTTTTTTTGTTGCTTTATAATGTCTATGGTAATCTATTGTTTTATTTAATGAGCTATAGAGGCCGTGGTGTGTGCCCTCTGCTGCTTTTGCATGGCAAACTTGGATAAAATAATCTTTGTACAGCTCTAACATTTTGAACATTTCTCCCTCCCAAGTACCAACGGAGTTTAAAGTTAAATCCCTTACTTTAGTAGATACTGCACAAATCCATAAATTATTAGATAAATGTTATTGATATTTGATGATTTGTTGGTTGTTATTCTATTATATATCTAAAATTATATAATGTGCTTATTATAGATCGTTACTGATATGGCAATTCAAAACCAACTTCTGAAAAAAATTTATTTATATATATATTTTTTATATATAAGAAATAAAAACTTTAACTAAAATTGTTGTTATTAGCATACAGTTAAAGAAATAGGAAATGTTATTGATAAATTTTGTAGATAAATAAATTCATGAAGAGTGGCAAACAACAGCTGTTAAAAACAAAACAAAAGAAGAACAGTCTTTTTTAAAATCCCTCCCACTCATTTAGTAATTGAATATTCAAAAAACACTTGAAACTAACAACTCTATCATTGGTATGGTAAAAAGCATCTGTATTTGTTCGTTTGTAATCCAAATATAACAACAAATTTCTTATTTTCAGAAATGAGACATTACATGTAGTCACTGCTTATTACCTAACATTTTTAAGTGTTTTATTATCTATATGTATACCACACTCTTTCGTACGAAAATCATTTAATCAATTTAATAAAATATTTTCAGTTCCTTTTCCTATTTCAATTACAAAAAAAACTCAACTAATTACAAAATACTAATAAATATACATGACAATCATTAGACCCATCTGGACTTATGGAATAGAGCTTTGGGGCTCCACTAAACCATCGAATTCCTCTCATATTCAATCCTTACAATCCAAAATCCTCCGTATAATCCTTGATGCCCCTTACTTTGTAATGAACAAAGTAATCCATAATGGCCTTTAAGTCCCACTTGTTGCTGATTTGGCCCGAATCCGATATCAATCTTTTCATGACAAACTTCATTTTCACTCAAATCCACAATTCCTGATAATCCTCCGAGGGAGGCGTCTGAAGAGAAGATGGCCTCATGATCTTTTAAGTTGAACTTATTATTTGAGTACTGCTACTGGGTTGTTTCTCTACTTATATTTCATGCTAATATGTACCAATCAGTATATTCACTTGTTGTGTTATTTTAATACAGTTGTAAATTTCATTAAATAAATTATTTAAAAAAAAGTATTCTAGCCAAAGAGGCTGTTATAATCAGATCCAAATTTCCTAACACACAGTTAATATTCAATTCTGTTAGTGTTGATAAAAAATATTATTTTTTTCTAATTGCTCAAAATCAATAAATCTCACAGAACTTTTAACATGCTCATTTTAAATGATGATGAGACTGTAATGTTTCTAGGACAAGGATCGTGCAGGGGCACCCCATCGTGGGAGGGTCTGTAAGATCCCACTGGGTCCTTCCGTTAACAGATTAAAGAGTTTATCTTCCACAGCAGGGTTTGAACCCAGAACCTTCAGGATAGTAACTAAACACTCTAGACACTGAGCTACCCCGCTCCATGATTTTTTATTTAAAAAAAAAATTATTTATTGATATTTACAACTAATGCCATTAACTCAGTCATTATGTCAGATACATAATGACTGAGTGAATGGCAAGTAGAGAAACTACCCACTGGTAGTACTCAAATCACTAGTTCAACTAAGAAGGTAACGTGGCCATCTTCTTTTCAGACGCCTCGGAGGATTATTGGGAATTGAAGAGGAAGCTAGGTTTGAAACTAGAACCCTAAGTATCGGATCTGCTCTACAGCCATCAGTGGGATATTATTAAAGGATATTGAAGGGCAGGAAGTCATTGGTTTACGACGTAAGGTAAAAGTGATTTGATGCGATTTTTGAGAATTTATTTTAATTCTCAAGTTTTGACAACATTCTTCAAGATCAGAGATTTGGAATTGGAGGCTTTGGTGTTGACTGATAATACATATGTATCATCAGCATATGTGGTAAGGATAGTGCTAGGATGATTCGGGATGTCAGCTGTATAAACTGTACAAAGGATTGGGCCAAGGATACTACCTTGAGGACCACCAGCAGATTGGGAAAAGACATAATGAATGGACATTATTATGATTTACTTGGAAAGTTCTATTTGTGAGAAAGGATGAGAAAGTATGTATGGGGTAGGAATTTACGGAGTTTGTAGAGCAAGCCCGGATGCCAGACTCGGTCAAAAGCCTGTTCCACGCCAAGAAAGACCCCCGAACAATATGATCCACGTTCTAATACAGAGGAAACTACATCCACCACACGATGACATTGCTGAATAGTGGAATCCCATGATTTTTTAAAGATAAAAATACTGAACTAATATCATATTGTTTTTGTCATGTTGAGTAGAAATTAATCAAATTCTCAACAAAACCAGATTAAAAATCAACGCAATTAAGAAAGATATTGTATATTATAATTCTTACACACGTTTTAATAATTCTTCTGTACATGTTTTTTTTATAAACGGTTCACTTCTTTTTAGTTTTGTAATTGTATAACTTTACATCTCGGAGCAGTCTGTGGTCTAGTGATTAGCATATCGACCTATTAAGCTCAAGATCGCGGGTTCGTAGCCCGGCAGGTGGTCCTAGGATTTTTTAAAGTGAGTATAAATTCTTAGTTATGTCGTCCTTCGGAAGAAACGTTAAACGGAGGTCCCGAGCCTATACGATATCAGGTACTCGTTAAAAATCCCTCTCCTAATTTAACCTTGATAAGGAAAATTTAGAGCCCTCCACTTAGCATCGTCCGATTAGCCTTAGCAGCTTAAAGTGACGCAAATTAAACAACCAACTTCAAATCTTCTAGAACTTAAGGTATTTAGATGCCTTAAAATAAGGAATTTTATCTCAAAAAAGGATGCCTTAATGAGAGTAATATAAGCGAAGCTATATCTAACATTTTTATTGTTAGAATAATTTATCGTCAATTTCTCGTCACTAACCTCAAAATGTTTTTACTTAAATGATTTACTTCCTCAAGTTTAAGTATTATTTGCGACAGTCACCTCTAACCGCAATTATGTAAGTCCTACATGGTTTAGAATGCGTCCTTTTAATTCGATGTTGATCCAAATGCCATTGGTATTCCTTGGACTAAGGACTGTGAAGTAATCAACTTTCGTAAAAAAGAAAACTTGTGTTTTTTAAAATGTATTTGATTTCAATATAGTTGAATAAATTATTTATTCATTTAACGTCACATTATAGTGCAATGGCTAATCGGACGATGCTGCTGTGTGAGTCCTAATTTTTTTCTTATCGAAACAAATTAGGATATAGTGCTGTAATGAGTGCCTGACACTACACAGACTCGGGGTCCCCCATTTTACGTCTCTTCCGAAGGATGGCATAACCAAGGATTTTTTAGTTAAAATATAAGTAATGCCAACTGCTGGGTTGCGACCTAGGACATAACAGGTTGTTATGCAAACCACAATACAGTTGTTACAGGTGATCCCAAGCAAGGATATTTTACTATTCATATTCAAATTCAAACCTTTTTCGGTGTCTATAACCTTTTTAATACCGGCTTCATAATAAAAAAATATAATTATTTCGACTACTTCCATTGTGAGTTAAATTAAGCAGGGAAATATGGTGAATTTAAAGTTTTAATGAGAACACCAATTATACTCTATTTATTGCTATTTTTAAGGTATTGATACGTTAAATGTGAATTACTTTACTGTCCATTCTTCCGTACTCCATCAGTCTTCTAAACAATCTGGAGGTAGATTTCTTCAACTTCATCATGGTTTGACCGAATTTATGACCGATAGTACTCCAACCAATTTGTATCACTCCGTAAAAATCACCAGAGGATTTGACACTAACGGAGAATTCCTCGTGGAGTGGAACATTCCAATAGGTTTGGAACAATTGGTGTAGAGCGCTATTAAGTTTTTTTCCTTTCAGCCTCTTTTCTCATTATCTTCTTTCTCATAAATTTCTATTTATCACCTATCACTTCTTTTCCACCACAAGTCCTCAATGTATTTTCTGAATATTTCTCTCTTGATACTTGTTTCAACTGACTGGTCTCTAATACTGATACTTGTACTGATACTGATACTTGTATCAACTGACTGGTCAGTATCAACTATCGGCGAAAGACCAATTTCGCCGCATCTCCCCTTAGAATTAATTTAATAAGTAAGTAAAAATAATAGTGAACAAGTTTTCACTTATTATAAATATAATCTGTAATTAATCACTTATCACATATGTAGAAACGGAAATAAACTATGAAATTAGTTAACAGTAAAGGGTGGTTGAAATAACATTTTCCGAGAATGCCTCCTAATATATGTTTTTTCACGAGCAACTTTCCCAAAATAAACCTCGACCTATGTCCTAGCAAATATGGTTTCATTAATGGATGTATCTGTACCATAAAGTAAAGACAATTCACCTAAATGATTGAAATCGGGTGCAAAAAAAAAATTGTTCGACGAAATTGATTATTTTTTTCTCCACTTTTTTACTTTTAACAGTAACAAATGTCACATAATTTTAAAGAAGAAAATAATTTTTACAAAATAAAAAACAGGACCGGAATATGTGTATTATAACAGCTATAGCGTTTTAATGAGTATAGCGTGCGGCGGCGGACAGACAAATTTTGTATTACAATCCAAATTCTACGTATCTTGGAACGAGAATAGCAAAAGTTTGAGGTAGGGTTAAATTCTATTTTTTTTTTTTTGTTCAATTCCATAGCTTTCAACAAATAATTAGCCAATAAAAACATGATTTTAATCATTTGATGGGTGTGCAGGCTACTATTTCGGTGAATGACTCTTTTTCCTTAAAAATGATAACAAAAACTGATGCCATAAGAAAGGCTTCTGTGCAGCGTATTAGAAGAGTAAGAGCCAGGATAACTGTATTTAGCTAAAAAAATATCAAGTAAAAGTATCAGATACAAAAATATCAACTAAAAGTATCAGATACAAAAATATCAGTATCACTTGTATTCAGATACAGGAAAATCCAGTGTCTACCCATGACTACTTTCATCTGACTGATGTGTCCTCTGATGTTTGTTAGATCTATCACTTTGTTTGACTGTTTGACTATCACTTTGTTGTTTTGCTTGACCTGTTTTCATTCATTGTTTTCAATCTCCCGAAACAAAATTAATCTCCTATTCCCTATTTCTGTTTCGAAGTCATGAGTTCCCTCATACAATTTATGTTTTTTTTAAGGCCAATATTTTTCTCCTACTTTTCGTGGTCAGTGGATACATAACTAATCTTTTTTTTCCATTTTATGAAATTTCTTAAATCTAGTAAACCCAATTGTTCCCGACCCTTATAGTATCACCGGCCTCATTACTCTTTTATAGTGTCTGATTATTTTAACGAGCCTATTCTTCAAGAGATTATTTTTATAGTTGGTATCTTTTGTTAAGTGTTCTAATCTTTCCAATTTTACTTCCCTACTTTTAGTCTTTTGATCCCATTATTGTAATTTAGGATTTCCCGAAATCCCCTCAATTTTCCATTTGTTACTGATTTTGCCCTAGCCCGACAATCCTTTTCCTTTCATGACAAACTTTATTCCGACTCCAACCCACAGGTTTCAAACCTAGCGACTTCTTTAATTCCTGATAAACCTCCGAAGGGTATGAAACGAAGATGGCCTCATGGCCATTTAAGTTGAATTTGTTGATCGATTACCACCAATGGTTACTCTACTTGTCTTTATCTCATTCCATTATATATCTTTCGTTCTATTGATAGTCCAGGATCCATGGTCCATTTTTGCACTTGATTAGTATCAAGCTGAATCTTCGTGAATAGATTCTTTACGACGAGGCCCAACAATTCCCTGTGCGAAAATTCTCGATCGTGGTAGCTAACAGAGGTAGCAAGGATAAAATATGCCGATTTGATGATTCTCAAAAATTTATTACTAACTGGGTTGTTTTCGTTAAATCTCAAGATAGTTATCTAAATTATTTGAAAAAAGATTTGTCCTACAAAATGTATGGTATGATCAAAGAGTCCCCTCCTTCTAACGTGTATCGATAACGAGGTCATCAAAAATTATTACTAAACAGCTGTGTTTTTATTTACTTCTTCTTTTTTGACTTGATTGTCGAGACATATTGTAAGGAGGAAAATAATTTAGAAAATTATCTTGAGGTTTAACAAAAAAAACCCAGTCAGTAATACATTTTTCAGAATCATCAAATCGACATATTTTATCCTTGCTACCTCTTTTAGCTACCAAAATCGAGAATTTTCGCAAAGGAAATTGTTGGGCGTCTCATCGAAACGAAGCTATTCACGAAGATTCTGCTTGATACTAATCAAGTGAAAAAATGGACCATGGATCCTGGACTATGACTTGAAGTACTTGTGGGTGTTTTATTAATAAAAAAATGATTTTGGAGAACTACACCACTTGTTAAACAATTCACATTCTGACTCTATTAAATAAAAATACTTAATAAAACAGCTGTTTCCTTCATTAAGTTATATCGTTCAGCTGTAATCGATATATCGAATCGTTTTTAACATTAATTTAAAATAATCATAAATATAAATATTTAGTGTCACCTACGTAGTATTATAAGACAGCGGTAAATTTCAATAAATAAATTTGAAAAAATAAAGGTTTTCCTCTTGATACGTAAACTGCATGGAAGTTTTGATATTCCCATATTTTTCTTATCCTTCTCTTCGGTTTCCCTCTTGTTGGTCATGATTAAGGTTTTTGTGGACCCTTTAATATATTATAAAATAGGCCATTCAATTTATGCAATAGCCAATACTGAATGGTAGTAGTAAATAGCTGAACCTACAAATCCCTTGAAAATGTCTCATTAGTGCTGTCGTAAGGGGCGATAATGAGTGACGTTGAAGCAATTAAATCCTCATATCCCTCCACTTCAGCAGGTCATCGACCTTGCCTTTGGACGATGTCATTGAAAACATCATTAGTGAGCCGTACACCTAGCACCCATCTGATCCTGCACCGAACCCGTGACTGTTTCGTACAGGATCAGATGGATCCTATACCTATCCAGATCCAAAAATAAACAAAAACTCATTGCAAATTTGTAAGAAAGTATAAATTTATCAAAATAATTAAAAAAAACTTATTACAACTTAATACTAATAATGTAATACAACATGATATAATGATATATACTTATTCTCTAAAAATAAACATTCACTCTTCTCCGTTTTTTTTTTTTACTTTTAAGAAGTACCAGTGGAGTGAGAAGTTCCAAAGAAACAAATAATAATAATATCAGCGCACAGGGCTTTTTCAAGTTTTCTATTTTGAAGGTATGCCAGAACTTGGCAAAAAGAAACACAAGAGGGACCACAGACCCTATTAATACCGCTAGGCTATTAAGATTTCATTATTCCTATTAAACTGATTTTTTCACGGTAACTTTGGATGTATGGTTTCATGTTACATAAGAGTGTTTTGTACTAATGATAAAATTATAAACTCCTTAGACCATTTTAGAGAGCATTAAAAATGGAACACGAGGCAGAAATAAAAAAATAGATTGCATCCGTTCTCATTCTGTTCCCACATTTGCGAATTGGATTGTAATAGTCCTAATTTGTGTAGCGGGATCGCCAAAACGTAGCTTTTTTGAAAATGTGCAATTTCCTCTACTTTTTTCAAGATAATGAAGATATCTGTAAGTAATGATTGTTATACGTGTCAAAAACTGTGTCGGAGGAATAGGTTAAAGGCGAAGGAATTGGTTAATTAATTAAATATACAATATAAATAAATAAATAACTACATTAAGAATTATATTGTGAATTAAAGTTGATTTATATCTGCTATTCGTTACTCCTTGAGATGGAGGGAGAGAATAACATTTCATTCTATTAATTTTATGGCGTCATGCTTTTTTTTATTATTAAAGTTATTGCTAAGAAAAGGGTAGGAAAATCATTTTTTTGAGTTTGCCATAAGAAATAATTGAAGATCAAAATAACTCTAATCAATGACCAATAATTGTAGTTGTTAATTAAGTAACTGTGACTGTTATTCAAAAACGGTAGACAATATATTTAAAAAAAAAATTCTATTGATGATTGAGACTGAACGGTGAATCCAGAATATCGTAGGGATTTTCCACCACGGACGATAAAATATTTAACAATGTAAATATTAATAAGAATAAATCTTAACTATTAATTAATTTTTCATTTAGTTTTTTTTTGTCACCTGGGATAAAAAGAGAAAAATATCTAATCTTAGAGACTAAGAGTACGTCAGAGGTATGAATGAATTATATAAAACAGTTATAAATATGAACTCATAGAAAAAAAAATTGGAACAATAACCAATCTAAAGATGAAATCAGTTGTGATTCAATCAGGTCACAACTTTTCCCGGAAATGTGGCTGGAAAAACTACGTTTAAGACTCCTCCCTTAAACTGTAACATCATTAACAGCTATTAACAGCGTGTGTGAAATAAAAGGTGTTTTTGTGTGTCTAAAAATGCTTGTGGCCAGAAAATTCAAATAAAAAACTGGCTCAAGAGGGAGCGATTTTGTTCCTTTATTGGGCACTAAAGAAGTTGAATATACATGACAAAGCTTCGCGACACCTGAGGATTTGATTTAAAACATTGATAATAATTCGAACCATGTTACAAGTTTATTTTCCTTTCATCTACTGGAGTTTTCTCTGTATCCAATATTCCTTCATGTGTTCATTGACATGTTTTCTTTAAATATCTGTCCAACCTTCTCGGGCCTTAGTTCCAAATTCATTTCTTTCTAACTGTTAGACTCTGCAATGCTCAACTTTTCCGATTCTTTCCTTACTTCTCTAGTCCACTTTGCAGTTGAAATTGAGAAAGACATGAAAAATGTTGGAATTAAAACAGATACGATAAAAACAGAACACCTTTTAGAGGAGCAGTTCAAAAGGCACAACTAGAAGAAAGTGGACTCCAGAAGAGAAAGGATGGACACTCTTTAAGGAAGAAGGAAATTTGGAAGCAAAGGATATATAACACAATGAAAAGTAACCAATGTTGATTCATCGTACCCTCCAAATGGGTTATTCAATAAATAAATAAATAAATAAATGAACCAACCAGGGCCTCGGATTAGTGAATTGCTCTTATACTGATTCCTTGAGAATGAATTAGTTTACAATTATTTCATTTTAAGGTAATAATTTTATGTTTAAGGATTGTTAAGGTTATATAAGAATAGGCAAATGTATACTTTCTTAACAAATGTTTTAAGTAATTTTTGCTTGAATTATATCAAACTTATGAAATAGTGCTCTAAATGTTATCTATTTTTAAAAATTTTATTTGAGAAGGAACAACACTCTCAAAGGATGAAGGTAATTCGGAAGCAAAGGAAATCGAACACAATGAAAAGTAACCTCCAAATGGGTTATTAAAAAAAAATATATATATATATATATATCTAATATATGTTATATAATAATAGTTGGCCTTTTCTTATAAATGATAGTCCTGAAGAAGTCGTGGAATGTAGGTCGAAACGTTGGCTCTTTAATAAACAGTTCTCCCAACTTATGAGAAATTTGTTTACCTCCACCCTGACAATCTTCTTCCATATTGTTGTAAATATTCTTTGTTAATCTATAAGCCCTTTTCTATTTTAGAATCCGATCTCCAACAACTGCATTCTCTAGTCTATTCTACTGTATATTCTCTCCCAGGTATCTGAATTTTCAATCCGACGTATCTTTTGGTCAATGTATGTCATTCGTTGTAAATATTGTCTTTTCAACTGAGATTCTTTGTCATGTTTGGCTAGTTGTCTATTCTAAGACATTGATTTATATGGCAGCTTCCTCCGTAAGGATAGTTTATTATAGATCATTTTCATAACCTCATCCTGGTGTCCAATTTTTTGATTAAATAAAAAAATAATCAAATGAACCTTTTACTTAAAGAATAGTCAGAGAAATCTATTGTCCAAGCCTGAGCAACCTACAAGTAGGATACAGCCCCACCCAGTTTCCCCTGAGCAATCAGAGTCTATCCTTCGGGCAATGGAATGACTAATGCAAATAATACCAGCGGCTATTGATCTGTGTGAGCTGGCCTTGGAAGATCAAGTGTCATCATAGGATGTTTTTCAACCCCGCGGTGATTCGTTTTGTTTAATATCCTTATATTATTATGCGTAGTGCTCTAGAATGCCGCCATTTTCTATTATAGAATCTATATGGCACACCCAGCTTTATTAAGCTGGATTCGTATAAAGTACCGAACTCAAAACTCTTCATGGTTTGTAATGGTTACAATTTTTTTTCATCAATATTCTTTTTTTTTATTTAGTATTCTTCGATTTTACAATTTTTTTAGAGAGGAATAGCTCAATAAGCTGTGTTTAGTTTTCAAAATTACATTAATCCTTAATGATTAATATACAGTAATACTTAACTTGAAATAATAACATTATCGATAAACTATTGTATTCTAAATATTTATGTCTATAATTTTATCAAACTTTTTTTGGTTCATTATATTTCTTTTTATTCCGAAAATAAATAAAAAAATGGCTTAAGAAATCTATATAATAAAAATGAATCACCATTTCCTTGCTAACCGCTAAACTAGAGAACGGCTCGACCAATTCGGGTAATTTTTTTACCATATTTTTTTTAAGGCAAAGAAGGTTCTTATGGAGAGAAAAACCCTAAAAATGAAGAGGGAAACCTTCGGTGGCTAAAAAACCTTGAAATTTTCGGATTTATTTCAGTTTTTGGCCTGTATCTCCTACTCGCTTCGTTTTTGAAAAAAAACATAGGTAACCATTTTTAAAGTAGATCAAATTTGCTACATTGTGAGCCCAACTGCAGCTCTGTAGGTCTAATAGATTCCGAGTTGAGGCCCTATCATATAATAAATAACTGGAATCTTAGCTATCTATGTACATAATAAAAATGAATCGCCAAATGTCTTGCTGAGCGCAGAACTCGAGAACGGCTCGACCAATTCGGCTAATTTTTTTTTTCATATTTTTGTTAAAGCGCATAGAAGGTTCTTATGGAAAGATAAACATTAAAAATGAAAAGTATTGATTAATAAAAACAACACTTTTCTTTTCACATAAAACTACTCTATTCCCAGCTGTCAAACATTTAACTTCAATCAAAGCAAAACATAGGTGCGTTAGTTGTTAGTTAAAGTTTATTAGGGTCCAGTCCCTATCATATAATAAAATCATCAGTTGTTGTGTAAAAAAAAAAACTTTTCTGTTTAATTTGCTGATACAAGGGCAATATATTATAAAGCTCGCTGTTGCTGGTGACAGATGGCGACCATAAATTCCTGTAAATGGAATAAATGGGCAATACACGAGAAGAAATTGATCAACGTTGTGCAAATAACAGTTCAGTGGGGAGTTCTATTGTAGAACAATAACAAACTTTGTTTCATAAAAAAAAACCAATTGATTTCATTGTTTAAAACTGCACTGGATCTTATGTCGTCTGGTAATCATAAAATTGTAATCAGAGCTGATAAAACTCCTGTAGGTAAACATGGGAGATGTTTCAATGCACCAACAATCGATAAAGTTGCTATTCAAATGATTTGAGAAAATTTGGAAGCCCTTTTTTTTTAGTGTAATAGGGCAGAACAACGTCTGCCGCACAGTGGAACGAGCGTTAGGGAGGACTGGACATTCATTAATATCTCCGCTTCTGGTTCTCCTAGAATAAGGCTATTGGTACGGTTTAAAAGCTTTTTGAAGGAACTATTTAATTATATGATAAACAGGATCAAACCTTTTAGGATAAACGTGTAAAAATTCTAGATTTGATATTTCGATGTTAGATTATTTAGTATCAAACATTGTACCATTTATTGTACCAACAACTACGAGAATAGGTACGATACAGTATTCTATGGAAAGACAGATACATAGGTATTAAATAAAGTTACACAAAGGAAAAAGTAACAAGCCAAATCATTTAATTATTAAACAAAATTAATAAAATAATTGATAATTACTTTTGTTAGTTAATATACTAGGTATAATTGATACATCAAAATTATAATAAATGTAAGTGCCTATATAAAATTGTTTTATTTAAATAACGAAATAAAAATTAAATAAATCAAAAATTAAAAACTTGACGATTTGTTGTCGGGACTATTGCACCTATGGGTACCATTACACTTAAGTCGTTCAAATACCACACTCAAACTAAGTTTCATTGTTAATACTATTATGTTAGATGAGGGTTGTTCGGATAAATGAATGTAAACAAAAACTGGTAAAAAAAAGAAAACTTGCGAAAAGTAGACGCCAATATCAACAGAAATTATTTTAAATTAATTCTCAAGGCCCATAAAATAAAAATAAGAAATCATTTTCTCGGAAAATAGCACCTAGTAGCAAAATCCGACTAACGGAAAAAAAACTTCAAACATTCTAGTTATTTACTGTGAAGGTAGTTTTTTGGGCGATTTTGACCGATTTTCGCAATTTATTATTTAATTTTATCACCCAATTTTCACCGAAAAATCCCAGACGATTGAAATAATACCAAGTTTTATTTGCCTAAAATATCTTATTATGGATGTGTTTTTTTCCAGTAGGTGCACGATTAATTTAATGCATTACCTCAAACAGTGGATTTCTTTAAAAATATGAGTTTTTTGAAAAATTTATATTTCAATTCAGAATTTTTTATATAAGAATTGATTTCACAATAAATTTATCTATGGATTTTGTTGAGAAGAGGTATAAAGTATAATTTAAAATCAAAATAAAGGACAAATTTAGTTATTAGAGAATTGGTCCAATGCCCAACAAATGCGTTGGTTCGTTCCACTGTGTGCCGGGAAAGCTAGTTTATTATATAAATATATATACGCAAATTATCTTTCTATGAAATTTGAAACTAAATAGGAAATAACGACAGATGTATTTCAGAGACAAATCAAGAAGATTACAGCTAAGTTTTTAAACGTATTCCGGCAATATCCATCATCGTTTGAAGGCAGTATCCCTCTAGGTATATTTAATTTAAGTGAAAGAGAATTGTCCGGGTGGAGGTCAATCAATTTCTCTTAGATAGGGAGAAATGCTTATTAAATAGCCAACGTTTTGCAGGTCTTCTTAAGGGCGGAGAGGGGCGGGGTGCCCGGCGTCAAAAGTTCACATGTTACATCACGAATCTACGGACTGAGTCAAATATTTATTTTAATTACATATTTATTTTAGTGTAACTCGCCAAATTTCCATTCTCTCCAATCCCACCATTGTTTGTATCTTGTAATCTTCAGCATATTTAATGACAATTCATTTAATGTCACTTTATGCTGATAAGGCTAGGCGGACGATGCTACAGTCGGAGTCAAATTTCGCCTACCCAGGTTTAATTAGGATAGGGACTTTAACAAGTACCTGACATTGTACAGACTCGGGAAACTCATTTTATATCCCTTACGAAGGACAGCATATACCATTTTTTACTCCATTTTAAAACTCCAAGGGCCAACTGCCGAACTGTAGTGGCCTGTTATGTAACCACTACACCACAGGACACCCCTTCACCTAATCCAACCATAGAATTCCTCTACCTCGTTTGTCCCACCAGTTCGGTTTTCTAGTTGGCGTTCTGTGTTTCCTTTAATTATAACATTGTAATTATAGGGCAGATACTGTGTCATCCTGTATAGGTATGAATTGGCCATGTTGAGCACGGTAACAGTAGAAGGCAATTAACAACTTTATCTGACATCGAAATATTCAGACAACAGATTCATTCGGCTTTACAATGGATCTTTTTGTCTTGGTCAAAGATATTTTTTTGGGGGGGGGGGGGATCTCCAATTTCATTATGAGTTTCATTTAATGTACCCATGCTCATTTTCCGATTATAATAAATATACTAAAGGAAATTAAATGTACATTCCAATCTTAAATTTCTTTTTGCTTTCCATAAAAAATATAAAATATCAAATCATCAGAAAATTACAGATATTGAGTTTCAGATTAATTAAATGATATAATATCATAGAGTTAATAACTTATGTACAACGCTGTTATTGTGTTAAGAGTGACTTCACCCAACGTAACTAATGGTTATTACTGACCCCTTTTTCAGTTAACATGGAATCTGGTTCTCAATGGTAACCATTCATGAAGAATCTATGTCGCTCGTACAATGATTTTCAGTGCTACTCCTGAAGTTATATTGAGGTTTAGTTAAATATTTAATTTATCAATTAATAGTGATTACTTACTTATATGCCTAATTAATTAATTTTCTCTCACAAACTGTTGTATAAAAACGATGTGCGTGCTTACATGGTTTATTTTATAATCGATTGTTCTTAATTGATTAATCATATAAATGAATTACTACACTTATCTTCCTGTAGCTTTGTTTATTGTTGCTAGGCAGCAGAAATTGTTTCAATAGTCTTCTTTTTTATTTAGGAAATTTTGAATAATCGAGTCAAAAATCAATACTCTCCCTAGCCCAGAGTCTAATGTGTTTGTACCCAAGGCTAAAATTTCAAATGAATGAAATTATTTTTATTTTTACATTGAAACGATTCCCATACAATTGATCAATTATTTTGTTAACTCTATTTTTTTGTCAAATCTTAAAAGGCCTTTCGGTATTCCTCAGAGAATTCCGTCTACTTCTCTGAAACTTCTTGAAGATGGACCTTTGGCCACAAAATAGTACATTATATTTAATTTAATATTGGTTAGAATAGATCAATACACATCTATAATGGTATCCTTAATTGTTCAGACCAAAATCTCTAACAAACAGATTTTGCCGGATTGCATCAGGATTGAGTTTACACAGTCCGTATTGGATTTAGCCTAAAAAAAAACCACTACTCAGCGAAGTTTAATTTGAAATGCAAATCGATTTGGATCAGACAAACACGCCGCAAATCCAAATTTCCGTCACTTATAATCACTTTCCAATCACTTCATACTGTTAATTCTATTCATATAAAATAAAACAGTTGTTTACAGCAGAAATGTGATAAAAATTGAGTGTATATAAATATATACATTTATCAAGACCCCCTTGATTAAATGGTTAAGTCAAATTTCCCCCAAAATGAGTGCCTATCTTGCATAAAATATAAAAATATGGAAAGTTCGATCAAGAAATAAATGAAATAGATAATAAATATGTGGCGGAGTACAGCTAATACCTGTAATATTCATTCTTTCCTTATCTGACCGTTGATCCTCTGCAGATCGATTCCTTGTACCATCAACCACTTAAATGCCCCACTCAATTTTAAATTTCGACTTTTCGCTCTATTTACATTCGCTTCTATATATTCATCCTTTATACAATTTATTTATTTTATCAGAATTTTTAAAATCATGTCAGCTGTATAAATAGACCTGCCTAGAATAAAACATCTTATGTGTGTAGAGTAAACTAGCCATAAGATTATTTTTTTGATAATAATTCCAGTTGCTTATTTGCTGAAAAATGACAGAGTCCTATCTAGAAACGAAGGAAAGTCTGATTTAGATATTTCTTCTAAATGATCCTCAGGTTATGTCACTAGTTATAGTTCAACAAACACTTATGTAGAGCTACAAGGTAATTAGGCGCATACTCCGATCGCATGATCCAGGTCAGGGTGGACAATCACACATGATCCCTCGACCGACGTTCAGCAAATTGTTACAGAAACTGATTTGAGGACGTTCCCATTAGTTTTAGGCTTTATTTAGGCCGTCAACTCATATTTGTACCAATCACTTCAACTAATAGCTATTTATATAAAAATAAATAAAATAAACCTAGCACTTCAATCCATAAAGGGTCTTGGGTTCAGTACGCGGTAGACACTGTATTGTTTCTAAGAAAACGGTTGTGCAGGGAGGTGATTTGTCCCAGATTACGCTCAACCTTCAGGTTTTCTCCCCTATTTGGGTACCCACTTTATAGAGATAAGGCCCATGAAGGTCTCAGATTCCAAAGGATCCATCCTGGACTGTTAACAGATTAAATAAAGTCAGCCACAGCCGGATTGTAACCTATCGGCACGCATCTCAGCGTTCTACTATTCCGCTCCCTATATAATTATCATATAACCTAATAAATATTAAATATAATTTATTGTTTATTCCAACGTCAATGAAAAAAACAATATTAGAAGAATTCAACAATTATAAAATAATTCTGAAGAAGCTATGGGTAATAATAATTTGTCCAAGAAACAGTACAGTATCTACCATGTATTGAACCCGAGACCCTTCACGGTTCATAGTGGTAATGGATAATAATACATATGCGAAGGTTTTGATAATAATTAATACATTCGGATATTTTATTCTAATCATAATTCAAATATCCTTTCAAAACGCTTAATTTTTAGATGATTTAACATTTCTAATTAAAACATCACGTCCGCTTATGTGCCTCCATATTCATTTCATTATTTATTTAAATAATACATTTCTTAATTATAATCAAAACATGGGGTCGATGGAACCGAGCAACACCTAATTCATATCCACAAGTTCGGCCTGAACATTATCCTCCCACCTGTGTCTCGTTCTTCCACACTCCTTTCTTAATAATACCTAATTATTAACTAAATAACTAATTAATTATTTCCAGCGATCAATTAATTATTTGTATATTAATTAATTTTTTATCAATTAAATTACAAGCGTTAATTGACCTAATAAATAATATAAATGATGGACTTTTAAGGTAAGTTATATCAATTTATGCAAACAGATTCGTTTTTAAGCTTTAAAAACCGATCAATCAAGAAGTCAATTTCCCGCCTTTCAAGGTGGGTTATAATTATAATGAAATATGAGTTCCGCTTGCAGACCTTGTTGGACTAGTTTGGGTTCAAATTTCAGAGAGATACTTTCTATGATACAATTCTAAGACTTTTTTTACAATCAAATATTGATTGATTGATATAATTAAAAATTAAGAACTAAAAAGACAATAATTTTCTATAAAAAAAAAACAAACTTAAAAACCCTACCACACAATATAAAAATCATGAAATGTATTGGGTTGTGTATTCTGGGACCGTGCTGATTCTATAACAACTGTTTTTCACGCTTAACCGTCAGGTTTTTACTCTGACTAAGTTTATCCTTTTTATATGGGCTTAGTGAGCCCCTAAAATCCGTCATTCTTATTCCTTATCATCACTTAAATCTTTGTTTTTCTTACATCTCCTCACTTCCCAAACAGGTTTAGTTAAACAGGAAGAAGGTTCAGTTATTTGATTAAATGGACCTGTATTGTATAATGGATTTTGTTGTTTAGGTTTTTTTTCTTGTAAAAAAGATAAAAATTGTGTAACTAAGTTATTACTTCAGTATTTTGTCCCGAAATGTAATTTTTTTATGATGGATTGAATTGGTCAAGGGGTGCAGTCAATGATAACAATAAACTACGAAGAACTTATTTTTTAATTGTGCCTACGGTGTAGGCCATCTTTAGGGCTAAGAAAGAAACAACAAATAACTATATAACTAAATAATAAATTTCTGTTTCTTTCCTAGCCCTGATGATGGTCTACACCGTAGGCCGAAACGTTGGCACAATTTAAAAAATAAGTTCTTCTTATTTTTTGTGTTATCATTGACTCCACCCCCTGACCAATTCAATCCATCAATAGAATTATCCAGTCAAATATTTTCCTCTCAAACATAATTTGCTTATGCTTTGTATTTTTATTAAGTTGCCTTCTGGCCAGATGTGTATTATGTTCCTTTTTCTGTTCATGTTTTTATTCCAAAAATACCTAGTTCTAGAATATGATTACTGTGATATCCTATATTTTGGCTAATTAATTTACTAATTAGTAAATATATTCCAAGTAAAAAAAGAAGAAAAACAAAAAAAAACGATTAAGTCAAAATAGCAATGCATTAAAACATACTTCAACGATTAGACTGAAGTGAACGATCATTACTAAACGACTAAGACACGGGTGATGATGACGGGTTTATTTAGATGAAGTAAGATGACTAATGGCACAAATGAAAAATTAATTTTAAAGATTAAAATTCTTGTTCTACGAATAATTCAAGACCAAGTTTATTATTAATTCGTTAGCTGTATGATATTTATATTAGTCAAGTATTAAATAATTTTTTATAATGTTATATCTTATGACAGATTGTAAATAAGCATAAATGAATTCTTTTTGAAGCCTATATAGTGACCTTTTACTTATAGAAATTTTTATATCTCCTTTTTCAGTAATTATTCCGCAGGTTGTCGCTTCGAGTTGAGTCACAACAAGTTTTAGCTTAGCTTTCCATTTTTTTTTTTTTTTTTCAAAAGTACAAGTTATCATGAGCTTTAGTATGGAAAAGGGAATATAATTTTGGGAAATTCGTGTATACTTTGCTAATTATTTCATCTAGAAATGAAAGTTTCAACAAACATATATCATCTATACTTCGAAATATTATTTGAAATTTTTTTTTCCTGATTAACAAAATTTACTCATTACCCATAATTACATTTTTTTTCCATAAAAAAGCTCACGATAACTTGTATTTTTGGTAAATAAAATTAAAAGACATAAACAAAACTTGTAAAACTTATCGTAACTCAACTCGAAGCTACTACCTGCGGAACAGATACCTTAATAACTTAAACAAAGGAGTTTTGTTTAGCTTTGGAATATAACATCTCAGACTAAAAAAACAAAATCTCATCTGCGATTAAAATGTTCTAAAAATAATCAGTAATGACTTAGATAAAGATGACCCTATTTCCAGGTGAGATAAAAATATCTTCGAGCGTTATCTAAAAAGTCTGGCGTATAATCGTCGTAAATTTTCATAATTGCAGGGAGCAGTGATTATGATTCTCACAAACAACAATAAATCAGCTGTTTCAAAAAGAAAACAAGTGAGTATCGGACCTGGCGGGGTAGGCTACTGATAACAAATCACACCTTGCCAGATTTATCAGGCATGCTCAGGATGCACGCATATACGACTAATCTTTAAAAAAAATTATTAGGTGTACTATTTGAATTTAATTTATAATTTCACTGAAATTTGTACTTCTTTGTAATCCTCCTTTATACGAGGGCTATTCAGAAAGTAAGGAACGTTCCCACCTGATGCCGCCAGGCGCGCGCCAATAGCGTATACACTGGGGTGCTCGTGCTCGGCACCTCTGTCAGCGCCAAGCTGTGACAACGGGAACATCTCCGCGCTACCCTTTTTTTTATATTAAAATTTGAAATATGTGCTGGAATCCATAATACCGCCAGTTGTGAGGTTCGGCCTGTGATTCGTTTTTTGTTCTCAAAAAACTTAAAACAATAGAAATTCATCGGGAACTGTGTGAAGTGTACGGGAACAACGTAGTGAGTTCTGTCAGGAAGTGGTGCATTATGTTTAAAAATGACCGAACAAATAACATAAATAAAGTTTCGCAATAACTTAGATTTCTCTATGTTTCCAACAAGTTTCACGGACTTTATTGTTTGAAATTGTTTCACAGAAGCTAGGCATTGCAAAGTGCTGTCAAATGTCAAAAAAATTGCAAACACCATAAAGAACTACGAAGGGGGGCAGCATTGACGTTTTTGGGGGGCGTTTTGACGACGATGAGGAGCTCCAGGTACGCGTCACCAAGTGGCTGAGGCACAGGAGGCAGAATTCGATGACACAAGAATTTCAAAGCTTGTCCACCGCTATGATCAGTGCCTGAATTTGAATGGTGATTATGTTGAAAAGTAGTATTTTAGTCCCTCTTTCATATGTATATAATAAAATGTTTTACTTGTACTTGGTTTTTTTAAAATTCCAAAACGTTCCTTACTTTCTGACTAGACCTCGTATTTTGATGGGGCGTTCTCTGAAAATTAAAAAAATAATAATATTAATGCACTGATATAATAACGGGGTAGCTCAGTGTAGAGAGATGCTATAATAATCAGGGTTCAAGTCCGGGTGTGGTAGATAGATTATTTAATCAGCTAACTAATGGTAATTACAGAGGTATCCTTTGGAATCCACAGACCCTCGCGAGGCTCACCAAACCCCAATAAATTGGGTCCCATAAAGTACCCTAATACTCAGACAAATCATCTCTGCACAATCATTGTTCTAGAAACAAAACCTTCTCCAGTAGTACTGAGCCTCCAGGACTCTTCGTGGGCAGTAGTTGTGCAGTGGTACATTTTTTTTAATAATGTCTGGATCAATCACCTTATTTTTATTACCCATAACAATAAAAAACAAAAACATCATTGTATATGGACAATGATTAACTTGTATATGCTTAAATAAGGCTACTAAATCATCCAAAATTTCAAATTTTGTATAAAAAATAGGGGGGGGGATTTATATGTATTTTCTTTACTGCCAGGAATATCAGTATTGCTCAAGTTTGTAATTACATGAAATATTATAAAGATGTTTTAAAAGAATATCCTTTATGCATATTTTATTTCGACTAGCTGTCACGGCAGACGTTGTTCTGCCCTATTTCCCTAAAACAAAGGGCTTCCAAATTTTCTCCAACCATTACAATGGCAACTTCATCGATTGTAGATTATAGATCCAGTGCAGTTGTAAACAATGTAATCAATTGATTGTGTTAATGAAACTAAGTCTGTAACTGTTCTACAATAGACCTCCTAACTGAACTGTTATTGTCAATTTCTTCTGTTGTATTGCCCATGAAATAAATTTGCAGGAATTTATAGTAGCCATCTGTCACCGGCAACAGCGAACCTGCTTTATGATTTATTTGGCCTTGTACCCGCAAATTTAACAGAAAAGTTTTATTTTTACACAACAACTTGAAAAAAAGAATAAACAAAGTAAGTCTTGTTACCTTAAAAATTGGCATGAAATTGTCACGAAGTATATTTGTTGCACCAAAAGAAATCATTTGGAAGCAGTTGCTATATTTTTGTATGTTTGTGATGAAATGAATGGAATCCCTTCAATGGATCTGGCGGTGGAACCAATGGCACACTTTGCGCAACACAATTCATTTACTTCATTTTTTTTATTTTAATGCCTTTCAATGTGGGCAAACTGAGTTCGTAGATCCAATAGCAACGCATTGGTAGGAATTGAAACATCGTAACAGAAAGCCGCTCGTGAAACACTGAAAGCACTTTGAAAACGACGCGTTGCACGTGATTGTAATATCTTAATCCTTTCATTTCATTTCGCTCTTCACGTTGTTGGGCCCGCGTCTTATAGGGATGGGTCTAAATGTAAACACACTCAACAAAAAAACACACAATTGGTTTTCGAGAGAAGCAAACCAATAACGTAATAACAACCAATGGACATAGCACAACCAAGAACGTAGCATTTTCTTGGTGTTAACAATCAAGCAAATGCCTTTGCACCGATGAAGCAATGATAACACTTTACTCGTACGTCAGTTATATATATATATATATATATATATATATATATATATATATATATATATATAAATATATATATATATACATTTTGGTCAGTTACCTTTAAAAAAACGCTAAGTCCATACAGCCTTCTCCCATCCCAAAAACTGCACCTTCGCTTACTTTCTTATCACTTATTATATTATATACTTGCGATTACTGTCTTTCATTAAGTAAAACAAAACCATTCTTTATACAACAAAAATAACTATAAACAATATTTGACAATTTAAAATAAGAGCGAAAACAAATTTGAGGGAAACTGATTATATTATTTTATTAAGTACACGCAAACCTTAATAAAGTTTTACTAACAACAAACGCACCTAGGTTTTGCTTTGATTGAAGACAAATGTTTGAAAGCTGGTAATAGAGTGGTTTTATGGGAAAAGAAAACTGTTGTTTTTATTAATCAATACTTTTCATTTTTACAGTTATCTTTCCATAAGAACCTTCTATGCGCTTTAACAAAAATATGAAAAAAAAACTAGCCGAATTGGGTGAGCCGTTCTCGAGTTTTGCGCTAAGCAACACATTTGGCGATTCCTTTTTATTTATATAGATAGTGACACGCAAACACTTATAAAGTTTTACTAACAACTATAGCGCCTTTGTTTTGCTTTGATTTAAGTCAAATGTTTGCCAGCTGGGAATAGAGTGATATGTATGGGAAAAGAAAAGTGTTGTTTTTATTATTTCCCTTGTCATTTTTACGTGTTTTCTCTCCATAAGAACCTTCTTTGCTCCTTAACAAAAATATGAAAAAAAATTTGACAGAATTGCTCGAGCCATTCTCTAGTTTTCCGCTTATTCATTTTTATTTATATAGATACTTAATGGGACCGAAACATATGTGTTTATAAATTGTGATGTTATGTATAATTTCATAACCATATTTATCCAAAGAAATTATTACCTCAGGTGATTTATAACTTTTTCAAAGTATGAGCACTATTCTGCACATTGAATACGGTTTTAGGACGATCAATTTTAGTTTAAATCGAGCAAATAATAACAAAATAGATTATTATTTGAAGTTTATGTGTTCGAGATTGATACAGTTAAAATTGAATAATTAGTTAATTAAGATTAGTTCCTATTTTTCCATAAAAAAAATCAATAGTTTCTTCTTGTAATATCAATACTGACAGTATGAAAGATACTTAAAACACGAACTCTTTTCACAATAAAAACAGAAAATAAAATCAATAAAATGTTATAAATATAGCGAAGGTCAATAGATGTGACGCAACTGAGCTAGGAAGTAAACAAGAATAAATTTGAAGATAAATATAGAAAAAAAAATAACAGGAATTGATTTGTCAGACATTAAAGAGAATCCTCCCCTACATGAACTATTCGTGAACTGATATTTTATGAAGAGTGGCAAATTTTTCCATTGGGGAATCAAACCTTTCACAAGATAATAGTGTATAATGGTCAGGGGTGCAGTCAATGAATTACTAAAAATAAGAATGCCTTATTTGATTGCGCCTACGTTACTTATTATATTTAGGCCATCTTCGGGGCTGAGAAAAAAAGAAACAGAAAAATATTCATAAATCCGCGTTAAATCTTAATGCTTTAAGGTTCAACATCTTGCATCCACCCTCATCTTTGGGCAGTTAGAGCACCTTGCTGGAATTTGCTCCGTACTCTTCTACCTGGCACCTTATTGTATGGTTTAACCATTCTATTCGCTGTGCGTTGATGAAATGGACATTTTGGGCTAGGTGCATTACCTTCACCAAAAAATAATATATAGGGAATGTTGTTTGTTTGCTGTTGCTTAGAGGCGTAAAACCCTAGGGTCATCAACACCTGTAGATTATTTATTTTAATAAGTAATTATCTTTAAAAAATAAATACATACACACATACTAACAAAAAATATATCTATAATAAGGAAATAAAACAATCGGAGAAAACAACAATTGCATCTATAGTAGGAACAATGGATTATCAAATATTGGTTATTAATTTACAGTTTGTAATAAATTTCACAAATTTGTCGATTTCAGATTTGCTGTCTGTAAGTGATTCTAAAACATCGGGTGGTATTTTGAGCTGATTTAGTATTTTTTTATAGGAGTAGCATTCCTCAAACATATCCCTTGTAATGAGATGTTGGTGGGTAAGCCGGGTGTTTCTTATTCTAAGGCGAGCAATAGGCACCTCTTCATGGCGTTTACTGCGATTAGATGTAGCCCAAGGCTTTACTTCCCTTTCTATATATTTCAATTTACTGGCTAGACTTTCATCCCACATTGCTTGCCATCTTTAATCAATACATTCTTTAAGGAGGAGAGCAAGTTCTTGGGCGGTTAGAATAGCTGTGCCTCTACCTGGGAGGGTTAGAACTGCTCGAGCAGCTTGTCAGCCATCTCATTCCCGACAATACCCACATGTCCCGGGTTCCAGATGAAGAATATTTGTTTGCTTATGTTATATTCGAGGTTTAGCATTATTAGATATTCGAGAATGCATTGGATTATGGAGTTGTGTGAGTACATATTGTTCAATCCCTGGAGGGCGCTATTTGATTCGGAGATTATTACTATATTGGGAATGAAGGCGTAAAATTTAAATTATAAATATCAAAGTCTGAAATAATCGAGTACCGTGTATTGTTAAAATACAATTTTGTAATACGTTCTAACATTTTATTTCCACAACTGACTATTGTTCCTAAATTGAAATATCTGCAACCACGGTGAATATGTGATTGACCCGATTTTTTCCCCCCAAAATGAGTTTATTATAATGAGGGCATCTGAATCGTATCATTCTCTGTGTAAGTGGCTGAGTCAAGTGTTGGCTTGATATAGAGTTATTGTTTATAAAAGTATTATAATTTTTATAAACAATAAAGAAATTTGGAGTTATCTGCTATTGATCCTGAACGCCTCATATGAATTATATGGGAAGTGAAAGTATTGTAATGTGAACATTTTGAACCCGAAAGCCGTTAATTTATGGCGAAAAGACACGTTTTAAATCCAAATAGCCAACTCATAATAGTTTTTTTTTTAAAGAAGTTTTGGAAGGATGTTGGTTTTATAAATTATGATTTTTATATTTCAGGACAACAGGCGCCAGCTTAGTAAATTTGAGACAGCATAGTAACAAGCATTTCCTGCAAAGAATGAATTAAGGCCATGAAAAAGAGCGTATATTGTCTATATCAAGAACAAAATGTGGAACCTTTGTATCTGATAATAATTTATATTACCTTCGACCTCAAGTTAAAGTGGGGTATGTGAATTATTTTTAATTCTAGTGAGTGCCCTCCCTGTTGCAGTGAGATATCTGTTTCGTCAGGACCCTGGTGTTAATCAAATCCTTCATCAACTACCAAAGCTTTCATTTAGGCATTGCCTGATAACTATAATGTGTTATCCGACATCGTCCTCTTCAACTGTAAGGAACCCTCCACCACATAGAGCTGATGTGACACATCGAACCTACGATACAAAAACCGGTTGCCGGCTACCTACTGGAGCAGGATGACCATAGCGTTCTAGAAGGTTCGTTGGGTTTCCTTTGGAAACCGGAACCCAGCGGCCTCGACAGGCAACGCCCCATCAGTTCTAGAGGCCACCTGCCCCTGATTAGCAGGTCTATATTACTAATGTCCATCAGTTTGAAAGCTGTTCTCAATATCCAAGGTATTCGTATTTAGAAATATTTGGTTTTGGTTTCTTTTAACAATCTTGTAAAGAACATTGTGGGGGTTGAACCACAGATCTGAAGATTTTGTATTGGTTATAAAATGGTCACCTGTTTTAAACTGTAACAAAATAATCGTGGTTCATACTACGATATTTGATCATTTTTTTAAAAACCCTTCCACTGACAAGTGTTATGCCCACTTCCGTTTTCGACTCGTACACAAACTCTTTGAAGTACGGGTAATTGTCTCGGGTCATTAGCTGAGGGAGATCATTCTCGGAGAGGACGTTAAGTCTGGTTCCCCTCAACAATTAAGATCTTTGTGACTCAAAGGCGGTGGAGCTTATGACAATATGTTAAGTGGACTCCGGGACGCCGCAACAAGTTCATAAAGGGTGAAAGTTTGGCCCTAAAGCCTCCATGCTCTCTCAGGAATAGCGAAATTCACTAGTCCAGAAAAACCCATTTTTCAGCTAGCCTTGACCAGACCGAGGGAAAATGTTTCCTCAATTTAGCACCTATACATTTATTCATAGTTGAACAATACATTTTTTTACATATAGCACATATAATTTGTAATGATTTGGCCTTGATTACACCCAATAGCAATATTTTTTCCCCAATTATGGATAACCATTCTATTGATTTCTCCCAGACTGAGGGAGCCGAATGAGGTTCTGCAGATCTCTGAGTGGGATCTACGAGTATAGCTGTTCACATATTAAATACTTTATTAGCCACAGTCGGATTTGAATCCGGGATATTCATCAATGCACTCTGCACTCTACGCGCTTCTTATAATTAACTTAATGTTAGGTCACTCGACGAATTAGTTTAGATCCAAACAAAAAATTTCATGTAAATATATACATAATTTAAAGATTTCAGAAGCTATCATTCCTATCTTTTCCAGGTTAAAATGTACTTTGCCACATTCGGTTTTTGGCTTTTTATATGATTTTCTATTAAACTGGGTATGACTTTCTGGTTTCCATGCACTCTCACGTATTCAGAGTTGCATTGGCAATTTTCCTAGTGTAAATATACTATAAGTGTTTACATAACATACACCAATACATTTGTATTGATCATTTAAAAGATAAAAGGTATTTTATCATATCTCCACTACGTTTTTCGGTTTGGGTTCAGGCATCTCCTTCTTGTTCAACTTCCCAGTTACATTGTAATGCTACTCAATAAAATTACTTAAAAAACATATTAATAATACACAATATTATGAAAGAAATACAAATGAAATTTATTTGTTTTCTTTTTATTTGTATATTTATTGTTTTCTTTTCTATTACAATGATTAATTAGTCTAGAAAATTAAACCTTAAAAAAATTAATATTTATTGAACATATATTTTAGTTATCGGATAATAAGCTGATAATTTTATTAATAAATAAGAATTAAAAATAAAGATTCTTATCATGAAACATAAAATACATTTGCGAACGTCTCAAAGGTGAACCGGTTTTTTTCATGGCCATGAAATCCCTTAAAAGATTTTATTTTTTTCTAGCCACTGACAACACCTTATTTCGAAACAAGTTGTAAACTACTTAACCATTATTAATCATACAGAATAAGATTCTTTTGAAGTTTAAACTATAATTAAATTATTTTAAAAACACTAATTAACGATTTTTTTACATTTTGAGCTATATCTAAAATGAGACTCAAACAATTATCAGATTGTTATAAATAGAAAGTAACTTGTACCTAATGATTATTAAAAGAAGTCGTATAATTTTGAACCTTGATAAGAAAAAAAAGTTATGAAGTGAAAAGGATATTTGACTAGAATTAAGTTGTGAGTGCCTTAACATTAAACTAGAAAAAAATAAATAAAGTAAAACAAGAGAATCCTTGTAGCACGAAAAGCAAAAACGTACTCAATAAAATTTGAAGAAAACATATCGCACTAGTATTTCTAAAATGGCTCGACTCAAAAATCGGTGTTTTTTTCGGTGGTGAATTATGGCCATGAAAGAAATGGGTAAATATCTCTTTATCACTCATCAAAACTTTATCAACCTAGCTTCAGAGCTTATCTGCCAGAAGGCACTTGAAACACTCTTTGTGTCCTAACTCTATTCCAAGCTCCAAGATAGTTTTTCAAAAATATAGATTTTTTAACTTATTTTGTCTGATAAATACAAATAAAAGAGCAGGAATTGGAATGTAAGGGTCTGTATTTATAGGTCATATTTGAAGGAAGCGAATTTCAGAGCTTAGTAAAAAGGGCTTAAAGGAAGTTTATAAAAAATTGTATAATGACAAAGATACAACGTCTATATCAAAGGTTATACAACATTTCACATGTTTTATATAAGCATGTTTTAAATAAAATATTGGTATATATTTAACATTTCTACAATATTAGAGGAAATGTGTTATTCTAATTCCTTCTCCAGGGTTATCAACCTTAGAATATAACTTCCTGCTCATTTGTGAATATTTAGGCTAACAGTAATGTATTACTAAATTAGTCCTTATCAAATGTCGTTTATAAATTTGGGTTCAGCTATCACAGTTCATTTAAACTAAGATATATTCCTACTATTTTTGTTATGGCTAAATTATGGGAAATATGCGAATGCATCCATACCCTACTTTACATCGGTAATTTGTAATCGTATGGAATACTTATTATTGTTCTTTTTAATTGGGATGTTGATAATATTCTGGTATTATCCATCTATATGACATTGTAAAATGGATTCCAAAAAATATTAAAATGATAATCATATTGTACATGCCATTATTATTATTGCCATTATAATCGCAAGACGATACGCCTGCTGAGCTGCTGAAGTTTGGTGGAGAAAGACTGATAAAAACCCTTCACAATCTCATTATGGATATCTGGGAAAAGAAAGATATGGCGGTAGAATGGAGAAAATCTTTGATACGTCACATATTCAAAAAGGGGGATCCATTCGATTGTGGAAATTATCGGGGTATAGCTCTGCTACCTTGAGCTTACAAAGTCTTTTCGAATATTCTGTACCAGCGGTTACTCCCATTAGCGGAAAAAGAGCTAGGCCCTAACCAATAAGGATTTAGAAAAGGGAAATCTACAACAGACCAAGTGTTTTGCCTCAGGATAATACTGGAAAGAGGCGCGTGAGTTTTGTGTAACAACTCTTCACCTGTTCTTGGACTTTAGGGCGGCCTACGAAAGTATTAATCGGGAGGGTCTCTTCGGAGCACTGAGACAATTCAATGTTCCAGCAGGCCTGATAAGACTGATCAGAATGAACATGACAGGCCTTGAATGCGTTGTCCATGTTCAGGGTGATCGCTCTGAACGTTTTCCATCTACAAGAGGGGCCCTTCAGGGCGATGCACTTGCCTGTTTGCTGTTTAAAATGGCTCTGTAGAAGGCCTGAAGAGATCCTGGGATTCAGACGACGGGAACCATCATTAACAGATCAGTGCAGCTCATAGCATACGCCGACGACATCGATATTGTTGGACGCTCTAGAAAATCAGTTGAGGAGGCGTTCCTTTCTTTGGCAGAAGCTGCAAAAAAACTTGGTCTGGAGGTCAACCATGATAAGACCAAGTGTGTAATAACTGACCAGCACCCAAGACATCCTAGGGAGAAAGTGGAATTTGGAGCATGCTCCTTCGAATGGGTTTCCGAGTTCACGTAACTGGGACCACAGGTGACATGCGATAATGACATCGGAGCGGGGACCAGGAGAAGGGTATTGGCTGCAAACCGATGTTACTTTGGACTGAGGAAACTAATAGTAAGTAGGGTAGTTACAAGGAAGACAAAAATCATTTTGTATAAAACCTTGATTCGCCCAGTCCTTACATACGGAGCAGAGACCTGGACAATGGCCAAACATGCTTGCAAGGATTTAGCCACATTCGAGCGGAGGATCCTACGAAGGATTTTATGACCGGTGTTAGTTGATGGAGAATGAAAACGGAGGACAAACGAAGAAGTTTATGTCCTTTACGGGGAGCCTGATATTGTGACTCTAATCAAACGATACCGCCTGAGAAGGATGGACGACGAGGAGGCTCCAAAAAGACTACTGATAGAGATCATCCATGGTCGGAGGAGAATTGGCCGTCCCCGACCACGATGGATCGACTGTGTGGCTGCGAATGCAAGAAGCTTGGGAGTCTGCAAATGGATGAGAGCAGTTCGGGACAGAGACTTATGGCGGCTGCTGGTAGAGGAGCCCTGGACGCATGAACTCGTTGTAGCGCCAAACTAATAATAATAATTATAATTTTATACAGGTTTAAGGTCGTCAAAAATAAAAGTTTTTAGTAATCATAATGGTGATAGTAAATGTACTACACAACGACATGGTCTAAGTTTGGTGTTTTGATTGGGATGGATCTGGCAGTTCTGATTTTTTATTAGTTCTTGTTCATTTAACGTCACTTTATGCTGCTTTAGATAATCGGATGATGCTACTGTTGGAATCTTAAATTTTGCATATCCAGATTTAATTAGTATAGGAATATTTAACGAGTACCTGACATCATACAGGTTCGGTATCCCGTTTTACGTCTCTTATGAAGAACGCCATACCCAATGAATCTTTACTACCTTTTTTAAAATTCCTAGGCAACCTGCCTTGCTATGAACCCGTGATCATGGGCATAGTAGGCTGTTATGCTAACCATTACACCACAGGACATCCCCTTTTTTGATTAGTTATACGTCTTATTGATCCAATGAATGATCGTACTTAACCATCTCGAGCTCCGAAGGGAACGGTGAAAAAAAAACTGCTTTTCTTCAGGTTTCTAAATCTACTAGAGTTTTGGCCCGGAACTTCTCCTCAACATTTCCCAAAATAGTTATTGTCAATTTGATGTTTTTGTTGAAATTTCCCCACGCCATAGAAGGTTCAAATACTTTTTAAAAATTTTACTTTTTGGTAAAATGGCATTCGTTTTGGTTCTGAACGACTAACGAAAATATACCTGTTATATCTAGTAATCAGAAATGAATAATCTATTACCCGTTTACAGGTAAACTCTAATTTTTAAAACAAACATTTTAATTTAATCCTGAACAATCAATTAATTTACCGGTTCGTGATAAGAAACGACCTTAAGTGAGATTAATGAGATAGTAATTATGTTGAAGTGCTTTCATGAATGGTGATTACCTCACTGTCTGCTTTCTTATATTGATCATCATAAAGTTTTAATTATACTAAATAATTTTGATTGTAAACAATAGCAGATAAACTGTTCAATCACGTTGTGTGCACTCTTTATTGAGTGCACGAGTAAAGAGTTTTTCTCGTATCTCAATGAAGTAAAAATATTTGCTTGTTGATGTTTTGTTACTCAATGATTTAATGAACCTTATTACCATATCACTAGTTTAATAATATATATCATTAATCGATTTAAAATCGAGTTAATAATGTATTCTATGAAGGTTCTATTAAAACAAAAAAATCTATTCCGCAGTTGTCGCTCCGAGTTGAGTTTCTAGTTTTAAGTGTTTTTTCGTTTCATTTTTAATATTTTCCAAAAACAACAGTTATCGTGAGCTTTAGAATGGAACAGAGAATATCTTTATGGGTAATAAGCATTTCGGTAACCATTTCATTTCAAAAATGAATCGGTCGAGTGATCAAAACTAAAACAAAAAAATGTTTACAATTGGATACCTCGTTTGCATATAAATTTATTATATGTAACTTCTGAATCATTTTAATTAGCATATTCAGAGAATTAAAATAAAAAAACTCAAAGCAAATAGTTTTACGAATCGGTTAACTGTAGGTGATTAAAAAAAATAAAATAAATGTTTACAACCCTGATTCAATTAAGGATTCAGAACAAATTTGACAACAGAAAAAAACTACGGCAAAAAATAATAGAGAAAAAATACTAAGAAATAAAAGTAACAAAGAAATCTAGGAGAAACAATATGCATCAATGATTTGGTAAAAGAGAGTAAAAAAGAGAAAATCAGAAAGTTGGAAAAACTTAGCTTTATAATAAGAAGAACCTTTGCTCGAACTCAAAAATAAGGCACTACACACACGGTGATAAAACTAGTCATTTTGTAATGAATGGAGACTAAACTCCCTTAACTCTCCCTAACCTAGAAGATCCTGAGGAGAATCTATGATTCCAAGAAAACACAGGAATGCTACATGGTTAGGATCCAACCAGGAGATCTATAGGGAGATGAAAGACGTGGAAACCTAAGTAAGAATCAGAAGACTAAGATTCAATGGGCCCATGGTTGGAATGGACCAAGGGAGACTTATCAAGAAAGTATTTGACAAAATCAGATGCGAGAGGAAACAACAAAAATAAAAATAACACACAAATACTGCCTGGATAGAGAACAGTATGGAAAAATAAATTACCAGAAATCAAGGTTCTTGTGGAAAATAAAGAAAAACGGAAGGGTACTGACTGCGTGGTCGAACTAAAAAAAGCAAAGGCACGCAATAATGATGAGAAAGCGCTGGGAGACAAGAAAGATGAAAATGAGAAAAGAAAAATAGTGATATTCGCGTGGTCTTAAAAGGCCGTTTCGTAAAAAAAAAAAAAAAAAAAAAATCGCTCCGAATTTCGCTCTAATTTTATAACATACATAATACTATTATAATCTTTACTGTAATTGTAAATGCAATATCCCAAGAGCAGTAAATTAAGTAAAGTTTTAACTCAAATATACTTGATGAGTTGGTTTTTAAAAATTAGTCAATAAATAGATCCGTTTATATACGTACGTCATAATAACATAAATTATTTATTGTGTCATTTCTGACCTGATATATCCATTTACATTATACATATATATTGTTCATAAACAAAAAAATCTATTGAGACGGAGGTTGACCATATGTCCTTAACGGCTTCAGTGGTATCGAGAGCGCTTGATAGCGCATGCAATACTGGACAAATATTTGAGTATTGACCTTATTTGGTAACAAAATTGACTCAAATGGTAAAAGCTTCAGGCTGAAAGAATATTAATCCAGAATGAGAGTCGTAAAAGTTTCGCAAAAGGTACGTCTAATCCGACCTTCCTGTTATCCAGGGGGTATTTCCGAAATAGCGGCTCAACAAGTCGGTGACGCAGGTGCTGCTATAAATACACTTGACGGCGGCAACATGAAAGCTGTTGAGAAAGTTCGAATTATCGAAACGGGTTAGAATTATCGATGAGGATTGATTCAGAGATAGATTAAGACTTGACGGATGGAGAAATTCCATCTGCGGTATCTTTTTGCATGCTTCAATATCAAGCAGTGTAACAACCTCACCACCTGTAATAAAACAAAATTGCCTAACCAGTTTTGAATGTTCATTCCTATTTGAATCATTTTACATTATAAGTAGCAGAATTCAAAAATAGATTAGTATTATACACAGTAGGAGTTGTTAACCTGTAAGTATTATACTTTTTGAAGTCAAAGTGTGTTCAATGTTTTTCATAATTTTAATTAAAAAATTGATTCCAGCGTGTTTCCATACAGTTTTTGCTTTAATAAATTTTACAATAGGGTAAAGGGTTTTCTAAGAAAGGCCGCACTACATGATAGCATTGAAGGATATTCTATTATTATGGTTCGTCCATCCCTTAATAAAGAATGATTTATGGCATATTATTCCAAACCTTTTGATAAACTATTTATAAATAAATATATTTTGTTGATACCTCTAGATATCACTCGATAACTGCCGGATATGTAATTTACGATTCAAGGTCGCCAGGATACGTTTCTTTATATTTTTATCTTTCATATATTGGTGATATTAGTAATTAAAAGATTACTGAGCCCGAAGAATTGATGCCGATACCGCCCATCTTTTTTTAATAAGAACAATTCACGGTTTACCTCCCTGACGAATAATACCTAAACTCATAGGTATCTCATATACAATAAACTCATAGCGCTTACTAACCTTTTAAGACTTCATTCCCATTTCTAACCCCAATAAAATTCGTCGTGATGCAATTTTATAAGGTTTCCTAGTAAGTTGTATCATAAAATTTACAGTTAATTTCATTACTGTCTTCGGTAGAAGAGTGCAGTTTTATAAAAACAACAGTAAACCAATGCCCCTGAAATAAAACGGTCGACACCCTATTACTATATAACTTGACTTATTTTATTTTATTTTTATATTAATTGTTATAATTTTAAATATTTTTATTTTTGAAGAGAAAAGATATGCCCAGGGCCGGGATTCGAACCCGGATCTCCCAAATTTCCCTTGTGGTTCTCTACCAACTTAGCTATCCTTTTCTCTTCAAACATAAAAATATTTAAAATTATAATAATTAATAAAAAAATAATATAAAATAAATTATAATAATATATAATGACGTAAGTCAACAAGATCCTAATTAAAGTAATGTTCAATGAACATTTTTCCCCTTGTATACATCGCAAATTGCGAGAACGAGGGTATGTGTGATCAGTGAAGAGAATGGATATGTCTGACCGGTGTACCAACCAGGATAGCTCAGTTGGTAGAGCACCACAACGGAAATGTGGGAGACCCGGGTTCAAATCCCGGCCCTGGGCATATCTTTTCTCTTCAAAAATAAAAATATATAACTTAGCGTGTCCTCCCCCATGGCAAACAGCGTACTTCCCATTCGCAAGCAAACCCTCCCCTGTTCAGCGAACCTTTTACTCACCTTGTTCGATATCTACATCTTAAGTCTATATCTGTAAACTATATACTTCCTTAGAAACCGATTTTAAGCCACCTGCAGTATTTATACTCCTGACATACCATGTTTGTATCCTTAAATCCATTTTTCAACTAGTGCCATGGATCATTCGAAGCAGTGTTAAGACCCGACAAATGAGCGTCCTATCCTATAATTATTTCCCTCATTTTCTTCAGTGAGATCCCTCCGTGAAAAAGTGTCCTGAAGTAGTCAAATATTTGCTTGCTCAATCTTTGTTTATTCATTCAGTATGGATGTCAGAGAAATGTGAGCCTCCTTTTCCACATAGTATCCGAGATTTTTTCCACTTAATGCTCTCATCGTCATCGGACTGTACCGGTAGGAACTTCCAAAGAAATTTCATCGACTATCTCCACATCCACAACCCAAGGCATACTCTCCTATCCTGAACTGAGATCCACGAGAGGTATATGAAGGAAAGGGTAAGCGACTTAGCAGTATTATTACATTTATTGGTGATGAGACGCTTCACCAAAAATGCATGCATAATGTATCCCTTTGGGATCCCTTTTTTAAACTGCAAAATCGGCCTTTGATCACGCCAAAGGAGCATGATATTTGATAGCGACAAGTGGCCTGCAATGCACGAGGGAATTAGGACAACCGATTAATATGAAATTATAGTGATTGAGGGTCCTCGTCTGAGTCAGGGATCGCATTATGCAATGGCTCTAGAATTGAAATGTTACTCCTAACAGAGATTAGTAATGATTCCAGATGTTTACTGGATCGTTTATAATTGTCGACACGTTACGTCACTTTAAAATCTAATCATACAATAGTGATGAGTCTCCAAATGTTTATAGTCAAATGAGTAGAATAGTACAATGATGCTTATAGATCAATATTGCAGTAGTATAAATAATAGCTAATAATATTTACATTTTAAACTTATATGAAATAAGGTTAAAGTGAAAAAGACAGACAGGAATCTTATTTTGGCGTATAGTGGCCAATTATTACAAATGATTTAATAATTGACAAGTCTTCCAAACGTCAAAGAAAAACCGACCGCTGTTATTGGTAAAGTTGTCTGCCAAAAATAATGTAAGGCTCTAAGCTGCTGGCCTGTAACAACTATACTCTACTTTCCTATACTATGGCAGCTAATCAAAAAAGTCTTGGCTGATTGGGCTTTGTTGATCTAAGTTTTGATGTACTAAGACCAGAGAAAAGAAACATGGTTTTGTGAAACTAAACTGTATTTAACAATGTCTGGAATTCAAATCTCATAAGAGAAAACACAATTTTTTGAAAAAAAATATCAATATACAAACTCCTACTAACAACAAAATACGGAAAAATTGTACAAGCCAATGAGTTCAAATATTTAGGAGAAATCATGCAAAAATCTGGCCTGAATACAAAATCAAATGAAGAAAGAGTTTCAAAGAAAGCCTATAAACTCACCTGGTCGCACTACAATAAAAAATGCATCTCCACGGCCTCAAAATTACGACACTACAACGCAGTAGTTCTACCGGAAGCCCCATACGCATCGGAAACCACAAGCATCAAAGGAAGGACGAAAATTAAAGAGATCGAAAAACAAGAAAGGAAAATCCTGAGAAAAATCCTCGGCGCAGTTTTTAGAGACAATTTCTGGCAACAAAGACCTACAGGACAACTATATAGGCACACTGAAACCATCACTACAGTCATCAGAAAATGCAGAGCGAAATATTTTGCACATATCTCCAGAATGAACGATATCAGACTGACTAAAAGAATATTCAATATAGTCTCAATACTTGAGACTACATTCAATCAAGTCAATACTTGAGAAGATTAAACATCACCATAGAAGACATTCAAAATCGTATAACCTGTAGGGACAAAATTATGAACCAGAAACTTGAAGTTATATCCCAACCTACACTAAGCAGGCGTAAATGGGCAGATGAACAGAAGAAGGCTGAAAGTGAAAAAATGAAAAGGTTTTGGGAAGACAAAAAGAAGAAAAAAGTCGCTACCAAAAGCTAGATTTTTGTGCTTTCGGCGCTCTCCTTAGAGGGTAACATACGCAAATAATAATAATTTAACAATATCTATAAGAATGAGTAAGGATAACAACATAGAAGGTTACACACTATATATCATACGGCTTGAGCAGCTTCCCATGGATGCACAAATCGATTATCCAACAGGCTTTACATGTTTTCTTCATTATACAACATCAGAGAAGAAGAACAGGGTCCTAATGTGATCTAAACACCTGTCGTAAAGCTCTTCGTACGTTCGCCTCATTTTTCTAAAAGAGAGAACTAAAACTCATCTTCTACACGAATAGAAGAGGAATCCGGTTGTAACTTGAATGCTGGACCAACATGACGAATAACTTCGACCTCAATTACCTCTTTTCATTGTTTTAATTACGAAATGTGTTTTTATTTGAACAAAACTGTCAACAACCGAGGTTTTTCACATTGCTAGGAAGCGCTATCTTTAGGCAAATAGAGACTACTTTTAGATATCTTACATTTTTATGCACTCTACAGGGCCTTAGAGAAATGGCTGAATTGATCTTATATGAGAGGATACATACCCCCCCCCCCTATTGACTACTTCGAATCATGTTATAAATTTATTTTCCTTTCTTCTTCTGGAGTTTTCATTGTCTCTAATATTCCTTCATGGGTTCATCGGCAAGTTTCTGTTGATCCTCTGTCCAGCTTCGTCCATTTTTCTGTGGTCTTTCTTCACCCTGAAGCCATTCCAGATTTTTCCTCTCTGCTTCCAAATTCACTTTCTTCTTGTGTGACTCAGAAATTTTCAACTTTTCCAAAACTTTCTTTACTCCATTTGTCCACGTTGTCTTGGTCTTCTTATTCCAAAAGTAGGACTGTCAGCCTCCTCTTCCGCATAGTATCCGAGATTCTTTCCACTTTCAGATAGATTTCTCAGTTACTTGGTAGTTTCCATCCATCTTCAGTCTGAACTGCACCTGCACCTTCATGAATTTTCTTAGAGTCCTGCTTCCAGTTTTTTTAAACTATAGTTCATCGAGAGGTAAAAGTGGCAAGGAGGCATTCCGTTTTTACGGATTTGGTTATTTTTTTTTATTAATTCTTCTTTTTATAATGTAAGTCTAAATGTACACTTTCCTTTAGTTTGATCTTAAGTTGAATTGGTTTCAAAGGATTTCCAGATGACTAAAGCTAAATTCAATGAGTTCAAAATTCTCTAAGAACACTGATATGAAACCTAAAAACAAGTAACTAAAATGAAAGAAATGATATCAAAAGGGAATTAAAAAAAGGTTTAATAACCTCCGACCTTGATTGACTCACCGATAAAATATTAACCTTCTAGGTATGTCTGTCCAAGGATAAGAGGAAATTCCCAGATGCTCACTACATAGTTTTTTTGTTATGATGTTCCAACATGTTTGCGCAGCTGTTGGGATCGGCTGTTGGCATAGGTGCGGCTCGCATAGTGGAAACCAAACTTCCAAAAATGTTTAAAATCATGGTGACTTGTTTTAAAATATCACTTCGATCGACGATTACATTTAACGACCATTAAATCAATGAATAAATTTACTGAAAGTTTGGCAATGAGATTCTTGGTCCAACAATATTCTTCTTCTTCCTTCAGGACACCTGTTCAGGATCATTTTGGTATTCTTCAAGCTTCTATCCTCTGACTGTTTGAGGGTGATTTTTTTGTGAATGGTATTGTGAGTACCCAATAACTCTCGATACATCTTATTGGTTATCCTGTCACGTAAAGATATTCCGGCAGCCCTCCTCCAGAAGTCCATCTCCGGGACGAGTAGGTTTTCTTCTAAACTTCCATGATTCAAATTCATGTAATATAAACAATGTTTGTCTGGTTTTTAGGATCCTATGATTTCACACGGCAGAAAGTCAATAAACGAAATAATAACAGTAATTGAAATATACAATTTTTTTTTTAACGTCGCTTTGACTGCTGGGGCCATTAGCGACGACTGCTCTTTTTATATTTCTTTTATTAAATTTGTGAGTTTTAGGTACATCAAAGTCCACTGTAGTTCATTATTATTTTTGAAGGGTTGGCACGTTTCGATGTCCAATTTCGTTCTTTCTATTTGATACTTCTTGCATTCAAATAGATGCTTTACGGTAATTTGTGCATTGTTACAGCTTTGGCAGGTTGCTTGGTACTGCCCTAGAAGTAGGTGGAGATGTGTCAACTTAGTATGACCAATTCTTAACCTGCTTTTGATAATCAAACAGAGAAATTTTCTTAAATGTTACAGAAATATAAATATATACCCGTCTGTATTGTAATGTTATGTATATTATAATGTTAAACTTACATGTAAAGGAAGTCCGGAACATGTATTCACACTTATCCTGCTTGTATATGTAAAATTGCAAATCAAGTTTGTTTTTTTTATAATGTTACAAAAAATATATATATGGTTATGTCTAATCCTTGTTTTTATACTATTTTTTTGGTTTTAATGAAGAGGTATCTTCCATTAACCATAACGAGAATGAATATTTTCATCTTAAGTGTAAAAAAGAGAGTACACAATTGATAAACTCTATTGATTTCATGTAATTATTCTCATAATAATGGCTCGGCTGCGAAATAACATTTTTAAATATTGCTTAAACGTTTGTCAAATTATGTATTAACCTTTTTCCCCAAGATTTTTTTCGAAAAATTCATCTTACCGAAAACTAAAATCATTTTCAAGAGGAAGAAAATGGCCTGGGTGGAGGAAAAAAAATTCTCTTATATAGGGAGAACTGTTTATTTGGAAGACGACGTTTCGGCCTACATTGCTGGTCTTCAGAGCGACCACCTACATACTAGGATCACAATTGACACTAGACTAATATAAAATCATTTTATATTACTCGTTTTCCCCATTTTTTCTACAACAGAATGATTTTTATCAAACTTATTATATATGCACAATTAAATGTTCTGTAATTCCTGATAGGATTAATTTTCTTATTTTAAAAATGGCTTTTTTAATAGTTACTTTATTTTTGTTAATTTAAAACAGTTAGTCGTGTCTCGTTGTTACATAACAAATATTGATTAAAATATGCATATAAATATTAGTCCAGGATCCATGGTTCATTTTTGCACTTGATTAGTATCAAGCTGAATCTTCGTGAATAACTTCGTTTCGATGAGACGCCCAACAATTTCCTGTGCGAAAATTCTCGATTGATGTAACTAACAGAGGTAGCAAGAATAAAATATGTCGATTTGATGATTCTCAAAAATTTATTACTTACTGATTTTTTTTTTGTTAAATCTCAAGATAATTATCTAAATTATTTGAAAAAATATTTGTCCTGCAAAATGTATGGTTTGATCAAAGAGTCCCCTCCTTCCAATATGTATCGATAACGAGGTCATCAAAAAATCAGCTGGTTAGTAATCATTTTTGATGACCTCGTTATCGATACATATTGGAAGGAGGGGACTCTTTGATCAAACCATACATTTTGTAGGACAAATATTTTTTCAAATAATTTAGCTAATTATCTTGAGATTTAACAAAAAAAAAACCCAGTTAGTAATAAATTTTTGAGAATCATCAAATCGACATATTTTATCCTTGCTACCTCTTTTAAGTACCACAATCGAGAATTTGCGCACGGGAAATTGAAATGAATCTATTCACGAAGATTCAGCTTGATACTAATCAAGTGAAAAAATGAACCATGGATCCTGGACTATATTGATTTAATATAAAACTCCGGATATATTCGATTAAAAGATATAATGGAGTTTTCTAAACTTAAAAAAAATACCGAAAACCTTTCGTTCCTTCAAATTCTAAAGATAAAAAAAAAATAATACCCATTTTTTGAAATAGAGTGGCAAGAGGGTTTGTCTGCCACACCGGGATTTGAAGCTAAGACCTTCACAGCAACTCAGTTATCTAATCACTGAGCTACCCTAATAATAATTATAATTCATGTAATTTCTTATAATGATCCCTATTTCATTTTTGGGAAACAAAAGTGTTCTACATTAGTACATAGTTCATTTATCTGAATTGCATTGGGGGAATAAAAAACAATCTCTTAAAAAAAGTATTCAGTGTTGCCAGACGAAGGACTAATAGTGTTTGAGTTTCATTATCTGATAAGAAATACATTCAGGTATGGAAATTTCATTTTTTATCTTTTAATATTCATTTTTATTTTCTAAATTATATATTTTTATTTCATTCTTATTTAATTAACGTTAAAAATATAATACACGATAAGTTATTACTTTTTTTTGGCCACAATTAACTCTCACTGTTATATATAATATATATTTATATATTACTAATAAATTAAAAATAGAATAGTAAATTCATTGCAATAAAGTTATTGATAGTGTCAGAATAAAAAAGAAATATTACTATATAATGTATTGTTATTTATTATTGTTACTTGTTACCGCCCCCTACACCTTTTGAAACCAGTTTTGTATAATTATTCATAAACATATTCATAATAAAACACATCTATCCTCGATTCAAGCAATTATTCAGTCTCCCAAAAGTAACGATTCCCAAAAGTAACGACTCCCAAATGAACATAAATCGTGTTTTTCGAATACTTGTTCCAACCTAACATTTTTCATTCAAAAGCCTTTTAATTTTCTTTGGAAATTGTCTTATATCCATCTAACGAGGCCTTTATGGGCGGGCGCGTTAGGATGAAAATTTAGCTTCTCAGGTAAATAATAAAACATATTTACCAAATAACCTGACCAACGCGTTCGGGGAAGGGTTATGTAACGAACGGACCATTCGCTGTTCGTTTGAAAAAATTTACCATCCAAAAAAATGATTGGTTTTTGTGTGGAAATCAATGGAAGGAATAATTCTTTTGTAACCATAGGTGAACCCATCATATCCTCAGTGTATTGCAGGGAGATTGACATAAAGCAGCAAAAACTTATCAGAAAACAACCTGCAGTTGTTAATCGAAAGGAATCTACACTCTTACACGACAGCGCCAGACTTCATATTTCACGACAGACCATGAAGAAGCTGAACCAGCTGGGTTACGAAGTCCTTCCACACCAGACTTGTCTCCTACAGATTTCCATCTGTTCAGAAATTTTTATAGCTTCCTAAAAAACGATGATTCTCAAGTCAAAACGCATTTTTAGCCTTTAATTCATCTCAAAACACTAATTTTTTCCGTTCTGGAATTGGAAATTTGATAACACGTTGGGGAAAATAACTTATAATTGAGGGTAAATGATTTGATTTCATTAAGTTGTTTTATTAAACAACCTTTCCTTTGAAAACAGACACTTCTTATCGAACAAGCAATTTATCGTACAATTTCCACAACACTCTATTTTGGTTTCTTCAGTTTTATCAGTTTTCCACAAGCAAGAGCGTTTGGAGTAATTGAATGCTGATTTAATGGATGATGACTAATTTCAGCTGCTCGCTTTAAGTACAAACACTCCACAGTGGATTAACACACATGGATGTTCTCTTAGGTATGGAATGATTAGAGGGCAATGGCCCCTTTACATTAAATTTCAAAAGTATGAAAACAAGTAAATTAATTCTGGAAATTAATTAAGGTGGCGTAATTGTTTGGTAACGCACGATAGTAATGAGAGACAATTACAAGGCTATTTAGGTCAAGCAAATATTTTATTTAAATTTCAGATAAGACGACACCTTGATTTTGAAGAGCTAAGTTTAATTTTCTTTGTTCACTGAAAACAGAAAATATGAATGCAATATATGTCATATGTATATAGATAATTGAACGTATCCATAGTTAAATACGAAACGTGACGTATCGGAAATGATTCAATGAAGGCCGAAATATTTATATTAATTAATATAGTAAAGTGTTGAACGATACGCGTGATTCCTTCCTAGCCAGTTATCTAATCTGGCACGTGACACACTTGTGCTCACGGGACCTCATCTCTTATCTTTACACTTGACATTGTTTACGTTGCAAATATCACATTGTCAAATGAATAGCCTTTATTGTTCTATTAAAATGTAAACTTTATTGTGAAGAGCCACTTTAATTCTTGTTGGCAATTTCACCAAACTTCTAAATCCATGTCAATTCTATCTCTCAGATATCTATGAGAGCACTCACTTAGTTATAAATATTGAAATTGATTGTTTTTCTCCTTCTTTGCAGATGAGCCTTATGTTTTGTATAGAAAAATCTGTACCATTACGGCCCATGAAGGTCTTATTTTGAGTGATATGTCAAAGATCTCGCTCAATCGCTGCCCCCCCAATAAGGTATTTTTTTCTCTCATTCCCATGATTCAGGGTTTTCTTAACCCATTGGAGACCGATTGCATATCACTTTTACAAGAATTTGATAAGAGGGTGGGGTACAGAATCTAAAACCCGAATACTTTTTCCAAGATTTCCCTATTATTAAAATATTAAAATTTTCCAATCTAAGATCTGGAGTTTTCACTTATCTTTGTGAAAATCGATCTTGGCGTTTGATTGCAATAATTTTCTTCTTTCAGCAAACATAACATTGTATCGAATAACTATCAATGTGCTATGTTTTATACTCTTAAATATACTTATTGACTTTGGGATGCCAGAGTAATAATTTAAGATGATTACTCAAATTATTATTTCTAATATTGGTCTTAATTGGATTCTTTTCCAGAGGTCCTTTATGTGTTTTCCAACTTACTCAGTATTTAAACCTTCGATATATTATTCATAAGTAAATAGTGCATCTGGGGTAAAAAAAAAAACCTGTACCACTACAACCCGTGAACGGGTCTGGGGTTCAGTACATGGTAGAGACTGTACTGTTTCATAGACAACGGTTCTGCAAGGAGGTGACTTGTCCTAGGTCACGCTCAACCGCCAGATGTCCCACCCCCCTTATTTTGGGTACCCTATTTTTATGATCCATCTCCCCCTTCAAACAGAGTAAATAAAAGTCATGAACCAGCGAGATATGAACCAGGATTTCCGGCATGGCGACTCAGTGCTCTACCACTGAACTACTCCGCTCTGGGCTAAGTCAGCACCAAAAGTTAAACCCTGAAGTTCTGGGAAAATTTTAAATGTTCCTTGGCTTTTTTCGAATCGCACCATACACAACGACAGGGACATTCCCACAGTAAAATAATATATTCAAACCAAATTAATAATTACTAATAACAAACAGGGGTAGGTTAGGTCTATAGGTAAGTCTTCGACCTGGCCGCATCCGGATCTTCTGCGTCCAGCATAGCCGGCCTTCCTCTTCCGCAACTTCTTAGAGAGTCCTCTTCAAAGTGGAGTCCTCGACCCTTTTTTTCCACGATCCACGAATCCACGATTTTAACAGTTTGTTGACAGTACACTTCATGTCAAAATTTGGGGTTATTCAAATTATTGAAGGAGGGATAGTTAAATTCCTTGTACACTCTTCTGTTTCCAAATCCAGAAGAGCGTAGACACTGCCTACGCTGTTTCCAGGACACCATCGACAGTATCCGTTCGAGAAATTTGGATGCTTTCTTGGTAAAAATACTGGAGGTCAGGTATCTCTTGGAAATAAAAATGTCTTGATTTTTAATAACCTTGTCCACATCTCACATGTGCTGTTGTAATGCTAATATATTAGTCAGTGATGTTTGACTAGGTACTTGAAAGGGAGAGAAAAACCCAATAGTGATTTTCTTATCTTAGGATTTTAACATGTTTATAACTGCATTATTTGTACCTCAAATAGAGCGATCCTGAGGATTTTTCGTGATGGAAAATTTTGAGTTAATTATGATTTAACTTGAGTAAAGAGAGGCCTTTATTTCTAATTCCTTGTATGTAAGTTGTCTTAATAAATAAATAAATAACACTAATAATTATACCTAACGTATGTAATAAGTTCGGTTGATGTCAGACACGATAAATGACAGCTAATTATATTTCCAATCACATTTAAACGAACTAGATAAACAAAATTAAAAATATATTATAGAAACATTACATAAGAAACCCAAATCTGCTAGATCACTTTTAGTGCAACCCTTCCACCGGTGATTTGGTCTATCCCTCAGACGTTTACCAGTCGGCTCAGCGTTTATTAAACTGTTCAGTAAATAGTTCGTAACAAAGACCAACAATTTCAGAAGTCTATCTCATATCTGTGACAGACATTACAGGATTACAGATCTTCACTTGACTTAAGAAACAAACGACAAACAACAACACAATACTGAGACTTATTTGGACATATGGAGCAGAACTTTGGAATTAAGCAGAAGTACATATACATTAAACCCTAAAGTTCTAGGAAAATTTTAAATGTTCCTTGGCTTTTTTCGAATCACACCATACACAACGACAGGGACATTCCCACAGTAAAATAATATATTCAAACCAAATTAATAATTACTAATAACAAATGTTCACTCGTCAACACATCGCCAAAATCCTCTTGTTCTTTCTTTTTTTTCTTCTTTTTGTTGCCTGGACTTCCTATGAGAAGATTAAAAAGACAATGGCCTAGAGACTTGCCCAAAAACCATAAATTATACATAAAAAATTTCTAGCTCCTGCAAATGAGGAGAAAAAAATCATGGAGACCAAATTGGCTGGGTGTGATATTGTGCAGGTTAACATAAAACATAAAATAATAATAATAATTTATACTTCTATTATTGTAAGCGGTGGCCAATTTATCATTCCTCGTGTAACTTCCGTCCCAAAATATGTTTGTTTTCATTTGATTTCAGATGGAGAATCCAGAAAACGATCTAACAAATCAGATTCTATCTTGAAGGATAAATTTGTTTTGAATACATACCTAAATCTAGGTAGCCGATAAAATTTGTCAAAAATAAATGACATCAAACCCTAAATCAAAAATATTTACAATCCTATTTTTATTTTTTTAAGGACATGTATATGTAGAGTTTTATTCTTAGAAATTAATCTCGAAATCTTTAAGGATTAATTCGACGATGGGATGAGATAATAAGACATTAATAGATTTGTCAGTGGGAGAGGTCCAAGATATTGCACAACGAAATCAAACGTCAAATATATTTCCTGTGAAAGGCAGCTTTCTAAAATTAGCCAAAAGTGATAGTTCGCTATTTAAGGAATATCAGAAATGTGAATTGGGAATTTTCGTCAAGCTGATATATACATACTTACCTTTTTCTACATACCTAGGTCTGACTGGGCGCCAAAAAATACCTGTTAAAATACCTTATGATTAAAACAAAACAAAAAAAAGGATTAAAAACTATTTATACAGCAATCATAGAAAAACCTGAATTATGTGGAGGCAGTAACAGAAGATAACTTTTTTTAGAAAAAAAGAACAATGAAGAACTTTTATTTTGCAAAATATGTTAATTTTTAAACTGTGAATATCTGATGAAAAACATCATACAACGGGGTATTTTTGTATTCAGTAATGTGGCGTGTTAAGTAAAAATTTTTAATTTATTTAAAACGTTATTAGAATTAAATTAAATAAGAATAAATTAAAAGCAACAAAACAAGAATTGAAAACAAAACATTTTGAACGTCGAAGGTCATAAGTTACTACTTTAATTTCAATTGGAGCTTATTTTTCAATTTTAATTGCAATATTTTCCAAATCAATGACCCCCTTTTTTATTTCAATTTATACACTTTTCAATTCACAATAACTTTTTCCATTTTAGTTATAGTATTATCCTTTTTGATTATAATATGAATCACTCTACTTTTAGATATCTTATTAATGAAAAAGTGTAATTTTATTTTAAATAATATATAATACATAAGTTGTAAAACAAGCTATAACTCCTTTTCAAGCCAAGACCTCACTTAGCCCCTTATTCTTTACAAAAATAACTCGATCCCGCTTACTTAAGTGCTAGAAACTCATTTTGGAGAAAATTAAACTTAACCACTTATTCTGATTTGAAATGTTAAATTTTTTTTTAATGTAGATTTTTAACTTTTACATATTATTTATTTATTTTTTGGAAGAGAACAATTTTATAGATGGTATATGATCTGTAACTTTAAATAAAACTAATGAACGATTTACCACATCGATGAATCCACACCCTCTCCTCAAAAATAATAGCAAATAAAAGAAGCAGAAATAATTAGAAATTCAAAAAACAATACTCATGTTCGAAAATTTTAACTCTTGAAATTAGCATTCAACAATCATACTACCAAAAATCTTTAAATCAATCATAATTATTAACTGCTTCATATAATTATTATATAATAATTATCATTTTCGAATTGAGTTATAATTGTTTATTTCAATAAATAAATTAATAAAATATACATACATATATATATATTCTGGGCGAGAGGAGACTAACTTAAAGAGTATTTCATACCAATCCTGATAATATTGTTTATAACTAATCGATCTTTATCACTATTTAGTCATCTTTATCCATCTTTAATCATTATTTTCGCGAATTCAGCCTCGCAGTATTTATTTATCTCTTGCGAATAACGGACTGGCTCCATTAGAAATTCAGGTTTCTGCTGGTGAAGCTAAATGTATCATACTATCTGAAATAATTATTTCTTTTATCTTTTCCGTTATGATATCCCTGAAGGTTTGTCTATTACTTTTCGAAAGATTTAGGATGTTTTTTGGATTGTAAAATCATAATTTATATTAAATGTTTTAAGGAATTGTTCTCTTTGTATGCATAATAATATTAATTAATTTATAAAAAGGAAATAACCAATACCTTCAAATCTTAATAACTGATTGTGATATCTAACTGGTTCCGACGAAGTTGCAAATATCACATCGACCAGAGATAGCAATAACTGCACATCCTGAAGACGGGACATAATGCGAAGCTACAACCGGTTCAAGAAAACTCTACCAAGAAAACAAAAAAATAAATTCTAGCTTGTTGCTAAAGAGCTGGCAACACCGCAGCCCTTCGGCTCATCGAAAGATTAATATTTTTGTTTGTTTCATGGAAAATTCTGTTTTGTTTCTTAGCCATTAAGTCGAGACTTAAAAGGTTTTATGGTCTTTATCTGCTTTCAATTCTCGAGATGAGCGGTTTATCATATGTTGCAGAAAAACCTGTTTTCCCCAATTCAAAATTTGGAGTCAATAATACTATATATGTCACCTTCTTTCTTCTATAGATTGTGTTTGAATTTTTAGTATGAGTATAGAATAGATACTGTATTCTGATTACACTTAATATATTGTTCGTACATACATATTTGCATATACTTATATCTATACTTTGTAATTTGATATGGTTTGTTTAATAAAGTATGACATTCTATGTCAGGTATTCTGACTGACAAAGTTCTTTTTTTAACTCAGTAATATTCTATATATGGGAGCAGTGGTAGGTGCTACTCATAGTAGCATCATTAAATGAGTTGCTAATGCTGAAGATACCAGCTATGGCCGATAAATTATTCAATTAGTTAACAACCATGTATGGATCCTCCTGTGGCTCACCCAGGCTCTAAAAGTGGGTACCCTTATTTGGAGGAAAAATCTGGCTGTTGAGCGTGATTTCGGACAAGTCACCTAACTGCACAACCGCTGTCTTAAAAACAAAACAATACTCCTTTTACCATGCACTGACCCCAAGACCCTTCATAAGTTTTTTTTTTTTGGTATTGAACTTTTCCATACAGCCAATTATGAATTTATCAAGTATGAGCACTATTGTATACTATGCTATACATATTTATTTATTGAACGTAAGTATTCTGTGACACTGATGATTTCCTCTGGCTTGTCTGGTGCTAGTAATTGTTTATAATAGGTTTCATTGTAACCCAAGACCATTCATAGGTTGTAGTAGAAGAAATAATGTTCCATATATAAAATGTTCAAGGGATTTGAAGATATAATAAAGGGAAATTTTATAGAATTGTGAGAGCTGTTCTTGCACTACAGTCTCAATTGTTACACATTACATGTATTTCAATGGCTGAAACCCTTCACAAGAAGCCATAATAAAGATAAAAACACATTAGCTGTTGACGTCTTAGTATTGTAAAAGGGAGCAGGGAAGCTATATACCCGCTGTGTTGCAACACGGAAGGTTCCGGGTACAAAGCCGGCTATTATGAGGGTAACCTTAGTTAGGGGAAAGACCAGTAATGCCTCTATCCTCTACTGAGCCTAACACCCTTCATGTATTGTAGTGGTACATTTTTTGTTTTTAAATTTAAGTTGCGATATTACAAACCAACAATGTATGTAGACTTTGGCTATAAAATTTGGGCAAAGGCTTACTCTGCAAAATTTAATATTTTACACAGTAATAAAGACTTCAGCTATATTCAAAATAGTTATCAGGAAAAAAAAAATTTATATACATGTATATGTATTTGTTTCATAGAGGTACAGAGTCTAATAATTCCAAAAGTTAGACTATATATCTACAGTCCCGGTGAAAAAGAGGTTAGGTCTAATTTTCTCCAAAATGAATTTCATGTACTTGAACCTGTACCACTACAACCCGTGAAGGATCTGGGATTCAGTACATGGTAGAGACAGTACAGTTTCACGGACAACGGTTGTGCAGGGAGGTGATTTGTTCTAGATCACGCTCAACCGCCAGATTTTTCCCCTGCTTTGGGTACCCATTTAAGAGGGTGGGTGAGCCCCAGGAGGGTCCTAGATCCTACATGATCCATCTCCGGCTGCTATCAGACTAAATAAAAGTCATGACCCGCAGCGGGATTTGAACCAGAATTTTCGGCATGGCAACTCAATGCTCTACCACTGACCCAATCCACTCCCTGATTGGTTTTTTTAATTTTGAAAAAAATGTGGAACGCTTCATGATTTTGCGTGTCATCCTTGCGCAGGGGACATGATAATCTTCTCTGCATCGTTCCAATTTTAGTATATGTACCCCCGAAGCGAGTACATTTACAGTTCATTCAGCGAGTTCATGTACTTAGATAAGCTTAATCATGTTAATAAGTGGCTCAGTCAGCCATTGGCTTGAAAAGCAGTTTTTGCTTACATTACAACTCCATTTTAAGCACAGAACTTGGAGAATAACACGGTTCATCTTCACTCAATACAATTATCTCGTTCTGATTTTGAATGGGATTTTCAGAAGATATGCATTGTTTTCAGGATTCTGGTTTCAAGTCTGGCTGTGAAAGACTTATTTAATGTGCTAATCTTAATATAATATATCTTAATATATCTTCATATAACAGCTTCTATAAAGATGGTAACTTTAATACAGTATAATCTGGCGGTGAGCCTTATCTCGGACAAATCACCTTCTTGCATAACCGTTGACCTAAAAACAATACAGGCTCTACCATGTACTGAACGACCCTTTATGGATTGTAATGGTACAGTTTTTTAAATTTTAAATTGTAACGTTTCAAATCAACTTTATGTGAAACACAGAAAATTCAAGGTCCCAAGTATTGAGGTGATGACGTCAATATAGTCAACACCTTGGCGCCAGGATATATTGTCAAAAGTGAAAATTATCGGACGATTTCCTGGCAATATTTTTCATCGACTATAATTATGCCTTAAATACCAGTTCCAAACTATCATCCAAGTAAACTTGAATCAGCCGACCAATCATCTCCTCGTAACTCATAGCTATGACATGATTGCTTTCTGAATTAACCGAAATTATCTACCGTTGGAAATCGAAGCTCAGGACTAGGCAATAACTTTCCCTTCAGTTTGGAGTCCGCCGCATCAACAATATTCGTTACACAAATTATTTTGTTGTTTTTTTTATTAATCCATTCGAAAAAAAGCAACTCCTAAATTATCATTCCTTCGGCGAATGTTTTGACTAGTTTCTTAAAAAGATGCTCCTTATTAGAAATGTAAATTTCTCGTTCAACCAGAATACGCAAAGAGTTGGCTAAAGCTTTTATTTAGAAAATGGTTATTTAATTCGCGACTGGTTGGGCTTTATATAATCAACAAAAACAAAAGCAGCACGTGCGAACAAATGAACGTCATCAATGCTTGTGGCTGTGTATGGTGAATTGAATGCTTCTAAAATAATATTAAATGTTTCAAGCATATTCATTTTTGTAACACATAACACTTTGTGTATTTTATTGCCTTCGCCTGTATGTATGCATATAACGGAGGAATTTGAACTCAATTTTCGGCCTCTTCAGACAAATAATTAAATTAAAACTTTGTTCATATCCCAAGGACCGATGACTAAATAATAATTGAATACGTTTTTCTCATTATCCTGACCAGGATCTTCAGAATTAGAGAAATTTTTCATATCCGAAGACATAGTACAGTAGTAGTGTCTTGTTCCAAATACTAAGGTGTGTACTAAAGAATTCATGGCTAAATTACTAAGCATATGACTTATCATCTAGAAAGTTTCGTCTATTTTGCAACAAAAAAAAATAGTTTATAGAATAGAATAGAATACAATAGAAAAGTAACTTTATTCTGGGACTAAGTCCCTTTAGAATAACAGATATGAACAGGAAAAAAAACATAATATTTATCTTGCCAGAAGGCTAAATGTTAGATATCATAAAGCGTGTAAAACATAACAGAAAACAATTTAAAAAGAAATGTATAAACAAAAATAATAGTAAGTAAATAAACAGTACAGAACTTGACAGGATATTAAGCAATTACAGAGCATAGATAAGTCCATAGCTTTTGTTAGATGCATGAGCTAGCATGCAATAATTTCTTTGCATGATGTACAGCTTTTCAAAAAGCAAAATTAAAAGAACTAAATAACACAATGAGTTATTCTATACATTACATTCTAAGCAAATGACTAACCTGCATAGAGACTATCCTTTTGGGAAGGTAAGATGTGTTGAAACAGCAAGGATTTGAATAATGATAGAGAGGGAGTATGACAGATATTAGGAGGGATTGAGTTCCACACTGTGGTGGAGCGTGCGAGAAAGGAACGCTCGAATGCTTTAGTTCTGTGTGAACGTATACAGAGATCAGAAAGGCGGGATCTTGTTTTATGGTGTTAAACTGAGGATTTGAATTGGAGGAGACTGTAGATATATGAAGGGTGTTGAGAGTGAATGGATTGGTATAAGAATGAACAGAGGAAACATTGTCTTCGGGAGGGAGGGAAGAGCCACTTTAACTCATCATAGAGGTGCGAGACGCGCGATCGCTTCGGAATACCAAGCACAAATCTTAGAGAGCAGTTCATTATTCTCTTTAGACTGTCTTCAAGCATTTTAGAGAGGCCTCCATATACCACGCTACAATAGGCAAAGTGGGGGAAGATGAGAGAAGATACGAGAAGCTTACGGGAAGATTGTGTAAGGGGATGACGAGAACGGTGGAACAACTTCAGGGAACTAATTGACCGTCGGGATATCTAGGCGATGTGATGCCTAGGTTTTTCACAGAGGAGGTAATCGTGATAGGATTATCGTTTAGGAGTAATGTTGGAAAGGTGTGGATGGATGTAAGGAGGGGATTGGAACCTAAAACAATGGCCAGAGTTTTCATTGCGTTCAATTCCAGTTTGTTCAGCTTTGCACAGGCACAGATCCTATCTAGGTCTTCCTGAATACTAGCGAACGCAATAAATAGCTCGGAAGGAGGAAAGGACAGATATATTTGGAAGTCGTTAGCATATAGATGATGGGAACAGTGGTGAACAGATTTAGGAAGATCGTTGATATAGCAGTTGAACAGAAGAGGAGAGATACTTGAGCCCTGTGCTACGCCTGAGGAAAGAGTGAGGAAAGAGAAAAAGGGGGTGATTAGGTATGGAAACTTCTTGAGATCTATCAGAGAGGAAGGATTGGAACCATCGGATAGAACTGTTAGAAAAGGACATTGTTTTGAGTTTGCTAAAAAGGATAGAATGGTCCAAGGAATCAAAAGCTTTAGTAAAATCAAGAAGGATAAGCACTGTTAGTTTTTTGTCGTCCATAGCGGTATGTATGTCATTGGTGATTTTGGTAAGTGCCGATTGTGTGGAGAAACCGGGACGGAAAGCTGATTGAAGTGGGTCTAGGAGGTTGGACTGTTCGAGGAAATTTGAGATTTGTGACTGGACTATTCTTTCTAAAGGCTTGGAAAGATTGGAGAGGATTGAGATTGGGCGGTAGTCTTTGAGTGAGACAGGGTTAGAGGATTTATTGATAGGATGGACTATGGCTTTTTTCCAGGTGGTTGGGAGTACTCCGTTTTGCAGTGAAAAATTGTATATAAAGAGTAGGCTAGGTATGATATCGATAAGGCAGGATTTTAGCAGTTTGACAGGAATCCCATCGAAGCCTGTGGAGTTGGAGTGGGATTTCAGAACCAAGGAAATAATGTCGTTGGGTGAAATGCCAGCGAACTAAAAGTTGCCAGGGTTGAAAGATGGTGCTAGGGAAAATACGGGAGAGGATGATTTTGAAGTATTAACTGAGGTGGACAAAAAATATGAGTTTATTTCATTGGGAGAGGCTGGAAAGGGCATGGAACAAGATGAATTAAGAAGAGAAAGCTTTCGAAGGAGATGCAATTTGGATTTAGAATCGGGAGCAGATGAAAGGGATTCGTGGAAGTATTTGGTTTTTGCTTGCCTGATTGTCGACTGTGTCAGATTGTGGAGAGCCCTAAACGCTTGATAGTCATCAGTCCGTCTAAAGCGTCTTCGGGCCGCATCGCGCTTCCTTTGAAGGTCTTTATTTTTTTGACACATCCAGGGAGCAGGCTGGTGAACGAAGGTTGAGGTTTTCAGTGGGGCATGGGTGTCAAGGATGTATTTGAGATTGGAAGTAAGTATGTCAACCATCGAATCAATAAAGGCACAAGAATAAATGTGTCTCCAGTCCAAGGTTTCAAGAGAGGGTGAGATGTTCTCTGGGGTGAGAGCATCTAAGTTTCGAAATGTTACGGTTTTAGATAATATAACAGGAGTTTGGATATTGTATGAAATATGGATAAGATCATAAGAGGACAGAAATGGAACGGGTAATTGAGAGGAAGAAAGGAGGTTCTGCCGTGAATCAATGACAAACAGGTCTAACCAGGTGTGGGCTAGAAAGGTGTAATGGGTGGGAGAAAATTAGACAATGGAATGGTGTAGAGAGTAAAAGAGATTTTCCAGGTATAGTCGATCGTTGGATTGGACAAGGAGATTGGTATTAAAATCACCGGAGATAATGATATGGTTATAGAGAGGAATGTAGTCGTAAAAGGTAGATTCAAAAATTGAATCAAGAGGGACCAAAGGAGGGCGATATACTGCGACATACAGGAGAGGGTTTGGGTTAAAAGAGATTTCAACAAGGAGGAATTCTGTGTGATGATAACCGGCTGCGGGTGAGGAATCAAGGATACGTGATTTTAGGGAGTTGTGTACGTAATGACCTACTCCTCCACCATTCCGGTCTACCCGGTCGTGCCCGGAGGAATGAATAGTCTGGTAAGGATATTGCAGAGGAGCGGATGTGGGGTTTTAGGCATGTTTCAGAAATTCCAATGGTATGATAAAAGTTTTGGGTAAAATATTGAAGGAATTCATCAAAATGGGCAAGTAAGGATGGGTGTTGACGTGACAGGAGGTCAGGACACTGGACATGATGGTAAGGAAGGAGAGAAGATCCCAGTATTATAGGAGAAGCTGCTGTGCACAATTAATATATGTGGGGTGATTTTTAAGTTATTATCATAATGGCTCTATTCTTATGTTATTATTTTGAAGAGGAAAGAAATGCCCCGGCCGTGATTCGAACCCGGGTCCTCTGTCTTACCATGGCAGGACTCTGCCAACTAAGCTACCAGAGTTGATACCAGCCGGGGATAAATCTTTTCTCTTATCTGATCCCATGTCCCCATGTTCTCGCAAGTTTTGCGATGTATAAACGTGAACGGATGTTCTTTGAACATTACTTTAATTTTATAAACTTGTTGACATACGTCATATTACTATTTATAATTTTTTATACTTTACTAGTTAGTTTTTTTAATTTTAAATATTATTATTTTGAAGAGAAAAGATATGCCCATCTGATCATTTGCTTAAATTATAAAGTACTTGGTGTTTCTGTTGATTTACTCAATCTTTAATTTTGTCTTGATTTATGTTTATTACAATAAAGTAATTGTTACCTCATCGCATATTTTTCAAGTTAGCCCATTTTTTTCCTAACGAGGAATACAATGGAAATTCCTAGGTTTAAGCAACTTATTATACGGAATGATTTTCTTCAGAAAACTTGATTGAGAAATTTAATGTAAAACCAGACGATATAAAGTAACATGCTGTGGTTGCTAAAATTGTAAATAAAATTAAAAAGAAAAACACTGTAAATAATTTATTAATAAAAGAGCATTCATGTCTATCTATCTAAGTAAAACCAGAGCCTTGAAATATTTGATGAAAATCGTCTCAATAAAATTATCACGTTTATTGCTTAACATTTTTAATATGGAATGGTAAAGTATGTTTATTTTTGCTTGCTATTAATTTAACGTCACTTTATATTAGTCACATCACCATAGCAGCGGTTACAGAAGGAGGCCTGAATTTTGTCTATCCAGATATAATTAGACATCGCACAGGCTCGGAACACCATTTTACGTCACCTCCCAAGGCCACTACAGAATTATTTATTGTTTCATACTAAACAAAATGTTCGTCTTGCTATAATTACAAGAAATATTTTTAAAAATCAGTGACAAGAAACTTCTATAAAAAATATTTTGTGAATTGTTAATCTTCAAAGCACATTTTCTTAGCTCATATCATAACGAGAGTTAGGGGGTGGATAGTAAAACTATTCATCCATTAAATAAATGTGCATGATCCTAACCCCAACAAAGTGAAACAGAATACAAAGCGATTATTGAAATGACGCAATATATGGACAGAGAAAGTTTTATAGAGAAACTCCTTGGGTAAAATAGTGCTATGAAAAATCGCTGTAGGTTGTTTTTTTCGATAATACATATTTAAAAAAAAAGGATGATAAATTCGTTCGGTATCCAAATTAAATCCGAGAAATGAAATTTAGATCGCTTTCATTTTGTGGTAAATGATTTTTTAAAAATGTCTTGATCCTTTTGAACAAATGATCATAATCATTATGGACCAAAATTTAATGCAGTAAAAAAACATACAGGTAAAAAATGTGCAGTAAAAATTATAATTGTAATTTCCTAAAATGAATACACGTAATATTAATATTAAGTACAAATTAACATTAAACAGTTATATTAATGTTAATATAAATGTTAAAATTATTAACACTCAGACAACTTGTATTATAATTACTGTATGATATAACGTTGAGGTGAAATGAAATTGTTATTGAAATTAATTTGTCTCTTGACAAGGAAATAATTTTTAGAAATAATTTTGATCCATTCTTGGGTTATTGTACTGCTCATAAATACAATTTTTTAGTTTTTTAAGCTTCAATGGCAGAATGTACAATATATGTACTCAGACGCAAGGTGATAAGATGTCCAACTTTCTTACTTTTAGATTATTCATAGATCATTCCTAATTTTTTATTGAGAAAAAAGTTTCCTAATTGGCCCAAAGTTATATTTGTAACCTAAAAGTTACCTTCTTATTTTTTAAAATATTATTTTTGAGAATTTTTTAATAAAATAAATGTACATTATTAAATTTTTGGTTACATTTGTTAAAACAAAACCAATTGTCTTTCTGTTATTTTCTAACCAGGATCTTAGGTTTATTATAGACATCTTACATGTTTATTTCTTCTTAGCTGAGCATTCAGATTAGTTAATGGTGCATAGTATTTTTGCTTAAACGCTAATTAATGTATCCTCAATTATTACTAGGTTTTAGAACCTGTTAATTGAACAAACAATCTTAAATTACAATGTATACATATAATTCATATAATACTATATATACAAAACGTATAAAAAATATATTTCACATAAAAAAAACACTCTGCTCATTACGGTTGTTCGGACATCTACTTAAGATGGAGCCAGATAGAATCACCAGGAAGACTAAAACAAATTGTCTCCCTTTTCTTTTGTCTAAATATTTTTATTTTGAAGAGAAAAATTTTTTCCAGGACAAGATTTGAACCCGGGTCGTCCACGTCACTAGCGTGGTGCTCTAGCCTTCATCTTCAACCTTTTTCTTCAAAATAAAATCATTTAAAAATAATAACAATTAATAAAAAAATATATTAAAAATAATATAAAGACGTAAGTCAACAAGATCCTAATTAAAGTACTGTTCAATGAACATTCTTCCCCTTGTATACAAAGCAAAATTGCGAGAACACCGGGATATAGGATCGATGAAGAGAATAGATTTGAATAGTTAGCTCAGTTGGTTAAAGCACCACGCTAGTGACGTGGGCAGACCCGGGTTCGAATCCCGGTCTGAACAAATCTTTTCTCTTCAAAATAAAAATATTAAAAATTATAACAATTAATAAAAAATAAAATAAATTTTCTTTTTTTGTTTGTTTGTCGGTGTTTAAAAGCGTAAAACCTGTAGGTAATCAACGCCTATGGTTCGCTTTATAAAAATTTGGTATATATGAATGATCAGGAATGCACACACGTAAAACCAATCAATCACACACACAAACCGGACGATGGGAAAAAAATTAGATGCTATTTGAGCTTTAATTGAGACAGTAGACGACGTGCTTTTAAAAACTTAAAGTTTCTTAAATATTGTAAAATCAATTTTACAATATTGACATGAAGGAGGTGGCTGTTTTTCAATAATATGATAATATGAATGGGTGAGGAGAGTGTGCCCAAGTCTGCAGAATTGTCTCATTCATAGGAGATATCTTAACTTATATTAATAAAACTTGTATAACCTAGGCTGATAAAAAAATAACTATTATATTCAGGAAAGAGTGGACTATATATATTATGTCTAGTTCAAATTTAATGGGATTTTGATCCAGAATACACCTTAAAAATATAACATGTTGAGTGGTAAATTTTCATTTTTAAGGCACCTTACCCCAGAAAAAATTTCTTTAAATATATGGTTCAATGTTTTGATTAAATTCCTTTTTAAGAACTGATCGACTAAAAATTTACAATTCATTGACAAATTTCATCCTCCCCAAAGAGTCGATTGTAATGTGTACCTATACTGTAGAAGAAATATTGTTTACACAAAGCCTAGACCTTTAAATGGTATTATTGCTGTATCCAGCAACAGTTTTCATTTTATCATACTAATTTAGTAAAATTGTTTAATATTGTCATTACTATAACAAAATAATATAAATAGTGACTAATCTCTCTTTTTTCTCTTCTGTATGAGAAGAATTTTCTGTTGAGCTATTTTTTAAGGAAACAAATCAATTAAATGTTTTGAAGACTGTAGAACTTTAAATAATAGAACTTTCGACGATTTTGAAACACCTTAAAAGTTAGAGAGTATTTGGCAATGAAAACAAACGTTATAAAATTAAATAATTACCTTAACAATTAATAGCAATAATTTTTAATAGCACCGAACAAACATGCATCATCAAGGAGACATTTATATGACGGTAATTAAACAAGATTAATGTTTGTACTGTCTTGTCTCATACATGTTATATTTTTAGCAAGGTGAATTATCTTAGAACTACCTGAGGTGAATCAACTCCAATTTTCATATAATTATAATATTAAATTTTCTTTAACTTAAAAATAATTTATTAAAAATATTTAAGATATATTCTTTTGTTTTTGTCGATTAATTCATTTTATTATATGATAGCAAAGAACTTATTTTGGATTAAATGTGTTTCATTCTACTTATATATTAAATGTTTTAGTTCTGTTTATGTATTTGTACGTTTATTTTTTTCATTCGTTTTTATGCTTAAAGGCGTAAAAACTCAAAGTAATCCAATTCTATGAAGGATTTGGATTAGTAAAAACTAGGTGGACAAAAGTCATGTTTGAAATTCTAAAATATTTTATTGGAATATTGTAAACAATTGTTCAAAACATAGAAATCTAATATTTGTTTATACCTGGCGCACTCAATCTGGTCAGTAATTGAGTCCGAAGTAATGAATCCATAGCAATAGACTAAATAACGTGAATTCAAAGCGGCATTTCAACCACACAAAATTAAAGTGTAACTAGTTTTTTTATGAATCAATTATACTTTATTTCGAAAAGAGATTTTGTTGAGGAATGGTTGAAGCACCCAGAGGAAGAAAGCAATTCCTATCTCTTAGAGTTTCTTTAGACCAAAATTAATTTTGAAAACATTACAGAGGACTCTGAAACGAAAATAAAAATGATCTTGGCAAGCAATTCTTCCAATTTATTAATTATTAGATATCATATTCAGCATTTATTTACCAAGAAAAAACATTAATTAGATTTATGATTAAAATTTGTTAATGGATAGACGAATTATGCTACATCTATCTATGAGCTTTAGTATGTATATATATATATATATATATATATATATATATATATATATATATATATATATATATATATATATATATATATACACGCACACACTTATTTAAAAAATAATGATAGTTAGTTAGTTAGTTATTTATTTAACGTCACTTTATGCTGCTATGGCTAATCGTACGATGCTACACTGGGAGCTCTAAATGTTTCCTATCCAGGTTTAATCAGGGATTTGTAACGAGTATCTGACATCGTACAGGCTCGGGACCCCCGTTTAACGTCCCTTCCGAAGGACGGCGTAATTAAGGATTTTTTACTCCCTTAAAAAATCCTAGGGCCACCTGCCGGGATACGAACCCGCGATCTTGGGCTTAGTAGTTTGTTACGCTAACCACTTGACCACAGGTGACCGTAAAAAAATAATTATAGTTTTTTGTTTCTTTAATTACTTTAATTATTTTGTTGTTGTATTGTTTTCCATAAAATTTGTATTTATGTGAATATTAATAGTTTCCTTTATTTATAATTATTTTTATCATATTTATATTTATTTATTTCATTTAATTCGTTATTGCGAGCTTACTCGAAATTTATTTTCTTTGTAATTGTAATGGTTTTCTACTCTAAGATGTTATAGTTCATATTTTATTTTCTGTATCACTATTCTAAACTGATTTGTCCCAGAATAAATACGGATTTTTATTATTATAAATTGTCTTAATATATACGTTTTATTTATTTTTTCTAACTATAATCCTGGAAATCATTTTAATTTCAGTTTGTAATTAATTAAAAAAACATTTTTTATAATTACATTACTTAATTAGTCGAAAGAAATACAAAAATGACGGAAAATAATTTTGTCCAGCTAGCTCCTACTAATCGAAACAGTGTGCTGTACTGACTTTTAATGTATTATAAATCTTTGTATTAAACATTGTTTCAGAAGGATACAACACACCATGTATTCTTGAAATAGAAGATTTGATATACCGTTTACTATCTGTAAATTTCCTCATATTATATCGATGAAACTTGTGTTTTCTTTTGTTAAAAAAGTAAGTTTTTTTTTTTCAAAACTAGGCTCACTATTAATATCTAATTTTTTTATAAATTAGTAGGGAGCTCGAAAGCCGAGTATGTAGAGTACTAAGTAGCAATGCAGGAGGGCCTTCACTCAAATCCGGCTTCGGTAGATAAATTATTTAATCTTTTAGCAGCCACAGATGGACCCTGTGGGAACTACAGATCCTCCTAGAGCTCACCCAGCCTCTATAAAGTGGGCCCTTTAATTGGGGGATAGCCTAAGGGTTGGGTTTAGGACAAATCTCCTGCGCAAACGTTGTCCTAGAAACAGAACAGTCTTAGCATGTAATGACTCTGAGAATAGTAGTACAGGTTTTTAGGTTGGCTTAATCCGACTCAGCAGTTTATACTTTGTTTTTAATTATTTATTGACAATAGAATTTTTCTCCATGCATTAATTTTCTCTCCTCCATTCATCTTGTTCTTGGTTTCTTCAATCCTTCCTTTTCAGACATTACTATCCACTTTTCTACTTCGTTTCCATACATTTTTTTCTTGGTAACGTTATAGCCCAGGATCCATGGTCCATTTTTGGATTTGATTAGTATCAAGCTGAATCTTCGTGAATAGCTTCGTTTCGATGAGACCCCCAACGATTTCCTGCGCGAAAATTCTCGATTGTGGTAGATAAAAGAGGCAGCAAGGATAAAATATGACGATTTGATGATTCTCAAAAATGTATTACTAACTTTTTTTTTTTGTTTAATCTCAAGATAACTATCTAAATTATGTGAAAAAGTATTTGTCCCGCAAAATGTATGGTTTCATCAAAGAGTCCCCTCCTTCCAATATGTATAGATAACGAAGTCTATCCACCAGTAATATGTATAATATGTATAAATAATCCACCAGTTTCTGCATAAACTTCCGGACTGTTAATTTATAATTAGCTTTTCCTTACAGAAGCCTGCTTGCTCCAGGATTCTTGTGGTCCAGGTTCCTAGTTTCAATTTAATTGGTAGTAACTGATACTAATAATATTAATTTTTATATTTACTAGTTATATTTAATTTTAGATTTTCTTAGTTGGTCGAACCGTAGTCTTAATGGAACTCAATCTACAGAAGTGGCCGTGAAGTCGATAGCCAAGCTGATTGAAAGCTGCTACTGGGAGAAAGAAGTCCCTTATTCTACCGTCTTCATAAGCCTTCCTTGTTCTATTTCCTTATTATAACCACAAGGCATCTTAAAGGGCAAATTTATCTTAATCTTAAATCTTATCATGTAGTGCATTACTTAAATTTATTGTGGAACCTGGTGGAACATTAGTAATGTCACGGAATCTATAATTAGATATCAGTAATATACTAGTTTTCAGGAATTTTCCGATTTGACTCCCCCTTATAAAAAATCGGTTGCTTTAACCAAACAATGAGTATGCTGACTAACTCTTCTAGGAACATATAAACATTTTATTTGATGTGTTCATTTCTAGAATATGCCAGATTCAACGGAAAAAAAAACCTATTAATAAAATCGAGTGAATCAACTATAGTGACGCACCTGATCATATAACCCATAAAATATGCACACCACTGATAAGATTCTAAGTCCAAACATTTATCACCCAGGCGCAGGTTGATCAGATGCCCCACATCTTCCTTATTTTAGATTATTTATAGATTTTTTTCATGGGGAAAAATGTCCCAAAAAGCTTCCCAATTGGTCCAAAACTATATCTGTAACCTCTTAATATTATTAACCATATTTAAATTAAATAAATGTACATGATTACCTTTTATTTAATTGCATTTATTAGAACAAAACCTAATGTCTTTTTGGCCATTTATAACCACTAATTTTCTGCTTTTCTAACCAGAATATTATCTTTCTTAATTAGACATTAAGACTTAAATGTTTATTTCTTCTTAGCTGAGTATTAAGATTATGTAATGGGTTTTTGCAGGAAGAATTAATTTACACTCAGTTATTATTACATTTATTAGTACCTGTTAACTGAATGAACTACCATAAATTACACTGTATAAATATAATTAATCCTATATAATACAGTATAATTGTAATATATTTTATTTAATCTGATGGGACCTAAGGCCCTCCTGGTGCTCACCCAGCCTATATAGTCTGGCCCTGGGTATCCAAAAAAAGGGGGGAAATCTAGTTGTTGAGCGTGATCTAGGACAAATCACCTCCCTGCACAACCGTTGTCCTAGAAACAGTACAGTCTCTACCATGTACTGAACCCCAGACCCTCTCAAGGGTACAGTTTGTAGTGGTATAGTTTTTTTAATTAATTATAATACAGTATAATATAATACAATATAATTAATACAGTATAATAAAAATGTATAAACAACGTATTTCACCTGCAATCTGAATATTTTATTTAATCTATCTTCATAGAAGCAAACACACGCTAAATCTAAACTCAATGAATATGAATGGAAGGAAGAAGGTTGCATTGAGGCTAAATCATTATTTATTATATTCGCAGTTACAAAAGATATGTATAATATTCAATTAATAATAACAAAAATAATATTTTTTCTCACCATCACATCTATTCTTTTTACTGAACGCCATTGATGACCAATGCAGTTTTTACGTCGTTAAACAAAGTTTACTGAAATACAAAATTTCTAATTTAATATCTACTTATTACTATTATAGAATTTATTTGCTATACTATAGAGTAATAAATACAATAATTATTATGCTATAACAACTATAGTAAACAGGCAGACTATAGCTGATCCGGAAAAGATCTGCCCCCACCAAAAAATTAAATGAAGGACTAATAAAATTGTTCTTCTAGGCTTAAAATATATTTAAAAATACCAACTCCGTGTATTCATTTATTGTTTTATTTTATTTATAATTTAATTTTCATTTGCAATTGCAATTGCGCATTCACCAAATTTGATCCGAGTGTTTTTCTCTTTGCTTTTCTACATGATCATCTATATGATGATGGAATAAAACTATCAATAGTTGAGTAGGTCTCTTGGCCAATGTCTTTTTAATCTTTTCCTATCAAGTCCAGGTAACAGGGAGTAGAAAAGCGGAAGAACGGGTGGGTTTGGGTGATATTGTGTCGATGAGTGGAATGTTATGTATTTGTTATGAATATATGATTTTATAGTGGGAATGTTCATGTCGTTGTGTATGGTGTGATTCGTGATATACCATTGTGCATTAACAATTTTTCTAAGAATTTTGGACTGTGTTGTTTGTATCTTGTGTATGTGGAATTTTTTTGCTGAACCCCAAAGTTCTGCTCCATATGTTCAAATAGGTTTTAGTATACTATTATACTACGCCTGTGTCGTCAGCGAAGGTATAGATGTTGGTGCAAGGGTCCGCGATATCGGAGGTGTAAACAGAATAGAGAATCGGGCTCAAAACACCCCTGTATTGAGGAAAGAAGGAGGAAATCGAAGAGTCAACGGAAGTACAGGAATCCGTCTTGGAAATAAGATTGAAGAATTAAAAAGTATGTAGGAGGTAAGTGAGGTTTTATTTTCCAGAGAAGACCCTTGTGCCAGACACTATCAAAGGCTTTTTCAATGTCAAGAAAAATCGCAGAGCAATATTCTTTTTTCTCAAAAGCGATAGATATTGCACCTACGATACGATGACACTGTTGTACAGTGGAGTGATAAGAACGAAAGCCAAATTGGTGGTTCGGTATCACTCCGCTATTTTCGAGGATAGGCTTTATGCGATTAAGGAAGAGTTTTTCAAATAATTTAGACATTATAGGGAGGTGTGCAATTGGACGATAAGATGAATGATTAGTGACAGGTTTAGAAGGTTTAGGTATCATTTTAATCATGGAAAGTTTCGAAAGGAGCGGAAAATAAGTTGTGCGCATGACTGAATTATAGATAAGCCTAAGAAAGAGAATAGCTTTCCGAGGTAAGTGGCGAAGGATGAAGGGAGTGATGAGATCATAGCCAGGAGCTTTTATGTTTGGCATTTTGTTCAGTACTTGATAGATTTCTTTTGGATGAAATGCCGGAGGAGGGAGTGGTAAGGGCAGTGCTGTTGTCAAGACGCCATCTATTTTGTCAGTGAGAGTATTATCCTGTATTTCATTTGCCTTAAATTGTTTGCAAAAAGATGTTTTGCAAATTCTTTAGCTTTTTCTTGGCTCGTCATCGCCCATGTGTTGTCTGTATAGGATATTGAACCACATTTTGCCTTAGTAAACTTCTTGTAGCTGTCCATACTGGCCTGTCTCTGTTGTTTATAGAATTTAAATAGTCCTTGTAACTGTTGTTTTTAAATTTTGATAATTCTTGTTGAAGTTTCCGGGTTAGTTTGTTGAGTTCTCTTTTTTATGAAGGATATCTCGTTCTTTGCCATAAAGCTCTGATACTACTTCTTTCTTTAATAAGATTTCTTTAATAACAGGTTAAGCATATAGTGGTGAGCTGAATTGTATTCGTAGAAGTGGAAGGAACAAAGTGATGATTCAACGACTTATGTATTTAACATAAAAACCAACCAGTTGTATACAAATTCGGAAGCGGCATTTTCTCAATTTTTATATCCCATGGATAATAATATATCATTTTAGGGGAAAATCTGTTAATACTTAATTCTTTAAGTAGTGCCCGATATTCAAAAATTTACTGAACAACAAGTGATATGTATTCGGTCGGAATCTTTAAAAAAAAAAGTTTACAGATGTTCAAATGAACGAACTACTTTATTTTTTTAGACTATTACACTGTTCTGCACGAAAATCCTCCTTCAAACCAAAACATGCTTTCTTACTGTTATCAGATGTGCTGAACACGAATTTGAAGTCAGATTTTGTCTATCACGCACAGGTTCCTAAGAAATTCTAGTTTTTTATCCAAAAAGGTGAGTTTTTTGTGGATTTGACGAATTTTTTTTCGGCATCAAAACATAGTGAAAAAAATTCAAAAGCCCGATGATTTTGAGCGCAATGAAGAATATTTGAACGAAAAAAATTTGATGGGAATATTACAAGTGGTTAAAGAAATATGGCTAAAAGTGTTTTTTCAGTTTTTGAGCTTGAGGCAGGGATTTGGTCTCTCTCTACCTGGATCTTTAGGGGAATGACCCTACTTTATCTTTTATGGTCTTTTATGGTGGTACCCTTTTCATTCAAATCCTTACCTGCTCCCCTTTCACCCTCAATACCCCAACTCCCCCCCCTCCCACTCAGCCCCTATCTTGTCACTATTTTCTTCTAGAATTTGATCAGTACTCTCGAGGCTTTCGCTAAACTCACTTAGTTGGATATTCAGTTGTGCTATCATTGTTTTTGGAACAGTTCACTTTTTCTCTGTAATGTCACGACAGTGTATAAATAAGCCTGATTCCTTTTGCTATGTTTGTGGTGAAGTCACATTCAAGTCCACTCAGAAACCTCTGACTCCGCTGGTGAAGAAGGCATACGAGTTATACTTTGGATGTAAAGTAAGTGATCAGGACAAATCATGGGCTCCTAAAATATGCTGTAGTTCATGCTCACGTTCTCTGAGTGGTTGGCTAAATGGGGCACATAAGTCAATGCCATTTGCAGTTCCCATGATATGGCGAGAACCTACAAATCACGTGACCGATTGCTATTTTTGCATCACCACAATCAAAAGTTTCTCGTTTCTCGCAAAAAGAAAATTGTTTATCCCAACATCCCCTCTGCCATGAGACCAGCTCCACATGATGCCTCCATGCCCATCCCACCAAATCCGAGTAAGTTCCGTCTTAGTTCTGAGGAGTGCAGCGATGTCGTTGCGTAGAATATTCGCTCCGAAGAATAGCGAACTCATGGGACAATTTGTATTTTTCAAATCACTAAATTGTAGCGAGATAATGAATTGATGAGAAATCATCACGACAATTGAAATGGGTTTGAAAACTTATTGGGCTTCATAACGAATCACTCCCAAAAGTTAGTAATAGGTAACGTTCGCAAGGTAGCCCGAGGTATAATTTGGGAGGTAATCCATTGAAGATTATTTGTACACGTAAGAATGTAATACTAATATGTATAATTATTATTTTTGACAAATAATAATCGTATAATTTGCAGTTTTAATAAATGTTGTTAAGCAGATATCTCAGTCTATGGTTTGGTGGGTTACTGAAATCATATTAATTATGTTAAAAGCCGTAAATCGACTCTGTTGGATCTAATGCCTCATCCGGCCTCTGTAAAAGATTACAATGCTTGACAAAAATGAACTTTTTTTCTCTCACAAGAACTAAAATAACCTTTTCTAGAAGTATTCTTCGTACTGAATTCAAATATAACTTTAGTTTTTCTCCATTGGGGAGGAGTTTGTGTGATATCTATTTGAATTTTTATGATATTCGAAAAAAATCGATCTAACTCAAAATTATAACTACTCATTCTGACTTACCTAGAAAGTGGCAGATAGTGATTTTCGGGAATATTTTGCACCTGGAACGTCTCTCTTCTTGGTCCAAGAGTAGTCAGCCAGCATACTGGAACTCCACTTGCCTTGGTACCTCTTTTCCATTGTAGAAATTTGCTGATGAAACCGCTCACCGTGCTCATCGCTGACAGCTCCGAGATTTTCGGGGAAGAAGTCTAAGTGATAGCCCAAGAAGTGAATTTTTAAAGGCATGTTGGATCCCATAGCTTTATAAGAATACAGAAGATCAGTCACTATGTTACGGTAGTTTTCTTCTTTATGGTTTCCAAGAAAATTGAAACATTAAGTTTTGAAAGACTGACAGGCTGTTTTCTTCAGTGGATTTAACAGTCCTTCGAAATTCTCATCACCCATTAATGACCGGATTTGTGGTCCTATAAAAATTCCTTCTTTTAGTTTAGTATCACTGACTTTGGGGAATTTCGATTTCAAGTACAAAAATCCATCAGATTGTATATCCAAACCTTTGACGACATTTTTCATTACTCCTAACTTAATATGCAATGGAGGTAATAATACTTCAGGACTCAGGAGGAGGAGTTTCATGACTCACTAATGGAACACATGACACATTTTTCTGACCAGGGATAGATTCACGTTTAGGTCATGATTTTGTAACATAGTGAGACCTGTCTCTGCTGTCCCAGAGGCAGAAAAAACAGCAAAATTTGATGAACCCATGTAGCAAACCAAGCAATAAAGCAATGACCTGTGGTCACTGACCACAGATATTCCATTCATATTTTCCATATTGTATTTCCTCTAAAATTAGTTTCATGTTTTGATATGTCTCTTTCATATCAGCTACATGCGCTACAGATATTGATGGAAGTTCATTGCCTAAATGTGGCAGCACAGTCTTCAAACTAAGTTTAGACGAATCTATAAATACTCGCCACTGCCGATGATGAAGCCCAAGAGTTTCCATAACTGAAAAATATCTCTACAAAACACAATACCATTTTCTTCAGAGAAGCAGTCCTTGAAATCACTATGGGAGCCACGATAACTACAAATTCTTACTTCTTTCTGGAGTAGATTCCACCCTTTGAGTCTGGAAATTAAACCTTCAGCTTGCTGTTAAGACAGATTCAAATCCCAAATCAGGTCATTGAGGTCTTCCTGATTGCTAAAGTATGGTTCTGATGATTTGGAATAGGCTTTATATGTAGGATCATTTTTATTGCCATCTGAAGCATTTTCAGCTTCAGTTAGGTCAGATTCAGAGTTATCACCTAGGGTCGTAACTGTTTACACTGGTACAGGGAACTGTTCATTGTGTAAGACAGGTCTTATTGCAAATTCGCATACTTAGCTGTAAGTTTTGTATTAGATGTGATTCCTTTAATATTTGTCAAACAGAAATAACAATCACTTAAGTAATCTTTCGGTTCCCTCCAAATCATGGGCATTCCAAAGAGCATACGATGTGTACCATTTTTTGACCCGATCAGCAATCTAACACACGAAACACAGCATGTATTTGGGGCCCAGCTCTTATCACAATCACCAGCCTGACATCCAAAATAAAGTTGATAACACTTCTTTACGATTGGTGCCAACTTTCGCCTCTGATACCAGAAGGTCAGCTCACCACAAATATAACAGAAACTGTCTACATGATTTACACACTTTCTTGGAATGATGAAAAAACAAAGCACTAAAACACTACATGCACAATACACTTCTGAATAGAAAGCAAGGAAATATTTCACTACTGAACAAACTCACAGTTAGCTCAATACTGACACATCACAATGCCAGATGGACAGGTCTGACCATGTCCAAACATGAATAAACCTGCACAGCCATGTTTTATGATGCTTCAGCATAATATTACAAATAAAATTTCCTTAAATACAGCTTGGATAAAATCGCTACATATGAGGTAAAGGTTCCTATGGCAGGTAAAAAAAACAACGCTAAAATAAGATTTTAAAAAGTAGCTGTCACAAAAAAACTCTGCCTGATGGAAAAATTCTGACTACATATCTCAATTTTAGTATGAAAAACTACACTAGATTCAATAATCAGATTTCTTGTGAAGAAAACCTTGTCGAGCAGTGTTATTAAGGTGAATCTTTCGGTAGAGCGTGATTTCGTCAAAATCTCTTTTAAGGACAACCTTTGACTTGTACTATACAGTCCTTACCATGTACTTAACCCCCTTTATGGGATGTAGAGGCACAGTTTATTTCTTAATATTGCTCTAATTCCGCAAATCAACCTTGATTGTGTTAAAATCTCTGGAAACTGGATAAGATTATTTGGCTATCAAGACAGACTAAGATAGACTCGACCAAGGGCCTATCTCGGACCACCATTTCATCTTGTGAGAAGGACACTCCCTTTCTTGAAGCCACCCTATTCACCCAACGCCAAGATCCCCGTAAACTATTTGTCTGCCTAAGTGGTTTCCCACCTTGGCTCGACAAGGAACACACATCACCCTCTTTATATCTTTCGGATTGTAAAGTAGCAGTACCTAGATATGGAAATAATTTGGTAAATTTAAAATACTACATTAGCTCTCGAATTTCGTTCATCAATCAATATCTTAAGTATTATAAGGCTAGTAGTTTACAAAAGATCTCCCTTTGATACAGGGGGGGAGTGCAGTAGGTGATAACCAGCGCCGTCTACATTTCGCTACCGGAACTTTCCCCCTCCCCGAACAGTGTTTGGATTAGTAAGAATTATCTCCACAAAATTATTTTTTAATTGTAATTATAAAAAATTGTTTTTAATTAATTATCAAGTGAATTTATGAGGATTGCTGGGATAATAATTAGAAAATTAAAAAAAAAATATCCATACTTAAGACCATCAACAATCAACACTGGCTCTACAACCCAGTACGGGTCTAGGCCGCATCAAGGCGTCGCCTCCACTCTTCTCTGTCCTGTGCCAAATTCCTCCAAGCTCTGGATCCAACAATGCTACATGCATCCTTCTCGACCTCGTCTGCCCATCTTAATAGTGGCCGTCCACGTTTCCTTTTTCCGTCAACGTACCCAAATAGCAGTCTCTTATAAGTAACGTTGTCCTCCATTCTGGTCACATGTCCAGCCCATCTAAGCCTAGCTATTCTTATATACTGAACCACGTCTAGCTCCTGATACATCCGATATATCTCTGCATTCTGCCTGAGTCTAAATTGATCGCCAACTCTTACTGCTCCACATATCCTTCTTAATATTTTTCTTTCGAAGAGCAGTAAACTATTGGCATCTGTCCTGGACACAGGCCAGGTTTCCGATCCGTAAGTTAAAACAGGCCTCATCATTGTCTTGTAAAGTATCACCTTGGCTCTTCTTGATATCAGATGACTTCTTAAAAGTTTTGCCATCCCAAAATAACATTTATTAGCGGTCAAAATTCTTCTTTGAACTTCTGCTCCAGTTGAGTTATCCGCTTTGACCAAAGAGCCAAGGTAGACAAAACTGTCGACACTTTCAAATGTGTAGGTATCAAACGTGATAGAGGGTGTTGGTAGCCTTGAAGTGCCTAGCAAGCATATATTTGGTCTTTGCCTGATTCACTTGAAGACCCATTCACCGTCCAGCTTTCTCCAAAGCAAGAAACGCTTGCTGTAAATCCCTATGTGTTCTTCCGACTATATCTATATCATCCGCGTAAGCCATTATTTGGATGGACTTAGTCAGAATCGTACCAGTGACTTGTAACCCTGAGTCTCTTATGACCTTTTCATGTGCAAAATTGAATAACAAGCACGAGAGTCCATCCCCTTGTCTCAGACCCCTAGTTGTGCTGAATACTTCAGAGATGTCATTTTGGATCTTGAACTGGCTTCTCGAATCCCTCATCAGCAATTCCACAAGGCTTATCAATTCTCGGGGGACATCCATTTCTTCCATGCCTTGATACAGTTTCCCCCTGAAGATTCTGTCATAGGCATTGCTGAAATCCACAAAAAGGTGGTGGGTCGTTGTATTGTACTCTCTGGTCCTTTCCGTAAGAATTCTCAGGGCAAATATTTGATCAATACAAGATCTACCATTTGTAAAGCCGCATTCGTACATTCCTATCTCTCTTTGGGCATGGGGGAGTAGTCTTTGGTACGCCACATTGGAGAGGACTTTGTAGGCAGAGCTAAGGAGTGTTGTGCCACGATAGTTATCACAATGCATCTGGTCTCCTTTCTTGTGAAGAGGGAGGATAAGGCCAATGCACCAGTCACGCGGAAGAGTTTTGTTTAACCAAATACTATGAAGAAGATCTCGGATCACCTTTATCACTTCGTTTCCACCAGCCTTCAGAAGTTCAGCTGGTATGACATCACATCCTGGCGCTCGATTGTTCCTAAGCTTCCGAATCGCATCCTCGATTTCCTCATCATCTGGTGGGTCAAGAAGCTCACACTCTTAATACTTAAGACCATATAAAATAATAAAACTGATAAAAATCCATATTTATTCTGGGACGTTTCTTTAGAATATTGATATGGGACAAAAAATTTAAACTATCATGTCTTAGAGTAGAATACAATTACAATTTAATTAGTACATGAAAATAAAAAAATAATGAATATAAATTAGGAATTATCTTGCAATAACGAATTAAATGAAAGAAAAAATATAAATACCATAACAATAATTATAAAGAAAGAAAACTATTAATATTTACAGATATACAAATTTTATGGAAAACAAAATAATTTAAGAACGTAAAGAAACAAAAAACTATAATTATTATAAAAATAAGTGTGTGTGTGTGTACATATATACTACTATATATATTATATATTATACCAAATATTATAGAGTCCTCTCTAATGTTTTCATAATTAATTTTGGTCGAAAGAAACTCAAAGAGATAAAAGTTTCTTTCTTCCTTTGGGTGCAATATTTGTATACAGAATAAACTATCATTAAAAATTAGTTTAATAATAATAGTTGATTTAATTTAAGTATTATGGAAATGGTCTGGGTGGAGGTCAGAAAATATTCTTTTTAACGTCTTTAACTTCAAAAACTGCAAAATTGCGAGAACATGGGGATGTAGGATCGGTGAAGAGAATGGATTTGTCTGGCCGTGTTAGGAGCCAGGTTAGTTCAGTTGGTTAGAGAGGGTTCGAATCCTGAGATGAATTCTTGTTTTCAGTATTTAGGAAAGAAGTTTCCAAAATTCACATCAGAAAAATTAAAGCTGACATATTTGTTGGTTGGAAAAGCACTGGAGCAATTAACAGCCGCAGAAGTGAGATACCTGAGGAGAGTGGCTGGCCGAACCAGAAGAGTAGCGGTTGAAATTAGGCAGCTGAAATGGTTTGGCTACCTTTGCCGAATGCAGGAAGATCGGTACCCGAGAAAGTTCTTCGAAGCTAGGTCAACTTGAAGACGTCCCTAGGGTAGGTCTAGGCGAAAACGGACTGACCACATCTCCAAGCTGGGACAAGGCCTGAATGCCATGACGGCCCTGGCCATGAACCGGGATGCGTCGCTGACATGGACGGAGGCACCTCCACGCTGAAAGGCACAAGGAGGAAGATGAAGAAGTTTATAAATAAAATGATGAAGGTTGAAAATAAAACGAAATTGGCAAATAACACATACATATTCGGACGAATAATTAAGAATGAATGGTTCGAATGTTGAATAATATTAAATTATAAACATGCTAATTAAAATTATAAAAAATATATTTATTTATAAATTATAAATTAAAAACAAGTATAAAATAGCTCATTTAAGTAAGATAATTTTAAAAGTGACAGCATACTTCTCGATGGGCAAATGAGACAGTCTGAACCCTCTGCTCTTCATCATATTCATGAATATAAAAAATAAATATGTAAGAGAAGAACAGCAAGTGTATCGATTGGTTATTGGGAAGACTCCAGGGGACGACAAAGATGGGGGGGGGTTTCCAGAGAAAAATGCAGATCCTGGGATAGAACAACTCGAAGCAGAATGGAACTTGGAGGAGGTAAAAGAAGAAGAAAATACTTAGCTATGAGATAGGCAGGATTCCAAACCACCCATGAGGTTCTGCCTGTGGTTTCGTTACCCATTTTTTATAGTGGATGGTTCGCATCACTGAATCCAGTAGCAGGAATGGCTGCCTGCTATGAAATCAGTTTTGCCCTATTAAACCACTTCAGTCCCTGCTCCCACGTCATCAATCCGTCGAGAACACCATGAATTCTTTGGAAAAGGAAGCCTAGCTAAGCCTCAAGGCTGTGGTGGAAGGATTTCTAGGCAATAACTAGGAGCCCAATTACCGAAATTTGGTGGAACGCTTGCTGAAAACTTTCCAGAACCTCGGCTGCCTCATTAGCGTAATGTTTCATTTTCTTCATTCTTACATTGACTATTTCCCCCAAAATTTAGGGGATTACATTGAAGAACAAGAAGGTTCCACCAGGATATAAAAGTGATCGAGCAACGATACCAAGAGAAGTGGAATACCACCATGATGGCAGATTACTGTTGGAACCTAACAAAGGCAGTAAGGAAGTTCAATTATCTACAAAGAAAAGACTTTACCACTCCTTTGTCAAAAGTGTGGCATTATATGGTTCAGAAACATGGGACATCACTACCAACTTGTTTTTATTTGGAACAGGTGGAGGAGCGGATTTTGCTATATATTTGGCGTTGAAGTTAACAACAATACTGTTGGTTCCTTGCGTGGTTTTCTTTTACCTTGTCAAGCCACATATATTCCTTTCGGCACTGGAGATAGCACGCTGGCTGGAAGATTGATATTCATATCTTGTAGTATAAATTTAGATCATGTGGGTGTCTTGGGTATTGCAGAAGCTGTGTCTCTCACCTCCAAGTGAAGGTGAAAGAACATCCAGAAGGTCAAGAAAAAGAAAATTCTATAGTGACTAATTTGTACTTCAATTGAACCAAAATTTGTTAAAAATATTATATATATACCTAAATATTGTTGTTTCATTAAGAACTTATGTAATAATTAAAGATTTTAGTTTGTATTTTACTTCTAATTTTCATCTGGCGGTTGAGCTTGTCTATTGCCTAGCAAACGTCACATATAGTGTGGACGTACCTTTACTCCTCCAGTAAAATATTTAGTCTCAATTTCCATATGGACAAATTTGATCCACTCAGTTCCGGGTGCGATGTCAAACTCGTCGTCTGGGCATTTCACTCTCGCGATCGGCACAAATATTTACGCGATTCGCGGACATGGAAACTTACCTATAGTCCTTTACACAAATTATTATAATCATAATAAATAATTGGTTATTTCATCTAATGACACAAGGGAGGTTACAGAAGGCCTTATTTTATTGTGTTAACATTAATCTCTTCAAAATAAAAATTAAAACAATTAATAAAAAAAAGAATATTTATAATTTGATTTTACTTACTACTTGTTCATAAATATGTTCTTATACCCGTTTACTCTATAAACTTTCAGATGATAAATTGAATGATAATTTATACTTAAGTTAGCCTACAACGTTGATATTGCATCAGGACTCCAATATCAACGTTGTAAGTTAAAGAAATGGCTTTTTTTTTTTTGAATAGTTACCCCTCGGGGTAACTAAATAATATATGAAATATATATGAAGTAAGAATATTGCATTATCTCCAATATCAACGTTGTAAGTTAAAGTTGTGATTATTTTTTTTTTTGAAAAGTTACCCCTCGGGGTAACTAAATAATATATGAAATATATATGAAGTAAGAATATTGCATAATCTCCAATATCAACGTTGTAAGTTAAACACGGAGTTTTTCAATTTTTTTGAATAGTTACCCCTCGGGGTAACTAAATAATATATGAAATATATATGAAGTAAGAATATTGCATAATCTACAATATCAACGTTGTAAGTTAAACACGGAGTTTTTCAATTTTTTTGAATAGTTACCCCTCGGGGTAACTAAATAATATATGAAATATATATGAAGTAAGAATATTGCATAATCTCCAATATCAACGTTGTAAGTTAAACACGGAGTTTTTCAATTTTTTTGAATAGTTACCCCTCGGGGTAACTAAATAATATATGAAATATATATGAAGTAAGAATATTGCATAATCTCCAATATCAACGTTGTAAGTTAAACACGGAGTTTTTCAATTTTTTTGAATAGTTACCCCTCGGGGTAACTAAATAATATATGAAATATATATGAAGTAAGAATATTGCATAATCTCCAATATCAACGTTGTAAGTTAAACACGGAGTTTTTCAATTTTTTTGAATAGTTACCCCTCGGGGTAACTAAATAATATATGAAATATATATGAAGTAAGAATATTGCATAATCTCCAATATCAACGTTGTAAGTTAAACACGGAGTTTTTCAATTTTTTTGAATAGTTACCCCTCGGGGTAACTAAATAATATATGAAATATATATGAAGTAAGAATATTGCATAATCTCCAATATCAACGTTGTAAGTTAAACACGGAGTTTTTCAATTTTTTTGAATAGTTACCCCTCGGGGTAACTAAATAATATATGAAATATATATGAAGTAAGAATATTGCATAATCTCCAATATCAACGTTGTAAGTTAAACACGGAGTTTTTCAATTTTTTTGAATAGTTACCCCTCGGGGTAACTAAATAATATATGAAATATATATGAAGTAAGAAATTTACCACTCATTTGGTATAAATAACACAAACTTTGAAAAAATTGACATTGGCCCTGTTAGAACCAAGCCACTGAATTATAAGAATTATTAAATATATTTTTTCCTCCCAAAATGTACGCAATTAAAAGAGAAGCAGAAGGATAGGGGAGAGGGACAAAATGACATACTAATTATAAAATCAGTCACAAAATCTATATTTATTATTAATAATATTAAACACTTGAGTCAAACGACATAGTATCCTATTTTACCCAACAAGGTGTATGTCATTTTGTCCACTTCATAACCTCCAGCATTAGAAAACAATAACTAAAAATCTAACTAGTATTTTGAGATTTTAAAACATTCTCGAAGTTATTTAGTAAAATTACAATAAATTAACGCTGAATACAAACGAATGGGGATAAAAAAATACTTACTTTTACGAGAAACAAATTCAATCTGAGGAAAACTCGTGATTGTAAAAATCATATCCACACCACACGATCCAAAGGACGCGACTGGCTACGCCTCTGGTTGCGACCTATTACAAAGCTAACTGTGCACTATCTGCACCGAGGTTCTTGTTCAATGCCTAAGCGATACATATGTTTCCTGAGTTTGCAGTGCCCAGTGATGGCTTCAACCATACTTTTGAGGTCGGTTCTCGACATATGAGCAGCCTCTTTCTTGATTTTCTCAGAAAGTTTGTCATTGGGTTCCTATATAAAAAGTTTAGTATGCCTTATCTTGGCTCTATCCCAACGCGATTGTATCTTCCTCTTGGCTAGTTTGTTGATTATATCCTTAGCCAGGGAGAGGGGAATCCCGCACCATGGTTGTGGTCCTATTGGAACAATTCCAGCTCCTTTCTTTGCCAATTTGTCGGCCCTTTCATTAGCTGGTATATTACTGTATCCAAGTATCCAAAATATGTTATCTCTGTTTTGTACAGCTAATTCATACAGCATTCCTCCACTAGTCTGAGTTTTGTTACTGCATTTTGTAATGCATTGCCTGACTGTCAGGAAGAAAACCGGTTATCCACACACAGAATTCCTTCTTGTTGAAATTTCTTTTAACCCAAACCCTCTCCTGTATGTCGTAGTATATCGCCCTCCTTTGGTCCCTCTTGATTCAATTTTTGAATATACCCTTTACGACTGCATTCCTCTCTATAACCATATCATTATCTCCGGTGATTTTAATACCAATCTCCTTGTCCAATCCAACGATCGACTATACCTGGAAAATCTCTTTTACTCTCTACACCTTTCCATTGTCCCATTTTCTCCCACCCATCACACCTTTCTATCCGACACCTGGTTGGACCTGTTTGTCATTGATTCACGGCAGAGCCTCCTTTCTTCCACTCAATTACCCGTTCCATTTCTGTTCTCTCATGATCTTATCCATATTTCATATAATATCCAAACTCCTGTTATATTACCTAAAACCGTAACCTTTCGAAACTTAGATGCTCTCACCCCAGAGAACATCTCACCCTCTCTTGAAACCTTGGACTGGAGACACATTTATTCTTGTGCCTCTATTGATTCGATGGTTGACATACTTACTTCCAATCTCAAATATATCCTTGACACCCATGCCCCACTGAAAACCTCAACCTTCCGTCACCAGCCTGCTCCCTGGATGTGTCAAAAAATTAAAGATCTTCAAAGGAAGCGTGATGCGGCCCGAAGACGCTTTAGACGGACAAGGTTAACTGATGACTATCAAGCGTTTAGGGCTCTCCGCAATTTGACACAGTCGACAATCAGGCAGGCAAAAACCAAATACTTCCACGAAGCCCTTTCATCTGCTCCCGATTCTAAATCCAAATGGCATCTCCTTCGAAAGCTTTCTCTTCTTAATTCATCTTCTTCTAGACCCTTTCCAGCCTCTCGACTTCCAAATATATTTGTCCTTTCCTTATTCCGAGCTATTTATTGCGTTCGCTAGAATTCAGGAAGACCTAGATAGGATCTGTACCTGGGCAAAGCTGAACAAACTGGAATTGAACGCAATGAAAACTCAGGCCATTTGTTTAGGTTCCAATACCCACCTTACATCCATCCACACCCTCCCAACATTACTCCTAAACGATCATCCTATCACGATTACCTCCTCTGTGAAAAACCTAGGCATCACCATCGACCAAAACCTTTCTTGGAAATCCCACATCGCCCAGATATCCCGACGGTCAAGTAGTTCCCTGAAGTTGTTCCATCTCGTCATCTCCTTACACAATCTTCCCGTAAGCTACTCGTATCTTCTCTCATCTTCCCCCACTTTGACTATTGCAGTGTGGTATATGGAGGCCTCTCTAAAATGCTTGAAGACAGATTAAAGAGAATAATGAACTGCTCTCTAAGATTTGTGCTTGGTACTCCGAAGCGATCGCGCGTCTCCCACCTCTATGATGAGTTAAAGTGGCTCTTCCCTCCCTTCCGAAGACAATATTTCCTCTGTTCATTCTTATACCAATCCTTTCACTCTCAACACCCTTCATATATCTACAGTCTCCTCCAATTCAAATCCTCAGTTCAACACCATAAAACAAGATTCCGCCTTTCTGATCTCTATATACGCTCACACAGAACTAAAGCATTCGAACGTTCCTTCCTCGCCCGCTCCACCACAGTGTGGAACTCAATCCCTCCTAATATCCGTCATACTCCCTCTCTATCATTATTCAAATCCTTGCTGTTTCAACACCTCTTAGCTTCCCTAAAGGATAGTCTCTAAGCAGGTTAGTCATTTGCTTAGAATATAATGTATAGAAGAACTCATTGAGTTATTTAGTTCTTTGAATTTTGCTTTTTGAAAAGCTGTACATCATGTAAAGAAGTTATTGCATGCTAGCTCATGCATCTAATAAAAGCTATGGATTTATCTATTTTCTGTAACTTCTTAATATCCTGTCAAAATCTGTACTGTTTATTTACTTACTATTAATTTTGTTTATATATTTCTTTTTAAATTGTTTTCGGTCATGTTTTACACGCTTTATGATTTGTAACATTTAGCCTTTTGGCCAGATAAATATTATGGGTTTTTTTCCAGCTCATATCTGTTATTCTACAGGCCCTTAGTCCCAGAATAAAGTTACTTTTCTATTCTCTTCTATTCTAAAATTAATTATCTTATTCTTGTGGTCTTTCGTTGCGAAGGCACCTGCAAGTATTGCCTACATGGTTTAATGTTGAGAAAAATCATATAAAAATGACGAGGGGAATAATAAAACCAACACTTTTCTTTTCCCATACAAACCACTAATAAATAAAAATGAATCACCAAATTTTGGCTAAGAGAACGGCTCGACCTATCCGGCTAATTTCGTTTCCCTTTTTTTAAGGGCACAGAAGGTTCTTATAGAGAGAGAAAAATCATTTAAAAATAAACGGGGAGGAAAATAACAAAAAGAACATTCCAAAAGTATTTATGTTAACTTACATTAGACTAAATGATCTTTTTATGCGTTGAAATTCTTTTGATAGAAAGAATTATTCATTAAAAAAAAAATCACCTTAAAATTATAGGAAGGAAATAGTTGGGGGTGCAGTAAAAAAAATAACACAGCAAATAAGTTGAAACCTATTATATTATATGTATGCCGACGTTTGTCTAGTGGCTGCTCGGTGCAGAAGGTAACTGGTAAGGTAGCCACTCCTATTGGCCCTGAAGATGACCTACACAGTAGGTCGAAACGTCGGCACACATATAACATAATAGGTTTCAACTTATTTGCTGTGTTTTTTTGACTGCACCCCCAACTATTTCCTTCCTATATTAGTACCTACCAGTCAATGTATTTCTTTCCTACACCTTAAAATTAATTTAATTAAAAGAATTACCTGAACATATGGTAGTTCCGCCATATCTCGAAATTCTTCTTTTCTTATTTGTTCTTTTGTTCTTTATTCTTCTTTCTTCATTCTTTTCTTCTTCGAAATTCTTGGCTCTTCTTGAATTTTCTTGAAAAATTGCTTCTTATATTATAGAGGTTTGGACATTTACTGAGGCAATGCAATTTTTAAAAATCTTATTTCGTATTATTTCCTAGTAAGTGTTGAATATTAAAAATCAGCAATTGTTGAAGAAAAAAAACACCTTAAAATTAATTTAATTAAAAGAATTACCTGAACATATGGTAGTTCCGCCATTTCTCGAAATTCTTTCGTATTTTCTTTGTTCTTTTGTTCTTTGTTCTTCTTTCTTCTTTGTTCTTCTCGAAATTCTTTGTTGTTCTTGAAAAATTGCTTGTTATATTTTAGAGGTTTGGACATTTATTGAGGTAACGAAATTTTTTAAAATCTTGTATCTATTTCCTATAAATCTTGGTATGATTTCCTAGCAACTGCTGAATTTGTTGTATTGTTTTAATATTTTTTGATTGAGTTTTATTATGACATATAAATTAGGTATAATAAAATCAACTACCTTTTTGTGGTTGGGATTGTATGAAAATTCAAATATACTTATGCATAATTTTCGAATTAGTTTTGGGAACAGATAAAGTTATCAAAAAAAGGATGTATTTAAATTTAAGTATTTAATCTCTACTATAATGTAAATATTAGATAAAACCCGATCGACTAACGGAAGGAACCGATGAATCACGAGTGGACCCTAGTGGCTACTATATAACGCCGCGGGTTAGCTGACCATCTTTAGTCTCAATTAAGCCTTGAGGAATTCAGCAGCGTGTCTGGCGAAACGTTGGCAGAAAATTCACCGACACGGTCTAAACCAGAAGAAACAACTGAAGTTTTTTGTATAATAATATTTTTTTCGTTTTTTCCACCAGGACCATTTTCTTTCACATAATAATAATTGTTTTGAAGATTTTGCAAAATCAAGCCCCAGAGGTGCGCAATGAGGGATGAAAGTTTTTATGGGACTTACATCGTTTGTAAAGCGAGTACCTTGAAATTTTTGTTGATATTGGTTGGCTATAGCTGAACCGAATTTAAGCCTATTATTATGTACAAAATTCTAAATGCAACAACTCTTCATTTATAAAAAAATATATTTTATCACTTCTACCTTCAAGCCAATCCTATATATCCGACACCGTTGAGAGGAAAAAATATCATATTAATATAATAGACAATTAAACCATACCTCTATTAATCAATGGACTTGTTTAATAAGTTTTTTGTTTACAAAAGATAAGTGCACTTTGTCTAAGTGTAGTATATGTATAAGCTCCCTTTGTTGGCCCCTCAACTGTTGATGATGACAATATCCCCCACCCCGTGGTTTTTAATATCCACCTAAATCTGTTTTTCTTTCAGAATTGGAACTTTCTTAAAAGAGAATTTATCAAGTTAGCGAACAACAGGAATTGATGCCCTGGGAACCGAGAATCAAACGGATAGTCCCACTTCGGGGCTGTAGTTGCATCTTCTTCACCTTCTTGAGGTGGTTGTTTTCCGTAAATGTTATTATGGCAGTAGACTTGGTAGTTTTTTCAGCAGGTCCAGAGGTGAGGCTGTATAATATGTTACTTATGCTATGTTTTTACAATGATGCCAACTCATGTACATGTTGTATTTTTATCCTAGATATTCTTCGGTCACAAAGAATCTAGCGGAGAAAGGAAAATAATACCTAAAGCAGAGCGACCGAAAGTGATGAATTTTTTGACACTTTGGAACTTCGAAGGATTTTTAAAATATTCGCCATTGTTTTACGGTTATTGCAACAATGAAAATGAAAACAATGGCTTTTATAAAAAGCTACCTTTGATATACTTCATGGTGTCCCTCGGCGTTTATGGTTACAGTTTTGTAGCCATACTGCGCAAGTATACTGCCACATCTTAATTATGTCTTCAATAAATAAATACAATAAATAATTTTCAATTGACTTTTAGGATGGCAGTGAATTCCAAGCAGAGCAAACTATCAGAAAAAGATGATGATTGCATATTCACATGGAAAATATTTACTAGCTTTTTATGATTGGGAATCCAGAAACTGCACATAACAGGACTTCTTCCATAATTTTAGGTTTCAAGGAAGCTCTTTTAGAAGAAGCTGAGAATACACGTGAGAAGGAAGAAAGTTGGTAATGTCGTGCATATTTAATTGTTAATCATAATTTAGGGCCATGTGGTATCTTGTGAGATATTTGTCTGATAAGAAATACCTCCGAATCTCCTCTACGATGAGTAACTTACCAATTGCGATTAATGAGTAACATAACAGAACGTGATGAACTACTTCATAGCATTCATTATTTAGTCACGGAATTTTTACGTTTTCCCAATTGAAGTTTTTCCGATTGGATATATTCCGCTCGCTGTCAGAATTTATGATATAAGCAGTAGGATCTAGGACCTACTGGGCTCACCCAGCTATTATAAAGTGAGTACCCAAATTAAGGGGGAAAATCTGGTGGTTGAGCGTGATCTAGGTTGTGCAAGGGAGGTGTCCCTTGCACAACCGTTTCCCAAGAAACAGTACAGCCTCTACCATGTAATGAGCCGCAGACCCTTCATGTGGTGTAGTGGTACAGGTTTTTTTTATAACATATGATGAAACAACTAGTGAAAAAATCAGAAACTCCCAGATCTTGCTCACCATAGGGAGAAAGCAAATAGTTTTAAAATTAATATAGTTTCTTAATATTACGGTACCATCCCATAAAAATTTATCGAAACATTTCAATTAACAGTTTCCTATCCATAAAAACACCAAAATATAATCAAATGATTATTCCCGTCTCAATTGTGGGTAAGCTTCATCCCACTTCCATAATTTTAAACTTATCTTAATTGTAATATTTAATAAGAACATTTTAATGGGAGATTTTCAGTTGGAAATTACTATCTATAAGGATATTTACACATTTCAACGTAATATGGCTCCTAGCATCTTTCGTGTACGCAGTGATTATAGTTGTTGGACGGTCTGAAGAAAGCAGTCAAAAAGAGGCAAAGAAATGGTGGTAACAAAACGAAGTGGCTGTAGTGATAACTCTCATTGGAACTGTTTACCCAATCATTTTCGATGGAATTAGTTATCTTGAAAAGTATCATCCCAGAAAAGCACTCAGACTCCAGCTTGCGAGGTAAGTAAAGTAAGGCTCAAGGGTTCAAAATACCAAGAGTAAACATGTGGTGTAATCGCAACTTCTTGAATTTGGAATATGTTTATAATTTTTCCATATAAGTTTGTTGCCATACTAAAATTTTGAGTGATAAGGAAAAAATGTTTTATCATTTTTTTAATTTGTTACAGAATTATGGTATTAAACTTACTAAATCTATACTCAGTCATTTTCGCTACTTTTTCAGTGATTCACGGAAAATTAAGTACCTGTTTTCCTTTCGTATATAATGCACCATAATTTATTATGACTCGCATAGATTAAACTATTTTTGTTTTAGTCAACGAAACTTAGCGAGCTCAAAAAGAATTTGACTAAAATAATTACCAACATTACGGAAACAAAATCAAAAGCTAATACCATAGCAGCCAAGTCCAGTTCAAATACGGAGTCACTTGTTGCTGCATTGATTTTAGCAAATGCAACTACACCTTCTAGTTTTATCGGGACTTCAACAGATTTCAATCCTGACGATTTGAATAATAACACTGTTCTGCACAAAAATCCTCCTTCAAACCAAAACATGCTTTCTTACTGTTATCAGATGTGCTGAACACGAATTTGAAGTCAGATTTTGTCTATCATGCACAGTTTTCTGAGAAATTCTAGTTTTTTATCCTAAAAGGTGAGTTTTTTGTGGATTTGACGAATTTTTTTTCGGCATCAAAACATAGTGAAAAAAATTCAAAAGCCCCGATGATTTTGAGCGCAATGAAGTATATTTGAACGAAAAAAATTTGATGGGAATATTGCAAGTGGTTAAAGAAATATGGCTAAAAGTGTTTTTTCAGTTTTTGAGCTTGAGGCAGGGATTTGGTCTCTACCTGGATCTTTAGGGAATGACCCTCCTTTATCTTTGATGGTCTTTTATGGTGGTACCCTTTTCATTCAAAGCCTTACCTGCCCCCCTTTCACCCTCAATACCCCAACCCCCAACCCCCCTCCCACTCAGCCCCTATCTTGTCACTATTTTCTTCTAGGATTTGATCAGTACTCTCGAGGCTTTAGCTAAACTCACTTAGTTGGATATTCAGTTGTCCTATCATTGTTTTTGGAACAGTTCACTTTTTCTCTGTAATGTCACGACAGTGTATAAATAAGCCTGATTCCTTTTGCTATGTTTTGTGGTGAAGTCACATTCAAGTCCACTCAGAAACCTCTGACTCCGCTGGTGAAGAAGGGATACGAGTTATACTTTGGATGTAAAGTAAGTGATCAGGACAAATCATGGGCTCCTAAAATATGCTGTAGTTCATGCTCACGTTCTCTGAGTGGTTGGCTAAATGGGACACATTAGTCAATGCCATTTGCAGTTCCCATGATATGGCGAGAACCTACAAATCACGTGACCGATTGCTATTTTTGCATGACCACAATCAAAGGTTTCTCGTTCAAGAGCAAAAAGAAAATTGTTTATCCCAACATCCCCTCTACCATGAGACCAGCTCCACATGATGCCTCCATGCCCATCCCACCAAATCCGAGTAAGTTCCGTGTTAGTTCTGAGCAGTGCAGCGATTCTGAAAGCGTTTCACCTCAACCTGGAACCAGTCAACAAGAAGAAATTCCAAGTTCGTCCAGCCCCTCTGAAACTCAGCCACAGGTCATAAATCAGAGCCGATTGAATGATCTTGTTCGTGATTTAGATCTCCTAAAATCAAAAGCTCAGCTGCTTGGGTCAAGGTTGCAACAATGGAATCTCTTGGAAGGAGGCGTGAATATATCTTTCTTCAGAAAACGGGAATCAGGAGTTCTATGCTTTTTCTCGATGGAAAAAAATCTTGTATTTTGCAATGATGTATTTCATTTGCTCCAGAAACTGGATCTGCCAACCAATCCAGAGGAATGGAGACTATTCATTGACAGCTCCAAGTTTAGTTTAAAAGGAGTACTCCTTCATAATGGAAACAAACACCCATCTATCCCAGTAGCTCATTCGGTCCACATGAAAAAAACCTATGACAACATGAAGATACTTCTACAAAAAATCAAGTACCATGAGTACAAACGGCGCATTTGTGCAGATCTTAAAGTGGTAGCCATGCTTACAGGACTCCAAGGAGGTTACACTAAATTTTGTTGTTTTTTGTGCGAATGGGACAGCAGAAAAAGAGGAGACCATTATGTCGTAAAAAAATGGCCAGAGCGTAAGGAAAAAGTAGTTGAAAAAAACATTGCCAATCCTCCATTAGTGGACAAAAACCAAATAATTTTACCCCCACTCCACATAAAATTGGGGCTAATGAAAAACTTCGTAAAAGCAATGGACAAGGAAGGAGAAGGTTCCATGTACTAAAAAAAAAAATTTCCGCATCTCAGCGATGCTAAGATAAAGGAGGGAATTTTCGTAGGACCCCAAATTCGACATCTACTCAAGGACCTCACTTTTGAAGCAAAGTTAAATACTACTGAGAAAAAGGCTTGGATTCCTTTTCGAGAGGTATGTGCTAAGTTTTTGGGAAACAAAAAATCTAGAGACTACCGAAAAATAGTCCAAGAACTGCTTACTTCATATAAAACATTGGGATGCAATATGTCCTTAAAAATACATTTCCTGCATAGTCACCTAGACTTTTTCGCCCCGAATTTGGGTGCAGTTTCGGACGAACATGGAGAACGATTCCACCAAGACATATCCAGAATGGAAAAAAGATATTCTGGCAAATGGAATGAGAAGATGCTGGCGGATTACTGCTGGACACTGCAGCGGGAGACAGAGGAGGAAGAGTACAAAAGAAAAAAAACTACTCATTGACGATGTGTGTATATTTTTTGAGTTGTGTCATATCTAGTATTATACCTGATAGCATGCAGGATTCAATTAATTATATTTTATCGTTGAAAAAGAAAAAAAATCTGTTATAATAAAGACAATAATTTTCAAATACAATTTTTCATTTTTTCCAAGTTTCACCTCTTTTCTCTCAAAATCAGAGGGTGATAGAATTTTTCTGAGTTCGGATTCGGACTCAGCACCTCTGAAAACATGAGAAACAGGCAAAATTGTTCAAGGGAGGGGAGAAAAGGTTTTTTTTGCAGAACAGTGTTATTAAAGAAAATAATTAAACATTTTATTTCTGAACAATAATTTAACATAGCCAAAATACTTTATACTGGATCAGACACAAGATTGGACTTGACACTCGGGAACCAGGAATCTAACCTTGAAACACCTGACGTCGAAGAGATAATGGACGCCATTGATCGACTGAAGAATAAGGGACTTGAAGCTGATGACCTTACTCCTCAACTCTTCATGTCCCGAGGTAAGAAGTTGACGAAGAGTTTGAAGAACCACATCTTAACCTTCTGCAGACGAAGGATTTTTCTCGAAGGTCGGAAAAGATCAAATTAATGTCATTTTTAAAAAAATGGGCACTCTCCAGGTAACAAATTAACAGGGGTATATCTCTTTTCCGTTGTGGATAAAAGTTCTTCTTACAGCGACTTCCAACCTTTCCAGAGCAGTAACTTGGTCCTTATCAATACGGATTGAGAAGGGAAAGATCTGCAATAGATCAAATATCCAGCCTCGTGAACTATCCTTCTGAGAGGAAATGATGGTAGAATTAAAACCCACCACCTTTTCATATACTTCATGACAGAAATTAATTAAATATCGGGAAAAACTGTACAACACAAGAATCAATAACCCAGTTAAGGTAAAACGTTTGGTAAGCTTAAGGGTGTGAAGCGCACTCTGCAGGTCGCAGGGGAAAGGGCAGAAGAGCTCTCCTCAGATGTTGTGTTGGTATGACTTCTAAAATGGGAATTGAGAACGCTGGCTGCAGACTAACACGACGGTTTAAATTGTACAGCTCAGCTCTTAGCTTATGCAGATGACGTTGAGATCGTGGAGCAGCCGTTGCAGTGAGCCAAAAAGTGATCATCAGCTCTGTAGGGGGCCTCCGGAATACTAGGGTTAGAGGTGAATGTACACTAGAGAAGCTCGGGACCTGGAGTGTCCATCACTAATGCCCCACAAATATTAAGAAAGTGCTCCAGTTTACTTATTTTCTTTATTAAAATATTCCAACCATTTGGTTGTGTTGATGACCTATAGATTTTACGCCTCAACTTTAAAACAACCAACCAACTTTTCATAAGCCAATAATATAGAATTTAAGAAAGAGTCGATGTAATCAGTTAAGTAAAAAAGGAATAATCATTTTGGTATGGCTCATTAGAATTACAAATTTCCTGAGAATTCCGGAAATGCCATGCAATAAAATAAGTTAATAAATTAGTAAAAATTCCCTTAATTTATTTTAATCATTAACAGAAATAGAAACGTCTTTATGCGTATGAGATAGCCTACTTCTTAACTCCAAGAACAAGTAATAAATTAAATAGAAGAACACATTCACAGTGGTGAGTGAGTCAATTGATTTCATGCAGGTGATTACGGCATTGAAACGCTCACTATCTCTGCAGCTTCTAGAAGACGTTTGCCCCAGAGTCTTACATACTCCGAGGTAACACCAAAATATTAAATCATATTGAACAGAAAAAAGTCACGAGGAACTCTCTAATCCGATACCCGCTTGTCGTATTTTGGAGAAAATTGTTTAGTCTTGTATATGATTCAGAAGGGGATCTTTGGGCTTTGGGGATCTCGCTTATTGCCAAGTATCACGACAGTATCTTCTATATAGAGAGAATATTTCTTGCGTTGTTCTAGATCCTATCTGCAAAGAGTCGTAATGTCTTAAGTCGTATTTCTGCACGAAAGGAGTGAGGAGTGATCGCAGATGCTCAAGTTTGGCAAGCCCTCCTCAGGCGAAGGAAGATTTTACTATAGTACGATTTTCGAGTGAGAGATGATATGCGACGTATTAACTATTTGACCTAGCCGCCAAAGAGTCCAGAATAAGATGGCCTAACTGGAAAAGATGCTAAATGGTACCTTTGCCTGGAGGGAGAGTGCAAGAGAGAACAGTTAGCGAAGACCCTAAGCATGCTATTGAAATAAAGGACTAATAGAACTTAAATAGTGAGAGAAAGTCTGAGTGAATTGATTCTTCCTATAATAATTTGAACCAAAGTCGTCGAGGTAAATATGAAATATGACCTCATATAAATATGAAAATAGAGTGCTTAGCTCTTAATGTGTTCTGGACAGATCTTATGCTGCAATACAGGTTCTAGTAGGAGGTATATCCCTCAGTTTATTTTTATGAGAGAACTACATTACACAACAATAAGAAGAGTAGAATACCGGCATTGATCGTGGAAGAAGTCGGAGAATTGAACCAGCGTTAGGCAGAGAAACCTAAAAGGTGCCTTCCTGAGAAGATACTTCTCAGACCTAAATAGAAACATATTGTACCCTAATATACTATGGATACAGTTTTGGGGGGGTTAAAAAACTGTATCTGAGTGTACAAGAAATCATTGAAATACTTTTTACGACTGTTCAGAGATTCAATTATTCCATACCATGCACGTTTTCCTCAGATAATGACGAGTTAAGAACTAGTCTCTAAGAATAGAATGTGCTAAGTGCTAGTGAGAGGATTGAAGAATGATCTGCACACTTCCAATACAGGAGCTACGAGTCTTCTTCAGTTGCTGCGAAATTAGCGAAAGTTGCGGATGTTCAAGAATAATTGGACAGCTTCTTGGTAACAGTGAGATTCAATTTCTCTTCTCTATTAGGCAAAGTGTCTAGGCTTGAATGTCATATCCGTCTATGCTTGGTGAAGCAAGAGAGATGGAGGTTTGTTAGCAAGAAAACGACGTGGAGGTTTTGTTCTTTTTCTTTTTAAGATCAAAAGCGGAACTCCAAACTTTAAAATTTGTCTTTTTCAAATTTTTTCGTAGTTTAATCACGCAATGCTTTATGCTCCAAAACTATAGGTTGAGAACTGGACTGAAGCCATGAGAAGAAACGCCAAAGTTGCCCCGTTAGACAAATGTGAAAAAGTAAATTTTTTAAATTTCGGAATTATCCTCTTATGAACTTAAACGCCTCATTTAATATTTAATCATTTAATAAATATAGAAGATACAATAGTTGGTTTTTCTTTTTTTATTTCATTGCATTATTTACTTTTCATTCATTATCTTATACTATCTTGTATATATTTATTTTCTCCAAGAGAAGTGTAAAAACTGAAGAGATTAGATAAAATAATTGTTAAGATTTAAATAGAATGTTCTAAACAAAAATTATAGATCCTTAAAAACACTTACTTCTTTATTTAGTCAATAAACAAGCAACCGCTTTGATGTAAAACATAAAGTATACATATTAATACACAAGTGGAAAAATTCCAACTAAAAACCTTAAGTCTCTAAACTAAAACAGGTAATTAAAAATACCTTTCCAATATTTCGCCTATTCAGGCATCCTCAGGGCTGAAAGAGAACAGTAGCAAACCAAAAGATGAATAATGCACCCAAAAAACACACATCCCACCACCTCCAAGGCTCAAATGCAACTACTGAATCATAGGGAAGGTTACCAGATTCCCAGGTTTTTAGTTGGAATTTTTCCACTTGTGTATTAACATTTATTTGATGTATCTGTTGAGCGTTCCCTTTTTCAATATAAAGTATACATTTTTAAAATAGATACATATATTTTATCTGCTATTCATCTCTGAGGCTGAAAAGAGCTGTAGGAAACAAGGTACAGTCAAAGGCACTTATGGTAAACTTCAAAATTTTAGTTCTTCATTAGTGTTGTTTAGAAATTTTGTCTAATAAGACACTTTTCCACTTTTTTGTTCAGTTCTTTGACTGAACTGTACAGTTTTGAAAGAATGCTTGATGTATTCTGGAGAGCTTATTTGACATTCTTCCAGGTCTAACTCCGTATTCAGTCAAAATATGGAGTTACGAGGATTCTCCTAAAGGATGACAGTCATGGAGACATTCAGGATCACTCCAAAATTTAAAATATTGACTTTTTCCCATTTTCCTCTAGTTTAATGAAGCAATTTTGTACGACACGACACTTCGCCATCTTATTTTTCACCGTTTTAGTCAGGTTCTGAACATGAAACTATAAAGCATTTGTTGACAAAACTATCAAAAAGTCAATTTTTGAAATTTCGAGTTATCTGCTTTTCATCCTTAACGCCTCACATTTCATACTGGACAAAAAAGATTACATAACTATAGTTGAGAAAATACTTACATTTGGGATAGCTTCTTCATCCAATTACAGAAGATACATATACAAGACAACCAAAAATGTTCAAAAAGATCAAAATATATCAGATAAATGCAATAAATAAATTTAAAAAAGAGGGAGCTGAAAATATAGAATACAGGGCGATATCGACCAAGAATGGAAACTGGGATAAACTATTTTTGACATCAGGTTAAAAGTAGATACCTAAGATGATGACATCATGCCTTACATGCCATTAAAGATTAAATCGCAGCCTGCACGGCACATGTGGATTTATTTTATAGGTTAAAGGAAAAATTCAAATTTGTTACTCTATAAATGCTTTATTCCATCCATGTTCAAGTTCATTTTATTTAAAAGCCGCAATAACTAAAAGTGGAAACCAAATTCATTCTATTTAAAAGCCGCAAAAATCTATTTAAAAAACATAAAAATAATGTTTTATGAATACAATGAGTTATTTCATTATTTCAACGACTTGACATAGTATTAATTTGAACATAAAGTAATTAACTGGTATGAAGAACACAAGACTTCATTGTTCTCTAGTCGAACAATTAATCAATTCTATAAAACCTAATCCTGAATTTCGTCAGACTTAGAGCCAGTCATGAAAAATAATCAATTGCTAACATCAAACAAGCCAGAGGAAATCATCAGTATCCCAGAATACTTACGTTCAATAGATAAATATATATAGTAGAGTATACAATAGTGATCATATTTAATACATTCATAATTGGCTGTATGGTAAATTCCAATGCAAAAAATAAAAAACCTGATCCTGTAGCAATTTAAAACTTGGGGATTTCAGATCAAATATGACTATACTATCTTGTACAACTTATTAAAAATATGGTATCAGTTCCGCAGGTTCTCGCTTCGAGTCAAGTGATTAATAATTTTTGTATTCGATTTCTATTAAATATCTTCTAAAATAAAAATAATCGCAAGTGTGATTATAGAAAATGTGTATATTTCAATAATCATTTCATCAAGAAATAAACGTTTCAAGAAACATATATCTATATTTGGAAAAAAAGGGAAAGGAATGAAAAGTAACAAACTTGTTGCGACTTTACTCGAAGCGACAACCTGCGGAACTGATACCAAATATTTAACTAAATATGTAAAGTAATGATAAGATTTTGGAAGAAACATTCAAGATGCGCTATTTAAACCATTTTACTTCATCAGCATGTCGGAAGTTGTAAGACGTATAGAGTTTCAGGTTGTGTCACTTGCTATTAATCGACCATATCTGAAATTCAATATTAGAGTTTATTTGATGAATAAAGTACATTGCCAGGTATTTTAGCAAACCTTATTCCCATTAACTTAGCAAAACTGTATTATCTACTACATGCAGTCTCTATTTGATGAGTCTGGACTGTTTAGGTGAGATTTGTTGCAGTTTGTTTTCTTTGATGCGATTTTTCTTTGGCTGTATGTCCCGATGATGCCTGAATTGGCGTAGGGTTGAGACGCTAGATTTTCCTAGCATATTATTGACTTTGCTTTTAGTGAGTTTTACTGTTGCAATCTCATTCGTAATTTGTTCCTTTTTGAGTTTAACTTATATTTATTAATATACCGAAAATATAAAGACATTTTAGCCAAATTCTATAAGGATTTTTGAATGAAAGTTTATTCACTAGATGCATTTATTATATACACTATATGAATGTATATTCAAAAATTGATTAAAAAAATTGAACAGATTTCTGTGGGATACTTACCATTTTGCAGAAACACGGATAGGAAATTCAATACCCTTATTTATAAATATCTTGCTAATATTTATAAAAGGGGATTTATAGTGGATTTGGTTTTAAGAGAATTTAATTATTATTTATATAAACATGCATATAATTACAGATATAGAGTTTTCGAATTATTCGAAAATATGTTTTGATCTTTAGATTTTAGGAATTTTTATCAATCAGTAAATTTAAATAACTCTTTTTAAATGCTCATTTAGAAAAAAAGGGGAATAAAAAAAAATCATCTTCAAAATCGACAATGACTAGATTTTGAGATAAGATGTTGCCTTTATAAGTGCAACCATTGCAATCATAGATACACATAAAGCGCAGTAAGCAGTCATTCTTGGACATGATTTGTCGCATAGTGTGCACAATGTAAAAATTATTCACAAATTTTCCTATTAAGACGATTAAATCTCTGTTTCTTGTTTCTATAGATTGATTTTAGCAGTTTAGATTTGATCAAAACCCTTATAAAATAGAATAGTTTCTTTTAAGAAGAATTTGATAGGATAGCGACGGTTTAAATCTAATCGAATAAAAATGATAACAGAATATTTGTATAATGTTGCTGTTGAATCTCATGGCGTCAACTTATATTCGCAATTGATCGCCTTTTTTTATCCATTGAATGTCAAATATTTTCTTGATACAAGCGTTTTGATACATACATTCTCAAACTATTAACAAATAACCCCCATAAGAACATTCGTCTTGAAATAATGAGAATAAATAATAACTTATACGTTAATGATATTCCAGAATCAAATACTAGAAAATTATTAAATACAAGTAATTTCGAACGAAAATATTATTAGGAAGGCCCCGCTTTGAACAATGACGATTGAAGTCAGTCATTGAAGAAGAATTTTGTGGAACAGTTTTGGAAAATTGGCATGACATAGTAGAGACTGTTAATTAAGATCCAATGAAATATACCAGATTTGGCTGGTTTAATTTTATTGTAGACCTAGATTTCAAAGTGTTCCCAGCAAAATATATTCTGTAAAAGCTTATCTTTGAAGTAACAGTTCAATTTTTTAATCTTTCGTAACATCTACCCTTCTATTTAATACAAATGTCCATATTTATAATTAGATTACTATCTAAGTTCAAGAAATTTTATTAGAGACGAAAACATTTTTTTGTAATTATTCTGCAGGTTGTCGCTTCGAGTTTTGTCACAGTTTTAACCTTTTATTAGTTTGTCTTTTAATAGTTTCCAAAAATAAAAGTTATCATTAGCTTTAGTGTGGAAAACAGATATAATCAATGGGAAATGTATACACTTCAGTAATCATGTCAACTAGAAATGAACGTTTCAACAAACATATATTATCTATACTTCGAAATGTTAGTTGAAACTTGTCGTTTCAAAGGGAAACAAATAAACAGTTAAAACTTGAAACTCAACTCGAAGCGATAACCTGCGGAACAGGTACCAATATTTCTTTTTACGGTGTTAAAAGATACTTTATTTTTTCTGTAATAGTTACATTTTTCTACATTTCATAGCATATATCTTTATATATAATGTAAATATTCATATTAATAATTAGAATACTAACTTAGTTCAACAAATTTTATCAGAGACAAGAACGTTCAATTTTTTTAGATGAATTAATTTTCGTCATTTCTGTAGTATAGGAGGTATAATGTACATTTTAATATCTTCTTACAACGTCTCCTGACCACGGAAGATATATGTCCCTAAGACCCTCGGCGATGCCAGCGCCTCTAGCGTTGATTCCCTAACCACTCGCTATAACACTATTGCGGCCTGCCTTGTTTTCTTCAGTGTTAGGCCTGCTGCCAGTCTAAAAGGATTGGTGAGTAAATATTTTTTAATTTATTTTTAATTAATGCTTTATTAATGACAATCATTTAGGAATTTACATATTATAACCTTTATTCTAATTAGTATTCATTAGCCAAGGAAACGTAGTTTTATTCAATCCTTGAATTACTTCGACACAACCGGCTTCTGTCAAAGTATAAATATGAAACAGTAAATTTCGTTTAAATAACAACAATAAAAAAATTTCTAGTTGTAATAGGATTATACCATAATATAACCTCCTTTAACTATTGAATTATTTTTAACCAACAATATAAAAAAAATAATGAAGTACTGTTAGTTTTTCCCTTAATCTACTTATCAATACACAATTTATTAACCCTCAAGTGATTAATTATTATTTTTTATTATTATTTTTGTATAGGGAGATATAAATTCATTCCATACTTAACAATGCCTTATGGATTTGTCTAGACCATGTTTAGAAGACAGGTATTAGATTGAAGTCAACCGTTACATTAGACGATCCTAGCTCATCATGACAACACTTAAACCATGTCAGAGATCTCAGATTAGAACCATTACTTTGTTAATCGAATACCCGAAGAAAATTATAAAGCCTTTTTGCACATATCCTTTTCGTTTCGTATTTTCCATCATTGCCTGATAATTATCGTAAATTATTTTCGAAATTTCCAACATTTCTAATTAGTAAGGTAATTTAGTAGGCTAATGACACGAAATGATTATACGTTTCACGTTTCGATTTTAATTTTCGTGGCGTACTATTACGGCCAATCAGCCGAAATGCGAATCTATTTCGGATTTCTGAGAAGGCGATGTCCCATAAAAATAAATCACTACAATTTGTCAATGATTCCTATTGGCGAAGGACGTCTTACTTTCGAATTCTCAAAAAAAATAAAAATTAACTAGTGTTATTTCTTCGAGAGCTGAAAGCTAGTGGTGGTTTCTTACTATGAACTTCTTCAGGTTTTCATCCAAAACCCAATTTTCGTTTCAATGTGGCAATTTTTTTATATTTTTGTTGAAACGTTCATTTCTAGATGAAATGATTATCGAAGTGTACACATCTCCCATATTAGGTAATATGAAATATTAATTTTTTTTTATTAATGACTTTGGGCATCTATGTACCGGACATAACTCGAGACTTATGGTGTCTCTTTTTCTTATTCTCTTCCCAGTACTTCTTCATTCTCCAACCGCTCGTCCCTGATCATCTGTCCACACTCTTTGCTCGAGGCTTTGGCTTGTCTTCATTATAGGCTGCGTTTTCTATCCGTAGCTCGAAGCTGTTCTTGTGACGTATTATTTCTTCTGTAAAACCTATTTTGTTGGCAGCTTCCTTCATTGTTTCGATCCGTCCTTCTGTTTTCTTCAGTTGATTAACGTAAGTAAAAATCTTCTTTTTAATCCGCGTTTCTTCCATTCTTTGTAAATGTCCATACAATTTTAGCCGTCTTTTCCTCATTATGTCTGTGATTTTTTCTATGTCTTTATACAAACCTCCATTTCTCCTTTTAATCCACATATTTTCCCAGGCCCTAGATTTTTTTTTAGTATTTTTCTTTCTATTTTGTCTAGTTCTCTTAGTTCGCCTTTTTTCTTCAGTGTTAAGAACTTTGATCCATATGTTGCTATGAAATATTAATATATAATATAATATTAATATTTCGCTTTTGTTTTCGAGGTATCCCGGATAATCTTTTATCTCTTAGCGATAGAGCTTAAAACGCCAGATTTCTTTTCTACTTAGTAGCGGACTAAAATTATTACTGTTCATAAAACGGATATGAAAATTAAAAATGAATAATCCGTAAAAAATTGGTCAAGTTCCACGGCTGAACGTGCCGGGAGACCTTGGAGCCGCCCGCGAAGCGCTTGGTACTTTCCTAACTAAGATATTTCGCAAGATGCGGAGAACAGGTGTTTGTTAATCTTCTACACACTTCCTTTATTGAATGAGTTGCCTTTAGATGGAATACTTGTTGACCTTGTGTCTGTAGTAAGCAGGTTCTATATTTACTTACGCTAAGTTGTGAACTTAATAACTAACTGATTAAATAACTTGTGGTTCGGATGACGACGCAAGATGAATGAGAATAAAACCGCCTTGATTTTTTATTTCCAATTAGTGAGTCTGGACATAATATTTATATGGAACCATAATATTTATTTCCTTTACGTATTTGTATTGATTTGTATAAAACTTGTGGAATAAACGAAGAAACTGTTATTATCCCCAATAAATAATAAGTAGGATTAAATCAAGACACAATATTGATGTGACAATATTTATAAATTACAAATCATGTTAAGTCTATAATAATTTTCTGAATACGTTTATAATTAACTCTATAATTTATAAAGCCTTGATTTTATTGATATTTTATAATGTATGTTTTTGTTCCATTACAGATTGTGATATGGAAAATAATTTAAAGTATTCTGATTTTTAAAACGCAGTTAACTTTATATAAATTATCGCAAAATATTTCTTAGAATCTCACAAATTTAATAAATACGAAACGATTCAATCATTTATAATAAATTTAAAAAAGTGAAATTTATGACGGGTGTAGATGCAAAACTCACATTCTCCACTTTTCATAATTTTCGGTAAAAGGATAGAAACCTATTATAAATATATGAGATAATTTTTAGGAGAAGAGCAACAACTTCTCTTAAAAATGTCTGTCCCATTTATCTCATATATTTATAAAAGAATCGGTTTTTATCGCTTAACCGAAAGTTATGAAAAGTGGAGAATGTGAGTTTTTCATCCACACCCCTCATATATTTGATTTCATATGTTTAATAATTATTAATAATAAGTGTTCTCATATCAAATTGTATAGGTATCAAACTTAGACCTCTATAATTATGTACAGAGTGACGGTTTTTCGAGAATTCTAAAGCGAACAATTTTCGATCGTGTAGTTTTAATCATTCAACTGATTTAAAAAAATAAAACATATTATATTTTTTTAGTATATATATAAAACAAGTATGTGGAAGAAAATGGTCCGGATAGAAGTCAATAAATTTTTCTGAATATCAAGAAATATTTATTCAGGGCTAAATATGCAAAATACAGACAATTGAAAATTACAAAATATAATATAAATATAAACTTTAAAATATTAAACAAACAATATATAAAACATAAACAAAATATAAACTATAAATACTGTAATATTTAAGACAACGTTTGAGCATGTTCATGAATATCATGCTCAAATGCCGGGTTGTGGTTGAACATACGTGATCTCCTGGAGTGGGTATGTAGATAACAGAGCATATTCATATATCATATAACATTTAGCTTATTTATAATATATGATCTTTTGAAGGACACTAATACAACATAAACACTAACATTTTTTTTTTTAAATTTACATACCCAACTCTGACGAATTATTCCTTTTTAATATAAAACATATTGTTTAATGGTCTATAAGCTGCGAGTTACAATATATAATAATAAATATCAAAGACAGCGTTTTTGAAACTAAACACCATACGTACAACCAATGTCACACATTGGAGAGCAGAACCTGAGTGGATGGAGGATGTAGTCTGTAGTAGATAGAGGATTAATTGAACAATTAATCTTATTTTTTTATATTGTCAATAGTAAAATTATTTATTTATTTTATTAGAATTATTATTTATCATTCTGAGGGTAAATAATAACTGCTACTTATTTTTACAAGGGGGCAAATATGTGTTTATTTTGTTTTTGTTTTTTTAATATGTTGTTATATTTTATTTTAAATTATATACATATTAAACATTGGTGGGATAATCCCTTACAATGAAATTGATTTTACATACAATGGTTGTTACAGGTTAATAAGTTTTTGATGTTGGTAAAAAGGACAAAGATGTGGTGCGCAATAAAGCCACTTGTATTGGAGCTCTATCAAACTTCGTCTTGCCATTGGAATTCGTATATTTAGCATATTGAATATAGATCAGTCTTCTAAATTTATTTTGATTTCAAAAACAAAATATAATAATTCACTGCTGTTTACCACAAATCTTGTTAGCTTTGTTTTTGTACAGTTGGTGTCGGTTATCATATATAACCAAAATTACTCGTAATCTATGATCTAAAATTGTAGAGCTAATTTCATAATCTTTAAGGTACGATTAGGTGGATCATGACAACAGAGAGATTGTTTCGTTATTCATTTGTGATTACCTGAATGCAGTGTTACATCACCTGATTTTTTTCCGTTTAATTCGTGCAATATTCTGTGGTTGAACTCTTATTACAGATCAACAGAGATAAAATCTTTTACTACGTCCTTTCCATTATTGGACGGGGTAAAATTACAGTGATCGTTATCACATCTACAACGGAAATTATGAATCCTGTTTTGTTTTTTTCATTTCGTCGGTGTTTTTATATTTTATAAAATTTTATAGAGGTAAAATAAAACAAACATAATTTAAGTACTCCTTCCAATCCGGTGTTTAAAATAAATATAAATCTGTTTTTAAGATTGTCGTTACCAAGCAAATGGTCTAAGCTCCCAATTAATTTCAAAAGACTCATATACATGACTATTATAAGACCTATTTGGACTTTCGGAGTTGAACTTCGGGGCTCCACTAAGCCATCGAATTCCTCTCATATCCAATCCTTCCTAAAATCCTACATGCTTCTTTCATTGTTACGAGTAAAGACATTCATAATGACCTTAATATCTCTTATCAATACCTTCATGAGATACTTTATTCCAACTCAAACCTACTAGTTTCAAACCTAGCATCATATTCGATTCCCGACAATCCTCCGAGGTGTCTGAAAATAAGATGGCCTCGTGACCTTCAAAGTTCGATTTGTTATTTTTGGTACAACCTCAGTTTCTCTACTTGCCCTTTTATCTCACGCTATTGTATATTATTCATTATATTTACTTGTTGTAATATTTAAATACAATTGTAAATTTCAGTACTTAGTTAAACAAACTAAAAAAAAAAAATATCATGCTGTAAAATCACGTTTTATCGGAATATCAATATTATCGGATTAATTACGTAGGAATAGAACTTTTTTACAAAAAAAAGGGAAATTATCATCCGAATTCGAACCGACAACTTCCAGCAAACCACTTCACGAACTGATTAGTAAAAATATTAATAAGAATAATTATAATGTTAAAACAAAATAAATCCTTTTAACTCATGAAATCCTCTCTCGGACAAATATTGATCAAAATGAATCTTTTTAAATGTTTTCAGTAAGAAATGTCTGCTAATTGATTTTATTGTATTTATTTTCTTCTAACAAGAACCACAATAGTTAACTTTGTACTGGAAATTGATATTATAAAATCCGCTTCTATATCCTTATATATATTGATAATACGTTAATGTGTAACAATCCAAAATTTCTTGTCCGTTAATCTATAAATTACTTTCTTATATGTATCACTCATTAATATTTACAGTCCAGCTAATTTACCAAATGCTTAAATGATATGTTTAAACAATCCTAATGTATATTAAAGACCGACATCCGTTTTCTTTTCTAACACCCTTAAGTGAATGGCAACGAAGAGAGAAAGGTGAAAGGTTAAATATCTAATTTTGGTGTTTACTGGACAAGGTAGGTTTAAGTTGATAGTCAGCTTTGACAAGAGGATTATAAAAGAATTGATATTTGGTCGTATATGAAAATCATTCTGAGATATCTCAACGATCCCAAAATTATTTTTTTATAGTTATTTAATGGTTAATTAATTCTCATTATAAATAGTATAATGTTTTTTATTTGAAATATGTGGATAAAAAAATTAACACCCATAATAAGCTTAAAAGAATCATTTTGATTAATAGTGATTTGATTGGTTATTGATATGAATACGGTTACAAAGTTCCTCTTATCTTGATTATATCTATTTATTTATTTACCTAACAGCATTTCTTTTTCTTCCTAAACATATTATAATCGTATTATATTTTAGGTTGAAAAACAAAAATTTGTAAACTTATTCAGAAATGTCTTTAAAATGTGGAACGGTTCTATATTGAAAATTGTTTAACAATGGTATTTTATTTTACTAATCATTCGCAATCATATTATTCGCATATAGGTATATTATGTGTGCATCACTTTTTTAATTTTTTTTATTGATATATAAAACGGGATAATATAAATGAAGCTGTCAATAAGCTGTGACAAACTGTTTTGGAATATTTTGCTATTCCTGCATTTTCCCCCGAACTGCCAACAACGTATTTACAAACCAAATTAGGGCATTGACAAAACAGAATATACTAATTTATTCTGAAATAAGCTGTCAGATACATTATTTAAAGCTTATTTTAGCCGTGATTAGAATTTAAATTAGAAATTATATATTGTTCAGAACTAATGTTTTATAATATAACTATTGAAAATTAAACTTAAAAAAAAACGTAAATAAATAAGCGACTGTTTTTAATAAAGCAGAAAAAAAACATGATGACATTTTAAATGTGAACAGGATGTATTAAGTTTAAAATTGTTAAATTAAAACTTAAAGTACTCAGTCTCATGTTGCCATGATCTTCTCATGTAATCAGTGATTCTTCGATTATTTGTGCTACTATTTATATTTTAATGAATTCATGAAGTTATTGTTAGTTTTTTTTCTTTATAAGATATTTCTTATATACTGGACTCAATCTTCTTGATTTATATAATTTAATAATGAAGAAAAAACCATATTCCAGTCAAAAATTGTTATTAAAAATTAACAAATGATTAAAAAACGTTTCGACACTTATTTGTCATTCTCAATTTAAGTAATTCCTCATAAAACTTCCTTTAAAATTTACAAGTCCAAATCATTACTTGAGGTCAAACAATTTAAAAGTAAAAATATATTTAAAATCCTGGAACTTAACTTTCTTCCATTTTTTAATAACAATTTTTGACTGGAATGTGGTTTTTCTTCATTATTAAAAAAAAATGTGTTGTTAGTTTAAAAGTAAATTAAATTAAAATAAAAGGTCTGATGACAAAATAATCGAGATTATAATATACATATCGATCCTTCAAAAGAATAACGACATAGGCATTTTTGCGTTAAGCCTTCGGCAGCAATTGGATTTGTTGAAGCTTTTTAATTAAGGACCAACATATTTGATATTCCATTTCCAAAATGTTTTTTTTAATTTAAGAAAGTCATCTTTTGAGCAGTATCATTTTTGAACTTGAAGTTTAATGGGAATAATGACACAAGTTAAAATTAAAAAAAGTTTCAACCTTTTAACATTTTCTAATGGTTAGTAAAATAATTTTAATACCATCATTACGCAATCGGAATGCTTTCCTTTACCAATACCCATTTTATTTTTTAACTCAGATGAAACTTTCAAATACCTCTTTTGAAAATTGCTTTGAGTTATGACGTTTGCAAGCTGTTATTTTGTCGTGCATATTACTCGGCAGATGTGAGTAGTAGCAATTATTAATATCGTAAAATAGAGTTAAGAAAAGTAGACATCGATTATGTGTTGTCACGTAGATGTTAAGAATATTCAAATGGTTCTCATATTCTTCCATTAAGGCTGTTTATGGGAATAATATCAGTAGACCGATTTTGTTTCTCTTTTTGGATTTGGATCGTTTCTGTTTGGAAGATCCACCTTCCTGTGGGTTATAGCTCCTGTGTTTTGCCGGAAAAAAACACTTTTATTTATTTATAACAAATTCGTCAAGAAATCTAAATTTTATTTATTCCTGAAATTCATTAATCTTCAAAATATATTGTGGTTAACTAATTTGTTATTGTCACTGAGTGCTCATAATTTGTATTAACCTCATTAAATTTTTTTGGTCATAAACTGTATTTAGAATTTTTACCAGTAACTCTTTAATGAGTTTTACGTTCAATCAAATCTTTATTAATTATTTCAACATAGTATTAAGATAAACGAGTGCAATGAGCCAGCCAAACATAAATTTATGAATATAAAATTATTTATAACATTCGTTTTGCGATTTATCAGTCAAGAATTAAAGAATGAATGCATCAATATCAATTTACATTTCTCTTATTTCCACAATACCTTGAATATCAAGATGACGTAATTCAAAATTTACATTATAAATATAAATTACTATTGATCGTAATTAAAAGAGATAAAAATATTTTATTCTGTTTACCTGAACGTACAACGAGGCTGCGAAGGTTGGCTGAAATGTCATGAACAAGGTTTGTTTACGCTTTGTTTTTATACTCACTCTAATACTAAAGGTTTTATATTATTATCTATACGCAATAAGAAGATCGAAATAAAAATAAGAACGTGTTGAAATATTATTCTCATTCCAACGTGTTTTGTTAATCCTACAAGGCATATTTCCATTTTTTTTTCTAATACAAAGATTTGTTTAAAACATTAATTTTAGTGCTTTATACAAAAATCTGTACCACTACATCCCATGAAGAGTCTTGGGTTCAGTGCGTGGAAGAGACTGTACCATTTCTAGGATTATGGTTGCTCAGGTAGGTGATTTGCCCTAGATCACGCCTCCCATAGTGTTAGACAATTAAAAAACAAACAAATGATAACCAAATTCAATTAGACCACTGGATAGCTAAAGGATCAAAGAATTCATTATCATAAATGAGCAATGTGAAGCATAGCCCGCGGTGGAGGAGTAAGCGCTGCCATTTTTCTGCGTATCAAGATTTCCATCAGAATAACTTTTGAATCGGAGAAGCTACAAAGTTCGTTTAGGCTTCAACCGTCAGCTGTGGTCAAAATCTATCGATTTCATATAAAACATTAGTGTAAAATGGTGACAATGGACATAATAAAGTGTTATATTATCAAAAGTATATAATATCGGCCTATAATCGTCGAAAAGCCAAATCCAATACAGAGATCTATACGGTTTGAAATGGCTTCTCAAGAGCTATCGAACGGTTACGATAAAACACCATATGACTGAGTCAAACAGATCTATAATTAATAAAATTTATTTTAATTGAAAAAGGGAAAGAAAGATCAGAGACATTAAACAAATGTTAATACATTGGTGGACAAATTCCAACTGAAAACCTTAAGTCTCTAAACTAAAACAGGAAATTGAAAATACCTGTCCACATATCTGGGACAGGTATTTTCAATTTCCTGTTTTAGTTTAGAGACTTAAGGTTTTTAGTTGGAATTTGTCCACTAATGTATTAAAAATTATTTTATTTCATTTGTTATTAATTTTTAAATATTTTTATTTGAAAAGAAAAGATATGCCCAGGTCCGGGACTCGAACCCGGGTCTTCCAGATCGCTAGTCTGGAACTCTACCATTTGAGCTATCCTGGCCCTAATCAAGCACGCTTCTCGGTCGTGGTTATATCTTTTCTTTTCACTGATCCCAAGTCCCCGCGTTCTCGCATTTTTGCGAAGTATACGAGGGGAAGAATGTTCTTTGAACATTATTTTAATTTGGATCTAGTTGACTTACGTCTTTATAATTATTATAATTTATTTTATTATATTTGTTATTAATTTTTAAATGTTTTTATTTAAAAAGAAAAGAAATGTCCAGGACCGGGACTCGAACCCGGGTCTTCCAGATAGCTAGTCTGGACCTCTACCATTTGAGCTATCCTGGCCCTAATCAACCCGGTCCTGGACATATCTTTTCTTTTCAAATAAAAGTATTTATAATTAATAAAGTTACATTGTAACACAGTGATTAATTGTTTACTTGATTTTTCCCGGAATAGATAAATAATAATATTTTATATAAAAAATATTCTGTTACGTAATTGTATTCTTGTACAAAACACGGCTGTGTCTTACCCCATTTTCCCCTTGTTTTGGGTGCAAACTTTATAGAGGACGGGTGAGCCCCAGGAGGATCCAGATCCCAAAGGATCCATCTCTGGCTGTTAACAGATTACAGATGTTAAGTAAGAATCTGCCATGAAGTGGGATTCGAACCCAGGATCTTCGGCACGGCAACTAAGATCTCTAACTCTATGGCAATCCGCTCCCCAAGTCCTACTTAAACTGCGCAAAAATGAAACTGGATATTGCTAATTTTGTGGTAGTTACTTATCCTGGCACGTTTATATTATTTTCATTATAAACTGCATAGAAATTTATTCGAATGTTTTGTGCTGCATTAAAATATAATGAAGGGATTTGGAAAAATTAAAAAAATCAGTTGCGTACTTTTTTTTTTAACTTTCTCTTCTTTTCTCCACTTTATTCCAGCTTTATTTTCATTAACCATGGAATGAAGTCATATTCACGAATTTCGCCACATTTTGCTAGATTGTGTAACCAACCCCACCGGCTAGTTAATATCGCAGAGGCGGTTGGCGTTTCTCAGAGCGTTGACTCCCGCTTTCTGGAGGAGGCCGGTTAATGGATCACAAAGAGACGATAGGAATATTTTCATTGCTGCTAAAAAAAATCTTTCCAATCTGCTGTCAGATTTTCTAATGAACTTGATGACTTGGTTAGGGCAAACTCCATTGCGGTCATGTTTACAGTACTGAGAACGTGGGATGAGTGAATTACTTTTTAATAAAACAAAAGCAGTAATTGTTTTGGAGATAGGAGCGGTTGGAGAGGACATGGCTGTGAGCAGTAGCATAAAAAAACTGCATATAAATGCCATAAATTATTTGGAGCCTTGTTCACCTCTGACTACCTCAATATTGTTATAAGTACTCATGCAATTTTTCTTAATGTCTTGGTTTGATTAGTGTGTCCACCTGGTTTAAGTTCCCCAGACAATGACCACATCTGTAACACCAACTGTTATACCATTATAAAAGCTTTGGAATAACCTTACTTATCAGACAATTGTCTGATGCATTGCCTTAAGAATATTCCTTTAAATAGTCTTAAATAAAAAAAAAAACTATTAAGTAATTAATCAAAACTTCAAGCATTGGCAGCTTGGAAAGTTTAAAATAAAAACGTCATAACTTACACGAGAACTTACAGTTGCGTAACAGGCAAACAAGAAGAGAGTCATGGGATGTATTTTAGAGTCATTGAGGGGCCTTGGAAAGGAACCAAACAAATCAAAGCAAATATATGATGCCAGCCAGCATTGGAGGCCAAAACTTCATTTCTTTCATCCATCTTAGCATCTATTTTCAGTGTAGGAAATTTCGATTTCAAAATATTCAGTTTGGTCCACTTTTCTTTGTGAAAACTGCAGGTGATAGTGTGTCTGATGAAGACTACTATCATTCTTTACATATTGGATTTAAAAAAATATACTCTACAACCAATGAAGAGTCTTGGGTTCTGTACAAGGAAGAGACTGTACTGTTTTTAGGACAACGGTTTCGAATGGAGGTGATTTGTCCAAAAAATCGCGCTCAAGCGCCAGGTTTTGCCCCAATTAAGGCACCCGCTTCATAGGGCCTTTCTGAGCCCCACGAGGTGGTCAGATCCTACAAGATCCTACCATGGGTAATAACAGATTTAATAATTTATCTGCCACAGCTGGATTTTCGTTCCATGTAATGTTCAGCACAGTGTTTCAGCATTCTACACACCAAAGTACCCCACTGTATACTGTATTAAGTGTTTAGGGACCTTTTGATTAATAGGTTAATAGGTATGAAGGGTAATTATTTATTCCAATAAAAGTCGTAGATCGAACCTAAGGGATTTGTAGGCCAACCAGCTTGGGCTCACCCAGCCTCTATACAGAGGGTATTCTTAATTAGTTGAAATACCTGGCTGATCTCGACCAAATCAGCTTCCTCCTCAATAGTAGGCTGAGAAATAACAAAGTCGTAACAGCACTGAACACAAGAATCTTCGATGCCTGTAGAGGTACGGGTTTTCTTTTCCTTTCTTGGTGAACCGACATAAGAATTATTTATAAAATTTACGTTCTTATTTCATTCCTTAAAAATATTTGCATAGACGATTACAAAAACGAACAGCTAATTAAATTCTTAAATAAATTATACAATTACAAAAAACTTCATAAATTAAAACCAAAGCCATTAATTAAATCAAAATTAAAAACAAATAAAATAATAATTATATTAACTTTGCATACAACCAACAAATATGATATATTCTATCTCTGATCAGGAACTCAAAGTATGTTTTAAATTACGATATCAAATTTTATTCCGCCTTTGACGAATTAAAATTTTAAAGGTTCTAATTCTTACAACAATTATGCTCTTTATTAAAAGAAATTGTTGCCTGTAAGATAATATTCAGCCATGAAGCATATATTTAAAATGTGTCCATCTTCATCTTCGCATTAGTCTATTTGTAATGTCAAGCCTTACAAGACACTGTGTTAGAATCTTATGTCACGAGTTGTTTTAGCTTATAATCATTACTGTATATAGGACTGTGATTGTGCAATTTAACTATTTGAATATATTCCCAACTACAAGGCAGTCTTTGTTTCAAATGGAAAAAGTAAATAAATATTTTTATTTGTATAGTGTTTAGTTTCAATGGTCAAGCAGTGACGTCACAAGGCATTATTCACTTTTATTTTAATAATTATAAATAATTATTCCCAGCCGTAAGCAGGGTTAAAAATGTGATGCAAGAAGACAATAATGACGTTTTTGACACGGAGTATATATATAAGTTGGATAATAACTGATTTTATTAATCTGAAAAGATTACATATTAACGTTTTAAAAGATAAACAAGACATATTAATACACTATTTACATAACACAACTAGACAATACAAACCTGAAAAGATTAATTAAATTACAGGTTGAAATCCAACTAATAAAGTTATTCTGACTGTGAGCTATTAGCACCAGGTGATCTATTATAAATATGAAGGTTCCATAACCTCAACCAATGCTAACTAAATATCCAGTACTTGGATTTTACATCCCCCCCCCTTGAAATCATTTTTCCAGAAGGGAAAAGTGACAATTTGCTGCTGTGAAAGTAATTTGATTTTTTTTTCTTTTTTCCACATTCAACTTCATACATTGAACTTGAAATCCTGCTGAGAATCCTAAATGGTCCAATTCTTACTTTATCCATTTTCTTTCTATTTAATTTGTTTCCATTCTCTATGTACACTTTATCACCAACTTTGAATTCGTGAACTCTTCTTGTTTTGTCTACTCTTCTTTTATTTATTTCAAAATTTTTCATAGAATTTAGAAATGCTTCTTTTCTATCCCTCTCGAGATCATTTTCGTTTAGTGTATGAAACGGAGAAATTAATGATTTTTTTCCAAAAAGTAAGTATGTCGGTTCGAATTTAGTTGAAGAATGAATAGTTCTATTATATTCTAGCACACAATCTTGAGCTATTCTTGGCCATGCACGCTTATCGCCGCTATTAATTTTACACCTTATTCTATTTACCAGCGTTTGGTTAAGCCTCTCGTTTAGTCCATTAGACTGTGGACAATCTATTGAGGTGAATATTAAATGGATCTTCATCTTCTCTAGATAATTTTTAAGGATTTTAAAATTTAGGGCTGTATATTGGTCAGCTAGAATAATTTTGATTTTATTATTCTAATTTTAATTTATAAGTTGGATAATAACTGATTTTATTAATCTGAAAAGATTACATATTAACGTTTTAAAAGATAAACAAGACATATTAATACACTATTTACATAACACAACTAGACAATACAAACCTGAAAAGATTAATTAAATTACAGGTTGAAATCCAACTAATAAAGTTATTCTGACTGTGAGCTATTAGCACCAGGTGATCTATTATAAATATGAAGGTTCCATAACCTCAACCAATGCTAACTAAATATCCAGTACTTGGATTTTACATATATATATATTTACATAGAATTATCCGCAGAAACTAATTAACTAACTGAGTATTCCCAAACAGAACTCATAATAACAGTGAATACATTATTTCATTATCTTAACAGCTGTTATTTAAAACTATCTAATTACTTTTAATAATTCTAATATGTGATATGTCACCAATCAATGTCATATTCCTGTTGTTGACAAGTCCTTATCGCGTTACTCCAAGGACAGAAATCCTTTGTGCTTCTTGAATATAATATCACAACTATATTACAAATATCGTAACTATAAAATAATTAAGATTCTTCAAAAAGTTCTCTATCGTTTCAGAAGGAATTCTAAGATATACTAGATAATACCATATTTATTAAGTGCTAGCATGTACTATTGTAAACGACTTTTATTGGTGTATTTTTGGCATTCCTTAATTTTTTTTTGGATTTCACTAAATCTGCTGCCGAAGAAAATTGAACACTTTTAGAAACCTCCGATTATCAGTTTCGGTCTCAACGATGCTATGTCATCCTCTTGCATGACAACGCACGTGCACATGTTGCAAGAGTAGTGAAAGATACGCTACTCGAATGGGAAGTCCTGCAACCCCCAGTCTATTCTTCTATTAATATATACGAGTATTGTACCATTTTTAGGCAATAAATCCCTAATTAAAGCTACTAATATATATTTATATATACTCGATAAAGAGGTGTCAGCCATGATCCTTTAGATGCTCTGAAATCATATATACACAGTTTTCAATATTGTCTAACAAAACTTTAAAATTTATTACAGAAAGATAAATTTTTTTAATATACTCTATTGTTTTTTTATAAAGATGTTATACTTTTACTTTTAATATTTAATACTCATTCCAAATATACAATTAAATTTATTATAATAGTATTGGATTTAATATATTGAATTTAAATATTATTGGACTAAAAGGTTGTTTAAAAAACATTGCTCAACCTAAACTTGGGGAATTATTTATTATATACAACATAGAAACTGGGTGAACCAGGATGTAAAGAGGATATTTTTCAGCGCTTGGGAAGAAATTATTTGTGAAAGTGAGGAATTTCACAAACCGAAATTCAGAAATATACTCCTATCTCAATCAAACCAAAGATTATAATATCATTCTCGTGTTTATTTACGTACGTAAACAATTATGTAGTAACCCTATGGTGACATTCTGAGGAGGATATCTCTGTATTTCGTTTTGCGAAATTCATTACTATCAGAAAGAATTTCCTCACACTGAAAAATATCCTGATTACACAGATTTATCTAGAAAAAAAACAACATTTCAAATGATATTTTGATATTTTAAAAACCTTGAAAACAATCATCAATAACATTTGTTTACTATTCCTTAATTAGCACTATTTATGATGCATCTATATACATAAACTTTGACAGTACAAAACGGTGCGTGTATATTATAAATTATAAAATCATTTATTTTTATTTGTACCAAGTTTGTTCTTCTGGTTTGTACGCTTTTACGTCCTCTTGATTCGCATAAGTTAAAAGTATAATGTTTCAAATATTTAAAATATTTTTAATGAAATATAGTTAAATATTTAAACGTGTGAAGAATCATACTGACAACTTTCATACCTCTAAAGGGAAAGTTGACAACTATAACTGCAGATTTAAGAGTATTAAAACAATTAGAAAGTATACCTCTCGATTTTTTATTATTATTATGTTAGAGACATCTATATTGTTTTTCAAATCGAACCATAGTAATAGCTTTACGTTTTGCTTTGTTTTCATCTAAATTAAACCTGGTAAATAGATATTAAAAAGCCCAAAATCGTCTTTTTTGACGTGGTATATTTCATGTTTAATCCAACGAAATCATATGAAACTAGGATAATATTGCATAGATAATTTAAAAAATGTGAAATAGTTCTCAAAGATAGAATTAATTACTTCAAACTTATATTTACCTAGTTTTTATAAGTTACCTGCCTATGTCACCTGAATCTAATGACCTTTAAAAAAAGAACGTATTTTTATTTAATGTTCTTTTGATTATTTCTAAATATTTTTATTTTGAAGAGAAAAGAATTGTTTTACTTTTATTGTTCTTTTGCAACCCACTAAATATGCGGACGACTCGGGTTCGAATCCCGGCCAGGATAAATCTCTTTAAAATAAAAATATTTAAAAAAACAACAAGTTATTTTCAAACAAAAACCAACTATGACAAGAAAATGAATGTTATAGCCAACGAAGAGTGATTCCAAAATGTTGTAATCTGTGATAACCACAAATTTTAAAAAATTCCTAACCAAATTAAGTCGGTAGGTTCGAACTAAAACTAAACATTATCCTCGTTAAAATAATATAATTAATGATATTTAAATTTTAAAAATAGATTAGACATACAATATACCCATTTTGATGTTTCAACCACAATGTAATTTTGGTCATTTTTAATTGACATTAAATAAGCATTCATTTGTATCAGTAAAATATTCCATTTTATACTTTACATTAAAATTTACAATAAGCAAAAGTAATCGTTTACTAGAATAGAAGTCTTTCTTTATAATAATTATTTAATTAATTATCACAAATAATATTTGGTTTTTGATCCATTCATCACCAGGCTAAGCGTTTTATTTCTTGCAAAATCTTAGCAAAAATTTCACTTATTTTCTTTTTGCTCCTAGCCTGAACCTCATCTTCATCATAGTTGAGTATTTGCCATAACGGTATGTATGTTGTTCAATCTGACATTATTTTTTCAAAGCTTAATATAGTACAATTTTATACAGGATAGAACAAATGTTTAATAGTTTATTAACAAATCCTTCTTTAGCCCGGAACTGGTCAATTATGTAGTTGCTATTCCGGAATTGTTCTTATTCGGTCTTTTATTATATGAAATTTAATATGTAGGAGAAAGAAAAGGAAATATGGATCATTCACATCCAAAGGACACGGTACTCTTCAACATCTGGTTTGATCAGACCGCCAACGAGAATAAATAATTATTAAATACAAAAAGGGCCATTCCTTCTCAAAATATGTTTCTGAAAAAAAAAAGTATCGAACTCGTTTTGACAAGAAAATTTGCGTCCTTGATTCCTCACACTTGAACCCATCCTGTTTCAACAGTAAACAGTAAACAAAATAAATCTTAGGTGTTTGTTTAGGCAAAAATCGAAAAAATTGTTCGGAAGATTCTGGTATTTAACTTATGGCTTCTGCTCCAACACCTGTAACAATTCTGTTTCGACAGTAAACATAATTAATTTTCTATACTTGTTAGCAGATCAATCGAAGCATCTGCTCTCACTGTTTGCTTCCTAATTAAAAAAACAGAGTGTTGACTTTTCGTGGAATTCCTCATCCTCTTGGCGTTTCAGGGTCTCTTTTAGTACCGTTGATGACATTTCATGTCCTATAAACGATATGTCTGGGCATATCGGACACTCATTTTGTTTTATATGTAGATGAGTTTTAAACTACAATGATTTATTTCCATTCGATGCTTGTGGAATGACGAATATGTTTTGAAACAAATTAATAAAAAAAGAGAAAAAATGGATAGAAGTAGGTGGAGTAAGCTGCTCCTGGGCCGAAGTACATAAACAGGATCTTCAACTCTGATCAGTGGTAGGATAAGAAAAGGAACAAGAAAAAGGAAAACAAAAATCTTTAATATATTATCATCAAATCGCTAGTGTAGTAAAGCTATTTTGTCTCATACGCCTTATATCTCATATTTTCAATCCGGTTCTGAACCTGAAGTTCCAGTAGCAAGAAGCATTTCACGACTAAACAAGCGGAAAAATGTCACAAAGTCAATTTTTGAAATTTGGAGTTAAATAGTACATCTCACATCAGAATTCTAAAAAAAGATTAACATCATTTTGACAGTATTCAAAGGAGCGGAGTGGCTCAGTGGTAGAGCACTGAGTTACCATGCCGGAAATCCTGGTTCAAATCCCGCTGCGGGCAGTTACTTTTATTAAGTCTGTTTGCAGCCGGAGATGGATCATATATGATCTAGGACCCTCCTGAGGCTCACCCAGCCTCTATAAAAAATTATAAAAATAGTGTACCCATAATAAGGGGGAAAAACCTGGCGGTTGAGCGTGACCTAGGACAAGTCACCTCCTTGCAGAACCGTTGTCCAAGAAACAGTACAGTCTTCAACCATGTACTGAACCCCCAGACTCGTTCACGGGTCGTAGTGGTACAGGTTTGACAATGTTCATCGTATGAACATATGCACAAATCTACTGAACAGCATTTACATTGTATCTACAGCCCCGGTGAATAAATGGTTAAGTCTACTTTTCCCCAAATGAGTCTCTTGTTATTAGGGAAGCGAAATCGTGTTATTTTGTTAGTGAATGGGGGGCAAAGTCAGGAATTCGCATGAAAAGTAGTTATTGTTTTTATTACAACTCCATTTCAAGCCAAAAACGACACGATTCTGCTTCCCACGATACAAAATACTCTCTCCACACAAATTTCGACTTAACCACATATTCACCGGGGCTACTTCAAATAAACCTATTAGATATACTCGTGCATAAATAAAAATATAAATATAATATTAATTCTATACATGTATTCTTTATTGGTTATTTAGTTGCATTTTTACGTTTTTGAAGCATTTATGTTACTCATGGCAAACATTAATCGATCTTATATAGATATCTTTAGATTAAACAGCTATTATCTATAGATATCGGCGATTATATGATTATTATCCCAAATTTTAAGTAAATCAACATACTTAAAGTGAAACTGTTAAGGTCAGGTTCTTTTGTATCCTACTTTCTCTTTTAATCTTAAAGTTATAGTAGCCAACGTTGAACTGATAATGTCACGAACACCCACTGCGTCTGGAAGCCTCTTCTCAAATTTATGTGGTCTCGACAGGAATACGTAAAAGAAAATATCTGTACTTATTCATTGGGATCTGATTTTAACATTTATCCAGATTTCTTTAAGTTTTTAGTAATTTTTTTTTTGAAACGGCCTCGAAAAGACCACACAAATACCACTACTTTTCTTTTCTCATTTTCGTCTTTCTTTTCTCCCAATATTTTCTCATCACTTCTGCGCGGTTTTGGTTCCTTTATTTCGACCTCGCAGTCCCCTTCCGTTTTCTTTATTTTCTTCTAGAACTCTGACTTCTGTTAATTTGTTTCCACATTGTTTTCTATCTAGGCAGTCTTTGTCTGTTATTTTTATTTTTTCTGCTTCCTCTCTCATTTGTTTTACGTGCCCTCCTTCGAGTTTGTATTCAATTACTTTCTTGCTTAGTCTCCCTTGTTCCATTCTTATCATGTCCCCCTAGAATCTTAGTTCTCTGGCTAAATACCGAAATAAGTTCCGGTTCCCAGGTCTTTCACCTCCCTGTATATTCAATTAAATATACTCGTTACTTAACTGTAAGTATATTTTAATATTTTTTTTATTTTATTGTTTAATATTTCTTTTATAGTAATTTCTTAAGACAATGAACTAACATTTCCAGCAGTAAACTGCAAATGTTAATGTTATAAAAAATGAATAAAACATGACAGATAAATGAAGAGGGATTACTCAATAGAAATACTCCAATAATAAATTTAAGTTAGAAAATACCATGGGCATCTTCTTTTCTGGCTCTTCGAATTATCGAGAATTGATCAAATAAGAGATTTGAAACTATGGGGTATAAATGTGGTTATGTAGAGCTATAGTAATCCACAAAGAGTAAGGGCCTTTGTGCTCATCGCGGTGGATTAAACGGGTATTCCGGTAAGGATTCTATTGAATAGGGTCTTATCTTGAAGATCTCTCAGGAATTGCGCATTCATGTTGGTTGGATTTTGAATTTGAATTGGAAATATATAACTCCTTATATACCCTCCATTGGGGTGCATAATTCATTCGACTAGACTCCGACTTGAACCCGAGGAACTGGATCCACTTTCAAAGTTTATTTAGTACGTGTGTAGTGGATTTGAATGTGATGATGATTCGGCCAGTATGGGTAGATGACGATGAGGAATTCGCTTACGTGGTGGTTGAGGCTTGGGATTGGAGGTCTATGCTATAGATTGGGACTCCTGAGGCTCGAAGTAGGATGACATTTCGTCGAAATGTACAATCTATGGAAAAATAAACTTTTCTTCTAGTTCCTAGCCACAATAGTAAACATTCTGCGAATATTGGTACACAGTCATCCATAATCCTAATTAACATATTTTGATAGATACATTAACAAAATCTACCCCTTCTAAAAATGATCGTGTGACAGAAATAGTGTTTTTTGTACTTATTCACTTAACGTTATTTTATGCTGTCCTAAGGGCACCTCCCTGTGTTGATCCGTATTATTGGCTTTGTGGCTTTGTTGGCTAGCCCCTGTTGTGAATATGGTGCCATAGTCATCATAATCCTATTAAAAAAATGTAAAAGATACAATATTAAAGTAGGTACAAGCGTGTCAAAGACAGACGAGTTTCTTGAACGATAACTATTGTAAGCTATGGATAGTTTTACACGATTACAATAGTTTCTCCTACATACTAAAGAAAAAAATTAAAACTCTTCTGAAGTGTAATTGATTGAAGAATTCTTTTAAAAGTGCCTATCCTCTTTGGATGTTGACGATTATAACGGCCCACATTATTTTACTAACCGTTGCACGAATCTATCATGTCCATTGTTTGACCTTTTTAACCAGTAGTAATCCCTGAAACCTGGACCTCTTTTTCTTTCAATCTTCCCCTGTATGATTTACGCATCACACGACAAAGTATATCAATTTATTTTCAAGCTGTGAAATATCTCGAGGAGGATCTATATTTGTTGTGGTATGTTTTTGCTTCTGACATGGTGCACCCTGACTCGAAGCATACGCCGAATGCTTCTAGACATTTGCTTGAAGCAACCGTAAGTGTCCATGCTTCTGATGCTTATAATAACACTGAGAAAACGTAGCATCTGTGTACTATGATTCGAGTCTGCAAGTTAAAATTTTGTAAATACTCAACTATGTTATCAGCTGTTTATGCGAGAATGTACAAATGAAACAAAAGAATTTATCTCTAAAGCCATTCGTAACAGTCGTACTCGTCACTTTCTATGCGGGTGCTCCCAGTGATAATAGTGATAACTTAAACTAACCTTTACGGTATAATTTTGTTCCAAATAAAACCAAAGAATAAAACTTTAGTTAGTGCAAAGATCACGTATTATTGAAGTAATTGTTCAAAATCCATTTTGGGCAATTATTCTTACGGTGGCCTGTGATGTAGTGGTTATAATAACAACTTATGCCCAAGATACAACTTTGTGTATGGAGGTCTTAGCCTAAGTGGCCTTCGAATTTTTTAAAAGGGAGTACAAAATCGTTGATTATGCCGTCATTTGGAAAGGACGTAAAAAAGGGGCTCCGTAGCCTGTGCTGTTTCAGGTTCTTGTTAAAGATCCCTATACCAATTAAAACTAGATGTAACAGTAACTATTAGTTTCAGCAGATTATATGGAAGAATAACCAATAAGAGGTTACAGGAAGAATGTGATAGGATAATACCTGAGGAACAGGCCGGATTTAGAAGAGGTATGTCATGTATTGATCATATATTTACCCTGACGTAACTGATAGAAAAATTTAAAGCTCGCAATAAAAAGATCAATTTAGTATTTGTTGATCTACAAAAAGCATATGATACAGTGCCTCTTAGTCAACTATGGAATGCCTTAGAAATCACAGGGGATAAGCCAGCCTATGATTCGAGCGATAAAACGATTGTATTCACATGCGACAGCTAGGGTTAAACCCAAAAATGGCCTAACCAAAAAATTCCCGATCACCATAGGCCTCAACCATAGGGCTCACTCTCCCCTCTGCTGTTTAATATATACGTTGAAAGTATCCTTAGCCTATGGAAAAGAAAGTCTAATGTTGTGGGGATAATCATAGATAATGAATGTACAATATGCCGATGACCGGGTCATTATTGCAAATGAAGAAGAAGATGCTTCCTTTATGATGAGGAAACTGCTGGAAGCCTAGAAGGCAGGAGGCCTGGAAATCAGTAAAACAAAAAGCGAGTGCATGGCATTAAATAATAGTGGAAATTCCTCATTAAATGTTGGGGAATGGGATTTGACTCCAACTGAACGATTTAAATATTTAGCCCGGTGGCTTTCGAAGGGGAGCAGCAGCAAAAAAAATATCGACGAAAAGGTAATAAGAGATAGAAAAGTAATTAGGACGCTAAATTCTGTTCTGTGGAGTAAGGACGTCATGTTAGCAACAAAAAAGACACTCTACAATTCGTTTCTTATAAGTACCGCCCTGTATGCCTCAGAAACCTGGTCCGTTTCAATTAACTCGGCAAGAAAACTGCTTTCAATGGAGATGGTTTTTGGAGTCGTAGTTGTAGGATATCAAGACTACAACGCGTTCTGAATAATAAAATTAGGAAAGCAGTAAACAAACCACTTAACATCCTGTACTCAGTTGAAACAAAAAACCTAAGAGTTGGTTTGTTATGAGGATGGCGGACGACCGATGGCCTAAAAGAATACTGAAACATGCACAATCGGAAAGGGGGAAGAGAGGACGACCAGAAAAGAGGTGGATGGAAGGGATCCCGTAGGCAATGGCGGCAAGAGGAAATAGAGGGGAGGACTGCAATGATAAAAAGAAATGGCGGCAGGGCTTATATGAATTAGCCTACGACATATGACCCATTGTTGTATTAAAGTCGTTCATATATATATATATATATATATATATATATATATATATATATATATATATATGAACGACTATATATATATATATATATATATATATATATACACAAAATTTAGTCCCCTTACTGTAGCATCGTATGATTTTTCATATCAGCATAAAGTGACATTAAATGACTAAAAAAAACATAGTTAATTTCTTTGAAAACTTATAGCACTCACAAGCAAATAATAATTGATACGAGAATTGGTCATTTAGCTGGATAGATTGATTGAATTTTCCGTTAGTTTAAATTTCGGTTTAATTAAAAAATTTAGAGTCGTTCTGCCACTGGAATCTATAAAAAAAAAAATGTTCAATCAATTTTGATACCAATGCCACACGGGAGTACTCGATTGGAGGAAGAAATTAAACAAAATTAAAAGATTTTTTTTTAATGAAATTGGTTGACCATGATGTGGAAGAAAATGGTCCGGGGAAAAAATTAATTTTTTTTATTTGAAAATAAAATAAAAGAAAAATTATTGTTACGGGCTACTGGGTGTAAAATGGACTAAACTATTACTTAATTCAAGAATCTAATATTTATTAACAAATTAAAAAGAATACAATGAGATTATTTAAAACAGTTAAATTATTAAACTAATATCAATTTACAATAACAATATTCTACTAAATGTTATCTAATTTCTAAAATAATATACAAACAATATAAGATTTTGGTAATACTAAATAACTAAACTATTTATAAATTTGCACAAATACAATAATATTACACTATAGTTTACAATTACAAATTAACACTTACAGTTCGCTAACTAAAGTCCACCGACCGTAAGACTCTCCAAATATGACAAACTGCCACACAGTTTATTACACTTATTACACGGCCACTAATTGTCACTGTTGCTCACTAAGCACTTAATACAGACTGATACTAACACTAACTAACTCACACACACTGCCACTAGTTAACAACTGCTACTCACTGGCTTACTACTGACTCGTCTTATTACTACCGCGCGGCCCGAACAGCTGTCCTTTTTATATAGGCAAGGTAGGTCGTGGTGGGGCATTACTCGGAACACGGACGAGGACCACCTAGACCGATCTAGAAGGTTCTACGCCATTCTATAATCCCTTCCGCTTAATCCCATTGTTTGCCTAATCCGCTCTAGGCAGATCAGAAGCCGGTCCTACTTTCCGCTCTGACCGTAACACTGCCCCCTCCTTAAAAGTGCTCTGCCCCAGAGCATAGTCCGGAGAAATCGGGCGGTCATGAGCTTCCCTCGATGGAGACGCATTTCCTTTCCAGGGGTTGAACGTGCACACCAATATGGCGACTCCAGAGTTGGCGAATATCTGTTCAAGCATGTTCCTGACAACCTTCCACTCCAGGCCGTCATATCCACAGCCCAACTTAGGGATCGCGAGCTTGGTGACACGCAGTCTCAGAAGCTTACTCCGCAGGTCGTCGAGGCTTCGCCGCAGTGCGTCATATGTGGGCTTCTGATCAGTAGCACACTTGGTAACTAAGTAGAACAGGTGTCGTCCTTCGTGCGTATGGTGGAGTGCTTTCCCGACGCGTGGTCCTTGGCGTTCCAGTTCCTCAGTTCCAGCAAACTTCTTCCTGAAGACGGTTGCAATCCCTCGGGAAGTCCTCAGATCTTCGGCTACACAATGGGCAAGAGAATAGTCCGCGGGTAACGAGAAGATATCTCTGTATACTGCCTGAGTTACTCCACGGGAACCTTGTACCTTAGGTTGTGCAACTGATACCTTACTGGCCTCCACGTTGTTGAGGTACCTGACTTGCTGGTCTTTTGTCGGGCCATGGTCTCCTTTGTATGGGGCCAGTCTATTAAAATGGACTACCCTGGGTTTTCCTTTTGGCTGCTTTCTGATCCTATAGATGACGTCGTTTATCCTATTGATGATCTCAAACGGGCCATCCCAGGAGTTCTGAAGTTTAGGTGAGTAGCCTCGCCTTCTTCGAGGATCATGTAGCCAGACCAAATCTCTAGGTTGGAATCCACCTTTCTCTGCCCTGATGTCGTAACGCTCCTTCATTCTGTCACTGGCTCCCTGGATGTTTACACGAACCTTCTCGTGGATGTTATCCATCCGCTTCCGTAGATTCGTGACGTACTCCTCTCCGGCCACTTCCTCGTTAGGCTTGAACCCAAATTTCAGATCACAAGGCAAACGAAGTTCTCGGCCGAACACCACATTTGCGGGGGTCTGCCCCGTTGCTTCATGGACTGAACTGCGGTAGGCTAACAGGAACAAGTGAAGATACTGGTCCCAGTCCCGCTGATGGTCGGAGACCACTTTAGACAAATATCGACCCATTGTCCTGTTCATGCGCTCCACCATGCCATCCGATTGAGGGTGAAGAGGCGTGGTCCTGGTCTTCCGTATCCCCAGTGCTTCGCACATTCCGGAGAAGACTGCAGACTCAAAGTTTCTTCCCTGGTCAGCGTGAAGTTCCATGGGTACTCCAAACCGGCTGACAAGCTGCTTCACAAGTACGTCTGCAACCGTGACTGCCTCTTGATTCGGAAGGGCATACGCTTCCACCCACTTAGAAAAGTAGTCCATGGCCACGAGAATATATCGGTTGCCTTCGTCCGTCACAGGGAAAGGGCCAGCGATGTCAATCGCTATCCTCTCGAACGGTGCTCCCACGTTGTACTTCTTCATAGGGGCCCTCTTTCTTCTTGTTGGTCCGTTAGAGGCCGCACAAGTCGCACAACGCCTACACCAGTCCAAGACATCGTCCTTAAGGTTTGCCCAGTAAAAGCGTTCACGAACTTTTTCCAATGTACGGTGAACTCCAAGATGGCCGCCAGTTACACCGTCATGTAGTTCCCTAAGCACTTCGGGCACTTTATTCCTTGGGACGATGAGCTGTAGCCTACGCTGATCTCCTTCCACGTTCTCCAATGCCCGTTTCAGCAGCCCGTTGTCCACTACAATGGAGTTCCATTGGGCCCAGTACGTTTTTACATTCTTCGACATTGGAGCAACATCCTGCCAGGCAGGTCTTCCTCGCCCCGATATCTTCCATTCCTTTATTTGTTTCAAGTCCGGGTCCTCGTCCTGTTCCTTTGACACCTCTGCATCTTGCCAACTGTCGATGACAACTGTAGTCCTCAACACCGCTGCCTGCTTCTCTTCTTGTCGAGAACAATGGTTGCAGCCTTCATCACAAGGTCTTCTTGACAAAGCATCCGCATTCCTGTGGCTCGTTCCAGAACGATGAGCAGATTCAAAATCGTACTCTTGAAGGCGCTCGATCCACCTCGCCACTTGTCCCTCCGGTGACTTGAATCGCAGCAGCCACATTAGTGCCGCGTGGTCCGTTCTCAGCAGGAACCTTCTTCCGTATAGATATTTATGGAAGTGCTCTATGGATTTTACTACTGCCAGAAGCTCTTTCCTTGTGACACAGTAGTTGCGCTCCGGAGCTGAGAGTGCCTTGCTGAAATATCCAATCACCCTTTCTTCTCCGTCTTGGAGCTGAGAGAGGACACTTCCAATGGCGATGTTGCTGGCATCTGTGTCGAGTATGAACTTGCCCTCGGGACGTGGATAGCACAGAATAGGAGCACTACTCAATTTTCTCTTCAGCTCCTCGAAGGATGCCTGGCACACGTGGTCCCAATGGAAAGTCCTTTTCTCCTCGGTAAGCCTGGTAAGAGGTTTTGCGATGTCAGCAAATCCTTTCACGTACCTCCGGTAATAGGTGCAGAGCCCGAGAAAACTTCTCACCTGGTGCTTATCTCGAGGTACTGGCCAGTTGGTGATCGCTCCTATCTTCTCTGGGTCAACAGCAACTCCGTTGTCTGACACAATATGCCCCAGGTAGTTGACTTTCCTTCGGAAGAGATTACACTTCTTAGGGTTCAACTTTAAGTTCGCTGCATGCAGTCGTTCGAAGACCTTCTCCAGATTCTTCATATGGTGAGCGAAGGACTTTCCCAACACAATGATGTCATCTAGGTACACCAGGCATACCTCCCAAGAGAGACCTCTTAACACATTTTCCATCAGCCTCTCGAATGTGGCAGGAGCATTGCAAAGCCCGAACGGCATTACTGTAAACTGCCAGAGCCCAGTGCCAATTGAAAACGCCGTTTTCTCTTTATCTTCAGGTGCCAATCCAACCTGCCAATACCCACTGCGGAGATCCAAGGTAGAGAAGAGTTTACACCCCTCCAGGGTATCCAGCGTATCGTCAATCCTGGGAAGCGGATAACTGTCCTTCTTGGTGACGTTGTTCAGAAGACGGTAGTCTACGCAGAACCTCGTTGTGCCGTCTTTCTTCTTCACCAATACGACAGGAGACATCCAGGGGCTACTCGAAGGCTCAATGACACCATCAGCCGCCATCTCCTTTATGATCTTCTCGGCGTCCTCCCGTTTGGCTAACGGCAGCCTCCGCGGGACCTGTCGGATGGGCTTCGCATCCCCGGTGTCAATCCTGTGCTGGACGATATCCGTTCTGCCCCGTGGTCCTGGTCCGATCTCGAAGACGTCATGCCATCGGATAATCATGCTCTTCACTTCCTCGCTCTGTTCAGGTGAAAGGTCGCGGCATGACTCGTTAACAAATCCTTTCAGTTCTTCTGGCAGTCCTCGGAGCTCGGTGGGACGACGTTGCAGCTGACGAACCACTGAGGTAGCGGTTGTACACTCCCCGACCGGTGTTCCTTTCTTCAGCGTTACCGGGAAGCTGTTCAGGTTCATTAGCCGGATTGGAGTGGTCCGTCCGGCCTTGATGAGAGACCTAGCAACCAGTACGCCGCGTCCGATCTCTTGTTCTTCGTGCGTTCCGGGTTCCAGTAGTACACATTGACCCTCTGGTAGATGTCCTTCGACCGTCCCATGCGTCACGATTTGGCTCTGTGCAGGTAAAGTGGTGTCTTCTAGTAAGAGCACTCGTGCATACAGATCCTTTCCCTGCCGAAGGATGACTTCCTCGTCTCCCATCGTCAACACACCTTTCGACATGTCCAGCTTGATCCCGTATGCGATCATGAAGTCCATGCCCAATATGACATCTTCATCGATTTCTGCCACGAGAGCGCGGTGCTTCAGATGTTGACCCCCGATGATGAAGGTGGCAACTGTCTCCCCGTAGACCTTGGCTGGCTGTCCCGTGGCAGTCCGTAATGCCCAAGTTGTTGGTAAGATCTTCTCAGCTGGAAGTGTTTTCGAGTTCAAGATTGTCATGGTTGCGCCGGTATCTATTAGCAGACTTCGCAGCTGCCCGTTCACCATCCCATCAACGTAGAAACTGTTCGTTCTGCTCCCTATTGACGCAACTCTGATGGCCTTCCTGGGGCCTTTGACGTTACGGGTTGACAGTTGCCCCTTCCCATCAACCCTACTTAGTTTTCCTGTGGCTTTTCTTGCTTCTTCGATGGACACTTGCTTCTAGGATGTCCCAGTTGGCCGCAGCTCCAACAGCGTATCTCCTTCTTACGGGTCCTGAGAGCCTCCAAAACTTTAGTCACTATGTCTTCGATGCTAGGGACCACATTAGACTCCGCTTCTGCTGCTCTAACTCGCGCATGGCCCCGTACGGACTGTCTAACAGCCTCGAACTCCATGGCCTGGGATAATGCGTCTCCCAAAGTTTTCGGCCGGGCGAGCTTCACTGCTTGTTGTGTCTCTGGGTCCCGAAGTCCATCCAGGAATTTGTCGACAGCCAAGCTTTCGTAGACTTCGTCGGTGACCGATGGGTAGGCGTTCCTCACCAGCCGGGCAATATCCGCTTCAAATTCCTGTAAAGTCTCGTTTGTCTTCTGGACCCTGCTTCTCAGCTGTGAGCGATACAGCTGGTCCATGTGGCGGTGGCCGAAACGCATCTCCAGTCTTCTGATCAGCTCCCCGTAGTTGGACCGCTCCGACATGGGTATCCCCTGCAGTACTCCCAAGGCGTCTCCACGTAGGGCCAGACACAACGCTGAAGCTTGGGTCTCCTGTGACCACCCGTGGATCGAAGCCGCTGTCTCGAAGAGAGTCATGTAGTCCTCCCACGGCGTCTTTCCGTCGAATACTGGAATGGTGTTGTGAGCTGGTGGCGTCCCATTATTGGTGGGTAGAATGCTATTACGATGGCTGCCCTCGGATGAACGGTCGATGTCGTTCGTCGGTGGGTTGCTCTTACGTCCCTCGAGAGCTTCCATTCTTAGCCTAATTTCGTTCACTTTTTCTCCTAGCCTAGATTCTATATCAGCTACTTTATTATTTACATCGGCTAACTTATTATCTACATTAGCTAACTTATTATCTACATTAGCTAGCTTATTATCTACATTTTCCATTAACTTAGTCTCTAATGTGCCTAACTTAGACTCTAATGTATCCATTAAATCATTTTTTACAGTACCTAGCTCATTTTTAACAGTGCTTAACTCATCACCTAGCTCATTTTTAACAGTTCCTAAATCATTCTGTAAATTACCTAGCTTATTTTCTACATTGCCTAGTTCATTTTTAACAGTACCTAATTCATTTTTAAAAGTTGCAGACAACTTGCTTAAATCAGTTTCAAACAGAACGTCATCTGGATTTTCCCCTAACTCTACAAAAAATTGACGCAAGCGATGTTGCAGTACACTTTTACTTCCGGAAGAATCCAGATCACGTTCTTCTAATTCCCGTTTTAAATCCGCAACTTTTAAATCCATCAATGTAAGACTTTGAGAAGCCATTTTTCAAACAGTAGCCCAATTATTACAAAATGCAAGACAAAATAACAATTACACAAGACCCCACACCTGACACCAATTTGTTACGGGCTACTGGGTGTAAAATGGACTAAACTATTACTTAATTCAAGAATCTAATATTTATTAACAAATTAAAAAGAATACAATGAGATTATTTAAAACAGTTAAATTATTAAACTAATATCAATTTACAATAACAATATTCTACTAAATGTTATCTAATTTCTAAAATAATATACAAACAATATAAGATTTTGGTAATACTAAATAACTAAACTATTTATAAATTTGCACAAATACAATAATATTACACTATAGTTTACAATTACAAATTAACACTTACAGTTCGCTAACTAAAGTCCACCGACCGTAAGACTCTCCAAATATGACAAACTGCCACACAGTTTATTACACTTATTACACGGCCACTAATTGTCACTGTTGCTCACTAAGCACTTAATACAGACTGATACTAACACTAACTAACTCACACACACTGCCACTAGTTAACAACTGCTACTCACTGGCTTACTACTGACTCGTCTTATTACTACCGCGCGGCCCGAACAGCTGTCCTTTTTATATAGGCAAGGTAGGTCGTGGTGGGGCATTACTCGGAACACGGACGAGGACCACCTAGACCGATCTAGAAGGTTCTACGCCATTCTATAATCCCTTCCGCTTAATCCCATTGTTTGCCTAATCCGCTCTAGGCAGATCAGAAGCCGGTCCTACTTTCCGCTCTGACCGTAACATTATTAACATCGCTCCATCCATAAAGATTAATCGTGGTTAGTTCGTTGTTCATACTCAGGAGGTTGAGAGACCTACGAAACCTTAGAAAAATGCTAATTCGAAATTTAACTCGATCACAATAATTTCCTTATAGTAAGGAAAATAATAGCTTATTCATTGACACGGTTTAAAATTTATCAGCTATAAATAACACTACGATTATTTCAATCAATATGGAGTCGAAATGAAAATTTCTACCTTACACTAATTCCAAAAAAACTGATGCAATAATTTATACAATTTAAATCAATTTTTGAGTAACCGATTTTTAGTTCATTAGATGTAGGAGGGTTTATTTAACTTCACTTAATGCTGCAATGGCTAATCGGACGACTCTACATCGGGAGCTCTAAATTATTCCTATCCAGGTTTTATTAGGATAATGATTTTTAACTAGTACCTGACCCTGCACAGTGGATCGAGACCTGCATTTTACTTCTATGTCGAAAGTCTGCATAATCAAGGAAATAGAAGGAAGTTAAGGGTTGTTAAACATCTGATATAGATTTTTTATCGATGCTTAACTCTTGTTAAGTATATATTCACATAGTGTCTATTTATTTAGTTGCTTGCAGAATTAGCAACCTGAAATTGTAAAAAATATAAATATTTTATCCACGAATTAATCATGGAGATCTGCCAGCCTATTTCTGAAATGTAGGTTTTATTTTCATATGCAGATGGCTTGAATATGATTAACTCTGATGTATTTGGTTGGTTTAGAGTATATTTTGAATATTTTGCTTCATAATTATATGAAACTATAGTTATGTTCAAGATTTATACAACACAGTTGTTTGTGTTATACAATTCTTTGTTATTTGTGTTATGTATAACAATGATAGATGAATTACTTAATTGTCTATCTTTAACGCTTCATTATGTAATAATTAGTTTTTAATTTCTAGTTTTTAGCCTTTCATATATTATTAATCAAAAATCATTATCTCATAGTTATATGGCATTATCATATAGTATATAACATACCTAACTATCTGTTAAACCTAAAGCGACATGATAGAAGAGTATTCTGTCATCTGCACCCATGACGTCAGAGCTGATGATTGTAATCATGCAATCAGACACAATGAAAATTACTGTCTAGCTAATTCAACACACGCCGCAGTTTCACGAAGAATTGGAATTTAATTTAATGAAGTTGCATTATTATAAAAATTAAAATTAAATATATTAATAACTAAAAACAGTCATTATTAAGATCAGAATATATCCAGTAAGAAATCAATCAGCAACAGTATCAAAACGGATTGTTTTATGTCATGAAAATAGAAGTTCTCTTGGCATTTTCTGTTTTTGTTTTTTTGAAAGACTTTTATAACTCACCAAATATAATTTCGTATTTCTTCCTAATTTTAAAGACTAGAAAAACAAACAAATTTCTTTCTCCACGGTTCTTTCACAAGAAAACATAAATCCGCACCATGCTTTTTGGCAAATATACGAAATTGAATATTGAGAAAAGAAAAGTTTTTTCTAGATGTGGGAGGGCTGCAGAAGATTAAATGTTTTTTTTTGTTTTTTAATTTCCAGCATTAATAATATATTCTCCATAAAATTGATAAAATATTCTCCATAAAAATTTAGAAGTTTCCTCAACCTCTTACATGATACAAAATCAGCTTCTGTAATCAAATATTATGTTTCTAATAAAGTTTCCCCAACTAAGTCTTATGGATTTCTAGAATATTATTTTATTTTTATAAATAAAATGAACCATATTCAGAAAACAATATCTTAAATGAACCATAAATGTTTAATATGGCGTTTTTCACATATAAGTATTTACATTTTGCAAAATCAGCTTTTACCACATTTTACAAAATTTTAAATGAATCAGTAAATTTGTAATATGTTGTGTCAGTCTGCTACTTATACGATTCATTTTGTTTTTGTTGATTTCGGATTGACACGATCGAACGCATTGACTGATTTTGTTGCTGTTCGTTATAACGTAGTATAACGTTATAACGTACCAAGATTCGTGTTCCTATTTTAAGTGTTAAGATAAATAAAAATTCAATTGCGATGTATCTACACAATTACTTAAGAAATTTTAAATTAAATAATAGCGAAACAAAGAATATACAAACCGGCATTGAAAGTTCGCGTTCATAGACATTTCTAAGATTATTTAGAATAGAATAGAAAAATAATTTTCTTCTGGGACCAGGTCCCAGGGATAGGTAGATCAAAACTGACCGATATAAAACCTATATAAACGGATCTTTTTCAGGTGAAGTTGGAGCTTTGCCATAGGTTAAATTTATGTATAGGATATCTCATTTTCCAATTTTCACGGAAAGTGATAATTTCAACATTTGGAATTAAATTTCTAAAAAGATACATGTATCAAAACAAATAATATTGAATAAATAATGTTCGCACTACAGAGATAAAAATAAACGGGAAATCCGTTAATAATTTTATTTGTAGTTAAGATGTCTCCACTCCTTTCCGTACTTATAACTAATACATTCGGGCTTTTTAACAGCGATTGCGGAACCATGGGGTATCTAACCAAAGTAATTCAGAAAATGGTAACGATTAACACTTCCAAAATACACTGTTAGATGATATATCATCTTAGTTGACCATATTTGGTCAACTAATTAATTATCATGGTCAACTAATTAGGTTAATTATTGTCTGTATTTAAAATAACGTAATAATACCTGTGAGTAGGGTTTACAGCTAACTTTCTTTCCTCATATATTATTTGGCATTATACTTCATGTATTAGCAAATTCGTTGGTACCAATTGTCTGTTACTAGTGACAAATAGAAATTCGGTTTAAAAAAATTAATTTGAATAAACATTCTTCACAGGAAACCTCACATTTCCTCACATTACTCATATTTCCGAAAGCACTAAGATTAAGCGACTCAATCAAATTACACTATCTAATTCATGACTCAAAATTCAAGGTTGAAACAGCTCGCCGTTTCAGGCTACGTCAACATGTACTAGACTAACGCTTTAAACTCCCAATTAAATACAAAAGACTCATATATGTACATGACAATCAGTAGACCTACGGAGTAGAGTCCTCTCAGCTATGGAATTTCTCTCGTATTCAATCCTTACAATCCAAAATCCTTCGTAAAATCCTCAATGATCCTTTTTTTGTTTCGAGCAAAGTAATCCATGATGACCTTAATGTCCCATTTGGTGTTGATTTGGCCCATATCCGATATCAATCTTTTCATCATAAACTCCATTTCCACTCAAACCCACTAGATTCAAAACTAGCAATCTCTTCACTTCCTGATAATCCTCCGAGGCGTCCGAAAAGAAGATGGCCTCGTGGCCTTCTAAATTGAACTTGTTATTTGAGTACTACGACTGGGTAGTTTCTCTACTTGTCTTTATTCATGCTAATGTGTACCATTCATTCTATCTACTTGTTGTAGTAGTATGATGCAGATGTAAATTTCATTGAATAAAAAAAAAAATCAAAGTTAATCAAAGTCGGAGAGAATGCATGTTACTAATTCTTGGAGTTTATAAAAAAAATAATTATATATTTTATAAAATGAATTTTAACAAATCACATAACAGCATGAAAAATTTTCCGCAGAGTGTACATCTTGTTTCCTATCTCAGAATGGTTCAATACATTTTTTTTTTTAAACTGTGCTCTATATGAATCGCTAACTTTATAAAGGCAACTAGTCCACATTGATTTTGACCTCTAACGCTTAAGAATGAACGTCTTATAGTATTAAAAAATAAGGTGTTAATAAGAAAATTCGGCCAAAAAAAGGATGAAACCCCTGAGGAATTTAGGGATTACACAAGGCAGAATTGCGGAGCATACATCAAGTTAATATTAATCACAATGATTGAGATGGGCTTGTAAAGTTTCTGGGCTTAGAAGCGAACGAATTTCTAAAAGGAATTAATAAATAATGTACGGACTGGTCTAAGAGGTAGATCGAGGCGTAGGCGGGAGGATTGCGTTATGAGTGATTAGGTGGATTTGGGTTTGGGCAGTTGTTCGTAGACGGGAGTCTGTAAGTAGAGATTGGTGGTATCGGAATCTAACCTTAGGGTTCGCTAAGCCATGTTATAATTATTGTTATTATGATTATATTCGGAATGGTTAAATTTATATAACATACTATTAAAAATATAGTTTGGAAGAACATTTTTAAGTCATACAGAGAGATAGTGGTTATTCACCATGACGTTATTGGTGTCGAAATGAAGGCATTGTCCTCAAACAGGTAAATTTATGTATTTTTTATGCCATCCAGTTATGTTGGTAAAAAAGTTCTATACGCTTTTTTCCAGGAGGTTCTAGATGTTTTGTTGCATTTGTTTGTTGTTTTTAATCCCGAAATGTTCATATTGCACTGAACATAATGCGGAACCGTTATGATGAATGCTTTTTTCATGTTTTGGGCGACTTTTCGTCATGTAAATCGTTGCTCAAGCAGATTTTAGACCACTTTCATTTCCACAAGAAAAATTTATATATTGAAATTTACAACTGTATTATTATACAATAAGTAAATATAATTAATTATGCATATGAGAAGAGATGAAGCCCAGTAGGGAAACTACCCAGTAGTAGTACTCTTATAGCAAATCCAACTTAAAAGGTCACAAGGCCATCTGCTTTTCATACCCCTAGGATATATAGATCTATTCCATAGGATATAGGGATCCATTCCATCTGGAATGGAAGAAGTAGCTAGGTTTGAAACTAGTGGGTTTGAGTGGGAATAAAGTTTGTCATGAAAGGACCGACATCCGGTTCGGGACAATGCAGCAACAAATGGGACATTGTGGATGGTTTAATTACGGGATTATTGAGGATTTTGGATTACAAGGATTCGGTATGGGAGGAATTCTATGGATTAGTGGTCCCTCAATGTTCTACTCTATTAGTCCAAATGGGTCCTCTAATAGTCATTTATATGAGTCTTTTGTAAATAATTGAAAAAAAAAACATTTATTTGGGTTTCTCATGGGTTAGATAATTATTTTTAATTGTCATAAATTAATGAGCAAAAATGATTTATATAAATACTGAATAGACCATTTTGAAGTCAGATCAAACAACTCAGGAGTTAACATGACACATCTGTTGCAGCCTCCTGAGTTTTATTTGCACGATTTAGCTCATACAGGCATTTAAAGTAGTCTTCCTACATGAATCAGTTACTTCCACGTAACCATTGAACTGGAACATTTCCAAGACGAGAGGTGTTTATAATCGAATATGTGTCAGGAATTTCATTTTTTCGTGTAATAAAAGCTGAACATATCACTATTTTGCAATTTATAGATAATTGTCTTTAAAAAGAGCAATTTATGTTATAGTTTAAATTCATGTCCATGACCAACCAACATTCTTTCAATACCTCAGGAAAATGAAACCTTAAATATAATTTACATAATTTAATACTCCCCAAAAAAATATTATAAGGATAAACCTATTTTGATTGTTATTTGTGAAGTTAACGTTCTAAAATATTGAAAAATAATTACTCAGGGTGCCTTTCACTGCAACAGGACTGTATACCTAATAATCCCCTTACAAGGAGTAAAAATCCAGAAAGCTCTGCTGTGCTTGTTAACAGAAATAATCTATAGGAATGTATTGTGTTAATGAGAGTATTGGTTTTGGTTGAGTGTCTCAAGTGGGCAGTCGTCGTAATTCAATAATTTTCTAATATTAATTGTTATATTTTTATTTCATGAATTACAAATACGTTAACTATTTTATTTCTGTATTCTAGGTGAATCCACACCCTGAGTCCTGCTTGGCCATAAAACATAACTGTGAGTATATTTTCAATATTTTTTTTAAAAATGATATGAAGGGGAGCGGAGTGGCTCAGTGGTAGAGCACTGAGTTTCCATGCCGAAAATCCTAGTTCAAAACCCGCCGCTATCAAGACTTTTATTTAGTCTGTTAGCAGCCGGAGTTATATCATATGGGATCTAGGACACTCACCTATACACTAAAAAGTGGGTATCCAAAATAAGGGGGGAAAATCTGGCGTTTGAACGTGATCTAGGACAAATCACCTCCCTGCACAACTGTTGTCCTTGAAACAGTGCAGTCTCTACCATGTACTGAACCCCAGACCCGTTCCCGGGTTGTAGTGATGCAGGTTTTTATCCATTATATGAAAATATTACAATGTCTTTAAATTACCTATAGTTAATTAAATACATTTTCATCGATACAGTCATTAAACTGGAGACTCTTGAGCCTCCCCATTGGCCAGATTTCAACATAGTATTTGTTAGTGATTCTATATTGATAAAAATTATAAATTAATTTTAAATATTTATAACATAACATTATATAAATACATACCTGGGGACATAAGAATTAATTGAAAAAGGTAAAAATATTATACTAATATCCCTTAAAGAACTAATGTGCATTTTGTTTTTTTTTTGTTTTTTACATGTATATTTCTCTGCAAAAATAACAGTCGTTAATATGTTATTATTAGTTTTAGCTTAAAATATACCAAGATTTTTTGTACGTTATTTTATGCTGATTTTTTTTCTGGATTAGAAGAACTGTTTATCAATTAACCTACTCAAAAAGATTCTAAAAAGTCATATCATTCAGAGATTTTCCATCGAACTTATCCAAATTTATTCAGTAGCTTCTTCAGTAGACTTATATTCGAAAGATAAGAAATTGATGACTTAAGTCGCCTCGGCTGAGTATTTTGGCGCCGGTCATAAGAAGGAAGGAAGCCTCTTTCTTACCTGTGACAGTGTCTCCGTCTAGCCTGCTCTTTATCTTACTATGGGAGCCTAAAATTATAATGATTGTATAGGTAAAAATAAATAAACCTAAATCGATCAAAGATATATACACACATTGTATATGAAATGTAGTCAAAGTTGTAAAAATCGAAATCTGCCGAATCTACATTATGTGAATGGATTATTTTAAAACAATAATATCTTTTCTTTCAAGTTTCCACGGCCACTATTTATACAAAAAACTTCATTTGTTTCTTCTGGTTTAGACCGTGTCGGTGAATTTTCTGCAACGTTTCGCCAGACATGCTGCTGACTTCCTCAAGGCTTAATTGAGACTGACTAATCAATTAATAATCAGTCTCAATTAAGCCTTGAGGAAGTCAGCAGCATGTCTGGCGAAACGTTGGCAGAAAATTCACCGACACGGTCTAAACCAGAAGAAACAAATGAAGTTTTTTGAATAATATCTTTATTTGTAAATCATTGCTTCGTTTTAGAGTTAGAATAAAAACGGTAATTTGTGTCGGTTCTGCTGTACCCGGATATCAAATATTAATTTTATTGATATCGAATTGAATTTAAACAACTAAATGTGTATTAATTATGCCTATAATCCGTTCTCATTAACTCATAAATTATACTATATAATAAGCTGATACATAAACGACCCCTTACATGAGGGATAGGCTGGGAACGACTGGTTTAAATACAATCATTTGTACTCTGTATGTATTCACTTATTTAATAAGTACAATCAAATACAATATTGTAATTATATGGATTTTTAAATAATAAGAATTTTGGAGAGGGGGAGGAGAAAATTGTCCGGGTGGAGGTCAGAGAAATAATTTCTAAAATAGGGTTAAACTATTTATTTGAAGGTCAACGTTTCAACTCACACTACACGTATTCTTCAGGGGTGAAGGTCAAGGGCTGAAAAAAAATTAATTTTATGCTGGAAAAAGTTTTTTCACTAACAAATTCCTGTACTGGAGAGATTTTTTCTCAGTGTCTGATCCAGCCTGCTGGTAGAATGCTTGATGACGTGTTTTCTATACTTACTTTACAGATTTAGTGGAATTTAGGTAGTAACATTTTGTTTTAATATATCTTTATTTCTAATTGAGAGAAAAATTGTTTACTGGAAGATCTAATGAGGGATATAGATAGTCTGGGGGTGCAGTCAAAAAAACACTAAATAAGACAAACTTATTTATTATTAATTTACTTTCAACAGTGTAAAATTTTAATCAACACAAACCAATCTACGATTTTTGAGAACATGTGACATTTCCAAGTTTATATAATGACATCTTTATTTTTCTTTACGGAAGAAATTTTCAACCCCCTTCGAAAGATAACTATAAATCGACAAAATCTCAGAGATAACCACAATTATTTCTGACCACAGAAGAGCGTATTAGAGTACCGCAAAACCACCACTTTTAGTTCCGCTGCACATTTCTTATTTCATTCTAATTTCGCATCTTCATAATAAATTTACATAACAAAAATGAATTGAGTATTTAAAAACCAATGACTTCATAAAAAAAAAAAATGTTGATTTTATTGTCAGCATTGCAAACCGTGATTACTTTCCTCAAATACAGTGGTCTAGGCCAACTAAGAAGTGTGATTTTTTTAAAAATTACAAGCATCTATTCAAGATATAGATACTTGTAATCTTGAATAGACACTACTAGGTATTCAAAGCTACTCAAATTAATAAAAAAGGTACTCAAAGATACTAAATTTTTCGAATAACTAAATACACAAAAACCATTTAAAATAAATAAACTTTCTTCATTTTAAGATTATATTTATAAAAATATTATTTATTAGTAATTGATATCATAAAAAGAAGATGAAAATAACTATTGCAAATAAAACAGTAAGATAATTCTTAATCAAAACGTTTTTGGATTAACGTTGTTCTACGATTTTGTCAACAATACCATATTTTCCTAGTATATATTTACGAGTAATCATTTTTTCATTTTTAAATTAGATTTTTTATTTTGGAGTTATGTTAGCCCTCCACTCCCCAAAGAGATCAGAGATCACTACAGTTTTAGAAATAGTTCTATTTCTTAAAAAAAGATACGGGAGGCCAACTTCAAAGTTCAATTGTATGGTTTCAGTTATTAAAGATTATCTTTAGGAAACTTGGAAGAGGGTGAAAGCAATAGAGAACTAAAAGAGTATGTGCTTAAATCGTAAAAAATAGAATCCAACCAAGATTTTTGAAAAATTAAGGGGTGAAAAGCACCTATTTGTTTAGAGTAAACACCTCTTGATGATAAACACCTCTTGTGGAGAGTTCTGGCAGTACACAACGAGTTCTATTGATAAGGACGAATTTATTAGTCTTGGGGCCGAAAACTTAGGCTTTCTTTGTACAAACTTGATAAGTGGAGCCTGTAACTTTCTTCCTCTCATTTGTAGGGAATGAGTAATTACTAATAAATTTTAGAACTCTTAAAACATTTCTAAATTGAAAAACACAAATGGTCATAAATGATTAGCAATAGTCACTTGGCTAACTATAATATAAGCAAATATAAAAAAGACTTTGAAATGAAAAGCAAAATATTGATAGAGAAAGTACACAATAATGGCCAAAACTACCATTAATATACTCGAAAATAAAAATAATGACAAAAAAATTTAAAAAAAATAATAATAAAAAGTTTTCACGTTTCAACTTCCTTTACTCAGTTTATTCAAGGACCAATGTTATTTCAATTATCCTTAAATAATTAACAATCAACAGGAAAGAATAAAAATTCTTTTTAGTTAAATTAAGATGAATAGGTAATTATAAAACACTATCGTGGCACCATAAAGACACATAGGCTCTCATTCTGTTATTATAAATAAAAAATTAACAGCGAAAAAAATTGAATTATTGGACGAATGAAAACAAGAGTACACATATTAAAAATACTAATAATATTACATTCTTTATATTATATTTTAAAAATTAGATTTAAATAATTTATACATAAGCCGTATATTAATTTTGAGCTAAAAAAAAGTGAACAAAGCTGAACCTGATTCTCTACACCCACTTATTCAGATTGAAGAAGGAACAACAAAAAGAAGAAAGAACGTTTGCGCATGTCTGGTTTTCCTGGCCCAGTCCCTAGTCGAGGGTTGTTGTTGGAATAAACGCCTGACCATCAGGTTATTTTTCCGAAAGCGGTTAGAAAAGGAAGATTACAATTGCGCATGTGCAGTAAGATCTAGCGATGGTAAAATGCTGGCTTGATACAAAGCTTTTACGCGCCTGAATATTTAAAAACCCTAGATTGAGGAGTCGTAGGTTCATAATGGACCGGTGACGCCACAAAACGAAAGCTGTCCCTTCCGACCTAGCTGATAGATCGTAGAGGCTCCAGTCGCTCTTGTGTGTTGGAGGAGTACGGACCTCTTACGGGTGTCTGATCCTTGATCTGCCTCTTCGTTTTTAAAAGGTATGCAATAGTCTAATATGTTTTTCTCGGGGATTCAATTTAAATTATAATTGTGTTATGTTACGCCACGAGATTAAATTTTTTTATTCAAAGATTAGTGAAGGAAATACAAAAATGTTATTTATGAATAACTGCTTGATTATAAGCAGAGTATTTCAAGCATGTTATAAAATATGTTATCAGTTTTGCAGATTTTCGCTTCGAGTCAAGTCCTAACAAGTTTTATCTTTCGATTAGTTTCCTTTTTAATATTCTCGAAATCCTCAATGCTCCTTACTTTGTGACGAACAAAATAATCCATAATGACCCTAATGTCCCATTTTTTACTGATTAGGCCGAATCCTATATCAAACTTTTCATGACAAACTTTATTACCACTCAAATCCACTAGTTTCATAACTATCAACCTCTTCAATTCCTGATAATCCTCCGAGTCTGAAAAGAAGATGGCCTCGTGACCTTCTAAATTGAATTTGTTATTTGAAAACTACCACTAGGCAATTTCTCTACTTGCGTTTATCCATGCTATTATGTTCCATACCTGTCATTTACTTGTTGTAACAGTTGTAAATTTCAATAAATACTCTCAAAAATTAAAAAAAAATGTTCTCAAAAATAAAAATAATCGTGAGTTTTATTATGAAAAAAAAGTGTAATTACGGAAAATGTATGTGTATTTCGGTTACCATTTAATTTCATGAAGAAATAAACGATTCAACAAATATTTCGGGACTGCATTAGATCATCATAATGATATGACCTAAACAGTATGTTTAAGTTGTTTAATATATATACAGTCATTAATGGCTACTATATACAATCAGTATTAAAATTATTTTTATTTTCGAGAATATTAAAAAGGAAACGTTAGCTAGTAACGAGAATATTAGAAAGGAAAAGTTATAACTTGTTGGGACTTAAGTCGAAGCGACAACCTGCGGAACTGATACAGAATTAATATTGTGATATGTTACGCCACACAAGCATTTTTTAATTTCACATATAGAACTCATAGATCTGTGAAGTTATTACTGAATATTATCGCTGAGGAATAACTCCTTGCTTATAAGATTATTTCAGAGAAATAAGAAAATATTCTTACCCAACGCAATCAATTGTATTTTATCAAAAGTACTTTAAGGAAAAAAGAAACAGAAAACATTAAATTTGCGGTCTTTATAAGCCATCAAAGTCATAAATACAGTAATGAAATATGTATTGGTTGTAATAATGCAATAGTCAATAATAACATTTAGTAAAAGTAATTAAGAAATATAATCAAAATATATTGATAGATTATTACTCTAATATTTAAATAAACTAGGGGCACCCCTTCAATGGTCCAACCCCAATTTCACCGCTCTTTCTTTTTCAAAAAAGTTTCGTGGGGTTCTTCTTCAGTGAAATTAAATTTAAACCTTTTTTTAATTCATTTCACGGTATATCTTTATAAATTCACTACACGTTGCAAACTCGTCATAAATATAATAAATAGAGATATTTAACATCCCACGAAGGCTATAGTCTTCTATCAACAGATTTGAAATATAATTATTTACAAAAATAAAATAAAAAATCATAATAAGAAAAACACATAAAATAACCAAAGTGAAATATTCTTAAATAAATAGAAAGAAAATAAAGGGCTTGTTGTATATTGTATGTTTTGGAATTGGGTTGTATATTTAATTTATACCTAAGCATATCAGGAATGAAATAGTTGTTCACACATAACAATTACTTGTTACTACCGATGAAGATTAGCAACACAAAGGCCTTAGGATTTTTTAAGGGAGTAAAAAATCCCTGGTTATGATGTCCTTCGAAAGGGAAGGCATCCTAAGAGAAAGTACTTTCTTATTCTAACGTTTTTAGGATGACTAGTGATTAAAAATTATTAAATATTAAAAATGCTCTCTAAACTAAACACAACCAGGGCTAAGTAGCTTTTCCAGGCTATTTTATATGAATCCCTACACGGGGCTTTGGTTGAACCATTCCGCAAGACTTGTATAAATTATGATTATTTAAATTAAGATGTAACACAACTAATCGAAAATAGCGCCGATTACGATGCCTTCCTTTTTTCGACATTTATCTGTTTTTGCACTGAATCTAAACCTTTCTTAAATTTTTGCCTAAAAATCTGGCAGGATAGTTTATTTAATAATTTATTTATTTAAAGATCATCAATAGATTTTAGTTTAAAGATACTCTAATGGAATATATGCTTTGATAGACAAGCCTTTTCAACGTCATTTCTCTAAATCCTGATCTAACCTAATGGAGTTTGTGTTTTATTTTTTTCTCTCAACCCCTAGGGGCTGCATTAGATGATTTTTTTGGTCAGAGATTATAGAATTGAACAAAGGTACCTTCTTACAACGAAAGGTCTTGAATGTCCTCTGTCCCGCTACCTGTTGGATACCTACCACTCAACCAGTAGCAGTCTACCAGCTGTTTCCCTTGTTAGCTGTTTACTCTTTGTATTTTTCTCTTTTCTATTGGATTTTTTTAATCAATATCCAAGCAAACAACGTAAACTAGCAAACAAGAAGAATATTATAGATGTCAAGTGAACTAAATGAAATGATCTGAATTTTATGGATCTCTTCATAGAGAAATAATTAGCTCATTGGTCATAATTAGAAGAAAATGGGAAAAGTAGTTATTTTTTTAGTTGTACCGATTTTCTTATTTTCTAACACAGTGCTGTAAGGTCCATCCTAAAATTCCAAAAAATAAATCAGAACTTCAGATTGTCAAGGTCAACTTCTCATACACATTCATGAAGTCTTCATTTATCTACTTTAACATATCAATATTCGTTTAAACTATTTTAAAATTATTATTTGCTGTGTTCTATCAAACCATCTTTTAGTCTTTCATTTCTTTATTTTCTGTCAATTAATATTTAGGAACAGGATGACACAGTGAATAAGGGAGCGAAGTGGCTTAGTAGTAGAATGCTGAGTTGCCTTGGCGAAGGTGCTGGGTTCAAATCCCGCTAGTGGCCAAACTTTTATTTAATCTGTTAGCAGCCGGAGATGGATCCTATGGGATCTAAGAACCTCCTGGGGTTCAGTCAGCCTCTGTAAAGAGGGTGTCCAAAATAAGGGGGGGGGTTTGAACGTGATCTAGGACAAATCACCTCAATGCAAAACCTTTGTCTAAGAAACTGTACAGTGTCTACCATGTACTAAACCCCAGACCTGTTCACGGGTTGTAGTGGTACAGGTTTTTTTGTTTGTTTTTTTGGTAAAAGGGGTGTGTTAATGAGTAGGGCGTCGTGCGTGGCCATTTTGGGATCCTGCTGCGAGCAAAGCCTGTATCACCCTTATCACACGTTTTGGCAATCCTTTTGTCTTCATATATCTCATTTACCAAATAAGAAGCCCATTATGGTTTGTAAGATACATAGAACAAGTAATTAAATAATCACAGTTATCCAAGAGACAGTTATGTGTCTACGATGTGCTCATGGTATGAACCTCATACCCTTCACGGGTTGTAGTGGTACAGTTTTTAGCTGTGGTTTTTTTATGACACAGTGAATAAGACAATGGTCATCCAAATCCGTACTTGAAAACTTCATTGATTTTGTGATTTTTCCAAATTGAGTGGGGTATTTCAGTGGGTAGAGCGCTTAATTCCTATTCTACTTTTAGAAATAGTTCTGTTTGTTAAAAAACAAACAAAAAATTGAAAAACTACTAAGTTATGCCTTTCTTTGTTTCTCGCCTATTTGAAACCCTACCACATTTTTACTATCAATTGTACGTTTTTAGTTATTAAAGACAATCTTTAGAACACTTGGTTGGGAAGATGCACAAGAGAACTAAAACATTTTTATTTTTTAAATTATTTTATTGAATTGTACAACTGTAATATATACATCTAGTACAAGGGCTGTATGAATAAATAAATGCATGAAAGGAGGTGTAGAGGCACTACCCATTGGCAGCACTCTAAAGAACTAAAACAAAATATAGTTATCGTCAAAAATAATATCCAAACATTTTTTCGAGAAAATTAACAAGTGGAATTCACGATAAACATGTAATTTCAAGAGAGTTCTGGCAGTACTGGACGATTTTTATATGTCAAATGCTTGTTTTTAGTTTTGGGGCCGAGAATTTACACTCTTCTTCTACAAATTCAATATGGCAACTCTATTTGGGCTCAAGCAGTCTCTACCCTGTACTAAATCCAGACCCGTCATTAGTTGTCCTGGGTTTATTATTATTAACCAATTAAAATTGAGTTTTTTTTTCAATAAAGGAGGGTCATTAAAACATACGTTTAATTTATGTGTTAAATTTTTAGGGAGAAACGTGACTTGGTTTTCATTTCCCCCAGTTAGACGCTCTCTGTCTCTAAAAAAAAAAATTTGATTATTTCCCATGCTCAATGAACCATATCATTATCCCTTCTACACACTCTTCCTATTCCGGAAATATTAGCTCCCTGCATTCCACGGACTCCCGCCCGGAGAGAAATGACGGAAGCTGGAACTACAACGACTACAGGAAATTACATTCTCCCTTGGGATCCAGGTCGCAGGCTAGGTGCCTATTAGCTCTCTTTAGGTCTGGCTATTTTCGGAGACGTTTCTCTTTTCCATCGGAGGTGTTTACTATGTCGTTGTCTTGTTTGTTTCACTGGTGAGGATTCGAAAAGTCAACAGTGGATAGTGTTGTGTATTCGTATAGTAGGTATCAGAGACCATAACCGAAACGGAAGATGTTCGTTTTGTCTTCTTTTTTTTCTCATTTGTTTTTCTTGTAGGATTTTCATCTTCGAATGACTTGACGTTTCATTGAACTTATCGGTTAGGGACCATTCATTTTTAAATTGTAATCCATAATTGAGTTATTTGAGTTCAGTTGACGAGTGTTAGTTTGACAATTCACAACACCCGTGGCTCCCGCTATTTGCCCTGAAGATGGCCTACGCCGTTGACTGAAATGTTAGCACAACTAAACAATAAGTTCTGCTTATTTTGTGTTATCTTTGACTGCATCCCCTGACCAATTCAATCCATCACTCCAACTCTTAATTTTCATAATATTCCTTCTTACATAATTTGGTTTTCATACTAAAAATATGATTAACTGTAAAAACAATCATAAAATTTGTGTGATTCTTCCGAAGCTTTTCTTTATCTTTTTTCACTTATATTTATCTATTATTTTTTCATTGAAATCATCTCTCTTTTACAATACTTGGCTAAGAAAGAACACGATACTTGCCAGGTACTTTTTAAATTCACTTTATTGAAATAGTATTACAATCTGACACTTGTAGGTAATAAGTAACAGCGCTAAGAAGCTATACAAACATACAATAAAAAGAGAAAATACCACAATCATACAAACAAATAAAATAAAAATAAATAAATAAATAAAATAAAAATATAAACATGCGGATAATAAAAGCAAAATAAATACTTGTGAAAATGATCATAAAAATAAAGTCTAAAAATAAATGAATTGCTCACATTTATACCATAATTACAATATTTACAATTTGCCTGGGGTCCCGAACTAAGCTTATTCCCCAGGAGTGAGGGCAAATTAGGAATCCGGGAGGCCCTTGCGCCCTTTCCCAGCCGCGTCACTGCCATTGCTAGGTACTAAACCCAAGACCTTACAGGGATTATAGCGGGTCTTGTTGTTTTAGTGTTTTTACTAACTGTTATTAGATATAAAACAAATCTCTTCTAGTGTTTTTATAAAAATAATTAAGTAGTTACAAACAATTTATATTATGCAGCTCTCTTTAATAAGCGTAATTATGACCTAATAAGTCTCGTTTTCACAATACCTTAACCCACATATATTAAGGTGAAAAGTATACCTAATAATAAAAGAAATATGATAAACGAAGTATTAAACATAAAACTGAGGAAACACGCACGGAAAGTTAATAATGGTACCACAGAAATTGACAGCACCCTTAATCAAGCTTTTTCCAATATTTATATTAATGGTTGACTGTACAAATACTTTTCCCATACTTATAAGCTCAATCGAACTAACGTAACTCCGAATCCTTGATTTTACATTTTTTAAATGGATCTCTTCAGAGTTGAAATCCAACTGGTGTTTCGAGACTATACCATGATTGCCCTTGATCAAGAGGATACCTGAAATTCAAATTCAATGACTTTTTACCTTGGCCTTGGACCCTGCAGAAGGAATAAGAAGATCCCTTTTACATCCTGGCGTAACAACGTTATATTCAGACATAATTTTCCGCTAGCTTTTATCATTCTTAAAAATAATTGCGGGTTTTTCCTAAATATAGCAAATGGTAATAAAACAGTTAAGTATAATTATTTTGAATCAAAAGAGTTAACTCTATTATCCATGTCAATTTTTTTAATGTTTTATATTTCTCGGAAGTTTTTTCACTTAGTTCTACAATATTCTAATATTATTCGATAACGGTTAATACTATAATACTTAATAACAATGGTTTATGCCTAGGATGTTAAAATAGAAAGAACTTCAAAAATTCTCAATGAAAAATATAGAATAGAATAGAATAGAATAATAAAGTAACTTTATTCTGGGACTAAGTCCCTTTAGAATAACAGATATGAACAGCAAAAAAAAACATAATACTTATCTGGCCAGAAGGCTAAATGTTACAAATCATAAAGCGTGTAAAACATGACAGAAAACAATTTAAAAAGAAATATATAAACAAAAATAATAGTAAGTAAATAAACAGTACAGATCTTGACAGGATATTAAGCAATTACAGAGAATAGATAAATCGATAGCTTTTGTTAGATGCATGAGCTAGCATGCAATAATTTCTTTACATGATGTACAGCTTTTCAAAAAGCAAAATTAAAAGAACTAAATAACACAATGAGTTCTTCTATACATTACATTCTAAGCAAATGACTAACCTGCTTAGAGACTATCCTTTTGGGAAGCTAAGAGGTGTTGAAACAGCAAGGATTTGAATAATGATAGAGAGGGAGTATGACGGATATTAGGAGGGATTGAGTTCCACACTGTGGTGGAGCGGGCGATTATGGTATTATACACTAGGATAATACCAGATATAATCAAGTTGGCAACGGTTTTATTCTGTGTACATAAGGGTAACCGTAACCACACTTGAAGCAAAACCCGACGCATACAGTAATATGGAGATAGATGAGACGCTCTCAGTACGAGCAAGCCGGTGCACCATCGTACTGTTACGCGGGCAACTGGGTGTAAAATGATTTAAACTACTCCTAAATTCAAGATACTAATATTTATTAATAAATAAAGAATAATATAATGAAATTACTTAAAACAGTTATATTATTAAACTAATACAAATTTAGTATAAAATATAATATATAAATATAATTTAATATAAATTTACACAGTATTCTAAAGATTAAAACCTAGGCCTAACTGTTATCTAATTGCTAAAATAATATACAAATAATATAAGATATTGCTAATACTAAATAACTTAACTATTTACATAAATTTGTACAAATACAATAAAATTACCCTATAGTTTATAACTACAAATTAACACTTAAAGTTCACTAATTAATGTCCACCGACCGTAAGACTCTCCAAATATGACAAACTGACACACAGTAATAAGCAGAACCAATTTATTACACTCGCGTACTGTCACAGGTCACTGATACACTGAATTGGCGAGACTCACTTATCACTGACTAGTTCGTCACACTGACACTGACTGATACTAACTGATCCCCAACCTTCAACAGGTCTTTCTCTCTCTCTGACTATAACAGTACTATTAATAAACTAATTTAGAATATCCTAGAATGAAAAGACTAGAAACTGTTCGCCGTTTCAGGCTACTTCAACACTGAATAGATAAACGCTCTAAGATCCCTATAGCTCACAAAGGAGTCATATACATGACTATTATAATACCTATTTGGACTTACGGAGACGAGCTTTGGGGCTCCACTAAGCCATCGAATTCCTTACAAACCCAAATCCTCAATTCTCCTAACTTCTGTTTTCAGTTTTGACCAATCTTACTTTTCCTTCAGCTTGGCTAAAAATGAAGGTTTGCTACCGTATCTTATGTTTCCTTATTTGTTTTATTTTATGATTATAAAAGATATTAGTTCAAATTATAGGCGATAATATTTCCAGAAAAACATTGTGAAACACAGAGTGAATCATAAGTAAATAAATTGAAAATTATATAAGATGGTCAGGTTACTAGTACATTTATTTTAATAATAAATATATTTAAAATAAAAAAAGATATATTTAAAAATTACTAAAACGTTTTAATTTTCTAATCCCGTGTAGAAAATGATAGGAAAGACAAAGCACTTCGTACTAATTAAATAAAATTAGAAGGCAATTTCCAAAGGAAGATTGATTGACAACGATTTCCATTAGTGCCTGTAAACAAGCTGGTTCGTGCATGATGAACAAACGGATTTAGAAGGCCATGCCAGGATCAATGAGATATACGTTCTGGCTGTTCGTCGTTTAGTTAAAGCAAATCCTCCTCGAAATCGGGGCGGAATAATTATATATCGATTTCTAATTATAAATCGATTTTTATTCGATAGATTTGTTGTTTTCTTTTCATTACTAAATAAATGCAAATAATATCATTCTCATGGAAGTTGCTTCAAATACAATCCTATTAATTAACTTCAAGTAACTGATTTCTCTTTAATTATCACTTTCTTTATGTCAGTTTTATTTTTTTTTTAGACTGCGACTAAGATTTAGGAGGCCATTGGCAATCACATTGAAGCTCTCTATGTTAAGGTTAAGAATACAATTATTTGTATGTATTGTTCATTGGAGTAGTATCCATTTTATTATTTGTTGAATTTTTACATATAATTATGATATAATATATACATATTATTTTTTATTATTATTATTTAATTTTCATTTGCACCTGCGCAATTGCGCATCCAGCAAATTTGGTCCAAGTGTTTTTTTTTTTCTTTGCTTTTGTACAGGAACATCGAGTTTTGGAATGGAAATATCAATATTTGAGTAGGTCTCTCGGCCAGGGAACAAGGAGTAGGAAAGCGGAACGAGTGGATTTGAGTGATTTTGTGTCGATGAATGGAATATTATTTATTTGGTACAGGTTATAGATATATATTATAGATTTTATAGTGGGAATGTTCAGATCGATGTGTATGGTGTGATTCGAACTATACCATGGTGCATTAACGATTTTTCTGAGAATTTTGGACTGTGTTGTTTGTATCTTGTATATGTGGACTTGTTTTGCTGAACCTCCAAAGTTCTGCTCCATATGTCCAAATAGGTTTTAGTATACTGTGATAGATAAGTCGTTTGTTCCGTATGTCAAGTGAAGATCTGTAGTCCAGAAGATGTGATAGTTGTTTGTAGCGACTTGTCAGTTCTTGTCTATACAAAATTAAAAAGACTCCTCGGGCCTTTGCCACCTTGTAACCTCTTCGTTTCTTTGAAATCATAGTGTTTATGACATTTTGAAAAGCAGATGTGATATAAGTTTAGATTAAGACTATCCCTTTAATCCAACCTTAAATATTAGATCCCTATTGTAATGTGGAGGAGCGGGGTACCTCAATAGTAGAGCTGTTCTATTCCGAAGGTTCAGGGTTCGAATCCGGCCGTGGGAGTTTCATCATTTAAGCCGTTTAACAGCCACGGATGGATCCTGTGAGATCTGCAGACAGTCCTGGGGCTTACCCAGCCTCTATAAAATAGTAACCAGGTAACCAAGTGAAAAAAATCCCGGGGGTTGAACGTGATCTGGCACAAATTACATCCCTACACAACCGTTTTGTATTATAAATAGCATTCGTTGGTTATATTGCTATTGTTTTTTTGTAATTGTAATATAGTATTTAAGAACAATTTCGAATTCAATTGGCAGACTGCTGCTAATTAAATAAAGAATTTTCTCTCAAGTTTTATTATTAAAATAAAATATAAAATAATAAAACCTTGATATATATATATATATATATATCAAAGAGCTTGTCCTGACTGACAGACTACCGCAATGCCAAAACGGCATAAGCTACAGACTTGAAATTTGTACAGTAGGTACAATTTATAGGGCTAACTAATATTTTTGAAAATTCACCCCTTATGAGGGAGAAAAGTCTAAAACGTTTGTAATAAAAATACATCATTTTTAAAGCGAGTACCATGAAATTTTAGATTTAAGCTTCTAAATTTAAAATGAAGAATTACGTGTTTTTTTATTTTTTGAAAATCAACCCTTAAAAGTGTAAAATAGGGAAAATCCGTAGCCTGTTAAATTAGAGATATGAAATTAAGTAAGCAGGCTTATGTTACTTTCAAAAATAATAATAATTGTATTCAAGATTTTGTAAAATCAACCCACCCAAAGCGTGCAATATTGGATGAAAGTTTATATGGGACTTTCCGTGAAATTTTAGATTTAGCTTCTACATTTAGAATTATGGATTACGTGCACTATTCTCACAGAATACTTTAAATCCATCTGGTCTGCCAGTACATAAACTTTTACTTAATGTTAGGGCACCTGTAATGCTACTCCGAAATTTAAAAGCTCCAAAATTGTGCTATGGGGCTAGACTGCTGGTAAAAGTTTTGCACAAAAATATCATAGAAGGTACTGTAATTACGGCATGTGGTCGAGGAGAAACTGTTTTTATCCTACGGATACCTCTAATGCCATCCGAGTATACATTTCAATTCAAGAGATTTTGGATATTACATAGTGGATTTCAAATGAAAACACATCGAAAATTCTGTAATTATGCCTTTTAAAATTTAATAGGACATTTTATTAAAATCGATCAACAAAGGGATACGAATTGGTAGGCCTGCTGAATTCACAAATGCTTAAAGTAATTGTGAATAATATGGAGTATAACTTTAATTTACGTTAGAGTAGGTAGTGAGTTGATTCACTCTCTGTTTAAACTCAACAGGTTTTTCATATGAATAACTTCTTTCTACCTCTGGAATAAACACTTCTAATTCATTATTTTTATATAAGAGAAATCTAGAAAAAAAGTAGTAGAATATATAAAGATTTACGTAATGCTGTAGCATTGAATATCAATTTCCTTCCTTGGCTATAAATTTATAAAAATACACCTTTCCTAGTCTCTTCTCATTTCTCCGTTCGTCCTTCAGATTGTCTTTCCTGTTTGTACTTATCGCTTTCCTCCATCATTTAAATTTTTAATTCATACCTTTTACAATGGATAAATGCATTTTTAAATTTATGCTTACAAAATATAAGAATTTTACCATTATGTGAGAAATATCTGTGAATAATACATTACATTTATATCTAAAAATATAATGGGTAATGATATATTTTCCTCATCTTTTCGCTTACTCGATAATATCCATTTTATAATCATTTATTATATTATTTATGAATTATAAAATTTTGTTAAAATTGTTCAAAATATTAAATATTAAAATTCAACAAACCCTTCTTGTTGCCTGTCACATTCATCTTTGTCATCGCTATTTCTAAACTTCAGTATAATAAAGCCAGGAAGATGGTTTTATTACATTTTTCTCTATGCAACCCTATTTATAAAAATAATAAAATTTTAAATAAAAATTACGATTATAAGTAATAAAGTTCTTATCTTTTCAGGTCTGTACATTTTTTTGGACCAGTGGCTTCAGCAATTTTAGATGTAAGTTTCAGTATTTTTTTATTTTGCTTGAATACTATTCAATCGCATACCCTACGAAATAGAAAATAATTATTTAATAATAAAAGTTATGAAATAAACACTCAAAAAAATTATAAACAAAACACCTCCTTCATGACAAAATTGTAACGCCATTCTAACAATTAAACACATTTTTCAAGGATGTAATTATTAGCTATCAACAATAAATAAAATAGGATTAGCACCAAATTTATCAAAGGCACTGGGTCACAACGAAGCTACATTGCTTACATCGAGTTCGTTTATCAGTTTTTGAAATTACTTTTTCTGCTATCATAATTATACCTAATTGTATCTAAATCTTTTCTACCGTCTATTAAGTATTGCTGATCAATAATATATACAAACATTTTATATAGCTAACCATTGGCGTTGATGACCTAAGGGTTTTACGCTATTAAACAACAATGCACAGTACCATTAGTATATACTACAAGTTTTAATTCAGATTTTGTAACTTTTATTTTGGAATGCCCAAAAAACCAACTTTAACGATTTATTACTCAAAAATACATGTCAAATAAAATACTCACTTAACCAAGTCGGGTTATTTTTTAAGTAGCAATTATAATATGCCGTTTTTATTCGAATAATACCAAAGACTGTTAGCAGTTTATATAATTTAAGAACTGATATCAATTTCATTCGTTTGCAACTGATATGAATGTAATCTTAGCTATTTTTTTGTTTTGTTTTTTGTTAGTAAAAATAAATAAGTATTTTTATTGAATAGCAATAAGTGGAATCTGGAATGTGTATGAGTGATCTACGAACTCGCTCAAATTGTAACTTGAATGTTGTAATGTTCAAACTAACCTCAATTAAATAATTGTGGAAACGCTCAAGAACGTCCTTGTATGGTTTCATCATACGCAAGAATTGGATCCTTGGAATTCGATCCTTAAACTTGGACATTTGAGTTTCTTGGTATGATGCACTGGAGTCCATAAATATCAAGTCTTATCTTCCAGTTGTCGAAAGCTCGAACTCTTCATAAAATAATCTTGAATAATAATATTTAAATACTTTTATTTGAAAAGAAAAGATATGTCGAGGGCCGGGATTCGAACACGGGTCTCCCATGTTTCCGTCATGGTGCTCTACCACCTGAGCTAGCCTGGTTCGTACCTCGGTCAGATACATCCTTTCTCTCCACTGATCCAATATACCCGTGTTCTCGCAATTTGCGATGTATACAAAGGGAAGAATGTTCATTGAACATTACTTTAATTAGAATCTTGTTGACTTACGTCATTATATCTATACTATACTAATATTATAAACGCGAAAGTAACTCTGTCTGTCACAGACGTTATCACGGCCAAACCGCTGGGCCGATTGTGATAAAATTTCATATGCCGATGCTTTAAAGTCTTGGGATGAACATAGGCTACTTTTTAATGCGATAAAATGTTTATAAGGGGTTGAAATAGGGGATGCAAGTTTGTATGGGAGGCTACAATTTATTGCACACATGTTCCTTTATTTATGTTTATTAACATATGTTATACGTATATTCTTTATAGAATACTTTTCTGAAATTTAATGTTAATTAATTTTTACATAGTGCTGTTTATGAATAATTATTAATTAACAGACATTCCTAGTCATCCATCGCTCTACTTTTGCCGATGAGATTAACGCATGTTTAATACAACCGTTTTCATGGCGAAATGTCGAAACACTTCGATTGACCATAAACATGCGATTACAATTACAAAATGATCCATCACCACACATATTTTCAAAACTATTGCTGGATATTAGAATCGGTAAAATAGAACTCCTTCCAAATACAGAATCCATCAATTTGCTAGAAAATTTCAGCACTGTTGTTCAGACAAAAATGAATTAATTATGAGTATCTTCCCGGATATACTAAATAATTACTAGGACCATAATTGGCTCAGTATTCGTGTTATTTTGGCAGCGAAAAATGCTGATGTTGACGAAATTATCTTTCAAATACAACAGTTGTTACCAGGTGATCTAATGTCCTTTAAATCAGTCTATACTATTGTTGATGAAATCCAAGCCGTAAATTATCCAACTGAATTTTTAAATTCTCTCGATATTCCAGGAATGACACCACACAGTCTTCGGTTGAAGATCGGTTCACCTATTATTCTTCTGCGTAATTTAAATCCGCCTAAATCATGGAATGGTACACGTTTGGTCATCAATCTCACCGGAAATGTTATTGAAGCAGCCATGTTGACTGGAATCTTTAAAGGAGAAATCGTTTTGTTGCCACATATTCCAATGATACCATCAGAACCCATAATACCGTTCAAAAGACTTAAATTTGCTATACGCTTGGCTTTTGCTATGATCATCATCAAATCACAAGGCTAGACAATGTCCATTTGCGGTTTGGACCTAGAACATCCATGTTTCTCCCATGATTATAAATTTGCAATTACATGTTGCATGCTCGCGTGTTGGTAAACCATCTAATCTATTTGTATTAGCAAAGGACAGATTAACAAAAAATATTGTGCTTCGATTAGCGCGAAATTAAATTTAAATAAATAGTTATAATTTAAAATAATAATATTAGTCATAATTAAAAATATATACTATACTTAGATAAAATGTGAAATCAAAAATCTATACCTTCTCTATGGCAAAAGGGTCACCTGTGGTCTAGTGGTTAGCGTAACAAACTACTAAACCCAAGATCGCGGGTTCATAGCCCGACAGGTGGCCCTAGGATTTTTTTAAGGGAGTAAAAAATCCTTGGTTACGCCGTCCTTCGGAAGGGACGTTAAAGGGGGGGGGGTAAAAGATTGTATATGGTAAATATTGTATGTATTTTGTATATTAAGCCCTGAAGAAGACCTGGAATGTGGGTCGGAAAATTGGGTTTCTAATATACCGTTTTCTCTACTTGAGAGATTTTATTTTATCTCCACCCGGACCATTTTCTTCCTCCTTCATAAAATATCTCGAGTCCGTGCACTATCAATTTAGCGATCAATCCGAGGAGATGACGCTACACCAATGTGTCTCCTCATTGAATAAAAATTCTAATAAGATGATGACACATGTTCTAACACCAAAATACAACGAGGATTTTCACAAAGAACCCGATGCAATAAGTATGCAAGAACGCGAACAGAAGACAGTACCATTTCCATCAGGGCACATCCTTAATGAAGATTGCCAAGGTTATTCTCGTAACCGTTGCCTATGGATGTCGCATGCAAGGCTGTGGGACACTTTGTTCCAACGTAGGCCTATGGAATGACATAACCACGGAAGTGTGGAATTGATCTCAAGATAGAAGAGAAGAAAATAAGGAAAAAATATGGAGCTAATATAAAATAAATGGGTTCTCGGTATAACACTATAAAAAATAAACATTTTTTAAATTTCTTACATTCTTGACAGGTTATAGTAATCTGGAATTTGGGCTCTAAGGGGATATGATATGATAATTTTTAAATATTTAAAGTGTAAATCTCTTAAATTTTTTTTCATTATTCGTACATTCCTGAAACAAAAAAATCACATTGATGGTTGAAATGGATACAAAAATTTAGTACTGATACTGAAATTTCGGTAACTCGTAATTAAAATTTTTTTTTGTACTAAGTTAAAATGTAAATTCCACAATCAATAGTTATTCTTCGGTGCTTATTCCTCGTGGTATAGAGTTCATCATTCCTGCCGTGGATAATATGTATAATATTTTCCTTCCTATAAGAGCCCTAAATATGTAAATAATAAATAAAACAATAATAATAATAAATAAATAATAAGGTAGATCTGTCCGAACGTTACAAATAGAATATTATTATAAGGGTATTATTAAAGAGGATGTCTACAATAAAAGATAAAGACGAAATGATATTATCTGTAGGTAAATGTATTTTAATCTTCCTAACAAATAAATTAATTCGTATGAGAATCGTTCGAAAAAAACGTTTCCTATGTCTTCGTTCGTCAGTTACGAAATACAGTTAGGAACTGTATGGATTCATAACCGTAATATCGGTGTATTTCTCATCTTAGATGTTGCAATGTAAGAAGGCCAGCATATTTCTTTGGAGTATACCTCGAGTAGTATCACACAAGTCACATATTTTTAATTCGTAATTAATAAATATTACGTAACAGAATACAGTACTTCAAGTAATAATGGGTATTCATAATACCATTCTCGAAAAAAAAAAAACCATCAACCATCGATTAGAGTGGTTTGGACATCTATTGTGGATGGAGGATGGAGAATACCAAAACTGTTGGTAACAATGATGCCCTGAAATAAGAAGAAGATGATGAAGCCATCCAAGAACCTCATGGATTGACCAAGTTCAGGAAGACATGGCAGGATACGTTCTCACAGTGACTCTTGGCAGGAAGACCTGGAAAAAGGACTGTCGTGAAATGGTTGGTGAAAACCTCAACTTTAAGGAAACTATAAACAAAAAAAAAATTTTTTTAAAGCATTACTTGATATTAACGTACATAAAAAACACTAATTAAACTGCCTGTTGTTCTACAAGCCGCTCATTACAATAGAATGCTATGCGGGACGCCTATAAAAGGATCAGCCAGTGATTGTCCCGCCAGTGATGTAGAGTACAATGGACCAGGTTTGGGTCAAGGTCTCGCGTATAACGGGGCATTTCTGTCCCCAGGATTCACCAAAACCGGGTTATAGTAAAACTGTAAGGAAATTTGGGGCGGCTCGGGCCAGTGTGTAGCCTAATAGAGGGAACTTAACTTGGTCGTTCCACTTCGTCCACGCAACTCATGTTCACGGAACTACAATCATTTTGTCACGGCACATAATGGTGCATTTGTCATTAAAAAAAAAGATTCCATAAAATTTAAGAAAACGGCTTAGTAATAAAAAAAAAGTTATTATTTTTCGTCCTCCAGGATTACCTTTCAGCTATTGAATAAATTCAATTCTTCAAATTATTTCTGGACCTCCTCTACTTTACAAGACATAACAATAATGCGAGTATAATAATTAAATATGGTCAATAGATAATAATGACGTTATGAATAATTCTTGTTTCATATTTACATAACGTCGCTTTATGCTATACTATGACTAATTGAACGATGCTACAAACGGGAGTCCTAAATTTTTCCTCACCAGGTGTAATTAGGAAAGAGATCCTTAACGAGCTCCTTTAACTCTCCGAAGGACTGCACAATCAAGGGATTTTTACTCCTTTTTTAAAATTCTAAGGCCACCTACCGAGTGCGTTGCTAACAATTACACCACAGGTGGCCCTCGTAATTATTCTTAATTTAGTGTTTTTAAAAGTATAACTGTTTTCAAGGATGTCGTGATTCGAAATTTCATATTGTAAGTGACAGGTGTAGTAAAGCTGCATTCGCACTAGACTAAGAGATGTCAGTTGTTCCGGATTGAGCTGACGTGTTATGAGCTACTGAGCCCACTTCATTCAGAAGTGAGTGTAGAAGAATTCGACATTCAGAGACTTTATTCAGATTCAGCTTTTATGCCTCCTCACTCCTTAAATAAAAACCCGATAATTAATAGCCGGCCGATTTACTTAGTATTATAGCATTAAAGTATAAAACATCTGATGCTTTAGCGATTGAAGATTATTTTATTAATTACAGAACAAGAAAAGAATAATATAGGCACTTTTAAATATGGCTCCAGGGAAGGAAATACTCAAATGAATTTTTTTTATAACCAGAAAAAAATTTAGGATTGGAAAAAAAAATCACCAAATAAAAAAATTAAAACCTGTACCTACTCCACGACAACTCATGGTCTTCGTGGTAGGGTTCAGTTACGAGGTAGAGGCTGCTCTATTTAGTCAACAGTTGTGCAGAGAAGACTAGGACCGCCATGACTTCCCCCTATTTTGGTTTTACTAGTTATAGAGGCTGGGTGAGCCCAAGGAGGGTCCCAGATCCCAAAGTGTCCTTCCCCTGCTGTCAAAAGATTAAATAAAATCAGTCACAGCCAGATTGTAACCTGGGACCTTCAGCTTAGTAATTCAGCGCTACCACTGAGCCACTCCGCTCTCCAATTTACAAAATAACATGACTTAATTTTCTTTTAAAAGAAAAACATTTTCAGTTTATAAATTTTTAACATTTTTTTTTTGTAATTTAAACTATTACTCACTGGTTTATCGTTTCAAAATAATTATCAGTTATAAATATCTGGTATGTCGTTTCCTTATCGCATAGAATTCGGATAGTTAGATTATCTATCTAATCAGCATTTAGAATTCTTTACGTATCTTGATACGTAACATTTTTTAATTTTTTTTTTGTCGATTACATAGGATCATTATTGAAAATATTGAAATTGAAACGCATTTATACAAATTTTTATTAAAACCCTTGATAGACAATATAGCTTACAATCGACCTCAAACTTAAATATTTGTAATTGTACTTTTGTACTTCTTTGTGGACGAGTATCCTAGTATGTTTGTTTGTTCATTTAACATCAATTTATGCTGCTATGGCTAATCGGACTATGCTACATTGGGAGATCTAAATTTTGCCTATCCAGGTTTAGTTTAGCTCGGGAACCCCGTTTAACGTCCCTTCCGAAGGGCGGCATGAGCAAGAATTTTGTAATCCCTTTTAAAAAATCCTACGGCTACCTACCGGGCTACGAACCCGCGATCTTGGGGTTAGTAGGTTGTTAAGTTAACCACTAGACTACAGATCACTCCTACTTTTCTTAATGAAGATTTTACAGCATTTATTCGTTTACTGAAGAAGCTCCGCTATTTTTCTAGACTTAACTTCAATATTCTGGAATCATCTTGATGGTATTTAATATTAATTTTCATTCATCTTTTAAACCTTGCCATACCTCCTCCTTCAATATTCGTTTATTAGTAGCATTGCTAAGACAAGCACTCTTTTAAATGATATCAGAATTGGCAGAATTCATGATTTTATTTGCCCTTTTTCAATAGTGGACTAAAATAAGAACTTCAAGACTATTGTAACATTTTCCAAATCAACTATTATCTTTTCCATTATAATCGTAAAATATATCATTTGATTACAACCTTACCGGGAAATTATGAGTTCCATCGTATTTATAGATGATTGAATTGAAACGGATACTTGTACTAGAGATATTGAATTGATGTAGAAGAGGAAAATTTAAAAAGAAATATAAAGTAAGTGTTAAGATGTGAGAGGAAAAATCTTTAAAAAAAAAGCCTCGTCTTTAAAATAATAACAGGGAAAAATACCTGTCGATGTTTCGTTTTTTAACAATGATATCTCGTCGATATTTTAATGACCAGAGATTTTTAATTATAAGATACATCTGAGCACTTGAGCTCGTTAGATCCTCTAGTCAAAATAGTATTACTGGTTCTACATTCAGATTTTTTTAATATATATTTATTATTTCTTAAATATTTTAGAGGGACAAGGGTTACTCTTTAGCACTAAGCATTTATAATTAATTAATTAATTAGATTAGAATCTAAATGGAAAACGTTACAATTTAAACGGAAAAAGTGACATTTGATTTGTAAAAAGTTCACAGTTCATTTTTATATAACATACTGCACCGTTTAGGGTAAAGATTCTTAGTTACCATTATGTAGCAAGTACCTTCAAATAAACATAAGGAACTAGTAATGGCTGGCAAAAATCTGGGATACAGTTTCAAAAAGGACTTTTTTTGTATTTTTTTTGGAAAATAATATTTAAAAATTTAGGACTTTTCAATAAAAAAAATAGAAGACTATACCCCTTATTTCTCGGCTCCTGAGTACCTCAGGACTTCCTTGAATTACTTTGCAAAACTGCTTCTTTAAAAACCTGTTCAATCCAACGGTTTACTCTCCTTATCTGGATAGCATACGTGAGGTCATGCACGTCTTATTTTTTGTAACTATTCCAAGAAGATAGACATTCCATTAAGCCAATAGTATTTTTCTATAATAAGAGCTCGTATATATACATTGCATATATCAATAAAAATGAGCATAAACTCAAAAAGGTAACCTTGGTTTGTGGAGTGTCTTGGAGTACGGTTGCTGCTGTCTTTATATAACGAGTCTATTTGGACTGCTGATGTGAGATATCCTGCAGTTTGTTTTCTTTGATGTAATTTTTCTTTTCGTGGGTATACTTATGATACCTGAATTGGAGAAACGTTGACTTAGTTTTTTCAAGTATTTTAGATACTTGAGGCTTTGTTTTCTAGGATTTATCCTAATGCATAATGTATAACATATATTTTAGCGTAAAAAAAAACTACGAGGAATTGTCGGTTAGTTTTTAAAAGATTATTTTGAAATTCGGGTAAACATAAACCAGATAGCGTTGAAGCAAAAAACGAATCCTATACAATAAGTGTGCCTTTGTCAGGTCATACAAAGATACTTGGACATATAACAAAAACACAGTGGTATTTTAATCACAAAACTTTGCATATTTACAAACGCACATCATACGTCATCAAGAAAAATTAAACGGACACCCTAACACATTGATAAATCCACTGTCAACGACTCTGATACCTGAGAACAATACGAGGAGACTAAAAAGAACGTGGATGAGGGATCAGTTGTCATAAGAGTATTGAATCAAGTTACGTGGGAGGTACTGCTGGGGACAGTTCTTCTTCATCCCACGCATGTCATTTTGTTTTATGTTACATAAAACATATAAAGAGAAAAAAACATTTATTGAGTTTCAAATAAAAATCATGAAATCATATTTTTAAAATCCAAGGTTATAAGATGATTTCTTGACATTTCTTTTTTTTCTGATCAGAGCCCATCAATTTCAACTTTTATAATGCTCAAAAACAAGTTCTGGACTGTGGAAAAACCTGAAAAATCGATCCAATATTCCTGGGAAAAACCCCGCAGAAAACTGGATCCAGTTTATAAAAGAAATCAAATGACAGATTGTAAGGAATTAGTACAGTTCATAATACTCCTACGTCAGTAGGTAGCTAATGGTTACGAAACGACGGGGAACTCACATGTATCCTCTTTGTCGCAAGAATCTGTCGATTTCGAATGCGAGATCCGTAAACCCGAGGGAGAAACCAGAACCTGTTCCTTCATCTGGCTCATAATCAACGCCAAATTTCAAAACGTAATGAGGCGACCTATCCAGGGGTGAACGCCCTATAAGTTCTGGGATTTTCAATACGTTCAGATTTCTTTCCAATTATAGTGGCGCCATTTTATGACGTTCTAGCCAAGCCTACCAACGTTACAATTAGTAATCATCGTTCTGATCATTCCAGGTGGCAATTATGCGAGAAAGGAGCTTTCGTGGAATAATATTCAGAAGGCATGTCCGTGTCTCTGTTGTGATATTATTCGATAATCGAACTCACGAAATTATCGATTTTACAAATTTATACCAGATATGTTTGATAGTAAGAGTAACTTCTGAGTTTTTGAATTCTAATTATACATAACACTCATCTGGTGGTGGGGCGTGATCTAGGACAACAGTACAGTCTTCCACTACATCATATCAACTTACTATGTCCAAGATCGCGGGTTCGGAGCCTAGCAGGTGGCTTTACGATTTCTTTAATTGAATAAAAAATCCTTAGTTATCCCGTCCTTCGGAGTGGGCGTAAAGTGGCGTTCTCGAGCCTTTGGGTTGTCAGGTATTCGGTAAAGATTATCATTATATAATTATCTCCCACTATATCATCCTCCGATTAGCCATAGCAGCATAAAGTGACAAGTTCTTTAAATGAATAAAGAACGATCTAAAATTAGATTTGTAAAGTTAATAACTAGTAATTGAGTGACCATCTTCACTCTGTGCGTTTGCAAGAGAATTGGCAAAAACAGCTTTCGATCATGAGTTAAGTTGCTAAAGTTGTTCTTTGCTGATATATTGATATAATAACACCATTTTTTAAATTTTTTTTTTAATGCATTTAATTGAAATGATATCTGTCTCCTTCTGAGCGACATTCGGCAATTTTCGGTATTTTCTAAAGTGAGTTATTTTGTTGCTGTTCTCTCAGCCAAATCAGTTCTAGTTATGGCAGTATGATATAGTTTTATTTATTTTTATCAAATAAAAACCGCTGTTCTGAAATATTTAGCCAGTACAGAAGATGATTTATTTTTTTATTTGTTTTTCTGCAAAGGAGTTATCGCCTAGAGAACAGTTACTTCATCATCACTCAGATTAACATTATCAAGCAGCATCGAACAGATAGCTGCTATGAACTTGAAGGCAGACAATGATACGCAGTAAGATAAACTAAACTGAAAAGCAGTCGTTCTAGGATTCTTTGGAAGATTAAAAGACATTTTCACTGGAAGTAGATTCGTTGTTTCTGGAAAGTAGGTTATCAGTCTTGTTTCGTAACACAGGTAGAGGAAAAGAGCTTAACATTTGTAAGAAGAAAGTATTCCGCAGAGTTTTCGTGTCAGTAAAAAAAAAAAAGGTAAAATACAAATCGACAATAATCTTTCGACGGGCAAATCCAATGCAGTACAGAACAATCAACTTTGTTTAAATGGATACACTTTTGACACGTAAGCAAAGTATAAAGAACTTTAAAAATAGAAGAAATGCATAGATCTTAAAATTTATTGAAGATTAGACTGTGAGAATGTCGTGAACAAGGATTAAAACTCATCAGGATCATGAGCTATTCTGGTTGTAACAGAATCTTAAATACAAGTTATTTTAATAATTGAGAACTTCACTTGGTTCAAAAAACATTCGACCGAAAATTGAAATAAGTAAATAAATGCAGGTATAAGTATAGTTAGAGAACTAAAGAAATCTAATCGACTAAAAAATATTAATTTACAATAAAATAACTGAAGTATTGATCACTACAACGTTGACTAAGGAAAGATTTTAAATATCACATGTCAAAAGGAAGTGAATTTTTGGAGCAGAGTGAAGAAACTGGAAGGGTTTGAAGATGTAGAAAGACCAGAGAAGGTTGGACAATGTTGGATCAAAGGAAACATACCAGTGAACGCATGAAGGAGTATTGGAGACAGAGAAAACTGCATTAGAGGAAAGGAAATAAATTAAGTTGTAACATGGTTAATACGAAATTTAATAATAACTAAAAGCGAAAAAAACATTGAAGATAAAGTAAATCGATACCATATTAACATTATGAATAAAAATGAAAAATAACTTAATAAAATTGATTATAAACATATTTTAATGTGGGTAACCGTGTTAGTCCAGGGTCCATGATCCATTTTTGCACTTGATTAGTATCAAGCTGAATCTTCGTTAATAGCTTCGTTTCGATGAGACGCCCAACAATTTCCTGTGCGAAAATTCTCGATTGTGGTAGCTAAAAGGGGTAGCAAGGATAAAATATGTCGATTTGATGATTCTCAAAAATTTATTATCGAAAATAATTATCTGAATTATTTGAAAAAATATTTGTCCTACAAAACGTATGGTTTGATCAAAGAGTCCCCTCCTTCCAAAATGTATCGATAACAAGGTCATCAAAAATGATTACTAACCACCTGATTTTTTTTTTACTTCTTTTTTTTGACTTCGTAAATTCAAATAATTTAGATAATTATCTCGATTTAACAAAAAAAAAAGTTAGTAATAAATTTTTGAGAATCATCAAATCGACATATTTTATCCTTGCTACCTCTTTTAGCTACCACAATCGAGAATTTTCGCACAGGAAATTGTTGGGCGTCTCCTCGAAACGACGCTATTCACGAAGATTCAGCTTGATACTAATCAAGTGCAAAAATGGACCATGGATCCTGGACTATGGAGAAAATCGAAGAGTTTGTGCGTGAAAATCGAAGAGTAGCTTAGTTGAAAAAAAATTAAATCAAGCAAACAGCGAATATTTTTTTATACTGCAACATAAATTCACAGGATGTGCTATTTAGAGCATTCGTTTTCCACTGTTAAAATATTTTTCGAAAACTTCTCACATATTTCATTGACTAAAACCTCGTATACTTAAAGGATAGTTTTAGATAATAACTTTTATTTTTTCCGAAACAAGTTTCAAATGTTTTTAAGTAAGGTAGTAAGATAGTAAGTTAGTGAAAGTAGTGTGATATATATATAACAGATTTTTTGTCTGTGAGGCTACAAAAAGTGTTTAAGTACAATTTTTAATTCTTTTTTCTAAGGGATTCTTATTGAGGATTACTTCAACCAAAAATTCCTTTTATTTCGTTTTCCATTTTCTTTTATCTTTTACATCTTCCTCTCTCAGATCATGCTCGGGAAGTCCTTCTATCCATCTTTTTCATGGTCTTCCTCGCGGTTTCTTGAAATATGTTTCAATTGTACATAATTTTAAGAACTCAAAAATAGCAGAATTATGCACCCTGGAAAATAAGATTGGGTAATATTAATTTATTCTGGAGGGGGAGAAGAAATTACCATCCCCCCTCCTACTATATCTCTCTCTCCCTCCCATTCAGTTTCAGTTCTTAGTGTGCAGTAGGTTTCAGTGATTGAGGGTCTCTTAGTCCGCTAACCGAGGTATCTATGTCCACTAATGTTGTACATTACAATACATTTTTAATATTTTTTATTCTTCTACATAAAAATATTTTTTTATTTCAATGAAAAGTTACTGTTTTAATAATCATATCAATTTTTAAAAAATCTAGTTCTTTTGCTTATCATTCTGCATCTGATACATATCTTCCATGTAACACCGGTATATATGTTTCTGATAATTCTTCCATACGTTCCATTTAAAAAATATCCAATTATTATTTCTGTTATCGTATAAATTTAAGAGACGTTTTCAGTTTATCAACACCAATACTTGAGTGCGTAGTCTCTGTGCAATACAAAAATTAATTAATAACAATCCTCTGATGTTAATATAATATTTTGACTCAACGAAGGAAAAAAATAAAAGTATTTTTTTTAATACACAGTTCAACGTTTATAAAGATACTGTCGTTAGTTTCTGTATAGTTAAGGGAATAAGACCCTATTGAGTATTTAATAATTTTGTAAACAAATTTAAAACATTTCGATGAACCCTGAATCATTGAAGTTCTTCTAGTGCTTGTTGTATGGTTCTACCATATTTCTCTTGAATGTTTAGCTATATTGCTTTTTGAAAATCATTTTAGTGGTTTATGGTCTTGGGCTTAATGCATGGTAGAGATTGTAGTGTTTCTTGAACAACGTTTGTACTAAGAGGTGATTTGTCCTAAATCATGCTAAACCACCAGGTTTTTCCCACATTAAGATTACCTACTTTAGAGAGGATTAGTGAGGACCGGTAAGATATAATAGACTCAACCCATGGTTTTGGTATTTAGAACCTTATTCAAGAGACTTTAACGAGTGCAAAAGGTTCACTATCCGGATATCTGTAATGATGGTGTTACCGAAATGATGTGGATTTCGCTTTTACCGTTTCCGTATAGATGTGTATCGTATAGCTTAGCGTCAGAGATAAATTTTCATTAAAAGTTTTCAATGCCAAAGGAATTGCTTTCGACATGTTTCTAATTTTGAGAATTGGTAATTGAAGTGTAACATCTACAGCACCGATCAAGTTTTATTTTCTCCAAAATGTGTTTCTCGTACTTAAGAAAGCAGAATCGTGTTATTTTCGTAATTAACAAGGGTTTATGTCAGGCATTAGCTTAAAAAGGAGTTATTGCTTGTATAACAACTTAATTTAAGGCGAAAAACTACGAGAATGACCCGATTCCGAATCCTTCAATACAGCTAACCCTCCCTGGACAAAGTTCTCTCTCCACTATTCACCGGGGCTGCAGATATATATTTTTGTTGCTTGTTTTTGATCCTTCTTAGGCCAACTAACTAATAAAATTAAATCTAAATTAGACAAAATAAAGTTTATTCACTCCAAATTTTTTAGATCTTACATTGAATAATTAGATCTAAGTAAGTATAGTGAAAGACTTTTTTGCCAACTAGATTTCATCATTTCTTTGAATTTTCTTAATATGTACCGGTTTTGTTATAGAGTTATGAACTGTATCTCATTTGTTCTTTGTAAGTTTATCATTGAAATCTTACCACTCTTTATTTCATAACTTTTTGAAAGCAAACACCAAAAAAAAACATGTATCATCAATGAAAAAGTCATTCAATGAACCAATCATTTTATGTAACTCAACGATCACTAGTAAATTACTTATTTGATGTGAATAAATCGTGGGAGAACGAGATCTGTTGCTCCTTTCCAATCAATTTTGTGGTTATGTAACCTAATAGCAATAAATTAGTCATCATTTGTGGGATGCGACCATTTCGATTAGATTTTATCTAAAGGCGAGCAACTTTTTTTATGTGTTTTTTATTTAAACGTAGTTTTTATTGTGTTAAAAATTAAAACTGTTTTTAAACAAATTCATCGTTTTCGATTACTACAAAGAGGTATAAGTTGTGGGGATAGCAAAGAGGTAGATGGCTAGGGTAATGAGCCTGGAGTGAGCACAGGTCGTGACGTCACCGGCTGCCTAGCGGGGCGACCAGACTCTTCCAAGGCCGCTCGGAGTTTTTTTTATCCAGATCGTCCTATCTACTCTTCTGCTTCACATCCCTTCTACTCTCCTCTTCTATTTTCTCTTCTTGTGAATTCGTCTTTTTAGCCAACTACTTCCCTATTCGCGGGCCCAATCACGTCCAACCCCGCTTTTATTATTCAGGGTGCCATCTGTCTGGAGAGGATGCCAGGACCCGGGCTATCATTGCAGTTGGCTGGACGGCGGGTATACCTAGCCAAAAAGAAATGCCGATCGTGTAATAAAGTATCGGATGAGTGTAGAGAAAGAGACTTCATCGTTCAGTGATCATTATAAGCAACCCGTTATTAGTATTAATAAAATATTACATATAGCCTATTGAGTTATGTAAAATGTTTTTTTTTATTTACGCATCACACGTTCTGTTTATGAAAATTTTTGTATTTATTTATTAGAATCAAATTCATAATTACGGTTCATGAGCAAATTGTGATTGTTAAGTTAATTTCTTAATTGGTTTTTATTCATTTATAGCCACTTAAAGCTTCTAATGCTAATCGGACGATGCTACCGTGGGACTCCTAAATTTTGTCTGCTCATGTACAATTAAGATAGGGATGTGTTAACTAGTACATGACACCACATAGCCCCGTGACTCTCAATTTACGTACCCTTCGAAGGATGGCATAACCAAGAATTTTTTACTCCCTTTAAAAAATCCTACGATCCCGCCATCTGAGAATTGTTTGTTTCGCTAACCACTAGACCACATGCGTTCCTAAGATTGTGTATTACAATTTCAAAAAAATCAGCACATGTCATTTACAAGTAGCAATTAAAGTTCAGGTCCATTAGCGTCTAAACAAATTCGGACTTCTTCAGACACTCTGTTGCAGAAGAATAGAAAGTGTATCGGAAATATGCGTGATTGAATGGATAGATGTAATGGTGGAATGTTAGTTGTATAAATATTAAGGTAGATTACACATATCGTCGATACAATGCAACCTAGTTTGCGTTGTACATTATATAAATGGAATAATAAATTATGGAGAATCAAACTTACGTATCTGTTTTTTGACTAATTAAAATTTATTATTCGATAAAATTCATCTATAAGGCACAAAAGCGCGTATAACGAAATAAGTAAAAGACATTTGGCAATACACAGTGATTTTTAAATAAACCTTGAAACAGTTTTTTTTTTACTCTCCTGATAAGTTGTGTTTTTCACTTTCGATACTTAGTATTTGTATCGACGATATGATAGATTTTTCAGTTACACGTTTGATAGATGACTTTCGTGATCAAGGAGACGAATATAGTGACATTTTCCATTATCCCAAAAATAAAATTTTACTGTCACATACTACTTACTACATCTGGCTTCAGTCAAGCGACTACAAACACACGTTCACTCACTCGGCAGTTCTTCTACCGCCAATATCTCCTTGACCATGAGTCAGATGGACCGGTTACGCCCACGGCGGATATTGATAATGAAATCCTTACTTCATTAATAAAAAAAAAGACCGGTTTAAGGGGATAAAGCCTTCGAAATATTTCATGACAGGAATGCCACCAGCAAAGCTTTTAGGAGTTTGCCTTGAATTTTGAAGCGGATTCGATCAGAGAGAAGAAACAAAATGTATTTTCGTGAGAATATTTTCCCGTAGACCAATACCTACTAGCTATCGTGAAATTTTAGAATTGTATTATGTTGTAACACAACTTATTTTCTCGCTTTTCCCATTACTTTTTATTTTTTTACAATTCCAACGATACTGATCCGTAAAATAACTGCCGTCCCATATGGGTGGAATTTTTTTTTAAATTTATTTATTGATATTTACAACTGTATTAAAAAAAATACATCCAGTAAATAGGCTATATGATACAAAATGACATGAGTAATGGCAAGTTGAGAAACTACCCACTGGTAGTACTCAAATCACTAGTTCAACTAAGAAGGTCACGTGGCCATTTTCTTTTCAGACGCCTCGGAGGATTATCGGGAATCGAAGAGGAAGCTAGGTTTGAAACTAGAGGGTTTGAGTGGGAATGAAGTTTGTTACGAAAGGATAGATACCGGGTTCGGGCCAAATCAGCAACAAATGGGACATTAAGGTCATCATGGATGACGGTATTTTTAACAAAATAAGGAGCGTTGAGGATTTTACGAAGGATTTTGGATTGTAGGGATTGGATACGAGAGGAATTCGATGGCTTTGTGGAGCCCCAAAGCTCTACTCCGTAAATCCAAATAGGTCGTATGATGGTCATGTAGATGAGTCTTTTGTAGTTAATTGGGTGGTTAGAGCGTTTGTCTAGTAAGTGTTGAAGTAGCCTGAAACGTCGAGCGGTTTCTTGTCTTTTCAGTCTAGGATATTCTAAATTAGTTTATTAATAGTACTGTTATAGTCAGAGAGAGAGAGAAAGACCGAGGATTCCAGGTTAATCGTTTGTCGAGGTGCAACCCTAAGTATCGGATCTGTTCTACAGGCACCAGTGGGATATTATTAAAGGATACTGGAGGGCAGGAAGTCATTGGTTTACGACGTAAGGTAAAAGTGATTTGATGGGATTTTTTAGAATTTATTTTAATTCCCCAGTTTTGACACCATATGGGTGGAATTAAAGAGCATTATTGAAGAGGCGCGATTGTTAAAATTTGATCTCAATGTGTTTTTTTTCTCCTCGATTTGCAGTAATAAGGAATTTGTGAACTCGATGATGTTTTCTGAGCAGGTCTCTAGGCTAGGCACTGGCTTTTTGATCTCCTTATAGGAATACCAGGTAACAAAGAGTAGGAATGTGAAAGTACTAGAGGATTTTGCTGATGTGTTGACGAGTTTATTTGTTGTGAATATATGATTTTACAAAGGTATTGTATCGTGTGGTTCGAAATAAACCAAGGAGGATTAATTTTTTTTTTAGAATTTTGTATTGTGTTATTTGTATCTTGTGTATGTGGACGTGTTTTGCTGAAATACAATTTTCTCCTCTACTGTCCAAATAGGTCTTAGTGTTTTTTTTTAAAAACTATTTTTTTTTTAAATATACAAATTATTTGCATTTCAATTAAATAACAAATAAAAAAAATGTATTTCAATTAATTTCACTTCATAATTGTAGAACAACAATGTAACTTTCCCACCTTTTCTGAAACGCTCAAAATTTCTTTGATCGGTGATAGTAAATTTTCTGTAACTAAAACATTGGACCTATGTATGAAACCAGTTTAACCTGTGAGTATAATAAATATTTAACTCATATCATCGTGCATAAGTCAGACCCACCTAAAGCATAGTCAAAGCAGTAAGTAGTGGCTACATCATTGTAGTCGCATAACATAATATTGGCAAAAGGTCAGTCTATATGTAATGTTACTTATTGTATCATTGATATTATATACAATTTCACCAAATTCGATAACAAATGCAAATTTTGGGTATTATTCACTGCTGATTTTTATGAATTATTCAAGGGAAAAAATCATGTAGGATTTGAATTAGGTAAAGTAACGAATCTAACTCACAATATCCAATTTGAATGTTCTCGTTGCAGCCCAGGAACCAAGAAATAATTCTTTAAGTTACCTTTAACTTTGGAGTAATGAATTAATTTTTAGAATAGCCATCGAGACTGTTTGATAAATATTAAGAAATAATCAAAACTTACTTCTACGGATACAAACAAAATTAATTGGTAGTTACATATATTAGTACATTTTGCTGCAGTTGTTTTAAAAAATTACATGTGTTTAAAAAAATAAAAATCTTGATCACGCGAAATATTTTCTTATTTTAAAAGAGTTTCAATCGATATGTGCATAAGTACACCAGCGTTAGGCTAAGCATAACTTTATGAATATAAATATTTATTAAAAATAGAAAATTACATGCATTTCAAATACTAGTATGTAAGTAACTGGAAAATTCCATAAAAAATTATAATTTTAAAGATAGTAAATTTGCTTAATGAATCATTTTGTATTTTAGTAAATGAAAAACTATTATTTATGTTAGAGAGGAATTTCAGGAATCTTTTAAATCTCACCATTTTTCATTTACAGCTTTGCATTTTGTATCTTACCGTTTACATTCTCATTTTTCTTTCTCTTTGTATTTCTTTGCATTATCACCCATCTGTACATTTATTCTGTAATTTTTGTATACATATATAAGCTTAATAATATATGCATCGCTAATTACTTTTCTACAATTTTTACTTTTCTACAACTCTAAATGTTATTATATTATTTCTTGATACTGCAATGTTTTTTTTATTGTTATTTTTGTTTTGTTTACTTTTCTTTCATAGCCCTGAAGATGACCTACAACGTAGGTCGAAACGTCGGCACTAATAAAAAATAAGTTTCAATTATTTGGTGTTATTTATGACTGCCCCCCCCAACTAATTCCATCCTTCATTATAATTTATGTTATTATAATAATAACATCTGAAGAGAAAGTATATTGATTATGAACAATAAATATTACAGATTGTCGCTAAACTAAACTGTAATACTATTTTGGATTAATCACTTGAATTAAATGATAAACGTATAACACTTTTTTTTTAAGGTTGTGATTTTTTCTTATTTGAGTTTTGAGATTTAAGTTGCTTTTTTTAATGTATAAAATGTATGGCAGTAAATATAAAATTAGGTATATTATTAATATGGAAAATTATAAAAAAGAGGAATTTTTTACAGCCCAGCCAAAAATAATTGTAAAACATACAATAAATGTGGAAAAAGTACTGACGGAAGTTACCGGTTCAGATATTTATCATTCTTTCAATTTTTATTTTTTTTTTAGAAAAAAGTCCAATATAAGTAAAATATAAATCAATAATTTTGTATTAGCAAATTTTGGGGTTGGGCGGTTCAAATTTTCTATATACCTTCTCTTATTACATGATTGAAAAAACTGTGAAAATGCCATTTCCCTGCAATGATATTAAAAAGGATTATAACGATAAAATTTAATGATAATTAAATCTCTTGTATTTATGAGGCAACTCCTAAGTAATGTTTAATATTATACAAGTAATACTATCCCTTCCCAGTCGATTAATTAGAGGTGTAATTACATTTTAATAAACAAGAAAACAAATAATAAACTTTGCCTTAAAGTTTTGATTTAAGGTTTTATTAATATAATAAATACAATTGTAAGGTTAGTTCACATCAAGGGGGGGGGGTTCAGGGGGAGGGGCACGGTTTTTTGTGTACTGTGGAGAACCCATTACAGTACATACTTATAGGCAAACATGATCATAGTTGTTAAAATATATGAATATAATAATAGAAAGAAAATGAGTTAAACTATTGTTTAGATATTTTAATAAACCTTTGAAACCTTTCTATAATTACTACAAGTTTATTTCTAATTATAAATAATAAATCATATATATAATTATATATATATGTATATATGTATTGACATGATTCTTTTTGAACCTCAATAATAATCTACAACCTCAAGCATGTATCTTACTTTTTTTTCTTTCTTTTTTTGTGGGGGGTTCTCTGTATTTTATGCATTATTATATGCTAACGACCCCAAATTAGACTAGACAAAGTACTTCGAGGAGTGTATTTACCTTTCTTTAAGCCGATACTTCTTTCATTCTTTTCCTTTTCCTCATGAGACCAAGTTGTTCCTGTCTTCTTTGACTCCTACTCTTACTTAACTTGCCACTGATGAATTTTGAATCTGGAGATTACCTGGATTTGGATATCCTCTGGAGAGATCCTGTAATAAGGACCCGTTTCAGATCTTTTTCAATTTCGAAAGTTTTGGATTGGTTCCTTTTTCATTGAACTCGACTATTTGTTTGCCATGTCTGCTTGGATTCATCCTTTTGAGGTGCCCATAAAATCGTAATTTGTGTTTTCTAATATCGCTGTGAATATCTGAGTATTTTTTTTATTTACTGTTAGCTTCCGAACCAACTGTTCGTCTACTAATTATGAGCCTAATTTTTTTTTCTTTCTTTGCTCTTTTTGGATGTTTTCAATATGTCTCTTCCTGTTCAAAATTAGGGTTTTGTGAACTAGGAGATACATTTTTTGTTATAAATATTTTGGCTGAGTCGATATTGCATCAAATTATATGAGCTTTTGTTTCTATTCAATTCTGCTAAATCGTTTCACCAATGTATATAAAATGCAGAGCTCGATTAACTTTACCATATGTTGTATCCATAAATTTTTTCTAATTTTAAAAAATATTATTATTTTATTTATTCTGATCCTTTAAAAACAATTTTAATTATACCCAATCATATAGACCGACGTTTCCTTTTTTTAAAATAAATTATCATTAGGGCTAAAACCCTCCCTTTCATTGCCTCCTTACAAAACTGAAACTGAAAAAAATAAATTAACTATTCTATATAATTTTAATAAAAAGGGGTGTAATATTTTTTTTATTACAAAAAAAAATTTAAGATGAATTTAATGCTTTGTTCGAAATAGCATCTATCTGGTATAATTTCGTTGCTAAACCATTGGTCGGTTTGTATCACATGGGTGACAGTGTATACAAACCTTTTTTTTGTTATAATAAGTTTAAAGACGCTATTGCATGTTAATCTTCAGTTACATTTGACCTTCGATAAGGTTATTTTATTTTCTTCTGACAATCAATATCGATATCGATCTATCGAACTAATGGATATCAGATGATAGCAAGGCAAACCGATGAGGTAACTAACAACACGACGAACAGATGATCTGCAACCTTGACACTGCTAACCCTTGCGGTATATTCCTGTCTCCTTCGATTGAAGCAAAGTCAAATTAGTCCTTTGCGAAACATTCATTATTGTCTTTCCTTCTTCAATGGGTATTAATGAATGTAAATGTAAGGGTTTGATTAGCGAATAAAAAGCGGAAAAGAAAAAAAAGATAGTTCTACAGAAAACGATCTAACCAATGAGTGGGAATAAATGCACCTCATCATCATTAGGCAATGAAGTATGGAAATCGCCAATAATTATAGAATGAAATCCAATCGTTTGAATTAATTATTATTCATTAACAGGTAAATAACTCGAATAATATGTTCGTGCTGCAACTCACATTAGCTTTGTCATGAAGTGTTAACTTTTGCTTGGAGCTGAGTATCTCTGTTGTATACCGCTGGGTTGCTTTTCAGAAGGTCCCGGGTTCAAATCCATTTGTAGCAGATAATTTATTTAATCTATTAACAGCTGGCGATGGATCCTGTGGGATCTGGGAGTCTCCCGGGGCTCACCTTGCCTTTTTAAAGTGGGTACCCTTAATAGCGGTTGAGTGTGATCACAGACAAATCACCGCCCTGCACAACCATAGTCCTAGAAACAATACAGTATCTAGAACGAACTGGACCCAACATGTGTTGCAGTGGTACATTATTTTTTCAAGTGTTAGCATTAGGTATAAGTATACTTATTAAATTTCTATAAGTTTTTTATATGAGAGAGGGGGACTGATTGAAGAAACGGGGTAGGTTGGCTTTTTGTTCTGACCAACCGTAGCTCTGGAAAGACCCCCTTCAAAATGTAACTTCCAACTATTCCAACGAGGTAGTCATTACGATATTTTCAGTATCGCGTGATCGACCATAATTTAAAAAAAAAATCGTTTTTTATTTCTAATGGGATAGATGATTTATTTTTTAGTTCCCTCTTTCTTCTACAGAATTTGCTTTTCGAGACGGCCTTCACGACATGCTTTTTTTTACTTTGGGTTGCGAATTTGAATTTTAAGCCCAGTTGAGGGATTACTGTAGCTGTGCTGTTGATAATGGGTTCAAATCCGGCTGTAGCAAGTGAATTATTTAATCTGTTAACAGCCTCAGACTGACCCAGTGTGTTCAACAGACTCTCATGTGGCTCACTCAGCCTCTGTAAAGAGATTCTCCTGAATTAGGGAGTTGATAGTTAAGCGTGGTGCAGGACAAATTACTTCCCAGCACAACCATTATCTTACAAATAGTACAGTCCCTACCATGTAATGAACCCAAGACCCTTCATGAGTTGTAGTGGTGCAGGTTTTATTAAAGGTTGGTAAAGGGAGCGGTAGTAATCGTAGACACTAATTACACTAATTACTTAAATACGTTAAAACACTGGTAGAAAAAATATTATGAACTAAAAGCAAAAGATGGAGAAATAATCATCCTGAAGCAATAAAAAAACAAACAAAAGAAATGAGGAAGAAAATGGTCCAGGTGGAGAACAGAAAGAATTCTCTTAGTAAGAAGAACTGTTTGTTTTTTTTAAAGCCAACGTTTTGACCCACATTACAGGTCTTCTTCTCTGCACTAAGTGAGGTCGGAGGTTGACACTGGACTGCTAACCACTGGTCGAAATGTTGGCTTTAAAAATTATCAGTCCTTACTAAGAGAATTCTCTCTGACCTCCGCCCGGACCATTTTCTTCCTTATTTATATAAGGTCAACTTATATCATTAAACAAAATAAATTATCAATTTATTTTAGTTGTACGTATCTCATAATGTTTTCTAATACAAACCTATCTCATTGTTTTTTTAATATTTTCGGGAGCTTTTCTGAAATTTACGATTCATATAAAACGTTGTCCCTTCTAGACCCGATCTCTCTTGCTCTGAAAAAAGTAACACATTACTGCCGTTTTCAACGCAAGGAACTCTTACTCTTGAGTTTTTTTTTTTCATATTTGACCTTCTCATAGCTTTCATCCAAATGACGTAACTATAGTGATTGTATGTAAAAAACAAAAAAAAAAAAAAAACAGAGCAGTAGAGGAGTTATCTAATCACTTATGGTTACAGATTCCAGTGGTAGAAAGAAAGTTCTTTTGCCAACACATTGCAGTTCATCGGAAATTTCCAACGACATAATTCCTTTTCTCAAAGCTGTTGTACATTCGGCCAATCAGGATTTTATTCTCTATGCTTAATAAACACCCTGATCTAGAACTCAATAAACAAAAGCTGCTTGATCAAATTTACCAAATAATCAGTAAATTATATTATCTATTATAAGTTAAAATGGCTGATTCTACTGAGAGTTATGTACTGGAGTCGGTAAATGCAAACATTAACCGTGTTTCGTTTGTAACTTTCCTATGAAAAACAAAAATTATCTTATCTACAACATCAAGAAACTGAACTAATCACCAAGTAAAAATAGAGTAATCAAATCTATTATTATCTTTTCAACATTATTCCCTGATAATAATGAAAAACAAAATTCTGTATAGTTATTATAGCATAAATATTATTTTTTAATTATTTAATACAGTCTCAAGCACGTACTGAACCCCTTTAAGTGGTACAGGTTTTGAGAATGTCCTTATGGACCCGTGTTCTAATCCAGCTGGCAGATAATTTATTATGAGGAAGAAAATGGTGTGGAGGTCGAAAAATCTCTCTTAAGTCGGGAGAAATCTTCACTGCAGAGCCAACGTTTCGACCCACATTGCAGGTCTTCTTCAAAGCTGTCAAAGGGGGGGGCAGTGTGGGTTAGTCACTGTATATCTTACTCACTTAATCGCAGTGATGTGTGTAGTAAAAACATTAAGCTCCCTACATAAAATCCCTTGTTAATAAAATAAACAATAAAAAATCAGACTTCTGATACTAAAAATAATAAAATAATATTTTATTTTATTGAATAAAATTGGTATTTTATTTTACTATTATTAATATTTTATTTTATTGAAGTCTAGCTTCAGCTTCCAATAGTTTTGTTATTTTGTCTGTTTTTCTTTCTTAGCCCTGAAGATGACCCACAGAGTGGGTCGAAACGTCGGCACATAATTAATAAATAAATAAATAGTTTTATTTGACTGCACCCCTAACTATTTCCTTCCTTACTATATCTTCCAGTCAACCATCCCCTCGCTCCTCTTAAAAATAATAAAGTTTGAATAGTTGGAGATGTATTTATATCTACAGGCCCGGCGAATAAGTGATCAAGTCGAATTTTCTTCAAAATAAGTTTCTTGTATTTAGAGAAGCGGGCTTATTTTATTAAATAAAAGTAAACCATTGGTTAAAAAAGTATTTATTGTTTTTGTATTAGAGCTCCATTTCTAGCCAAAAAGTACCAGAATGACACGATCTCTGGATAAATATCGACTTAACCGCTTACTCACCGGTGCTACTTATATAATGATAATTTTAATTATTTTTATCCTTGATATTTTCATTATTTGCATTAAATTACCCTTGTAATATTACTAACTTAATTTTTTTTTTTTCAGGTGAGTAGCATATTCAACATAATCACAGACTGAACCTAGCAGTAAGTACAAGATAACTCTAGTTGCGTAAGAGATAACGTTATGTAAATCAGATTCTCATTTGGTTGAGTTTACGTCAGGTTTTCACTTCTCGTATTGACATTCTCCCGTTAATGATCCATTTGATCAAATATCCTAAGTCTAATTAGGAAATTTTCTGATATTAGTCTCCTGAATATATTTATCATATGACGATTTTTTTTTAAATAAAGCAAGGTTGAACGGAATTATTTAAAACTTGAGAAAGTTAATGTTTAAAAGACAGACATTTACTGCTAACGAAATGGCAATTACTTTTTCTCATTGTTATTTATAATATTACTAATGGTATTAAAATAAGGTAAACCTTTTTTTTCTTGACAAAATGAATCGTTTTTGCTTATTTATAAGGACTTACACCATCAGTTAATTTACTGTCGGAACAGATAAAGTATGTCCATATATTGTGTACGTATAAACTTGTATGGACTGTTGTATATACGTGCTGAATGATCTCTTTTTTTTGGAGAGTTGGTAGATATTGAGTTGAAGTAAGAAGTAACATCTGTGGACTTTTCCTGTCCAACTTTATGGTTTATAGTTACCATTATACGTAAATAGGAAAAACGATAACTGATTCAATTTAGGAATACATATTAAATTCTTTAACATAATATCTTCGAATAAAATTGACTAATGTCCTTTTGTTGGTACTAAATCATTTGTTCAACAATTTTGGTTTCCCATGTCACGTGTTTAAAATGAAAAGCGAGTCCGGTTTTCAAAATATTTAAAGAAATTTTCCTTGATGTCAAAAAAAAATAGATATATGTGCAGTTCTTCCTTCATCGGGTCCAAAATGGAGGTCGACAACACACTGACTCATAAAACCATTGTTTTACAATCGAATAATTGTTTACCAGAAAATTAAAACAATTGTGATTATTTTATCTCCATAATGTGATAATTTCAATAAAGATGAGGTTTTAGGTTTCTGTCAATGTCTACAATTCAAATTTCCTGTTGTTCATTATCTTTGGAACGTTATTGTTTTGTTTTTTTTAATGGATAATGTATTAATAACTACTCTTAAGATCTTTTAAACTTAATTATCATAACCTCAATGTGTCGCTATAATAGTGTCTCATACCTTTTATACTTAACTTCATACTTTGTTCTTCTTTACTTAATTATTGTTTTCCGTTTTAACTCTCTTTATAATAAAAGAATAGTCTACCCCTATGAAGGTTCTGTTCAACTGTTTCTTGAACAATGGTTGTGTAGGTAGGTGATTTCTTCGAGATCACGCTCAACCGCTTGATTTTTCCCCAATTTATGGTACTCACATTTTAGGGGATGGGTGAGCCCCAGGAGGTTTGCCAAATCCCACAGGCTTCAACAATGACTGATAACAGATTATATAATTCATCTGAACATCTCCGCATTTCATACTCTGATTACCAGTGAATGAATAAAATATCCTTCTCATTAAAAAAAAACTAACGTTAACAGATGCAGAGAGATCTTGTGACTTACAGAATAACTTTAAACAACAATTGCAATAGAAAACTTTAAAAACCGTAACAGGGATTCGTCACGTATTACAAGGAATCTCGCAATATATATCGCTGACCCATGAAGGTCCTTTACCTGTTGTAAATTTACATTTATTGTTTGTTTAGATAAATAACATTTTCCTAAATTTAAAGGTTATAAAGTTAAATGGAAAATTTCATTTTAACCAAACATATAATAATGTTGTTAATTTATATCAATTTCGTATTATTAATTTATGAGATAGGGGTGGACAGAGGTAGGAAAAGCAATTTCAGTCAAAATTTCGGTCAATTTGTATCTTCAGGCATCTCTACTGTATCTCTGAATTAAATCTCTTCGTTCAAAATTTGTGGTTAAATTGAGTTGACATTGGAGAAATGCTTTAGAAGGTCTCGAAATGCTAGGACCTTTTCTTCTCAGCTCACTGTTTTTATTTATTTTTTTCAATTTTCTACTTCAGTAAAAATGGTACTTTTTTAAAAGTACACAACTCTGTTTCTCAAGTTTTATCACTTAATATATTTTAAAATTAAAATTAAATAAAGTTAAGACATTAGTGGATAAATTCCATCCAAGAAGCCTTAATGCTCTAAACTTACAGTTTTGAAACATGAATTTTATGTATGTCTTTTTTCTAGGTTTTTCCATTCAATATTTAAAATTAAAGCATTTAATACATCTTCTATGAATACGACTCAGTATCTTCCACTGACTTTCCATGTTCTGGAACTGAAAATCTGAAAATAAAATTAGGTGAAAATTGTAATGACATTAATGGCATCAAAAATGGTGGATAAGTGATCACTTCCAGTTACAGAATCTTTGACAACAATCCATGAGATATTTTATTGCCAAGAGAAAGTTCGATGGTAAAAGTGTTACTTAAAATATAAACCTTATATTGGAGGGTGTAAAATCATGCTTCTTTCCTGATCTTACATTTTCGTACTCGCTGCCCAGGTCTTTTATTTACAATAGATATTTAAAAGTCTTACAATTACAAGAAATAGTTGCAATAAAATAAAATCACTCACCTGAAAAACAAAAGAAACAGCATTTAAAGTCTTTACTCCGTGTTTGTTTATATCTTTCAGGAAAATGGTAGCAGTTTTCCCAACTCAAAATATTAATAAATAAATAATAAAAATATTTATTTCAGAAATAATACAAATACCATTTGGTACATATTGTATTTTTAATGTTCTTTGGAAAACCTCCCCTAAGGGATTCTCGTGAAAATGTGAATGGAGAAACCTCCTTTTGAAGGCACTAAGGTAGCAGATCCCTGCTCCAGAGACGTTTCAGTCTCCTTGTCGGATTCTGTGGCAATGTGTCTGTAAGTAGTGATTGTACCAGTACGTTTGGATGTCCAGCAAGTGATTCATGAAATTTTTTGTAGTTTTTCTTGATTGTGTCAGTCACGAGTGGTATGTTGAGATCTTTGTGTAATGTTTTATTAGTAATGTAAAAGGGACTATGTGTAATATAACGAAGGAATTTCGATTGAAAAATTTGAATGGTCTGTAAATGGGATTTTTTGCATCACCCCCCACAGACTTGTGAGGCGTAGGTCCATATTGGTTTAAGTAGCATGTTGTATATCGTAATTATATTTGTTAGTGATAGTTTATTTTTGTGATGAAGTAGCCGTCTACAAAGTGAGAGTCGGTGATTCAATGTCTTCTGTACATTGTAAGACCCAAGTATTTTCTCTGTGTTTGTCTTGGCAATGGTGTACAAAATATTAATAACCGTACATTAAAACTATAACCTCTCATATGTATTTGTAGGCTTTGTCACTATGAGGGCAAATACAAAATTATGAAAAGCGTTCGTATATTAGCGACGCAGTTTTCTTTACATGTGTATATATATATATATATATATATATATATATTATATGTATATATATATATATATATATATATATATATATATATATATATATACTATTACGCAGTTTGATGCATAAGATGCGGGATGCCCCAAGCTATTGGCTGAGACCGGTTAGATAACCTACATCAAGAAGGGTTCATCGACATTGACCTCCATGTTGCTACCTAAGCTCCTCCACCCTACCTCGTTCCTCTCTATTTATAGCCTTTAGAACGCCTATTTTTAGCTTTCATTTCTAAAAAACTAGTGGCTCAGTGGTAGAGCGCTGAGTTGCTGTGCCGAAGATTCTGGGTTCAAATCCTGCTGTGGTGGATTTTATTTAATCTGCTAAAATCTGGTGATGTATCCTTTGGGATCTGGGACCATCCTGGGCCTCACCCAGCCTCTATAAAGTGATCACCCAAAATAGGGAGAAAGGTTCAGCATGATCTGGGACAAATCGTCTCCCTACACAACCGTTTTCCAAGATACAGTACAGATTCTACCACGCGCTGAGTACAATGACCTTCATTGGTTGTAGTGGTATAGTTCTTGTTTGATATAATTGATCCCTGAAAATATTAAACATTTTTAGACCTATGGCAATAGCCTCCACCATTTTCTTCCTTTTATATATATATATATATATATATATAAGGTCTACTAAAATTATTCAATATGCTAATAGTTGTTTATGAGAAAACATTTTGTTTCTTAAAGCTCTGTAGTAATCCGATGTCTAATCGTCATATTAGTCACTGAAACATCTAAAATTTGGCTATTTGTGTGGCAAGTATTTGTGTGGCTAAAAGTTTGGCTATATTTACAGTAATGTTATTTTTTATCATATATAATCATCGAGTATAACAACAAGAGTATATTATTTTACAAATTTCATTGCTATCAGAACAATATTTCATTTATATCTAGTAAATGTTTAGGATAAGATCGACAAAATAAATAGTTGGCATTAACATAAACATAAAATAAATATAATAATGGGATTGAAATGAGGGAAATGAGATTCCGAATTAAAATAGTTTAATTCTCAGATCATGTAATAGAACCTAACTGAAGAGGCTCGCCATTTTCTGGGACATAAAAAAACTAATGATTATATTTAATAAATGACATAAGCACTTGACTTAATTACCAGTAGTAATTATCTAATGTTTAGTTCTGCAACAATTGGCAATTAATATACACGAGCTCATTAGAAATAATTGTAAAACAATGCAATTAAGGCAAGAAATACGTTTATAATTAAATTCAAGTTGGCTATTTGAAAGGCAGTAGATTTAGCCATCGAAGGTGTTTTCCTGTTGTGTTGGAGAGCTGCCAACCAAGTTTTTTTTTTCATTTTTTGTTCTTAAGAAAAAGATTGAGATAAACTGCTCCATTTTTATCGTAACCATCCAGGGAAATACCTCCCATTTTATTTAGATCGTTTCGGGGATTTCCTTATCTTAGTAAATATTAAAATTAGTTGGAATTTATGTATTATAACAAATAAAAAAATACTGGCTTCTGAAAGCATAAAATGGCATCAAGTGTTGTGCATTGCGGGTGAAGCATAACGAAAGCCCCTCGATTACCAAACAACAAAATCTTTTGTGAAAACTTTCGGGTTGTCAGAAAACTGTTTATTTTTAGTATTCTCTGCATTTTTCTTATTTTTTGTATATTTAAAATATGTTTTTGTGGAAGATAAAAATTCGAAACATTCCCCTCAAAAAAAAAGGTGTGCCTCTGAAACACAAATCACTTCTCTTTCTCCTGGTTTTAAACGTATTGAGTTTTTAAAAAAACAACTCCCAACTAACAAAATGATAAGGTTCCAACTAACTCATCATAGCGTCAATACAAAGTATTGAATGTGGAAAAAACAAATTTTTGGATCGAATGATTATTTGGCAATTGCGATCTTTTGGAAGTATTTAATGCGTTGTACAATGCAGAAAAATAAGCATAAATTATAGATTATCAAACTACCGAATGTGTTTTTTTTTTTACAAATTCAAATACATTAATCGATAAAATTTATGTAAAGCCGTCTATAAAGCACAATGATAATGACATAGGTAATGTAAGTTTCACGATACCCACATAATTAACCCTGAAACAGTTTTTTCACTATACTTTTTCAAAGGAAAAAGTTTTCTCTTTGGATACTTTGAATTTGTATCGACCATATATTTTGAGTTAAATGTATCAATATTTAACAAATTATCTAGTCATCTCTTGTGATGTTTTTGATATAGTACAAATAGATGACTCTGTGAACTAGGCAGCCTTTAACTTAAAAGTGAAACATGACGGTTTCGCGTGATCTCGGCCAAATCGTCCGCATGCACAACAGTTGACTTGGGAGTTTAACAGTCCCTACCATATACCGAACCCAACACCCATCATGGGCCACAATGGTATAAATTGATAATTTGTTATTGGATATCTATGCTACGAAATAATAATTGAGTTCAATATTTTTAATGTTTTTTTAAATATTAGTGAAAGCTATCATTGTATAATGAATAACTTAAATTTAATAAAAGAATTGTTTTAAAAGTAGTTTGTCAGACGAGTAGATGAACCCTAACCATGATCCTCAGCTGACCGAACGTCGAGTAATAGTGTGTCATCATATGTTTAAAAAACATATCTATTACCAAGGATAATCCATGCCTTTTTTTTCTACAACTGGTCATTGGTCTACATTATCTATCTATCTAATTGGTCATCAATTAGTCATTGGTCTACGGTCAAATGATTTTTTGAATACCAGACAATTGCTTATAGTTTAAAATTTGTAAAGAGAGTGAAGTCATTCATCTATTAATTATTATAAATTGATCTGTTATTTTGTAGTATGTTGCGCTATGGTGAGTTATTAGCGGTAATATAGATTATTTAAAATACACGATACTCTATACTCAGTATATTTTTATTCGATTTAGGATCAATATTTGAGCCAATTACTTATAGTTTAATAGGCGTGAAATGAAATTAACTGTTGTCCACGTCAGGTATTTTGATACTCGTATTAGTTACTGTATAATCTAGCCTTGCTGGAAACCCGAGAAAATTTTAGTCTTAAAATAATGAGCAGTATTGGTACAGTTATTCTGAAAATATCACTCTATCTTTATTTATTTTTAATTTCCATATTCCTGGTCATTTTGTTAATTTTATTTATTTTTGAGCACCATAATTAATGATTGACAATGCTATTTTTTCTTCGAAGGTTATTTTCTGCTACCAGCCGTTTCATAACTCTCCGTCTTTTGGCTGAGAATCAAGTTTCGGCTCGCAATGCAGACTAACATTTGTAAACACAGACCTATCACGTGCACATCCATACACACCCACATATATATATAAATAAATATATATATATATACATGATGACATTATCTCGGACAAATCACACCCCTGCACAACTATTGTCCTAATAAATTTGTGTAATTAAATTATTTTAAAACTTTAGTTTTGGAACATTTTAATCGAGTATCTGTATTCCAAACAGGCATAATCCGTAGATCTAGACCAATTTGCTACTGTCCTTGAACCTGAATGTAAGTCAGTAGGAATGAATCAGTCCTAGGTTATTCAGTCGCTACAATATCGAAATCATGCTCGATTTGTAGTGTTGTGACATGAGATTGGATGAACCCAGCGAAATTGTCTCTTAGATCCTAATATATTAAAATCAAAATAAATATCTTAAGACGTTTGCTGATTCACTTACACCATAAACGAAGAACACAAGCACCTTTCTAAAGGAAGGAATGATTTCACTACCGATTATTATAAAAAATCACTTTATCATTCAGCAATAAAAATAAATCATAATGAACCTCATTTGAGTAGGTGGAATATTCAGTTTATGTGGTGCCGCGCTATTATTTTGTGGTTAGTGATATTTATCAGATCAATTTAATAACATTCCTATTACAGGAAATATTCAATAACGGATACGAATTCCCTCCAGGAACTGCCAGAAATAATCAGGAACATGTGAACACTGCAGCCATTCTTCCGCAACCAATCGCGGAAGTTCGGTATTTCCCTGAGTGCGGGTTGGGCTTGGCTTTCTTCGCTCGCTATGGTAATATCCCGATCCAAGAGATTACAATCGATTCGTTGATAAATATCGACCCTATTTATTTTTAAAAAAAAGAAATACTCATCGTGTTGCCAAAAACCAAAATAATTGCTTTTTACACAGCGTTTTTCCTTACGGGTACCAGAAGAATTCGCCAAATCGATGTATTAAAGTGTGTTAACTTAAGCGTAATTTAGCGTTACTTCCTTCCATATATTTGTGTATTTATGTAAATTATGTTATTTATATGTTTTAATTTTACATTTTTATTGTTTCTTAACAAATTAAAAAGAAATGTTAATCCTAAATTATGTGCCGATTAAAGTTCTAATAGCCACTTTGTGGCATCTGCCGTAATTAATTTTTTTACAATATAATTTTCGTTGTAATTTCTTTTTTATATATTTTCGAGAGTTTTTCCTTTGTAAATTTTTTATGTCGTACTGTATATATAAACCAATTTTTTACTTTATGGAACTCTTTTTAGATGTATCTGTTTCTACACATTTAGAATTAAATCATATTATAATCATATGTTAAATAAATTCAGGTAAAAAATTACAGCCAGGAAATGAAATTTACGTTAATGATACATATAAAACACGTCACTAACAAAAATATTAAATTAGCAGTAATGAGAACTACCGGCAGAAAAGAAAACTCCAAATTCGGAATAACTGTTTATTTTTTTAATTATTAAATCAATTACAACCTGAATTATTTATATTTCATAATTTGTAAATTGAAATGATTAACATTAGCTGGTTTTCATAACTATTCCCACTCCCTACATTTATCACGCCTTACATTAGTAAGTCAATTTTACTCAAGTAGTTTATTTAAAAATCAAAACATATTTTCAATACAAAATTTCAATACAGCTTAAACTTACGGAAACGAAAATTTTAACTGGTTATTATACCTCTTGTTAGAAAAATTATTTATATTTATGTTGTTTTGTATTTATGTATTGTTTGCATGTTTATATTATAATGTAAACATTCTTTAAATAAATGGAGTTTAGAAACAACAAAAAAACTAGTCATTACATGTGACCTTTTAGATATATTTATTATTATTCTTATATTGAGAGAATTCTAACATTAAACTGAAGTTGATTAAAAAAAAAATCGTATAACGCATACACTGACCGAAATATGTTACGAGATGGTCGCGCATGTTGGTGACGATTCCGCTACCCAAAATGATTACCATCATCAATATCAATTATTTTGAATCCGAAACTAGCCCATACACCTGAGATCACTAACCTACCCTACCCTACCCTAGGAGCTTTCCTATTGGTCGAGAGCCAATATTATTTTTACTCTCCCCCCTACTGGCTAGATCGGACCTAAAAGCGGTACCCACGCACAGTGTTCGTGATCGACAAGTGTTCCTCTCCTTTCCATTTTGTCTCCATTAGTCCTGTTAATTCTTCTTCTTGATCAGAGCTCGTCCAATAATGCTTATGAGGCGGCCCATGTCCGAAAGTGATTCACCTATGGATTACCAATTCCGAGAGTACGTAAACATTATTCTAACTATGTATAGTTAATTAGTTAATGTTGAACGCTATTTACAATAATTTTACCTAACCAGTTGTCCCTCTGACTCTAAATTGAAAGCTTTCAACATCTCCACTAATTTATTTCAGTATTCTAATCAGGACCCGATGACGTAACTTCTATACAATTCAAAAACTATTTAACGATTGTTCCGAATTAAAACTAACGTTACATGAATATTTCGTCAGCTTTTGGCTGATCCGGGCGAACCCTAAAAAGACATCAGTCGGCGGTTGGTTGTCATAAGGTTAGTTAATCATCTATCTCTCCCATATCTTGTCTGGTTTTATTTTTGTTACAAATCAGAAAGGAGCTGTAAGCATACATTATAAATAGTACTTTTTATTTATTTTCGTTTTAGGTAAAATAAAAACAATAGAGAGGGGAAAATAGTTGACTGGATGGTTCTAATAAACTATAGAATTGGTCAGAGGGTCCAGTCAATGATAACATAAAAATAAGAATAAATTATTTTTTAATAGTGACTACACCCCTTGACCAATTCTATCCTTCATTAAAAACTATATATTTCAATCATTTCCTTGTTAAAAACAAACTAAAAAATAATTATATTAAAGTAATTATATTTATTAGTATACTTAAGTTCCACTGTATTCATTCTATTTTTCAAAATTCGTTTTAATTTATATCGCAGAATAACATATCAAATATAGTTGTTTTTTTTACATATATCAAATATATATTTATGATCCAAAATAAGCAGCATGTTACGTGATAAAAAACATTTTTTTTAATGAAACATGGAGATCCTAAAAAACATTTGCATTCTTTTAATGTAATACTTTAATCTAAATATTTATAAAAGGATATATATATATATATATTTTTAATATAGTTTTATGTTATTTGTTTAAACTAAAAGCCCTCATTTCTAAGCATGAATGACGCCTGTACTTTCTATATTTAAATTTCTTATATCAAAAAGATGTCTTTTGTCTCTTTAAGTATAAAATTATTATGAAAAATTGTATATCTATTATATATAAATGTATGATCACTAAAATTATTATTATATTTAAGTTCCGCCGTATTCGGTCCAATTATTGAAAATTTCGTGTTAATTCATATCGCAGAAAGACAAATATGTATTTAATGAGCAGCATTTTAGCAACAGTTTTAGCAAACATGAAGATCTAAAAACCTTTTTTATTCTTTTGATGTAATTCAGTAGATTTTAATATTAGTAAACGACTTTTTATGTGTTAACTAGTTTTGTTATTATATTTGTTTTAATCAAAGCCTTCACCTTAACGCATAAATGACGCATGTAATTTCTATATTTAGGATTCCTCTAATAATAAGCTGTTTTTGTATCTAATTTAATATTGTTAATCAGTTATGAGTAATATGTCATATTATTCACACATTTATTACAAGCGAAATACGAGGTCATTTATTTTTATAAAAATATTACAATAATAATAATGAATTTCGTAATAATAATCTGTAATAAGTTGTTTATTCTTCCTAGTTATTTAATCTATATATCATTCAAAACACGGCCAACAAAATTTCAATAATCTCTCTTCAGTGCAGCCTACAACATCATTTATAAAACCTTATAATTTATAATAAAACCTTCTAACGAAAACAGCATCTCAATAATTAAAACGTAATTTTTGATATTGTAATTTAAAAAACATTAATTGACCAATTTAATTATAGAATAATAGATTAAATGATAATTTATATTCAGTAATTACTTGATACCAATAAAAAATCCGCATCTTTATATCGATCTATTTGAGTAATTCAGGCAGAATTTCTCTTCTAGTATTATTAGTTATAGATCTGAATTCTATCCAATCAGTTGCATTAGATGACATCTAGAAGATTAAAAAAGTAAATGTTTATTTTAAAGATTTTACAAAAAAAAAAACCTTGAGGATTGACATTTCCGTTATATTTTGTAATTTCATCAGGCAATTTATTCTCAAAATGTAATTTTAGTCAACGGTAGAAGAGAAAAGTACTAAAAAATAACGTTCTAATAAAATTCCGAGTATTAATTATTTTATTGAGTTAGTTTACAAATTAATTATTTCACACGTAATTAAAATAGACATTTTTTACTATTAATAGCGTAATACAATTAAATTAAATGAAACAAAAATTGTTCTCAATAACTTTTTATATTTATTTTATTGTGATACGTTTATAATTTATTTGTATTAATTGTTATTTTGATTGTGATTATTTTTAAATATTTTTTTTAATAAAAAAGATTTGCCCTGGCCGGGATTCGAGCCTGGGTCGTCTTTTTCTCCGTCGCAGTGCTCTAAACCACTGAGCTACCAAGGGTCGTATTCAAGTCAGAGTTTAGAGCACTGCAGCGGAGACACAGACGACCCGGGTTCGAATCACGTCCAGGGCAAATCTTTTCTCTTCAAAACTAAAATATTTGAATATTTTTATTTTGGAGAGAAAAGATTTGTCCTGGCCGGGATTCGAACCCGGGTCTTCCGCATTTCAAGAGCGTCTTTTTTCTTCAAAATAGAAAATTGTTCGCACAAAATTGATATAAGTGTCATTATTCTACATTACACCCAGTAATTTTCAATAATTCGTTAATAATTTCATATTTAGTTAGTTTTTTTTTAATAATTTTTTAACTTATCTTTTATTTTTACCACTAATCAATATGTATTGTTTATAAAACAGAACTTTCTCTTTTTACACATTTCATTTTTACATTTGTACACTATAATTATTGTAATAAAATATCAATTGGAACAAGAGAGGCTGTTCTTTTTAAGTAGAAAAAAAATTAATGATTTACGTAATAAAAAAAAAATTAACAAACAAAAGGAATCACTACACCGTTTATTGTTAAGGTAAACAGACTTTTAAACTACGTTTGTCTTTTATATCATATTCTATGTAAATCTAACTCTATGCAAATTTTCAAACAAATAACTTATTAATGGAATAACTCCTTGCCATGGGTGTGAAATTTTTACATTACTAGTCAGTTTTACATTCTACAAACTGCTGATAAATTTCTGCAATTTAAATAAATGTTTACTCACAACCTGTCATAGTTACGAATATTTTTCTGATTCCCTTTACTATTTTTAAAAAAGAACCAATCATTAATGACATCATCATCTATTTTAGGTACCTTGAGTTGAGAGCAAGTGCACATGGTGTAAGGCGCGTGCAGTGCCAAAAATGTCAGTTTGGTGCCAATATATTTTTGAATAATCCAAAATGGCATTGGTGAATTTGGTTACACTCCCAAATTGAGAATATATGAAGTTTAAAGGAAAAATATAAATTATTGACTAAGCGAAACAAGAAGCTATCAAGTTTTCTATTTGATTGCTTCGGTGATTTTAATACTGTTAGAAAATAATAGTTTGTATTCTTACATCACATTAAAAAATAAAACCGGGTTAAAAACATATCTTTGAAATGGGTAATCATTTGTAAAACTGAACTTAATTATCGAATAATTTATCATCAGGATACGGATTAGAGCTATGGAGCTCCATAAAGCCATCGGATTTCTCACGTATCCAAAACCCTTCATGAAATCCTCAATGCTCCTTACTTTGTTACGAATAAAGCCATCCATAATGACGATAATGTCCCATTAGTAGCTGATTTGACCCGAAATCGAAAACAATCCTTTCATGATAAACTTTTATTCCCACTTAAACTCACTAGTTTCAAACCTAGCTACTTATCAATTCCCGATAATCCTCTTGGGTGTCCGAAAAAACTATGTTCAAGTGACATTTAACCCATTCGAGACCGATTGCATATAACCGTGAGTGCAATAACAGTAATGTGCAATTATCAGTGATTCTGAATAAACTAGTCGTTGAAATAAGATTTTTCTTGAACTAATGAAATCTGTAAAGTGCAGTAAAATTTGGTATTGGTTTTACTGGGTACCAAAAAAATCTAAAAATTATCTGCGAGCTCTTATTTATGATCTTATTTATGTGAATTCACTTATGAATTGGATCATTTCCATAATAAACATGTTTTTTTAATTAAAAATGAACAATATAAAGAAAAAAAATTCGCTCCAGGGGACCGTGTTCGAAAAAAATCGTCGTCTTGAATGGATAAAGTTGAATTTATTATTTGAGTACTACCACTGGGTAGTTTTTCTGCTTGCCTTTATCCGAAGTCCATTACGTATCATTCATTCTATTTACTTGTTACTTTATTATGATACAGTTGTAAATTTCAATAAATATTTTTTTTTTTAAATCATCCAGAAACTGGGAGAAGTTTCGTAAAAATCAAGCAATGGTTCTAAAGTTAATTTAGGAAACTAACTTCTATAATTTACCACCTCAAGAGGTTTTAGAAGCAGGCCTAGAGACTTCAGACTATTAAATTTTACAGAAAAAACAAAACTACAACATGGTTTGAATAACTAAATAAGAAAAATAATTAAAGAAACGTAAAAGATTATTTTAATTATTATTCAAGCATGCTTAGATCTTTTAAAATATGAATCGTATTTGCTTATAAACTTTATTAAATTTCATTAAATTTAAATGAAAATAAGGGGGAATATGTCTTTATTGTTTTGTTTTTTTATATTATTAAACCTCGGTGATGATACAGAAGACCCTATTAAAGGCTGCTTTTGTTATGATTATTCTCAGAATAATAAGACTGTTGTTGTTTTTTTTACGACATCGTTTTGTTATATTGTCTTGTAAGAATGAAAACTGGTATGTTTTTATATCTGCCATGTAGGATAATTTTATACTTTTGTATCATTCTATTTTTTTCTCTTTATATATTTATCCCCACCTGTAAAATGAAAACAATGTCAATCAGCAGATTGGCTGACAGTAAAATAACATACAGTGCCATGAGAGGCATGAAGAAGAACAGTATCCAGCGGTACCCCTCCCTTGGTTTGATTCAATCAGTCTAATTAAATTCAATATTTATAAATGAAAAATCAGTAAACCGTTCTACTGGAGCTGTTTTATTGACCACACCTAGATTACGTCATAACCTCTATAATTATAGATGCATCGTAGTATGTTTATTAATGATGTTTCTAAACATGCTGTATAATCCTGTATCTGTGAGTATATTTAAGTTGACTCATTCGATTCACTTATTATATTATTATATAACCTATGTTAATAAGTTCCATGGAAGTCCACTGTTCATTGTATAACATGAAAACAAGGAATTACAAAGCACTTAATGCAATTAAAATATATTTAAAACTTGAACTCGCAGTTAGATAGTATATCATTAGCTATTAATTGAACAATCTGAAACCAGTGAAGAAGGTTCCACTTTTCCAAATTAAAGGATGTAGTGTGTTGTCAAAGACCTTGATCAGTTTTACTGAGAAATATTCTAGACCTCACATTTTAGCTTCAAGTTATTTTCATTCTCTCCTGAATTACCTCAAACCTACAGATATACTCTATGATTATATACATATGTATTAGAATTTCTATTGCGATTTCAATACTTCAAGATCATATCTATAAATATTGATGGCCAGATTGGTGGTAAGAATAGTTAAAAAGCCGTCAAACGTCTCACGTTCGGTCTTTTCAAATTCACGATCTAATACAGGGCTTTACCTTATGTGCAGGGTGTGCAGGTGTCTCAAAATATTGATCCCATAGCAAAATTTGTTTAGTTTCATGGGCACATCCACATCCTTAGGGGATTTTGTAACACCTTGTATTACTGTAGGTGTTCAATTTTAATCGCGTGCCAACTAGAAGGCGCCTAGGTCACGATTGGACATGGGCTAGAGCTGGTGCTGGTCTAATAAGTTTTGTAATCTATGAAATTGGAATGGTTAGATAAAAATTTGTTTGAAAATATACCTTAATTAAACATTAAGGTATCTTTTATTATTTAATATTAAGGTATTATTTAACTTTAAGCTTATTTGAGCATGACCAATATAGCCAGAAATGGGTTATTCAGGATAAGTAATAACTCAACAATAATAAATCAACTGGGATAGTTATAAAAAAACTTGTACCACTACAACCCTTGAACGGGTCTGGGGTTCAGTACATAGTAGAGACTGTACTGTTTCATAGACAACGGTTCTGGATGGAGGTGACGCCCCAAGATCACGCTCAAACGCCAGATTTCCCCCCCTTATTGTGGATACCCTATTTTTAAACACATTTTATAGAGGCTGAGTAGGCCCGAGGAGGGTCCTAGATCCTATATGATCCATCTCCGGTTACAAACAGACTAAATAAAAGTCTTGCCTACAGCGAGATTTAAACCAGGATTTCCGGCATGGCAACTCAGTGCTCTACCACTGAGTCACTCCGCTCTTCATAATTATATGAGAAGGCTCATATAACATTCATTATATGTAAAAGAAAAGGAAATTATTCCGAATTGCAATATTAAAATAAGTACGTATTGGCTAGGATAAATATCCTAGGTTTTTTTATTTTATTTATTTTTCGAAGAAATGGTGGAGGACACCGCCGATACAGATAAGATCGTGCGCAGAATTGGCGTAGCATGACTTCATTTGAAGGGACTTTACCACCAACCTGCGGAATTAATACCCATCTATATAATGGAAATAAAAAAAAAAATGTGTTGCGATTTTAGGAGTTTTGTTCATTACTGATAAAATACCTTATAGCATTTAGAAGCTTTGACATTTCGTACCGTGTAAAGTCAAAGAGAATCCTAAACATTACATATTGTTGAATTAGTCAATGGTTAAAATAAATACAACCCAATTAATATGTATATTAATTATTGCAAATAAGAAATATTTTATATTTATAAATACAATAATTATAAATTGTTGATGAGGAAAAGTTGTCCCAATCATAATGTAAACAGAAAAAAAAATTGCTTCTTACCAAATTTTTAATGTTGCTTTGAACGTCATGAAAGAGTTCTTAAAAAATTATTTTTACCCAGACGTGAGAGTTTTCCGTTTCAATCAAAGCCTTGAATTGAATATGCAACTGAATAAATAAATAAATATTAACCTTCAGTTTCGGGAATAGATGGCCATATTGAACAAATCGTCTAGTTTCTTGATCAGAAGACGAATCCTCTAACTCAGAATGAGGTCTAAATAGACACTGGTTCAAATCGAAAAGGTAAATAAATGTTTTTACGTTTTTAAAGTTTGCTTCCCCGAAAAATCTATAAATAATCTTTCAAATCTTGTTTAATATTTCATCATTATTGAGAAAAATATTTAATAACATAACCGTAGCCTAATGTCAACATCCTCGTGGCCTTTATTTCGTATTTTAGAAATCAATAAATGAATTTCAATTATACTATTCAAGTAAAGGAAAACCGGAAAGGAAAATCTGAAAGCTATAATTCATTAAGCAAATTCAAATAACTTGCATTTTTCTAATGGCTTTTGTACTTTTCTTTCAGAAGTTTTTTAGCTTATATTCCTGCACAATCAACGGTTAAAGAATATTACTTCTAAAAATATTTGAAGTAGTCAAGACTTAGCAAAAATGTACACCTTTTGAATTCTTGTATATTGTAAATTATGTAAATAAATATTGAGGGTGAGAGAAAAAAAAGACAGTGTAAGAGACACTAAATGTTTATGTTATAAATATTTTAAATTAAAAGAAAATCAATGATCTAAACCGATTCGATATATCGATTACTAACAAATGAATATATGATTAATAATTAATTAATTAATATAAATTAATGAACAGTTTTACTTTCATTAAGTTATATCAATCAGACATTAGTAATCGATATATCGAATCTCTTCTATATTCATATTATAATTATTTAGTGCCTCCTACACTTACAAAATTATTGTATTACATGTTTTCTTCTAGAGATAAATATTTACTTTGACTGTGTAGACTTTGTTTTCTTTCCCCATACCATTGTAATTCCAAGATAGTTTCGAACTATATACGAGATTCGGCAATTCACCTCACCATGACCGGATATTACAAAAACGTTTAGAACCAACGAAAAAGTTCCACTTCTAATATAGTCAATTTTCGCAAGAGTTCATTTACCTTACACCTGGTTAATTCTGTCGCAACGAAAAACATTTTCGAATTGGTCTATAATTTTCTTAGAGAGACAGCTTAAAAATACCTGTTTTATAAATAATTTTACTTAGAATTTGAAACTGATATAATTTAATGGAATTGCTGTAATAATTACGGTAATGGGATATAACAGAAAAAAGTCTTATTAATACAGAAGTTTGTTAATGTGTTTGAAATTATCGATATCCAATTTTGTTTCACTGAATTCCACAACTGTGGATGGGTCACTGAACACAAAGCTGAATAAACAAATAGACTTTTTGTAATTATATAATATATATATATCTTCCTCAAAGTGGAGGAAAATTGTCGAGGAGGTCAAGGTCCTTCATGGACCATAGCGTGATGATGATGATGATGATATTTATATATATATCATAATACTTTTCATAGTTTTGAATAGTGGATACGTAAATAAGCTGTTGAATATTGAATGAAAAAGAATATAACATTCTTCCACACTTTTTTCTTATTCTGTTTTTTTTTCTACGACCGGCATCCTATAGAATATAACATAACCTTAACACGTCATATGCTCTAACTTTGAAAACACATTTTTTAAAACCGGTATCTAAGAAAAATAAAACAAGTGACAGATTAAGACTTCCTGGATTCCTTACATTACGACCGTAATACAAATCGGAAAACACTACCAACCAAACCCACATGTTTATTTTATTGCTATTAATTTTTAATTTATTTTTTATCACATAGAAAAATATTAATTAACTGTCCATAAATCTATTTTTTTTTACTGTTACCCTGTACAAGGAAGATGCATAGTCTGAAGACGAAAGAATTGCGGAAGAAGAAGAAACAACAGAGACAAAATGTTGAAATGGTTATTAATCCCGAGGATACACTAAAGAAAAAATAAAATAAAAATACTCTATATATATATAAATATGAAAGTCAGTGTTCTGTCTAACGGTGAAATCTACAAATTGAGTATTTTCAGATGTTTTAGTAGTTTTTTCTATTCATTGCAATCAGCTTCAGACAATCGATGTCTAAAACATGGCCCTTGTAAAGCATGCTTTCTTGAAAAGGAGTGAATTTTCGAAGCATTAACCCAACGATATATCAAAATCATATATGTCAGTTCTCATTATAATGTCCCTTTTTACATAACTTAGAAATCATTGCACGAAGATCTTAACATACCACTCGTGAATGACACAATTAAGAAAAACTACAAAACATTTTATGACACACTAGCTGGACAAACAAAAATGAGAAATGGTTTTCCAAGTTCAACAAACATTACGGGAAAAATATAGATGCATAATATTCCGATGGAAAGTTGGCAGTCTTTGAAAAATTATTTTCTAACATGAAGTCACAAAGCAAATGGAGATTTTTAAAATGAATGAACTTAATTACTTTTTTTAGTAAATCATTAATTTTTTTTATGGATTAATAGAATACCTAGATATTAATTATATAATGAAAACTTTCAATTTGTTTTTTTAAATCACGTAAAATTTGTGTGATCTGTGCACCGTATATTCTACATATTTAAAAAATTAAGATATTTCGATTAATTTTTACAACATATTTAATTTTAATTAATCTTTAATTTCGAAATGTTTTACAATCATACAATAGTTTAAATTTTTTTACATATCATTATTATTATCAAATTATTACGAAATTTTGTTGCAGAAATTGAAAAAATAAAATGTGCCTGATTCAGTAAAGGCGTGAGTAATGTATGCTGATAGCTATATCACTCTAGCTCACGATTATTGCAATTGGTCATCCTGACAAAACTATTCAAAACAAATGTTTTCAATTCAGAAACTTTTATCTTAAAGTTATTGTTTAGAAGTTCAACGATAAACCTTCTTTATACTTCTCTCTAGGTTAATACCCGATTATATTGTAAATATATTGCTTGTTTTTTAACCTATTTAACTACATCTTAAACTGTATCACCTCAAGTAAAAATTTTACTTTTTTTTAAGTTAAATTTACGCTTTTTCATATTACATACTTCTGAATGTTATATAAACAACCGTAGTAATTAATAATAAGTATGTGTCATATATTAATATCTGTATTTATTGTTACAGAATGGAAGGGAACCTGATATATGATTACTTGGTTTTTGGGGCCCTTATATTGGGTTCCATCTCCATCGCCTTCTACGGAAGATTCTCCGGGCCAAAAGAGAAGACGAAGAACGACTATGCCTTTTCGTCAAAGAGTAACATGTTCACCATGATGCTGTCCATCGCCAGGGGTTTCCTTGGAGTTCGAGTTTTCCTAGGTAAGTTATTTCATATATATAATTATGTTTTATAAACTGTAATATTCTTAAAATTTATATTTTCATCCTAGCTTGTATACATTTTTTTTTAACATAACAGATTTGGTACTCCGAACCCAAGAATAGAGTGCTGCTGACATTTAAAATTATTCTAAAATTTGTTTTTGTTCACTTATCTGAGGAAAACTTTACGTTCTAGTTAGACTTCCCCAGCGACGTATTGTTGCCTACAGAGTCCCATGTATGGGCAATATTATTATTATTATTGACCTCTACGGTCAATAATAATTGTCTGAGTGGTATATTGTAACAATAAGATATCAATTAAGGTCAATTAAATTGGTTAAAATCGAAACTATTTTATTTTGATTGAAGCTCTGTCAATATTGTTGGAAGGTTGTCAGTATTATTGTTTTAATAATGAATACATGAGGCATTCAGGGCCAAAAGCGGATGACTCCAAAATTTCAAAAATTAAATTTTTCATATTTTGAGCTAGTTTAGTCAAGCGGGAGCAGAGCGGCTGAGTGGTAGAGCACTGAGTTGCCATGCCGGGAATCCTGGTTCAAATCCCACTGCGGCCAAGACTTTTATTCAGTCAGTTTGCAGCCGGAGATGGATCATATAGGATCTAGGGCCCTCCTGTGGCTCACCCAGCCTCTAAAATATTATAAAAATAGGGTACCCAAAATAAGGGGGGGAATTCTGGCGGTTGAGCGTGACCTAGGACAAGTCACCTCCTTGCAGAACAGTTGTCCATGAAACAGTACAGTCTCTACCATGTATTTATTATTTTTTTATTACTAAATCAATTTTTTTTTAAATTCAACTATTCCATTATTTTTATTTGAACCACTTCCTTTCTAAAAAAAATAATAACTGACATTATTGACTCTTATGTGGGGCAACTTCATTAACGGTGCCTCAATTATATTGTCTTGATATTTTTAAGTGGTTATAATTAAATAATAATGATGTTTAGCTGGGACAATATAATACCCTTGGCTGCCTGTTAATCAGAAGTAAAATGAACCAATATAAAAATTGAAAAAGCGAATAAGTCAAAATGTAGGAAATGCGTACCTTAAATTAAATTAAGGGAGCTGAGTTGCTGTGCCAGCTAATTTTTTTAATATGATAACACTGGATTTAATCCTGGGATTTAATCTATTGGGCCCTCTGTGATCTGGAGACTCTCATTGAATGGTACCCCACATTAATGGGGAAAAAACTGGCAGTTGAGCGAGATGTCGGGCAAAGAACCTCCCTGCACTACCGTTGTCCTGTAAACAGTTAAGAATTACCTTGTATTGGACACAAGAAGCTTCATGGGTTGTAGTGCTACATGATTTTTTAAAAATTATATTAAAGAATGAACACGTTGCGTGGTTAATTGTTAGTTCCTATTATAATAACAAAAATAATTAATTCAAAATTATGTTCGATCCTAAATTTATATGAATTATTAACAAAAACAGATTAAAAAATACTCGTCGTTCATGAACGAGTTAATCCATTCTACATCTGATTACAGCAGTAAGAAAATAGAACTAACTTGAATCGTGTTGTAGTTGTTGCTCTCGTACAGAGAAAATAATTTAGAGGCTGCCTTGAAGGTAGTTATGATAATAATGATGATGATTTGTCAACACTCATACAATATGTCATTCTTGAAACGTGGGAACAAAGACGGGGCAGAAAATAAACATCTCGATAAAGAAAATGGTCATTTTTCGTAGCAGAAAATAAATGTTTCCTTCCGCCGAGCCGGGGAACATCAGCTGATTAGATAAGAGCTATTTCGTGCCAGTTTCGAGTAATAAGAAGTAAATTTAATACTTATTCGACTAACTTGGAATTTATTTAGTAGATACCAAGGGTACGATTCCGACTAAGACGATCCGTGTATATATCCCAAAAATTGCTAGAGCACGGGGATACAGGATCGGTGAAGAGAATGGATTTAGTTAGGAACTGGCCTGGTTACGAGCCTGATAGCTCAGATGGTTAGAGCACCGCGCTTGATATGCGGAAGACCCGGGTTCGAATCCCGGCGTGGACAAATCTTTTGTCTTCAAAATAAAAATATTTAAAAATAATCACTATCAAAAGAATAATAAATAAAAAATAAATTATTTTAATTGTAGTTTTTTGTGGTCCGAGTGACATCCAGAAAGGAAGGTTACATCAAGTGTTAAAAATAGAAAAATGCAAATATATATATATATAATTGACATTTACAAGATTTGAGTAAAAACGTCTCATTGTTTCTCTATATAATCGCCGTTGAGTGAAGTCAATACATTTTTTAAGGCAACAGAACAGCTTTTGTATACCCTCATCGTATGAATTTCTCTCCACCTCCTAACTAAAACTAAGACATCAGCCACTACAACCTTTGAATGGTCTTGGGCTCAGTAAATGGTAGAGGCTTAACCGTATCTAAGGCAGCGGTTGTGTAGGGAGGTGATTTTGTTTTTAACAGCTGCTCCTTCATTCTATGTTTTGCCGTTGTTGATTGTATTAAGAAGAATTCAGTAAACAAAAAATTTATTTTTTGAATAATCCTTGATTGGAAAAATAATTTATGTATAACATAAACGTTTCATAAGTTCTTAGAATTTTACTTGTCAATTTCAAGGCTCATCGCAACTCAAAACCAATAATTAAAGTTGTCACATATCCATCTTTAGAACAAGTGCTTATCAATAATTACCATTATGAATATATTAAAGATTGCCATTAGAAACGAATATGTATACTTACATATTTTTTTTTTTATATTATTTATTTATTGATATTTACAACTATACCTTACATGTATACAATACGTTTACAATTCTAGGAATTGTTTACCTTCAGGGAGACAGTAAATATCTTTTTCTGTTGAGATGTTGGCGCGCATTTATTTCACGCATTGAACTTATCTTGCAAGGCTAACTGGTTACATCTTTCTCTTCCTTGAGGTACTTCTTAAAGAAAATAAACCCATTTTGCGTAACAGTTGATTATATTTACTAGCTAGCGATCATATAACTGGAATCTTGTTAGTCAACGTAATAATATAACCTGACAACTCTACTTTTCACAGGAGTTATTTTTTAAATTTAAAAAAATAACTGTAACATTACAACCCGTGAACGGGTCCTGGAGTTCAGTGCATGGTAGAGACTTTACTATTTCAACGGACAACGGTTGCGAAGGGAGGTGATTTGTCCTTGATCACGCTCAACCACCAGATTTCCCCCCATATTTTGGGTACCCACTTTATAGGGGCTGGGAGGGCCCCAGGAGGGTCCTAGATCCCATATGATTTATCTCCAGCTGCTAACAGACTAAATAAAAGTTTTGCCAGTAGCGGGATTTGAGGATTTTCGGCATGGCAACTGAGTGCTCTACCACTGAGCCACTCCGCTCCCTTTTAGTTAAATTAATTAAAGTAAATGGTTTGACTGAATAGTATGTTTAGTTGTAAGTACTTATTTGACATTCTTTCACCATTAACTTCACATTCAATCAAAGAACTTACTTTGTTATTTTTATTTAAGGACACTATATGCTACTATGGCTTATCGGAAAATCTACAGTGGGATTCCTAAATTCTGCCAATCTGTATATAACTATGATAGGGATTTTTTTTAGGGATCCGAAGTACGGCATAACCAAGGAATTTTTACTCACTTTAAAAAAATCTTATGGCCACCTGCCCTGAGCCCATGATCTTGGACATAATAGGTTGCCATGCATACCACTACACCACAGGGGACCCCAAGGAACTCATGATATTTATTTTATTTTTTAATTTGTATTTAGATATATTTCCACCACACTGAACAACTGAATTCAAATTCAACTTATAAATATAATTTTTAATAAAATTATAAACTTAAAATTCATATTCAAATTATCAGTTACTGATAAAATCAAGTTATAGATTAGATTTGATGAACGAATCAGGAAGGGTCAACAGTCCTCAGACTCACTTGGTTCACAATTATGCTACACCGACTTAATCACTGTAACTAAAAAAATTAATTTGTAGCTTAAAACAATGGAAAATGTTTTTATGACTTATTAAAAGCTTTGATGAGAGGAACTGGCCTAAGAAAAATTAATATTTACTAATAATTGTAACAACTTACAAAATCCATTTTTGACATAAGAGCTCATAGATGTGCCATCTAAATTAAGTTTTCCTCTCTGTCTCCCCTACGCTTACTCAAACAACAGTTCAATGAGTGTCTCCTCCTTGTATTTTTTTCATATTTACCTTTCAGGGACCTTTGTCACTTTTCAGCAGCACAGGACTGCTAATTTTAATCCCTTGGAAATGTTCAGAGCATAACTAATATTTTCATTCTACTATGTTTCAACATGCTAAAAACATTTCTGTAAACAAAAACTGCACAACCACAATTTAAAAAATAGCAATATGGATTGTAATAATCTATTTGTTAACCTTTAATACGCTAAAATATTTTTTAAAATAGCCTTTGAAATGTTGTTGAGTCTACTTTATTACTGACATTATCATGGAGCAGGATCACAATGACAATAAATTGGTATAAACAACATTTAAAAACATCTATTTTAATAATAAAATAACATTTTCGTGGAATAATTTTATACCCAATAAAAAGTTTTTGTAGTCAACTTCCATTGGGTTTGAAGTTATCTTTGAATATGATGAAATACCTTAATAGCATGGTGTGAAAGAGGGCAGAACCCAGCTGCAACTTATTCTTGCTTGATTTCAAGTCCTTATTAAATATTCATTAACTCAATTCTTTAAAGCTTTCTTCGGGTTTCGACTGTGTCATCAAATTCAATGTTTTTCTGGCCATTCTCTAGACAGCTTCCCCAGTGCTAAATCTGAGACTGAACCTTTGAAGAATGGATTCAGAATATTGGCTGTGGCAATTTAAGAGAATTATTTAAATATTCATTCTTTGAGAATCTTAGTGAATTTCTTTTCGAAAATTGATTTTTCTCAAATGATTTGTATACTTTTTAAATTTATATTTCAATTTATTTATGATTAAACTTTTATAAAAAATAAGTATAATTATAATTTATAAAGAAATTCTCTTATAAATTTTAAAAATATCTTTGATAGAAGATTATTACTTATTCCATTTTCATGTTTTCAGGATATCCATCCGAGTTATTCTACAGAGGTAGTTCCATGTGGGAGATACTCTATGGAATGATTTTAGCATACCCACTAGTCTGCTTTTTCTTTGTACCTGTGTACTACAGTCTAAGTACAACATCAGTATATCAGGTGAATAATTACTAAATAAATATAATATATGAATTATATACAACTGATATTCTTAATATATAATTAGTCTTATGATAAGTACTCTGAAGAAGTACTAAGTTTTCCTTTGTACAAAAACAAGAAAATATCACATTCCAGAACATGTTTATTATATGATGAGGCGTTTGGTTTCAAAACTGGTTACATCCATTTTCAAAAGTTTTTCAGGACTGATTAAAAATGATTCAATTATAAAAAATAAGAACTTAACAAAAAATGTTTTATTATTTGTCGTTATTTTGCTAACAATTCACTTCAAACAATAATTACTGACAATTTTTTTATGATTTTCTCTTTTTTTATATCACATTTAATATAAAAAATATGTTGGATATATCTGACGTTGATTAGAAAATATCGATATCTGGTTAGTTCATGGTAGATAACAAATAAATAAATAAAATATACATTTTTAAAAAACAAATCACTTTAATCAATATAATTAAACAATAGATCAAAAATTTGCATTTAATGCAATGGGCGTAACCACTTTTGATAGGAAATGGTATTGATTTTTGAAGGATCTAGACGGTTTTGAAACAAACACATCTAATACATCATTTCTGGGATTAAAAACTTATAAAAAATAAATTAAAAAAACATTTTGGGGAAATAATAGATGTACCTTATTTTGAAACCAAACGCCTCTTTTGCAAACTGTGTTACATTATAGAGCAGTCGTTAATAAAGCTACAAAAAAAAATCAGTAATGATTGAATAATTATAATGTTAAACAGTTCTTTTTTTATGATTTATCAAGTACATTTATCGTTACAGTATTTGGACCTGAGGTTCAAATCACGCCTGGTCAGATGCCTCGCTTCTGGAACCTATGTCTTCAGGAGTATCCTGAATCTAGGAGTGACTGTCTTCACACCCTGTGTAGCCTTGAAGACTGTCATTGGCCTTCCATATTGGGCGTCAATCTCAGCCATTGTTTTTATTTCCATATTCTTTGTCATGATGGTGAGTTTATGAACTGTTTTCAATGGTACCATTATTATTAAATTATAGATAGTTTGTAACTGTATTTGACTTATAAATAACCTAATATTTTCACCTCTTAATGGGTACAATATTTTAGATATTAATTATTATTGTAGCAAATGGTTTATAAAGAAAAACTCTTATTTTTCTGTTTTTAGGGAGGTTTGAGAACAGCCATATTGGCTGATGTGATCCAGCTGTTGGTTATGCTTGGCTGTAGCATAATTATTCTCATTCAAGGAACTGTCACAGCAGGAGGAGTCGTAAATGTTGTTAACACATCCTACCATAATGATAGGCTGAACTTCTTCAAGTAAGTATTTTGAGTTACTTATTTGTGTTTCTTAATTCTTTATGTACCATACAATCCAGTATACATAAAATATTTTCGTAATTCTTCTATATAATAATGTTCAATCGTAAACCTATAGAACATTCTTAAATATACATATATTTTATAGTCCAGCATTCTAGTATATTAAATTATATTAACACATCGTAACAACTAAAATGTATTAAAAAATCGTGCATTTTCTATTTTCTAGCTTTTTATAATAGAAAGAAAGAAAAAAACATTTTATTTGTTTGAACAGTTTTTCATAGAGAACACAATCACAATATAAAAAAATGATTAGTGAACTAAATTTCTAGCTCATCGCTACATCATTTGCCTTTATAATACCCTCAACACCATCATGTAGTGTTACCAATTGTAATTCGATATTGCTATCGTCCAAGACTTAAAATGACACATTTATTTATTTTTTTAACATTGTATCAATGTTTTTCTGATACGTATTTATAAGGAATGTATTTAATCATGTATAATAAATTAACAATAATTATCTTTTCAGTTTTGATATGGATCCCACGATCAGAGTAACTACAGTCTCTGCTATTATTGGCCAGTTGTTCATGTCTCTTTCGATATTTGGTTGTCAACAGAACTTTGTGCAAAGATACTGCAGTATGTCTTCTCAAAAGAAAGTTACACAGTAAGTAAAAAGTCAATAAAAATATTAATAATAACAATCAAGTTTTATTTATATCTAGTCAAAAGATGTAATTTAATCACTAAAAGTTTATTAAATATTGAAAATGACAGTTTATTTTCTTTGTTTTTCAGAACTCTTATGGCAAATATTCCAATTATGACAATCCTATTCTCAAGTTCGTGGATTGTTGGTATGGTTATTTATGCCAATTATGCCGACTGTGATCCCCGAGCACTTGGTTACATCACAAACATGGATGAAATTCTTCCTTTCTATGTTGAAGACAAGTTTTACTTTCTGCCTGGATTCTTGGGGTTGATAATGGCCTGTCTATTCAATGGGGCTATGAAGTATGTCTTATTGTATTAATGAAGTATTTTTTTATTTATTTGAATAACAGGTCATATAGTGTTAAAACTTTTAATATTAAACTGCATTTGAATCCTTAAAAAATAGATACTCGGTTTAGGAGGAGGGGGTAATCATTTAAAGCTGTTCTTACATCAAATGTAACATTTACGAATTTCAGAATTTAAAAAAAAATTCAATTTTTGAACTTGATAGATTTTAAGATGAAAAACATCTTTGTGCTGACATTATTTATAAAAAGGCTTATTAATAAAAGCAATAGCTCAATTAATTTGGTAATGATTTGAATTATCTGGACCAATGTTCAATTTTTTAACAATATCTTTTTTAATTTTTCCAAAAGTATCATATTACTTAGAATTCATTTATTCAAATTTACTTTTGGATGAAATTCTTTCATATTGAGAATGTTAAACCATCAAATATAATATGTATTATAATATAGAATAATTATTAGTTTACTGTAAAAATTACATGATGGAAAGGGTCCAGATAGCTGAAAAAAGATTGTTTTTCTCCCATTCCGAATAATATATAACAAAATTCTGGTCGGGACCTTGACCCTAGTGTTTACACAGTAAGATAGTAAACACTATGTTGTTTTATGGTAAAAATTTACATATATTTTTAAAAATCAAACTTTAGTTATGAGCTTATGGAATAATACATAAATGCTGACTTTCTTCCACGCCTTTTTTAGTTTACTCCAATTTTAAAGAGATCTTTATATTTTCAGTTTGTTGGTTTCCAACCTTAACTCCTTGGCTATCGTTATGTGGGAAGACTTCTTTTTCTTGATTCCAATCTTCAAGAATATAAGTGAAAAAACTCAGTTATGGTTTATCAAGGCTCTAGGTAAGTTTGTTAACATAGCTATAACGTTAACTATGATATTTATTAAACATTAACTATGATATATTTATGCATAATATTATTATATCAGGTGCTGTTTGTGGCTTCATGATTATGGGTGTTGCATTTGTTGTCGCTATGCTGTCAGGTGTGATAGAAGCATCGATGCTCATGACATCCGCTACTAGTGGCCCACTTTTGGGAGTATTCTTATTGGCTATGTTTTGGCCTCCAGCCAATTGGAAGGTATTCTTTTTTTTTTTTTTTTTTTTTTTTGTATAAGATAGAGATTTCATTATCAAGTTATATATTCTTGATAAGCTTTAGTTAAAATGAAAAGATTAAAATTGTTTTTGCCTTCCATCATAATTATTGGATCTGCCATAGATTTTATATATTACAGTAAATTTTATCAGTATATTTATTTTTTTAATAGTAAATTAACTATTCGATTATTTAAAAAAAATTATATTCAATTTATTTATTATGCATTTATCTATTTAATTTAAAATAAAGGTTATATAATTTATATAGAAGCACTTATTACTATAGAGCATGTCAAGAAATTTCTATCTTCCTAACTAATTTTTCTTTATACTTAAAAAATAAATAATAAAAGTTAAGATTTTAACTTGAAATGTAGAATTATTAATGATTTTTAATATCTTCAGATTTATTTAGAATTTCTTTGGATAACTATTAATTAATAATAAAACTCCATAATTATGTTTTTGAACACTTATGTATATTTCTATTTATTATTATTATTTTTGGAAGAAACTGTGCTATTCAATAAAAATATTCAAAAATGTATATATGTACAATCATAATCATATTTTCATTGCTGATAATGTTTTAGTTTAAAAAACTAAAAATTAACACCGTGCAACTAAATAAAATCAAACTGTATTATCGTTTTTATTGGTTGAGGTGTCTTTGAACATAATCACCCAATATATCAACGGCAGATTCTTATTATCAAAGAATATTTAATTCTAGCATTTTCATATAAAATAAAAAAATAATGTTTTAACTATTTAATTCAGTAAAATTAATTAAATTTAAATCGTAGGGGGCAGGTTTAGGAATGATTACCAGCCATGCTATTGTCATGTGGATAACATTCGGACATCTTACTGTTGAAAGACCACCAGTCCCTCTTTTACCAGTGTCTGTCGATGGTTGTACCAACGCTACGTTCTCACCTAATGTTCCTCCACTTCCGCACCATACGCATCCTGTTTGGACAGAAGACTTTGATGTCGATCCAGTTGTCAACCCGGCAGCCCATGACAAGTAAGTATTTTTGTTTCATTATTTACAGCAAAATTTTTTCCAATAAAAAAAAAATAGCTCATGTGAAATGGTTTGAAAAATACTGATTTTTATTAAAAGGCTAAAAGATTAAAGGCTGAATCATAAATTTATTTAATATACCTCAAAAAAACTAAATTCATTGCAATCTATAACAAACTACTAAACTATATAATAAAATAATAATAAACTACTATTATTGAGTCAATTAGCCAACACAAATTCACAGGTCTTCTTTAAATATAAATTAATATTTTTTAAATAACTCAATAATTCAATCGATCAAATCGAATACCTACCAATGTTATACACATGAAAAATTGATGATGTTATTATATGAACACTATAATTAAACTAAGAAATAGTTTAAGTAATAATAAGGGACTCTATATTTGTATCTATATTTTTTTTACAGTGACTTTTTAACTTCCATCTACCTTATGACATATATGTACTATTCACTGGTTGGAACCTTAATAACAGTCGTAGTTGGTGTCCTTGTCAGCCTCATCACCAGTAAGTCAATTAAATTTTCATTATTATTTTTAACTGTGTTGCTTTAAAATACAATTAATGAATATATTTTGTTATAACTAATTAATCATTGATTTAATAAAAACCTATACTAAATGCTACCTATACTAAATTCTATCTGTCTTAGAAACATTTAAAAAAAAACAAAAAACTTTAAATATTAAACAAACATATCCCAGAGTTGTACTTGTAATTTATTCAATTGGATGAAGGATGGTAATTGATTCATTTTTTGTAAATGAAAGAAAAAGATTATAAATGACTGAAATCAAACAATGACACATTCGCCATAATATTTATTATGTTTTTAAAAATGAAATTTCTTTAGAATTTAATCAATATAATTGTTTTTTCTTGGTATAAATAGAGGGTTATTTCATATTTTACACTTTTTTAAAATGGACATTCAAATAAATGAGATCAATCAATAGTATATTTTTTTTTTTTAATTTATAATTTCAAAATAAATAGTGTATCAAAGAGATTATACTGTATGTTTTTAAATGTATTCAATAAAATAAAATGTTGCGTATTTTTTAAACTTATTAAAATTGGTATTTTTTTTTAATAACAGAATCGGACGAAGACAGCTATGATGAAAAATTAGTTCACCCTTGGGCAAGAAAAGTCTACAACTGGCTGCCAGGGAATAAAACATGCTTCATAAACGCAGAACAATCACAGACAAATCCGCATTCTGTAGATAGTGAAATATACAAACCTAAAACTAATAAAATTTAAGGAGAAAAATAAATTTAGGTGCTCTCACCTGTGATAAATCATTCCAATCTTTAGAGCTCGTTTAGTGCCTTTTGAATTAACAGTTAGGATACTCAGTGTATTGATGTTGTGTTAGGATAACTCGTAGATCAATTTTCATATCTTTTGTAAGTCCTTCTTGACTTTTGTTTTATATTTTGAATATCTTTATTTGAAAATTCTAAGTTAAATTGTTGTTAAAGTTCCATCTAAAAAACTATCATTTGCAAAATGAAGCATCAAGAATCAAAGAAAAGATATTTCTAAATATAAACCAAAATTAGCGCCAGTTATCAGTACAGGTGAAGTTACCCTAACAGAATACTCTAATATACTTTGACCAGTATTAGACTCAACTTATCTAATTATCTAATTGTTATGATTGTAAATATATATATATTTTAGGTCAGTATGACCAGTGAGTGTATAAAGCTTATATATACATACCTTTTAAGTGTACAATATTTAATCTATAAGATAATGGTTAATCTTATGCATCAGAATTTATAAGATGGAACCACTAAATAGTCTTGGTTTGAAAGAATAGAGGTGGTTATGATTTTTGTAAGAAGAAAAGATAATGCATATGCAGATTCAGTCGAACTGAATGATCACACCTGCAGGCTTATGTCAATTAGGCATGAAAATATTTTTTACCTATACGAGTAAGTGGGAAATTTGAAAGATTTTATGACGAAATGAACATAAGTTCATTGAATATACAGATAGTGCTATTGTTTCAATTTTGATCCCACAGTATATTTCCTCAGACAAGAGTCAAAAGCTTTCACATTTCAAAACTCTCGTAATAAACTACTAATGAAAAGAAAAAATATTTTTTTCAGGTGTGAAAACCTTATAAATTTTGATACATTATAGCCACAGCCTATGTGTAAATAATAACTCAGGAGATTGTTTAGCTAATATTTGTAATTAGAAGTTATGTCATAGCTTTAAGATTAGTAGTTTGTTCCTTTCTATTGTCAATTGTTTTCTCTTTATATACTTTTTATTTATTTTTGGTCCGTTTTCTTTTAGAAAGATCATTTATTTTTAAGGATATTTGCACAATAAGAGACTGATGTTTTATCAGTAAATGATTTGTAATATATGGTAATTATGTAATAAAAGAGACCAGTTTATAACCAATGGTGGATAACAAACAACTTTGAAGACACAAATATTTATTTTAGTTTTTGTTCATAATTCATCATTGGTTATTGAACGAAAAAAATAAATAAATAATACAAATCTTTTTTTTTTTTTTTTTTTTTTTTTTTTTAGTTTGCCTCTATTAAGTTTTAAACAATTCTCCAAAACACAAACTACTCCATAGATCAAAATATTTAAGAACTTCAAATCTTTTACAACATATTAATATGAAAAACATAACAAGTCAGATGTATTATGTTCAGCGAACAACTATGAACTATATTATATAATTAATAGTCAAGGGAAGAGCAATATTAAATTATAGTGACATTTATTATCGATAAAGTCAACTTTTGGCTCAAAATATGAGTCATTTTTATTACTTACATGTTGTCCCTTTGTTATATTCTTGTAAACTGTTACCAAACTCATATATCCCAAGTTATTCTTTATATCATTTCACTGACATTTAAGCTGAAATGTCCGTTTCCAGAAAAATAAATAATTTGACTGGAATATTTACTTACTATTAAAGAATAAATAATAAAATTCGATAATCAATGGAACTCGTGTTTTTTTTGTTTTTGTTTATATAAAATAACTTGTTGTAATAGAATTAAAGCAACTGTCACAGTAAGCAGGTAGTGAATATATATTTTTTAAATTGAAACTCCATTAACTGTCAAGAAAATGCACAGGAATGAATTATTTCATTTTTATAGATATTGAAAACGATTTTTATAAAATCTGATGCATACATCACAATACCTTCACTTACCTCACTACTTCAAATATCATATAATAATTTTAATTTAGTTTCCAAGAAAATTCAATTTAGCTTTCATAGAAAAGTTCTGACTCCTTTAACCAATTCAATACGGAGAGTTTAAAAAAAGCGAGCGGGTTTAGCCCCCGTCAGAGAGGATTATTTAAAGCACCCGTCTTTTTACTTTCATACCATCAGCGTCTTTTTACCTTCATACCATCGTAGCGAGGCCTATAATCATAGTATTTTTTTTTTTTTTTTTGTAATGACATTGATTAGGACTCAGACCAATATTGATCTATTGTGTGCCCTATTAGATGTGATTGCTTTACAACCTTAGCTTGGCTAATCCAACAAATTTAAGTATATTTGTTGAATTGAGTAATTCATACTGCCTGGGGTTAGTGACACTATCCTGTCCAAAGGTTGTGAACCCGAGGTTGGCAAAGCTATCACATAGCTGACATGATACGGTGTTTCGTCCGCTAATCGTAGTATTTACTTAAAAACCTTTTGTCCGACCCTCAGTTGGGTTAGTAGCACTGAGAGTAATTGTCCACTTTCGGTTACTGCTTTTCTAAGAGCTTCTGTTGATTAAGTTACGTTTAGCCTTTAAATTTTAAATGCACATTCAATACGCACCTGAAAAGTAAATAATTGTAACTTTAAATGTGTTTAATATTAGAATCTTAATTAAAATTAATAAAACAAAATAATGTAATACTTTTTTATTTTTGATATATTTTTTTCTATTTTAAATTTTAGGAATACGCATTTTGCATATTGCAAATTATACTATAAATCTGTCATTAATACTTTTCGAATGAATTGTAAAAAAAACGAAGATAAAAGTCCTGTGTCAGCACCATTAGGAATTTCAAGAGGTGTTCTGTCATATTGCTTTTTTATTAATAATCTGTTTTTATTTTGTATTTATTACATCGAGTATTTTTGACAAACTTGTTTTTTACAGCAATAAAACTAAATTCGTTGAGTAAAGAAAATCCAGAAGAATTTTTATAATTAGTTGACTTCAAAACATTTTTATTTTGTTTAAAAACGAAAATAATATTTTTGACATAAAATATTGTATAATCTATACAATGTAATCATATTGTAAAATACAGATTTTATATTTTTAAGCCAAATTTGTACACGTAAAATTTCTACAAGTTTTTTTGCAGGCTTACTTTCGTGCCGGTTTGAGAGAATTTTTTTTTTTTTTAATTTCAATTTCATGCATATATTTATGTTTAAATTTAATATTAATGCATCAGAAATAAAAATTAGAATAAATAAAATTTAAATATAAAAATAAAAGAATCCCAAAGGACGAAAAACGACAAACCCCATCTGTGCTACCGTATTGAAAGGGTCAAATAATTGAATTAAATAAAAACTTGTTAATGAATGGTTTTTTTTTATACTTTATATAAAATATTAAGATAGTTTATATTTTATACTTTCTAATAAGATATTTTTCAAATCAAGAGTTTTAGAAAGGTATGGAACTTATGAAATGCTTAATGTCAAATACTAAGCCCATTTAATATTGTCTCACATTATGTCAAAAGAAAGAATAAATGAGATTTGTTAATAATATATATTTTCTTATGTTTTCTGCATGGAGTGAAATTGACATAATAAAAAAAAGTCGATAATTTCTAAAAATTTAATAAGCATAGAGCTTATTGGTAAACCTCCAAGGGCTAGACCGAGGCATATCTGGGAAGATTGCATTAAGTGTGATATAACAAATTTAAACTTGAGAGATAATCCATTGTTTGGCATTGGGCCTTCATATTCATTAAGCTTTTTATTATTATTATTAATAAATAAAAGTATTCATAACAGAACAGTATTAATTGGTTAATGTATTAAATTTGTAGAAAAAAATATTAACTTCACAGGGAAAGTTTACATAAATGTGCATGAATAAACTACGTATGAAAACTACCAAAAAATATATTAATTCTAATTAAAAAAAAGAAGAAGCACTTGTTTATTCAAACAAAAACAACATATAAATCACAATAAAATTTCATAGCTAATAAAGACAAATAATTTAACAATCTAGTTCTTCCATTCACTGGTAACTACAATTAATATACAAAATGTTCTATATTTATACAATGAACTGATAATACAATTAAGATATTTTTATAAGTCATTTTGTCATGACGAGTTGAGCTAATTAAAATTTACATGTTATGTGTGATACAAAATTGTTTTGTTAACACAGCACTGCCCTTCAAGTTATAAATTCAACATCTAACCTATGTATATGATAATTCAACACACAAAAAAAAATAAAAGAGAGAGTATATAAATTACAAAAGGATCATAGGCAATTGAACCAACTATCATTGTAAACAAAAACGTATGGTCTCAGGTACTACATCTGCTATAGAATTAATGAAGCATCTCAGGTACAATTTTCAAATATCAAATTATTTATTGATAATAGTAAAAACTTTAAATCTAATGATGTTCATATGGTTATTAACCGCAACCACAGGCCATATAAAAATATATTTATATGTATGTGGGTCTGTTTTTATATACATAATGTTTTACAGTTGAATATAATTTTAAAAACAAATAAATCTATGTACATAATTTTATTTACGATATAGTGTAATGTAAAAATAATAGTTCTCTGTGGATTCTAAACACGTTATAGCTCAGTTGAAATCTGAGATTATATTAGATTACTGGAAGTTAAATAAGACAATTAACTATAGGAAGACAGTCAATAAGTTCTTTTGTACTGACACTCTTTCCTGCATTGTACGGGCTAAGGAATTGTAGGATATGAGGTTTTTGTAAACAGGGTATGTAATTAATTTGGAATTGACAAGGCTTTTTAGTTGGAGGTTGAATTGTTTTTGAAGAGCAGAGGTATGATATCGGGGTATAGGTTTATAGGTGGATATGTCTGATAGCAGAGAATTCATTTTGTGATTGTATTCAGAAAGATTCATTAATACTGTTAAGTTGCCTTTCTCTGCTTTAGTGACAATCAGGTCGTCATGGGATTTAAGGAACGAACGCGTGAGAGAAAGGTCCTTAAAAAACTCTGGGGAGAAATTGGAAGGGGTGATGAAGAACATTGGAAATAATATTAGCAATAGAGACTCGTGATAGTTCTTGTTTATCACATTAGAGGGGGTCATTATGAATATATTTTAAGTCAGTCAAAAGATCCGGTATAATTGTTTTGAAGGAAGAAGAGGGTGCAGAAAACTTGGGTCCTAAGGATAGAATATTTTTAACCTACGTGGGGAAGTTGGTGGATGAGATATTGCGTACCCAGTTGTCATCTCCTTTTGGATAGATAGATAGATTTTGGGTAGAGGTGAGATATTCTTGGTAAAGGTTATTAAATATTGATAACATTTATAATATCTATAGTTCTTCAGTTGACACAGCCCCTTCTCCTTCTATTTGCCCTTAAGATGGCCTACAACATAGGCCGAAACGTCGGCACTAATAATAAATAAGTTTCGCTTATTTGGTGTTCCCTTATTGACTGCACCCCAGACTAATTCTATCCTTCATTAGATCTTCCAGTCAACTATTTTCCTCTCTAACATACTGAGAATTGTTTGGCTAAAGCCATCTACGAGACCAACGTGGGGTTAGAAGACCTCAGGGAAGACTCAGGAGAATCTGGGAAAACGGGGTTAAAAAGGCTTGGACCAGTCCTCTTCCAGACGAGGAGGATAGTGGTTCACGAGCAAGACAATTGGATCAAGCTCTTTAAGTAGACTCCTCACACTGCTTAAATAACAGAGGGGAAGTGATTAAGTTAAGTTAAGTGATCTTTTCAATTCTAAGATTCTCATTTTTGCAGCCTTGAGAGCCGACGAAGCAGGACAAAATTCTGAATGTATTTAATATTTTTACATTGTTTTCTGTTTTATTTTTGATGCCACTTTAGTGATATTAAAAAAAGAATATGTTCAATACTTTGCCATGCATGAAATAATCTTATCATCTTCTTAAATTTTAAGACTATCTTCTTCTTCCTATGCCTTATCCGTTTCGGACATTGGTTATAAACATGACAATCTTAATTTTGTTTGCAGAACTTCTAAATAATTGGAGAGTTGTGAGACCAAATCATTGGTGTAAGACTAAATGAGACAAAATCATCTCTTCATAACAAAAATAATATTATATTTTTATTGATCTGTATTCACTATTAATGTGTATTTTTTTATTATGGACTTCATTTTTTCATTCATTTTTCATTTGATTCATCAATGAAAATGAAGTATTGACAAAACACAACATCAAAACTAATTCATTTTCCATTAAAATTCAATCCACCGAATAGTTAACATTTAATTAACTAAGCAAATAAAGAGTTAAAAACTGACTAAAATATCCTATCTGGGAAGGGTGGTGAAAGGGATTTTTGAGGCCCCCCACCCAAACCATGCCAAATTAAATTCAAAATATTTGACATTACATTCAGATTGACTTGAATCTGTTTCAATATTAGCCAAAATATATTGGATGGACACCTAAAAATAGTAAATTTACCTAGAGACCATTGGTAGATATCATATACAAAATTTTACAGTCTGTGATAAAAATTATAATTAAAATAAAAAAGTGGGAAACAAATTTTAGATGGACCAAAAGATCGAGGAAAAAGAGATAGCTGTTTTTGAAAGAACCCTGCTCTGTAGAATTTTTGGATCTATTAAAGTTAATGATCAATGGAAAAATCGTAGCAACTAAGAAGTGAACAAGATGTTTGGAGAGCCCGACATCATTATGTGGATTAACATTAATAGATTAAGGTGGACAAGCTAGAATGAGTAAGGAGGACGCAACTGGAGGGAAAGTTGGATAATCCCAGAGGAAGAGGAAGACCAAGGCGGGGATGGGCAGATGGAGTGGCACAGAATGCCAGACGTTTCTGTGACTGAAGGGTGACTTCATTGGGTAGAGCCATCTGGAGTAGGCTCCTTGAGGAGGCTAAGATCACACAGCCTTGTAAGGCTAAATGTATTGTAAGTATACATAATATTAATAAAGCATTTAGTAAATCTAATAACATAAACCCATTAATATGTATCTTTCTTAAGTGTTCATGAGAGGACATGCCAAAAATGCTAACATGCATGCACCCATAGTGTGGTTATAGCCATTTAGAAAAACAGATACACATTAAATACTTATAAATATTGTTTTTATAACTAAAGTCTGGGTATCTGATACAATTATAATAATACAGTTTTAGCAAGAAATAACTTGAACTTCATAGTCCTAATTTTAAATATGTTTAATCGTAAATAAAATTAACTTCAATCAACTACAATAATTAAAAATTAAAAAAAAACTAGTTTAAAACACTATAATTTTTTAATCTCGTAAAAAAAAATTATAAATGATGATATGATAAATGAACAATATATCTCCAATTCAAAAAAACTTTTATATTATTTAGCAACATTTCATAGCTTTAACTTTAAAATTAATCAAACTTTACATTAAATACATATAATTTTATTATCTCATATAAAAAAAAGACAAATCATATTCATTTTAAGTAATAGTTTAAATAGTCCATCAATATTAAAAATACATTTGACTAAGAAGAACTAAATGCAATAACTAAGAATTGCTACCAAAGATAATACTAATTTTTGATTAATAAATAACAAACAGTACTGGATAAAAAATATATAAAACAATGAAATGATTCCATCTAATTAAGTAATCAGTTTCACAAATTAACTATTAATATGAAAGTAAAAATAAATATATTCAAACTTAGGAATATAAAACCCTTTATAAATAACTTGAAGTAGTTATTTGAAAACCTTAACAATTAAAGTTCCTGATAAGCCTCATCCCTCCTTCAGAGACATCACTCTTACAAACCCTTCTCTACCGATATTAATATCAACTATCTGATTACATTCACCACTTATATGCTGATGTCAGCCAAATTTTCCTATTCTCTCATCCTACCAAGATGCTTGAAGCAATAAAAAAAACATGAAGTCTCTGTGCCTGGGCCGATAACAACAAATTCTCTAACCCTACTGTACTTCGGTAATTTATTTTTCACTACCTTACTTCTGTTAGAAATGTTGGATTAATTTTTTACATATATCAGTCCTCTTATAATCATATTTCCCAAATCATGTAAAAATTTATTTTCTAACCTTAAATACTTCCTACAATTCCATTATTCTATATCCTCAAAAACAGCCAGCCTCTAGTTTCATCTTAGATTATGTTTGCCAAGTACAGCGGCTCCCAACCAATGGGCCAAAGCCCCATGTTTCATAAGACTGGGCCGCGCAGAGTAGATTAAAAAAAAATTTATCAATTAAAATTTATCATTAGGAAATAATTTGAGTCACTTAGTTGCTAGTAGCTACTAGTTGTATAGGTTAATCCAGGAATGGATCGAGACAGCAACTTTGATCCTAAATATAAGCTAATATGCTAATTTTCTCAGTAGAATTATTTGGTTTTTATATTAAAATATTACAGTATGAAATTCTAAAATGTAATGTTTGAAAATTGTTGTCAAATGTGTAAAGATGTCTATTGGTGTTATGTATTTAGTGCATATTTATATTAAGTTTGTGGGTCTCAAAATTTTCCTTTCGAAATTGGTGGTCTGCACAACTAAAAAGGCCGGGAACCGCTGGCCCAGTAAATCAGGGGCTGTCTGATGCTTCAGATATAAAACTGAAAAGAATAACAAGTATAATTTTCTGGTATGTACATTTTTATTGACCATACTTACCATTTTCGACCCATTGTATGTATGGTCAACCATTTCCACATCAAAATGAATTGGATCATTAGATTCATCTTTGGGGTCTACAGGTACTCCCATATCTCTAATTTTATGCCGAGTTGAGGTGGCTTTACCCAGTTTTCTGGTGGCAATATTTTTTAGGAGTCTATCTTTTGGCATATCTCAAATTTATACACTCCTTGTTTATCTGTCCATTTTTTAATGATTCTAGAAAGAACTTTCTAGATCCCAGCTTGAAAACCTTTTTATCCATTTGCACAGGATGCTTACTTTGAAAAATCCCTAATCATGCGTGCTATGCTACTTCATTCTGAAGTTCCTAAGCCACTTCAATTAGTAAAGCCTCGTCCCTCACTTTATCTAAAAACAAATTACTTTTTGACCTCTTTAATCATCAATTTTTTGCAGCCAAAGTAAAAAAATAAATAAATGAAAGTTTATCAGTAGAAATGAATATATACCTCCATTTATCAATTTGTAGTTTCATTTTTTGAATTTATTTCACTTATTATTTATAAAATTCCATTTTAAAACTTAAAAAAAACTAACAGTCCAGACAACTACTGAAATTGTATATTCTGAAAAAAGATTACTTTTCATTTCAAAAAACTTATATTATTAATCTTCTATGTGATTGTACAATATTTAATGAACCTTAAGTTGGATTTAGAATGTGAAGGTTTTCCCTAGAAAATTTCAATAGCATGTATGAGCCCACCTTTCAGTCACATCAAAGTCAGGCACAAAATGATCCAAGATTGTGATTCATAAAAATAAACAAGTTTTGATTGGATAACATAACCAAAAATTACATTTTTATAACCTAAATAAAATATCCATCATAAAAGCGTATCGATAAATAAAGATATGGCAATTAATGAGGGAAAAGTACGAGAAAAGAATAAACATGGGAATTAATATCATGTTATTTCTAAGATAAGAAGAAATAGTTTAGAATATATGGTCTGAAAATATTATAAATCTATTTTCTTCTATATCATCAAAACTATAATATTTAGAGAAACTGTAATTATCAGCTGATAATAAAACAAACCACAAACTAACAAGTGTATGAAAGTGACTTGATAATCAAATAATAAGAAATTATTCCAATCACCATTAAAACCCCAATAAATTAGAAAAAAATTCTCACAACTATATAAAACAGATTATCTATAGATAAACAATAGAAAATAAAATTAAAATAAAACAGAATACATTAAATCCTTAAATACTGTGAATGGAAAAAGTATCAAAATTAGTTTTACAGGTGAAATAGTAAAACTTTTCTCATTCATTCAACCCCATCATATTGAAAGGTGTTTTTGAGCATAACTCAATACTTGTCAAAATCTATAATATGGACAGAAATGAAAGAATTAGAAACCGACAGATTCCATACACCTACAATTAAATGGACAGAGAGAGAACGTATATAATTGCATTGAAATTTTAGAAAACCGAAAGAAAAATAATTAATTAATTACTCTTAAATAAAATTGGATGTAAGAGAAAAAATAATTTAAACAAGCATATTCTAATATAGCAAAAACTAAATTAAATAATTTTAAAAAATAATTATCTATTATAGAAATTTAATTAGGAGATATGTTTAATCAAACTACAATCCACGATTGTAAACGAATTCCTCTATGACTCACCTAAACCATAATCATTCCTAGAATTATTAAGATACGCATATGACAACAAATTCTAAATTTCATGAATAAATTCGGACCTGAGACCATGAAATATTATAATAAATTTGATTTAAATAAAAAATATCAACTTGAACAACTTAAAATTTATCTATTTATATCATCTTTTACATGTTCTAAGAAGTTCAAAAGGAACTTATTCAAATATTTTTCAATCACAAGACTTGTCCACAACCTCCGTAAATATGTATTCACTATTTTCACAAATACCTTCATAAGAATGTAGCTTAATTATCTAAAGAAGCAATATTCACAGTAGAACTAAAATTTAATGATGACAGAACAAACCAAAATGGATATTATCAAAATATCCATTGTGATTTATCACAAATATGGAATGAACGACAATTCATCTTTTTGGCACATTGTCCTAGAATAATATATTACATTACTAAAAGTTGTAATTATCTTAGCTAATGAATGGAACTTTAAAATTCTAAGACTTCCCAAATTAAGAATATCTCAATACTCGTACTATACCACAAATTTAGCCCTTTGCACTGCAAACACACAATTTTTAATACTGTGTTGCATGAAAACTTACAAAATAATGCACTTACAATGGAACCAGCGGTCTGCAGAGGGCTACTAACTACCCCTTAATCTTAGTCAACTATTTACATTTTCACATTTAAGTAGAACCAGTTACTAAAAAGAATTCATGATCGATTCTTTCTTCTACTCGATTTAAAAAGTAAAGTTAAAAAAAGTTATTATTAACTAGTTTCTTTTCTTTTTTTGAAAATATGATCCCAGGTACTACAAAAATAATTTTCAAATAGAAACTTAATTCTTAAACTTAGTGAGTATTTACAATTAGACCTACCTACCTCTTAAATACACAAATACACTTTCACAGAAATATATAGAGATATGGCAAATATTGTTTGACATTCAAATATATTTTGATTTTTTTTGTTTATGTAAAAATGAGACAGAGTGAGCAACTATCAGAGTTGTCAAGTAATGGTCAGCTAGGGTTGGAGTTGAGGACCGACCTAAGGTCATCTGGTAATGTACAAACTATTTCATCCATTCGTTGTTGTAGTTGTTTACATACATTATCACTTATGCGCACATTTCTTATGCGACATTCCTCGAGTTTACAGCGTATTTTAATAATCATATCGACGACCTCGACTTCTTCTTTACCCTGTACCCACTGACGGAGGTCTGCCTCTGACAATGCTTCTAATTGCAGTATCTGAAGCTTCTCATTCATTGACTTGCTTCGTGTACTGTACCAACCTATGAAATTGGGGCTTCTGAAAAACCTCCTATAAAGGCCTTCCCAATCACCTTTGATACCTGTAGTCAGCTGAGGACCAGACTTGGCCAAGGTTGCTATAAACGCCTCGGGATTAAATGGCCAAGGAGAAGGAGCTGCTTTGTAAGGAGAAATGTTCTTGTGAAGAGGCATCAGCGTTGACATGTACCTTTCTAACGGGATCATAAAACTTTGGGTTAACTCAAGAAGATGTCGTCTCAAGAGAGCACTTTGAACCTCCTCCGGCCTATTTGTTTGTATGCCTTTCAATAATTTCTTTACTATACCCTTATCCTTATGTAAAAATGGCTCATACTGCGTATAAACACCAGATTTACTATCAAATGCTTTCACAACTCCTTTCTTTATTTTACTTTTCTGTAAAGTTGATGGTTTTGCAGCTTCTGGCAATTTGATAATGTGCGGCCAATGCTGCAGTGTTTTTGAAAAGAATGGATTTGTGACACCAAGAATTATAGGAGGTGGTGGCTGAGTAGTCTTTGTATACTCTTTAAACTCTGTATCATGGATGGTAAAGTAAGGTCTATGCTCACCACAATACATCAAAGGCATAATCATCGTTACAAGAGCATGAACCATCTGTGAACAGGTCTCTGGTGATGATGCCATTACTACTATTGGTTCACCTATCAAAACTAATTCCCAAAGGAGCTGAATGTGATAAATACAATTAGAAAAGCAACTGAAAAGGTTGTTGAGATGTACACAAGGGATAACACTGGTTGAGCAGATAGATTGGAGAATGGAAGCGTTACCAAGCGAAATATCACCTGGGATTTGGGCTTGCAGAACCATTCCTAAGAGAGGAAGGCTCACAACCTCTCCGTTAATAGGAGGGGGCCAATGATCGATCTCGTGGCAAGCTGCTTCAATGCTTAAAGTACCGTTTTCGAAGAATTCCGGAGCTATCATACGGCAAACGGTCAAAAACAGATTCACGAAAGGATATTTTGATAGTATAATGACACTTTTTTGAAAATAGCCTCTTGGAAGAGTTGTGTCTTTGACTTGCCTAAAATAAACATAACCGTACAGATAATTTCTATTGGCTAAAAGAGAGACTGAATTTCCATTATTATAGGTGGCATGCGAAGATGTTGGGCTTGCACTATCATGAGGTATATGGCGAAATCTAAAATGAAATTGTGTATCACCCATACATCCTGAATTGGAATCAGGAAAAGCTAAATAGCATATATTAGTTTTATCTTCTTCGCTTAATTTCGTACATGTCGGATAAACGACCTCCAAAGCTTGACCTAGTTCGAGGTCAAAGGTGACAATACATATTGCATGTATCCAGGCAGACAACCGTTCCCAAGGCTTAAAACTTCTCTCAGTCTTTGAGTCCTCTGTAATATGTGAACCTCCTCCGGAAGCCATCTCTTTTCAAAAGAGCCAAAGGCCCCAATCTGGAATAGAAAATAAAACAAATTGATCTGGTATGAATCTAGTAAAAACTAATTAGTGGTATAACCTATTAGTAAATAATTAAGAACATAATCCTTTTAAAACACTACGGTAAGGGATTGGCCATAAAAAATTTAATTATTATGTATCATTTTATTTTAATTTATTTGTTTTATATTTAAACATTCGGTGTCTGTTCTACAGTTTGTCGTTTCAAGTTTTAAATGTTTATTCATTTCATTTTTAAGATTTTCCAAAAATACAAGCTATCGTGACCTTTAGTATGGAAAAGAGAATGTAATTATAAGTAATGAGTAGATTTTGGTAATCAGTTTATCAAGATATAAAAGTTTCGACAAACATTTCGAAGTATAGATGATATATGTTTGTTGAAACGTTGTGAAGTATACACATTTCCCATAATTATAAATTTTTTTCCATATTAAAGAAGTTCATGATAACTTATATCTTTGATTTAATAATTTGAATAATTTAGTTTAATAATTTGAAAAATATTAAAAAGGAAACAAATGAAAAGTTAAAACTTGCTGTGACTCAACTTGAAGCGAAAATCTGAGAAATAATTACCAAACCTTTTTTGTTCATAGTTTCGTTTTTAAAATAAAAAGTGTCAACAGCAAATTGACATAAAAATGTAATATAATTTGAGTACTGCTCAAAACTTTTGTACTAATTTATTTGGCCACTAAAATACAAATTACTCTAAAATTTGGTTGGAGAAAACCTTAACTTTGGGGAAGCTCTCAATAAATAAATACAAGCAATACTTTAATATAAGTTTGCACCACAAACCAAATATACCATCTAAAAGAAATGATCACTAAGTAATCCATAAATTTCTTAAAATACTAAAATCATGTTAATAAGTTAATAATTACAAATATGATAGTGCTTGAAAAAAAGAAACAATTTTTAAGAGTTTATATAAAATTTTACAATTTTTTTATAGAATAAATTAATTTACATCTTTACTAAATCCATTTATTCGATTTCCTACTTTTAGTCTTTAGTTCCTTAATTCGCTCTATAGTTTGTTATTTTGTTGATTGTTGGTATTACACATATCTTGCCAGCTACTTGTTAATTCATGGTTGTACAAACTCTGTATTATTTTATAGTTTTCTTCTTAGAAATAGGCTATCAGCCCCCTCACCAAACCATCTAAAACACTCTTTTCACGCATATAAATCCAGTCACTCAATTACACACGTAAAATCACTACATTTTTTTTATAGGGCAATGTATTAGCTTGAAGCTATATGATAAAGAGTTTTTAATACTTCTTAAAAAAAAAACAATTACTTGGAAAGTCAGTTTTAGAGTTAGCATAACAAACTAGTTTACATCTCAGAATACTTTACTAGTAGTAGTATGTCATAGGAACAGTTTATTGAGGGATTAAAAAATTATTTTGGTTTAATAATGTAATCTTGCTACCTGAAAAGTACAAAAGTACTTTTTCAAAACAATATTAGGCCTATCAGATGAAAAATATATTCCATATCCTTGAGATGAATTCCCAATAAAAATCAAATACATCCATAATTAATAATATTATTTTAGAGATTATTCTGGTGGAATTCATTAATTAGAGGTATATCAAAATTTTCATTTCATCGTAGCCCGAAAATTTCCCAATTATAAGCTGTCATTGGTCCTTTCCTACATAAACATTCCCTTCGTCATAGGTTGTTTCTACCTCTTCTCTCTCAACCCTCTGGTAGCTAATAAAATATGTGTAATAAACTACTTTGTATTAAAATGTAAAATTCCTTTTCACTGGGATTAATAAAATTATTATTTCTGTTGACTTCCGCTTGTTCGGATCATTCAAGACATAAACAAATCCTAATGGATCCTGTTAAGCTAAGATCAAAGCCTTAATTAAAACTACATTATATAAAACCTCCCCAAACCTGCAGAAGTTGAGAACAGCAATAATTTTAAATAATGCCTAACAAAGTAAGATTAATTTTAATAAATATAATGAATAACAAATTTACAGTTGAATACAAATCAGTTTTTTTTTTTTAAATAATAAGACTACTTTCAAACCAATAATCGTTCTTACTTTTAAAAACAAATAAAAGGATTTATAAAGCATTCTTGGGCTTCACTTTTAGGAAATCAGTCGGAAAAATATAAATAAATTCAGTCTTAATACTTTCTCCTAATGTCACTTGATGTTTATAAAATAAAAAACTTTTCCAGTCACCAGATTAAAAATTTCTAAATCTCCCCATTGGGAAACAATTATTAGATTAATTTAGACCAAGACCTTCCTACAATGGAATGTTTCAAAAGCCACAAACCAATCAATCAGATAAGAAACCGAGGACATCCTGTCAAGTGAAAGAGGTGGGAAAGTATTTATAACAATGCAGACCTGTGCATTGTGCATCAAAAAACATAGTCATTTGATACATATATAAAATCTGTCCAGGTTTATTATTAACAACAGTTTTAAAAATATTACTAATTTTAAATGGGCAGATTCATTAGTTGATATTCAAATAAAATAAAACTAATAGAAAAAAAGGACTTGGTAATAAATATTTCATAATCACAATTTTATAAAAATTTAAATCCTCACCGCCTAGATGACAGCAGCTAATTAAATTAAAAGAAGACTGTTAAGTTCAGAATACAGAAAAGGAAAGAAATTGATTAACTCTATACTCTATCATGAGCAAAGATATGAAGGAGAGAAATTTTAGAGCTCAAAAACCAGAGAGCAATTGTAATCAATATGCTAAACAAATCGAGGAACATTTTCGAGGAACAGACATATCTGCGGGAATAATCAATTTGAATTAAGATATCCCAATATGTTACAATTAGTTTAAGGTTATAAGTAACATTTATATGGTTCATTAATTAACAAAAACAAATCAGTTTCATGGATTCGATAAAATACCTTCATGGAATAAGAAATATCAGTGATGGAAAAAAGTGACTATTGAAACTGATAAAGCCAGTAAACCTTGATTGGTGCAAAATATGAATTGTAAACACAGTTCAACTGGTAATTATAGTATGATATGATAACATATCTGTCACTAGAACACAAAATATATAGGATTTAGATCACACCGAATATACCACAGCAGGCCCATGTCATAACTACCTTAGTTAAGTTTCATGTTGTGTCACCATTTCGACCAGTTTTATTTGAGTGATTATTTAAATCTAACCAAATCCACGACATAGCACCTTGTTTATGTTGATTCAGGCCATACACCGTTCCACTGTGAATGCTAGTTGGAGTGCCAGCCGCCGGAGTGCGCTACACTCGCCCAACCTTCTTGCTTTCTCAATTAAATGGCAACTGTGCAGTGAAGTAATTCGATAATGGGTGTTATTTAATATGGTACATGATGTAACTATGAATGGAAGAAATACGAATTGGCCTTATAATTGTTTTCGTATATCCATATTTATTGAAAAGCTGCATCTTGATTTTCAACTTTCGCGTTACAGAAGGGAAATGTTAGGGAAAACTTTCCAAAAAGCTTTCTCCGCAGGGAAAATCATTAGGTCATTAAGTACTTAGCTCTAAGAAAGGAAGAAGATGCATGTGGTTCTTAAAACTAAATAAACAGTTCGAAACCTCTTGTTCCTCCCAGCATCAGCTGGTGAAATCACTTGTGAAACTGTATTGAGTTAACAATGGATTGGTATATCTACAAAGACCATGTGTGGGGAGTTCGTAAGCTGTGTTTTAATTAATGAGATTCTAATAAGCCCATGCATTAAGGGTTTTGCTGGGCGATGGTGACGAGCAGAAGCCAATTGCAATAATATTTTTTTTAAATAAAACATAATTCCAATGAATATAAATTTTACTGTTAACTAGTCAGCAATTAGGCTGTTTGGAAACATAATTAAGTTTAGTTCCAGAGAAAGCTCTAGCCAAAGCTGACAACATGATTTACTTTTGTTATAAGTTCCGTAGGATGTCGCTTCGTATTACTAGGTTTAACTGTTTATTCGTTTCACTTTTATTATTTTCCAAAAATATAGGTTATCATGAGCTTTATAAATATATAATCGTGAAAATTTTCTGTCTTCAGCTTTCAATATTTTCATGTTGACTAGTGTACGTACGTTGATACGCTGAAAACTCAAAAATGATCCAAAACCACGCAAAAATGACATTTAACATTTGATCTTAATGTAACATTCAGTTGAACAACCTCCCACTTTGGTAAATACATGATACAAGTCAACGGTAATTTACTTAAAAGCCATTTTAATCTCTCTCTCTATATATATATATACTTAAATGAGGTAAATCTGGAAACCAAATATGTGATCATAAACAATTCTAGGAACTGTTGTGCAGGTGCAAGTTGCAGCTGGCTTACTAGTAAACAATACCACGAATTAGAATCAGCAATGTAAAAACCTATATAGGCCTTCTGACTAGGAGGAGCCCTCTCTTATTATTTCTGTAGCTCGTTACGCTGTTAGTTTTTTAGTCTCTCCATTTTTAATGTACATGTTTAACTTGAATAAAAGTTCTTTTTAAAAAGTGCTTAGTTTATTAAAGATATTTAACTATATATATATATATATAAATCTCCTGTCACGATGTTTGTTCAGGCTAATCTCCGAAACTACTTGACCGATTTAAATGAAATTTCGCACAGATATGTAACATTGTCAAACTTTAAAAACTTTAAAAATTATATTTTTTTCTAACCTGCTGCATTTGTGATATGTTGCAAGGACTTGTCTGAGTAGTGTAAATCCATATTTGCAATAAAAAAAACGGATGGGAATACTTTTGGTGGCCGAAAAACTTCGACATTTTCATAGTTCTTTCAGTTTCTGGCCTGTATCTCCTAATCGGTGAGTTTTAGGGAGAAAACATAAATAACCTTTTTAAAAGTAGATTAAATTTTCTACAATTTGAGCCCAAATGGAGCTCAGTAGGTCAAACAGATCGTCAGTTAAGTTCCAATATACTAATTGTTAACCGGAATCTTAACTCTATCTAATATATAAAATTGTCTGCCACAGTGTTTGTTACAAAACTCCTCCGAAACGACTTGACCGATTCTTACGAAATTTATTGTGTATATTCAGTGGGTCTGAGAAAAGGATGTAAACTATTTTGCATACCTCTAAGTTAATAATTAATTTCTATATACTAGTTTGATATAAGATGAATAAAATGTGAAATCAAAAATCTATTACATCCATTTTTCCATTCATTCATTATTTCTTTAAAATTCAAATTTTAACTAATATTTTTAAAAACTATTATGACAGCCACAGCAACGCGTAGCCGGGTCAGCTAGTTTTTTATTAAAAAAACTTATTGCTTCTCCAACTTTTGTAACAGGTGTAGCTTTTAAGATAAACCTGAAACACATTCTCGAATGGAAATTTCATTATCTACAAGTTGTTTTTTTTACTACAACACACTCTCATGTATCGAAAAAAAATATAAATCGGTGTTAGTTTTGCTATTTGGTTTTTTTTCAGCCATAAAATTTAAATAGTTTGTATGAAACGTGTTTAACAAAACAACTATATGTTTAATGCGCGAATGTATACAAAATGAGTTCAAATATTGCCTGATAGACTCAGTTCTACAGAAATTATAAACTACATTTCTTCAAAACGCGTTTATCTCTAAACTCCCTGTTGTGCTTATGATCTTAACATCTGATCTTGACGTCATCATTCAATAATAAATAAGGATTTGGTTATTGTATGGGAAAGATGAGTGTAAAGCTTTAATGAAAATGGAAATAGGATTTAAATGGGAAACATGCAATAAACCGAAACTGGTATTTAATCAATAGTTTTATTATATTTCATTATTCTACTTCGTTGAATTTTAATTTTTTGTTTTCCTTGTAAGGGTCACAGAAACTTACTTCAGATATCCAGCTTTCCATTTTCGAAGTATATTCAGGCCAATTTAGACCACTCGACATGTTGAGGTAACGAAATTGGAATAGTTACCTCAATATTTTGAGTGTCACTGTCTGGTGCGTACACACAAAAAAATGTTTATTCTTGCGCGTTTATTAGTGAAACTATTAGGCTAAGTGAAACTCTTCATGTGAGAAAACTTTACAAAGTGCAATTGTTTCTATGGTTTGTTGGTCGCCATTGTTATTGCACTCGAATGTCTGAACTGGATCAGTTGTGAGAACCACAAATGATTCAATTCGAATAGCATATAACTTAGAATTATTGGTTTTTATGTCAACAGTACATTTCAAAAGCAATTTATAAGACGACAGCACAATGACTTTTTTTATTTTTAAATATTTTTAATTGAAAAGAAAAAATATGTCCAGGGACTTATTTTTTATTATTGGAATCCTACATCTGTTCCAAAATAATGGTCTATTTTTAATTGCTTATGAAGATATAAGTGTACACACACTCTACGCAAAAACCTTTTACTGAGGTACTTTCATTTCATTAGCTGGTTCAGTAATTACCTGAAAATGGATCTAATATAAATATATTAATTATTCTACTAATTAATATTACACACATTAATATAATGATATTTCCAATGATATCAATAAAGAATACCTCCAAAACATTTGTTAATCTGTACAGGATATTTATCAATAATTAATCTAATCATCTTTTACCACATCTTCTTCGTGATAGCATTCCTCATTGTAACCTTCTTCTATATTTTCTTCAACAGTGTTTTCGCCATTTTGTTGAAGAATACTTGTCTCTGAATTATTTTCTGTTTGACCTATTTCTTCTTTTATTTTCTTCTCGTGTTTGGAAAGAATATCGATAAAACCTGTGTCTCCTCCCAATTTGGCAAGACTCAAAGCAGTTTTACCATTTTTGTCTTTAGCAAATATGTCTGCTTTGTTACACAACAGCTCTTCAATGACTTCAGTACTTGAGTGTAATACAACTGGAATAAATATCCAAAAACTTAGTAATCAGTGGTAACAATAAATTTCTTTAAATACAATAAGGAAAAAAAAAATAAACAACTTTTTTCATGCAAATTATATTCTAAAAACATGACATCATAGTTGATAGACTATCAAAGAAAGATATGTACGTATTTTTATCTGAGGAAGGAGGTATATGGTATCCCCCATCAGCGGAAAGAGGATAAGTAACATCAGGCAAAAAAACGCGTTTAAACGCATCCTCCGTAGTATATGATGGTGTTGATTTATTTTCTTTTTTTTTTACTAATTTGGAAACTTAAAACCTCAAATTTTTTAATGTTAAAATTCTGTATAGTTACATAACAAAGCTAATGAATTTTTTATTTTATGCAGGTGGGTTTTTACCTGCCCTTGCAAGAGGAGTCCAACCAGCAGCGTCTTTCATATTTATATCTGAACCCATTTCCAAGCACAATTTTACCAAATCAAGTTGAGAATAATCGACAGCATAATGAAGAGGGCTACATTTGTTGCTGAAAAAAGTCGATAGTTATACGTTATTAAAAGATCTTAGCGTTGAAAGAAATAATCAGTTCACTATTATGATGGATCTAAAAAATATAACTTTCAGTGGTATAAACAGATATTATATCAAACAGAAACATAAAATATAAAAAAATATTCTTGGCAATTATAACTTTAAATATCTGAAAGAAGAAAAAGCAAAACGCTTAATTTCTAGGACCGTATTCCTGAAAAAACTATTAAGTATAGATTGCATTAAGTGAATTACCATTTCTGCTAGTAATTATTAAATCTAAAATACATAATACAAATATTAAATATGTGTTTCTTTGGTTTATTTACTTATTTGTGGCAGGCTCGAGCCTGTGGGGACTAAGGTACTTCTTAAAGACCTCTATCATAATTATGTCTGAATAGGCAAAAATGTAGGTCTCCTACTGTAGCATAGTCGGATAGCAGCATAAAATGACGTTAAAAAATAAATAAAAAAACAAAACATTTATTTAACTAAATATTTTTATTATGTATTATATTTCAGATTTAATTATGACTAGGAGAAATAGTAATTCACCTAATACAATATATACTTAATTATTTTTCAAGAATTCGGCCCAAGAAATAAAGCATTTTGAAAGGACGGCATAACCAAAGATTTTTTTAATCCCTTTAAAAATCCTAATGCCACCTATCGGGATGCGAACCCGCAATCTTGGGCATAAAAAGTTGTTATGCTAATTACTACACCACAGGTGAACCCGAGGTTTCGTCGTTGTTATTCACGAGCAATTTCTTGTAGAGTGTGCAAGAATGAGTTGAAATTTTTATCGCACAATCTTGTGTACGGTTTTCCTTATTAAATTTCCGCTGAACTTGAAATAGTTTTACCAAAAATAATTTGATCGACTTCGAAAGAATCGAAGAAATTAGAACTGTAAAACTGTAGTAGATTAAAAGTTCTTACTTGTCAATGGAGTTTACATTCCCTCCATTTTCAATTAGAACTGTGGCAACTTCTAAATCGCCTTGAGAACAAGCGTGCATCAGCGGTGTTCTGTGAGTTCCGAGAGATCCTAGGTTCACGTCAGCGCCCACCATAAGAAGTGTTTTTACAATATCTACGCTGCCCTTTTTCACTCCTTTTATTAGTGCAGTCTCTCCTATTTTGTCAAAAGCATCAAGAGCTGCTAAACTTGAAAAGAAAAAAAGAATATAAATCAGGCATTGAGAAAAACAAACGCAGCATATTAAAAAAAAATACGCTAGTGATGCATCAGTGCAAAACATATGAATTGTACCCAAGTGATGCATCAGTTAGTTGTTATGAAGGTACCTAGGCAACACTATTTTATCCACACAGAGAGAACTTGCGGGATAAATGACGATCGTTTGCTAAAAAAAAAAAAAAGCTTCAAGTAACTTCACAAATTCTGTTTCCAATCAATTTAAAATATTAGAGGAATAAAGTGGGAAAAATATTTATTATGGTTTATCTTATAATTTAAGAAAGTAGCTAGCTATACTAGCAACAGTATATTGTAGCACATTGGAGGGAAAAATGGGTTCTAACAAAAAAAAAAAAAAACAGCTAAAGATCCTGTCAGAGTATCAGAAAGAAGAATATTACGAATAATATATGGCCCTATCAAGGAAGACAAGCAATTCCGAACAAGAAAAAAGCAAAAGTGATGAAACTGCTAGCGGAGCCAGACCTTGTCACAGTCATTAGGCAGAAAAGGCTTGGCTAGTTAGACCATATTGAGCGCAATGGCCCAAAGAGGCTACCACGAAAAGTGGTGTATCAGAAACCAGGAGGAAGGAGAAAACACGGGAGGCCAGGATTGAGATGGATGGAAGAAGAAGAGGACTTCTGTCGGATGGGAGTGTGGATATGGAGAAGGTGAGCCACGGATCAAGTGGAATGGAGCAAGCAGTTGGAGGAGGACAAATTCCTTTAGGGACTGTAGTGGCAGACTAATTGAATGAGTTATAGTCTATGTGACCTTTTATTATATAATGAACACCATCTGTGCGGTTGTCCAAGTAGATTTTCAGAAGACTTATTACTCTGTGGACAGAAACACACTCTTGGTTTGTATGAGAAGGCCCTTAGAGTCCAAGCTACTCTAAGAACACAATGTCCAAGGTTGGGTTCAGAGGTTAGCTATCTGAAAGGTTTTTCTATCAGTAAAGGAGTCAGGCAGAGCTATGGTCTATTCTCTTCAACTATGTCCAGTAGAAAATTATTATGGAATGGAGAACAATCAGGAGCTGGACTAAAGCATGGGTACAAGAAAGACCTCAGTGTACCTTGTTTGATCTTTGTCGATGACCTCATTTTACAGGTGAACAATCTCTAGATTTCTCTAGAACGCTACCTAAAACTTACAGAGTCTTTATTGTGTAGCTGTAACTACTGGCTTGAAGACCAGTATTATGATGGCAGAGTTTATGACCAATATCAAAGGGATCCCCATTAAAAACGCACTTGAAGATACCATCATATGAAAAATACCGTCTATTAAGTAATTGAGAGAGTGGGTCTCTGTGAACCAAAGGAAAGACCAGGCAGTGGACACCAAATATACAAAGTTTGAAAAGGCTTATCACTAATATCTATTTGTCAGATGCCTCCTCATAAAGTAAAAAAAACATTAATTAAAATCTTTCTTTCCAATTAATTCAATTTTTACATATCAGCTGGAATAATAAAAATGGGTTTTAAAAAATTTAATTAATTGGGAAAAAAATAAAATATTACAAATATTTTTATTTTGAAGAGAAATGATTTGCCCCCAGCCGGGATTCGAACCCGAATCTCCGCCTCACCGTGGCAATGCTCTAACCAACTCTCTAACTAAGTAGCGACCCCGGTGGCTCAAATAGTTAGACCGTTGCCACGGTGAGGCGGATATCCGGATTCGAATCCCAGCTGGGGGCAAATCTTTTATCTTCAAAATAAAAATATTTAAAAATTAAAGCAATGATTAAAAAATTATAATAAATTAAAATATTACAAGGTGATCAAAATCAATAAAAACTTTTTTATATAAAGTAGTGGTAATTTCTTATTGTTCAAATGAGAATTATTATCTTACTCCTTTCTTTCCTCAAGGAAATCCTTTAGTCCTTGTACATCTCCTCTTTCAGCAGATTTAAATAAATAAAACAATATTGGAGGACCAACTGTAACAGTAATATAAGTATTTTAACTTCATGTCCCATCACAACTTACAAGAAATAAACAGATTAATAACCATTAACCCTCAACGTTTGACAAAGTTAATTTTTATGACTACAGGAGTTTCCAGATTCCCAAAACAAATATCATATTTTTATGAAATGGTACAATTTTATTATTTATAATGTATAACATGATCCAAATATTTAAATGTAAGCAATTTAAACTCTAAAATATATAAATTTTGCTGCATAAGCATTAATATTAGGGTTTTATCTGGGAAACTAGACAATTAATTCATGGATTTGCTAAAATATAAAAATTAATTCTTCCAGGACAGATTCATTTCCCATGAATCTGGCTCTGTCGAGCTGACCTTGTCTACCAAAGCTTATATTTTTTATTTGAGTGGCATCTGGTAGTAGTGTTTTCAGTTCAATTTTGGGAATGCCAAGTTGTGTAGAAAATCTTTTTTCATCTTTCAAGTTGACAAAGCTATTATGTAGCTGAGTATTAAATGTATAATGTAAAATTAATTTTATTTAAATCGCTTACTTTTAGTACAAAAAACACATACCTTTGGTGGCAGTTACAAGTATATCACTTTGGACTTCCTCTCCACCAGGCTCGAAAGAAACTCCTAAGCGAAAGTAATAAAGCGTTCCTGGACCCAGTCCTTTAATCTCACATTGGGTTTTCATCCCCCTTTAGAATATATTAAATCCGTAAATTTGAATGGGAAGCAATCTAAATCAATATTAAACAGAGAACAATCATTGTAAATAATGGATGAAACCTACCAATATTTAGTAATCCAGATATATGTGTCATCTTTCATCTCAATGTGGTATATTAGGGCAGTTTTTTGTTCAACAGTATCCCATTTAAGAAATATAGAATGTAATGTGCTATCAACATAATGTAGTTTAGGTTTTCCTGACAATTCCATTAAACTTTAGTGCCAGTAATATTATGCTGCTATTGTTTACTAAGGACACCATAGCAACTTCAAAACTTTAACTAAGTTACCAAAAATATCATCCATAAAGTTAAAATATATAAATGAAACGTGTATAAAATTAAATATTTAGGAATATGTTTATGGAACACTTGAGGACAAAGTTAAAAAAATAAACATCTAATTGTTATGGCTAATTTTAAGTTTTCTAAAAAAGTTCGTTTAAAATTTAGTTTTTAAATGGGTATTTTAATTTATTTATGTTATAGTATAACATAAAATTTAAATATTAAAAATAAAATATTGATAATTATATTATATATTTGCAGTCTCGGTGAAAAAGTAGTTAAGTCAAATTTTGTCCAAAGAGAGTTAACTGTATTGATGGAAGCGGAATCATGTCATTCTTGTAGTTTTTGGCTTTAAATGAAGTTGAAAAATAAGCAATAACTGTCAAAGCCTGGCTTAGCCCTCTATTCACTATGAAAACCACATGATTCTGCTTCCCTAAGTACAAGAAACTCATTTTCACACATAGGGGCAGAAGATATGTACCATGCAGTCATAAAATAGTTTATATTAAACTTTAATCTGAAACATCAATAAGCTATAAATGATAACAATGAAAAGAAATAAAATGTAACAATTATGGAGGAAAGTAAAAAAAACATTGAGATCAAAATCTGTATTTCATGAACATAGTTTTCATTTTAAGAAATAGTGAAGGATAATTTTGAACATGATTAAGTTATAACTGTTTTTTAGAATAGTATACTTGCATAAAAAATTAAGTTTAATTTTTAGAAATACTTTGAATGTAATGCTGATATAAATTAATTATTTTAAACAAAAGAAAATGATTTTGAACAATTAAATGTAAAAGAAAAACTGATATCATTAAAATTTAATGTCAACAGAGGTTTAAGCAATTTTTCATATAATTTCAGTTAATAATGGGAGTTGATGGTCCGACGAGACAGTTTTAAAAGCGACTAGATATCAATAAAATGACATAAGTGGAATTCCACTATGTGCTGAATTAAACCTGCATAACTGATTTATATTTTGTTTTCGGTTACCAGTTCTTTAGTAGATTAAGTCTTTTTTCTTATCTGTGTTTCTTTAGAATTTATACTGAAATTGACTTGATTTAAATTAATTGATTATTTACTGTTTATATATTAAATTGTACTAATGATGATAGTTTAAATATTTCATACAATATACATTACCTAATAGTAAGGTATTTAGTAATTCTCTAAATAATGCTTTATTTACTCTGATCAAAGAGGCAGGAATGGAAAATAAGGCAAAAATAAAGCATCTTTTATAAATGGATGTACCTTAAGTAAGTTTTTATTCCTATTTATAATTCAATAAAATTTGTAAAGAAAATAGGGTAAATGAGACAAGAAAATTATTTTTTTTTTTTTCAAATATTTATTTACAATAAAAATAGGACTATACAACCAGAGATTAAAGTGCCATCTTTAAGACTTTAATACACCTCGCAATATACCTGAAATCTATTCTAAATTATTTGGTAACAAAACTAAGCAAGATAATACAAGGACTCATTTATAGAAGTATGGTATTGAGGAGTTCAGATACAGTATATAAAGAAATTGCTAAAAGGTAACCATTCAACGTTTAGCACAGCTAAAACCTAATATAAAGGCTGTAAACAGTACTCTTGAATATCCCAAATTACTTTCTTTTTTTTTATTGTTAATGTACTATGGAAAAAAGAAAAAAATACATTATATACAGTTTTTGCAATCTTATAAAAATTTTGAACAATAAATAATGTTATAGTAAACTCGAGAAATAATATATATATATTATTTTTTTTCATACATCAATAACTTAAATGATTATAGTTTCAATAAAAAAAATCACAATAATTAAACCAACAAATTATGATCACATGTAATTAAAGATAATCTGTTGATAATTTAGTTCATTTGATTATCTACTTTCTTTTCTGACTGGAGCCTGCGAGCATTGTAGCGATTCTGATGAATATGTTGATCACATCGAGGTAAATAGAAATGGATCTATATTAATAAAACAAAACAAAAACAATACTTTAAAAAACTTATGATTGAAAAAATAAATCTGATATTGTAAATTAATAAACTGATGACTGAATAAAAATATAACTAAAAGTTATCAATACATATTATTATAAAACAAAGTCCTTGCCTGTATTTTTTTGCTGTAAACTCAATAACTACTGCACGGATTTTCATGCGGTTTTCACCAATAGATAGAGTGATTCACCAGGAAGGTTTAGGTATATAATTTGTCGAGGTTTTGTGTAAGTGGGTTGGAATATCTTTACCAGTTTCTAAAATTTCCGAGTTTGTATTCAATGAATTTTTGAGTAAATATTACGTTTAGGTGAAATGAGTTGCAGAATTGAGAACTAGTTCATTCGATACTGCTCCCAATGATTAGTCTGAGCAAAACTTAGAAGACAACGGAGTGTTTAGGAAATACAAAGCTTTAATATTGGCAATGTGTCTACAATAGAACAAATAATTACATAATTAGTGTAGTAACTTAGGGAAAATTATTGAAATTAATCATTGGAATTATAGTTAGTCGATTTTAAAGAACATTTACACCAAATTCAAAGAAACCGTATCAAATCTTAAACAGACAAAATGCTAAACCATTTAATTGAAACAAAAATGTATAATAAACATTTTTTCAGCCTTTTAAATTTTTAATTATAATAATAATAACAAGTCTTATAGAAACCAAAGGCTCGATGCCGATACCATCAATCTCTGCTTACACACTTCCATCCATAGACCACTACTACCCAAACCCAAATCCGCCAGATCACTCTAAATGCAAGCCTCCCACCTACGCCTCGGCCTAACCCTCAGTAGATTCCCAGTTAGCACAGTGCTTATTTTTAGGAAATAGTTCATTACTAAGCCTAGCAACTTTATAAGCCCATCTTAATCTCCGTGAAGCTATCACTTGAATAATATTAACCAGGTGCATACTTCGCGATTCCGCATTGTGTAATCTACTAAATTCTCTGGTAGTCTCATCCTTTTTTGGATAGAATATGTTATGCAATACTTTATTTTGTTCATCCAAGGGTTGGAAGGATGATGGTTTTATTAATTCTGATTTTCAGATTTTGGGATAAAAGAAGCGAGCTAAATAATGTTGAGACCAAATAATAAAAAGCATTTCCTGCCTTTAAAAATTATACAATTTTTTTTAAATTTCATAATTAATAATCATAAATACAGTAGTTATACATACGCATTGACTGGATCAAAAGGCTGTGCAGCATATACAGGGTATGTCTCAGCAGATCGGACGACTCTTTGGGTATCATAAAGCAGAAGTCCAGAGAAGACAAGTAATCCTCCATACATGGATATTGAATATAATCCAGCGCCAAGAGCAGTGGTCGGTGGCAAGAATGCAGAACCTATAAAACAAAAAAAATATTTTTTTAAGCCAATGAACGTATGGTGTGTGCATTTTAGCATAAGATCCTCAGAAAGATTTATGGAGTACCAGTGAAGAATTCCTTAGGCTAGAGAAGGCCTAAGGCACCAACCAGGAAATCAGAATTCTGTATTGGAGGCTCGATATAGTTAAGGAGTTTAAGCTCAGGAGATTGCGTTGGCCATGTCATATAGCCAAAATGGACTTGAGTGACAACTGAATGGAAATAGTTGAAAAAAGGCCGAACGTAACTTGGTAGGAAGACTAAAACTGCGCTGACAGGATGGTGTGTCCCAGAAGATGTCCAAGCCCTACTCAATGGGAGAAATTGGAATGATACTGCACTGGATAGGTATAACTGGTGAATGCGTTTGAGTGAAGCCCAGGATCTGTAAAAGGGCTCCAGCAATAAATTCAAAAAAAGAATCGTTTTAGTTCCAGAATCGCTGAAGCTTTGATTAAATAAAATTAGGCTGAATTCAAGGCTAGTCCCAGATCCAGCAACCAACTCTTCTAGAATTGAAAAAAAAATTAAAATACTGAAAAAGTACTCATAAACATTTTTAGCCCATATCTTTGAAGGCTGTACCTTTTACGAAAGAGCGATGATAAAATAGGATGCCAATGTATCCATGATATTAGGAAATGAAGAAAAGTACATTAATAAGCCTTTCTATCAAAAGAAGGATTAATTAAGAATATCTAATCCAGCTATCTCATACTTTTTATTATCTCTTATTTATTCTTTTTTTTTATTCCGGTTTTCTAAAAATTGTTACTAAAAACGATTACACTAAACTAAGGCGTTGATGACCAATTGGTTTTACGCCTCAATTTGGAAGAATCCAACAACCTTACCATTTTGGTTAGAACAGATAGTAATCCAAATAAATAACCTGTCATTTTCAACTTTACGGAAAGGGGGGGGGGAGGGGGAGGAAAAGACATTAAACCCCCCCAAAAAAAGCACTTTAAAAATCAATACACTACAGCTATGAAACCTATAGGAAAAGGCTATAATAAAAATATATTTAAATATTTTTATTTGAAAAGTAAAGATATGTCCAGGACTGGGACTCGAACCCGGGTCACCAAGATAGCTAGTCTGGAACTCAACCAATTGAGCTATCCTGGGCTCAATCAAGCTCGCTCCCCGGTCATAGCCATATCCTTTCTTTTCACTGATCCCATGTACCCACGTTCTCGCAATTTACGATGTATACGAGGGGAAGAATGCTCTTTGAACATTTATTTAATTTGGATCTTGTTGACTAACGTCATTATATATTATAATAAAATAATTTATATTATATGTTATAATAATTTATCAGTCCTGGACATATCTTTTGTTTCAAATAAAAAAATTTTTAAAATTAATAAAATCAATAACTAATAAAATACATAAGAAATATATTTACCTAATGAAGCAGCAAAAACTGCTCCAAGACCAATAGCGAGGGGTCCACCCATATTCAAAAACTTATCACTCGGAGCACAGGCAGCAACTGCAGATAAACTACCCACAACTCCTGCAGTATACCTATAATAGAGAGATTAAATGAATATCATTAAGATAATTTATGATGATGAAAAATTTTAATTCAATACTTATTATTAAGATAAAATTATAGATATAAATTAGAATTAGTGTTTTGATGACTCACTCAGTTGTGCTACTAATAGCCATGGAGAATAAGTGGTTGAGTTAAATTTGTCTGCAAAACGGGTTTCTGATACTTAGGGTTGTTAGTGAGTGATAAGTGGTATCTTGTTATTTCTGTAATGAATATGGTGCCAAGTCAAGCATTAGCTTGAAAAGGAGTTATTGTGTGAATAATACCATTCCATTTCAAGCCAAAAACTACAAGAACGGCAAAGTTCCACTTCCCTCAATACAGTTAACTCCCTCTGGACAAAATTCAACTTGACCACTTATTCAGCAGGGCTGCATAAATCAATTAATACTATTCTCACCATGCAGCCCTGACTAAAATTGGACCACCCAGGATACAGATTGGGGCAATAACTGCACCCATTACTGAGGTGTGCAGAATCCATGCCATTTGCTTGGGGCCAAAACCAGGTTTGTAAGCGATGGATCGGCAAAATGCTCCTGTTCCGATCAATGCTGCCATACTCACTGCTATTGCCTATAAAAATATAAACAAAATTAAAATACTAACAACGCCGCTTTTTGTTTTTTGGTTTTGTCCTACAGAAGAGCCCGTTATTAAATGGTTACTTAAGGCTGAGATTCTGATTTACTCCATTTTGTCCAAGGCTTGGAACTTTACATAAAGAATATTAATTGTATAGTTGTAGAATATTACTGTTTTATGATATATTGATATGTAAGTAGATATTTAATTATGCATTTGAAACCATAATACAATATGAATTATGTACAATGTACTAATTAATAATAATTGTGAAGTTATTGATCATTTACAGAATTTTAAAATGTCAAATCTCTTCATATCTTCAATAGAACTGTGATGCTGTCTTTCAATCAATCCAGCCTTCACTCGCTATAAATACCTCTTTTCATTTTTTTTTATGAATAACAAGATTTATTTTCAAAAATCGAGGTACCAAAAGGCTTAACTCTTTTAGATTCCTGAGGAAACCATAAGCACAGAGTTTTTTTTTCTACATAGAGAGTATTGGTAATTTGGAATAGTTCCATTCAGATGGAATGGGTTAGAACAGTTACAGTCGTTAACAACACTTGGTAGGCTTACATAAAGGAAATTCTCTAAATTTAAAACCCAGTTATGTCTCACACTAGATTCATCCATGATTAATAACAATGCACAATAGCTCATTCATGATATGAAAACTGAACTGATAAGTTTAACTAAATATCCCAAAATACAATGTAATATCTGGCACCATTAAACAACTGTCCTCTGCCACCTTTCAGTAAGTGTTTCCTTTTCTCCAATTTTATTTTCCATCCTAGGTCAGTGAGCTCAAAGTAAATTTAACATGAAGCCGGTTAATAGACATGAACACCCGCACAATACAAAAGACAATGGAAGGCTACGTGAACAGTTAATAGAGTTTCTTCTGTGTTTTTTATTTTTAACCAAAGAGTTTTCTTAAATAATTATTAAAATTATTCAAATTAATTCTACAATAATTTCTTAGTAAATTATTAAACAGAACTGAAAGTGTCTCTCTCTATATCAGCATTGGATTGAGAATCGCTGATTTAAAATATTAGATTCTGAGCAGTAATAAAATGTGAGAATGTCGGTATCTAGATAATTGTTCAATTTCAAATTCAAATTCAACTACTAGCCTCAAGAATAATGATTCACTAACAAAAATAAAAGTTTCTTTTTTCCTTCCAACTATCAGTTGGTAAAAAACTATTAGATTATCTCTAAAAATACATATTCACTGTACCAAAAATATTTTGATACACCAACATGTTGGCGAGCAGATAAATGAATAGAGTAAATGTTTCTTATTTAATGTAACTTACCACAAATCCTCCTCGGCTGACTAAGTTAAGCGCAACTGGGGAACGGAATACAGCAACAGCACTGGCTGCCGTGAATGCTAGTGACCCTCCAAGGTACATATATGTTGCCCTGATTCGCTCTTTGACATAATCGGGCCATACCCTGCAAAATATGTTTTAAGGTAAAAGCTATTGTTCTGAAAACAGAAGAAATTTGAAAATATTTTAATATAACAAAAAGTGATATAAAATGTTTCCACTGGAACAAACAGGGACATTTTGAATTCAACAGTCCAGATTAGAATAAGGAATCAAAGACATGAAGAGGTAAATATTATTTTAAGTCTATAGTATACCTATGATATAATGGGAGCTGATGGTATCACTGATAAGAATAATAAGGGAAGTAACAACTAAGTGATTGACTATATACATATAACAAACTGTGACATATGACAAGGTGTGATGTAAGCAAGAAAAAGACATCTTCAAGAAAAAGAAAAGGTTCAAGAACTACATATAATTGGAGTACTGGGTATAAGGCCAACAGTAGTGAGGTCAGTGCTTTTAATAAAAATAAGATAAGGGATTTGCTGGAATTGCGGAGTGTTAATTGTAACCCAGTGGTGTCGATCGCAAGGTGTGTATCGAAGTCAGTTAGTCTGTTAGTTTGTACCGCTTGTGATGTCTCCCTTTGTCTATTTGTATTATGCCTGATTTATTAAATAGTTTTACCCAAAAACTATTTATAAATTAAAATTAACCAGCAGAAACACCTTTGAGTTCAAAGTCTGCACTCAATATTTTAACATAATAAGTTCACCAAATTATTTATTACACTGAAATAATATAATTTAATAATATGTGAAGTAAATACTGACATCGACTGGTCTATAATGCCAGGCTTGTTGGCTAAACCAAGCCCATAGTAACAAAGAGCTCCAATTCCACACAGTGCACCTCCTGCCACTGCTGCCTTCCCAATTTGAAACGCTAAAATACAATAACAACTATATAATAAGGACCATGAAAATTTCAAGATTTCTTTTAAATATTCATACTACATTAGTGATTATTTCTTTCAAAAATAAGAGTTAAGGATAGTTTGGCAGATAAAATACTTATAAAAAGCAGTTTGTCTCAAGATTATAAATTTAAGCGTGTTACAAACTTAGATTTTTTTTTCACAATTCTTCACTCAACTGTCAGTTATACAATTTGGCTACGCAATCCCTCATATGTAGCAATACGATTTAAACAACTTCAGTAATAACGGCATCTGTTTCACAAGTTCTCGCTTTGAGTTGGGATACAACAAGTTTTAACTTTAAATTTGTTTTGCTTTTAAAATTTTCCAAAAATACAAGTCATCATTTTCAGGTTTAGTCTGAAAAAGAGAGAGTAATTATTGGATATATGTATAAATCAGTAGTAATTTCATCTATAAATGAACGTTTCAACATACATATATTATCCACACTTCATAAGGTTTGTTGAAACTTTTATTTCTTGATGAAATTATTACTGACCATTACCCACAGTTACATTCTCTTTTCCATACTAAAACCCATGATAACTTGTATTTTGGGAAAATATTAAAAGGAAAATGAATGAAAAGTTAAAACTTGTTATAACTCAACTCGAATCGACAACCTGCAGAATAATTATCTTTAACATTAAATTTATTTTTCACTCTATCATTACAAAAACTTGTTAGTTATGCTTATTGGCTCCTCACTCCCTCTTTAGAGGAATACAATTCAAACATCAGTAATAAGGATTCGAAGCCAGAAATTACAAATTATTACAACATAACTTGCAACAGTAAAACCCATAATTCATACAATGAAAAAGCTATTAAGGGGCAATAGAAAAAATTAATTCCATGGGTAAACTTGCACAACATGTTGAGAGATTAACTTATCAGTACATTAAAACATGAGTTGTAAAAAATTATTACCTTTTTTCATAATTTGTTAGGTTGGTTTAAAAAATATATATATGATGAAAAAAACTCACAAGTTCCACCAGCTGGCTCCATTGCTATTTCTTTCAAAGTTCTTCTCCTTCGCCCCCAGGTTTTGGTCTGGCGAGCATCTTCTGCGAATTGACGCCATGATACATTTCTAAAATTGTTTGGTTTAGCAACAACATTTACTTTTGTAAATGAAGACCTCAACATGGGGGATGTTAATCCACCCACAACCAATCTTGCAGCTAACATCGCCCTGGAAATATTAAAAGTGAAGGTACTATCTACAACAACTGAGAATCAAATAAAAATACCAAAATATAAACCTTAACACTGACAACTGAATATTATTTAGATTTTTTTTTTTACATGAAACTTACACCATAAAATTATATCAAAAGCTAAATTCTATTATTAACATACAAAAATAAATCATGTGTTTACTGATTCTTTGAGCCAAGGCAATTGATACTATTAAAAATGGAACAGTACATAAACAACAAACTACATATGAACACTCATAAAGCTGATTCCAAATTGCGCAACTAGTTAACGAAATTACACATGCAAATTAAGCTGTCATTTCTAGACAGTACAATAAAACTACCTTTGAAAGTTATACTAGCACGATCTTAATCCTCTTTTGTTCAAAAAGTTAAGAAATCGCAATTTTATTCACGTCTAAAATTCAATTCGATCACAGTCGGAATGACTAGAGTAACCAAAACGAAGGTTTTTGTGACCGAGCCTGTCAGTAGTGCCATATTTCAGTTTTATTCTAAATAATAATCATTTTAAACACCTGAATAAATGTTAATATTTTTATAAAGTTTTAAAAATTAAATAATTTATTTTTCGTTGATGTTATTCAGAATCAATTTTAAAACGATACTGGTACCATGCTCTTTCTTAAGGATACCTCCAGGTTGGTACCTATACTTCGTTACTACAAGATACCCAAATTACTCAAAGATTTCCTATAACTAGATAGAATTAGGAAAATTCTTTTGAGGAGAAGGGATTTAGTTCGGTGTTTTTCAGCATAATTAATAAATTTGTGGCATCTCTTTCCCTTCCCAGTTAAACCATTTTTCTAACCCATACTTTTTATTTTTTAAGGAAAAAAAAATACTAACTAAATTGCTGAAATGTTTATCCCTCTTGCGAATTTGGTCGGAACGACGAGCACCGAGAATTAGCTTTGAATGTTTAAGCGTGATTGTTTTGGTTAGCTATAATAGCAATTCGGATCGTTTTTAACACGCTTGTGCTCGCTTGATGAGATTTTCTGTCTGGATAAAACAATGTAGTCTAGAAAGATGACGCCGGGAAAGTCGACTACTTATTTGGCTGAAGTATGTGGCTCCTCGAAATAACGAACTTTATAAATTGGTTTCAATATCTCGACCTTAAAGAAGTGTTTACACAAAAACGTATCTACGCTACGAAATTGGTGTTTTTGAGATACTTGTGGTATGTAACATTATTTTTTTTGCTCTGCTTTAGGGTCACAAGATCTTATGTATGCGTTGTCTATATATAAGTTTTTTAATTTCTAATATCCATCGTCTAGTCAAACCAATTAGACGCAAATATTGGTTGGCACCCACTTTATGATATTTGCTGAGAATTAACCCAGGAATGTTTACCCATAGAATAGTGTTCGATTAATGGAAGAACAACAAGAACTAATTTCACATGTTCAGTACTAAAATGTTTTTAAGAAATATATTATTAAGAGTATGTCAATGAGGGGGGAAATTTGGAAAAGTGGGTACACTCATCACCATTTCATCCCCTGGTAGAAAAGAAGTTAACTGGTTGATAATTGTAAAAAAAAAAAAAATTCATATTTATATCATGAGACAATTATTATGGAACATAATTTTTGAGATACACAGGTAGATCCTAAAATGGAGTAGAAGTTACAGTGAAATAAATATAACGAGCAATGCTCTGACTCGTGGCGGTATTGTGCGGCAGCATTTTTCTTAAATATTGAACCTAATAGTCTCTCTCTAAAAATTCAATAGAGACGGGTGTTCATTGGATAAAGCAGCTATATAATTCTATCAGAACCTAGAAGGATATATCTAACCATGCTACATAAGGTTGGGCAGCCTCTGATGATCATTACCCTAATCGGAATGTTTCGTCATTATTTCATATTTCTATGAAATATGTGTCTTTTAATCAGCACTGACTTACTAGTACTTCGATAAGCAACTGGAGTTCTGTTTGTGATGCAATAGGTTCTAAAATTAGACGCTGTTTCTCTTTATTTACTGCTTGAATTATCTAAGCCCTCCCGTTACACATTTTCTTCAATCACAACTTATTCTTCATGTACAGTTATGGACATTGGTCTCGATTTGAAATGCTTAATGAGGGCTCTATCCTTGTGATAGGAAGCTGAGAAACACTTCAGCAAGCTGATTACCATTCGCATCTATGAGTCCCAATCAGGGACTCAAACTTGCTTACGGTCTTTAAAGCCAGTGCCCTAAAATCCAAGTTAGACCCAGTCAGAAGTCAGTTTAAGGGAGATTAGACAGTCTTACTGTGCCCGAGATAAGTCAAACGTTCTCGGAAAACTTGGTAACCAGGTTTTATTCAAAACCGCGACTGAATCTAGTTTTTTTTTCTTAACAGAATAATTACAAAGTAAACATTAAATAAAACATTATAATATATATAGTGAAGCTGCAATCGTGAATTTAACGATGCTTAATAGGTCTAGGAAGTTGGTTCTTCAAGCAACAACTTGCATGTTATGGCAAAATTATTATGTTGCTTACAATCGGTTCCTTCTACTTCGTTGTAACTCATTCAATTGACAAGAAGTTTTAGAGCGTCATTTGTTGTTTTCAAATTGAAAAGCTTTATGCTTTAAGTTTGTGGCAGGATTAATTTGTCTTCTAAAACTTATATTCTAAATGACGATGAATTCGGCGAGTAAGGTCAGTTGGGTTATTAAACATTGGAGAAATACTATTTTCTCTCTCTTTTCTTTTAGAGTATTTTTTTTTTGTAGAGTTTAGTTTCTTATATTTCAGTGTTATGAATTTTAAAACATTGCAATTTATGTTTAAGGTGGGAGAGATATTTACTGCAGCAGGAGCGGCTTTTAATAAGTTGGCAGAGCTTACATTACAACTTCACCCGACTGCTGATTCTCCATCAGGGTATGCTCAGCTTTCACTCAATAAACATTATAAAAACTAGTTTTTATTGACACACCTTATGGCTAATGATTACTTTTTGAATACTTACTAGGGGAAAGTGGACTGAAGAAGACATAGACATGCTTCAATCTGCAATACTTAAGTTTAATGAAGATCTGAATCTGGTTAGTGATCACATCAAAAGAAAGACTGTGTAAGTTTTTAATAAAAATGAACTTTTAAATTCACTTATGAGTAGTATGTTGAAACCATTGAATGCTATTTTCAATAGTGTTTTTCTTCTTCAAAAGTACTGTGGTGTAAAATTGAACTATTTGGGGTGTTCCCCATTACAATTAACAAGTATAAAAATGTCAGATAAGTCCATTCAAGTTCATGACCATCTGTTTATTTTATGCAAATTTCGAATATTTTCTTATAAGGTGTGTCAATTTTCATCCATATACTTCCGTTATATCTATATTATGTTTTTACTGAAATTAGTTAAATTTAGTTCCCAGATTCGGACCACATTAAAGAAAAAAGCATTTGAAGATGCAGGAATTCCTGTGAGACAAATTGTTTCTTCTCAGTCACAAGGAATGTTGGGAAAATCTTCTGAAGTTACATTAAATATGTTGAATGCCCCCGAGTCAGAAGTTGATGTTGAAGGAATGCATGAAGACGTTAAGCTAGAATTCGGTAGTTCGCATGAAGAAGTAACTTCATAGGGAAAATTGAAAATTCAATTTAAAGCCTTGTTACCGAAGAACAAGCGGATGAAATAATGTGAAAATTATGATAGGACATGTCCCAGTACTATAATTTTTTCAATTTGTAAATAGGTCTGTGTCAACTTATATGATCGAGCATATACATATCCATAAATCACTTAGTTTAACTTTCATGTCTTCTATTGAAGATCAATAAGTCTGTGAACCAATTTAAATTTTGTTAGTATATATGATATGATACCTGATTTATTTATTAAAATGGAATAGGAAACTGCTGTTGCCTATACCTTGCTAAAGTTGGTATGGTATGCTGTTAACCATCCATATGACCTTAGTAGAATCATTACTTGGTAACTACCACGATAAAGTTGGGAGACATTAAGCTTTGTAAATGCGAAACTTCTATATTTCAATATGTAATTCCAGAATTGAATTATTTTAAACTTTAAGTTATGATTTTACTTGTAAATATATTGAATGTTTGTTATATATCCTTCAATGTTATTTATTTCCTGTTTTTTCAAATGTAATTCTTTTTCTGTATATAATGGTTATAAATGATTTAATTGTAAGTCCAGACATATCATGTGGGTACACAATTTAAAACTATTGGCTCAAGCTTGCCCAAGTACACTAATGTTTTGGTAATTCAATACTTACAAATATCAGTATTTTTAACAATTATTTAGAAGGCAAATTATAATGTTGTTTTTTTGTTATTCAAAAATGAAAACAGATTAATGTATTTCCAATTCAGGCTTGATTATGATGGGAAAAAGCAAAGTTAAGATTATATCAAGTGTGGTAGATCAGTTCAAAATGGAGACGTTATGCCCTCTGCTGGTGAAGGAGTATTTGTACTTGACACTGTTAAGTCATATTGAACTTGAAATTGAAGTAACCCCACTACTGAGCTCCCTAAATAAGCAAGAAAAAATTCCGCAACTCTTTGGGGAGAAAGTTTTGTATCTTTCTATTTGAAGGCCACAAACAAAAAAACTGCCTCATGGAAAGAGAACATATGCATCACATATATGGTTTGAGTAAGATTTAACACACTCCTGATGATAAATAATATGTTATTTTTATTTACACTTTCATTGTTCATAACGATGAGTATTAGATGTTTTGGAGTGATATAGGTACTTATTACTATTAGATGTACTGGATAGTGTATGACTATGTGAATCAATTTTTGATTTAGTGAATGGAAGTCTTAGGGTATAGAATCTTCCATTTATACTCACCATTAATTTATTTCTCTTGTTAAGTTTATTTTATTCTAAAATAATTAAAATATATTACAAAATGGTAAACAATTCCCCTGCAAATGTTTTTCAGTTGAGGAGAAAGATGTTTCTTAATTCAATTTTGGTTAGTAATGGAATGGAAATATGTCCATTCTCAAAATCTTTCTTTAATGGAATAAACCGAAACATTTGACTGTGGAAAGCCATTTCCAAAGTTTTCATCGACAAAAGAATTGCAAAATGTAATAAGAACTAACAGCTCTTCATATTAACCATAAATAAAGTTAGTAAAAAAAAGAAAGGTATAATGTTCTCCATAGATTCCTAAAACAGGACCCACAGAATAATTTACTTTTTAATATTGTTTGTTAACGTCACTACTATGGCTAATCGGACAGTGCTACAGTGGGTGTCCTAACTAAATTTTGCCTGTCTAGGTTTAATTGGGACAGAAATTTTTAAGGAGTACCTGACATCGTACAGGCTTGAAACCTCTGTTTAACATCCCTTCAAAAGGACGGCATAACCAAGGATTTTTTACTCCCATTGAAAAATCCTAGGGTCACCTGCTGGGCTATGAACCAGCGATCTTGGCCTCAGTAGGTTATTGTGCTAACCACTACACCACAGGTCGCCCAGTTTTCTTTAGTATTTTCCGATAGGGTCAAGATTTGGCTAAAACAAGAAAATCTGTACCACTAGCTGTTATAAAGAGTGTTGGGTTCAATACAAAATGAATACTGTTTCTAAACCAACTATTGAGGCATAAAAGAAAAAAACAATTCTTTTTTTTCTCATGGAAAAAGTATTAATTTATCATACCGACAGCACAGAAAGAGAAGTAAGTCAAAACTACGAGTTGTTTAGTTTCTTGAAGAGAGGTAGTTATATTTTCCAATTGAAACTTTCATTTATAGCTCTTAAAACAGTTATTCACTCATCCTTTAAAATTACCTGCTCATGGCTATATATCAATATAACACATTTATACTGCCTTTTACATGCCAACGCCTTAATTCTTTAGAGAGATGATTTAGCCAGGTCATGCTCAACCTCCAATTAAGGGTACTTAGTAGATCCCAGAATAAATAATCAACCACAGAAGGCATTAATTGAACCAAATATTAACTAGTAAAAGTTTAAATGCATTGTGATAGGATGAAATTAGCAAAAAAAAAAAAAGGGGGGTTGGGTTCCAGTGACGTTAGCTTAAGAGCTCATGGTGCAGGTTCTAAGAAAACACAAGAAACTACAGGGTTGACCAATAAAATGTAAGTACCCAATTAAAAGTTGTTCATTGTGATGTATTTTACATACTTCAGCCCAACAGGTGTTAATTTTTCTACAATGAAAAGACAAAACATGCAGAAAGTAAACTTGAACCAAATTAATATAAGCTAATCTTTTACAAGAATAGATAAAAATAATAGAAAACGTAAATAAAATAAACAAGAACATTTGGGGTGATAGAAATATAACTAAACAGATAAATCACACTTCCTAAAAATTTATATTTACATATTTACACAAATAAGAAAATACATTTATTTTACCTACACTAACTGTACATATCTTTATAAGTAATTTGTACAGAAAATATAAATTAAATAAATCCCAAAACAAAATAATTTAATATAAAATCATTCTAACGGTTAAACCCAAATAACTATTGATATCCTTGAGAATTCTACAAACAAACTTAACCATTACTCAAAGTAAAAATTGACAAAACATGCAAAACAGATATATTTTTAAAACTTTGTAACAAAGGAGAATTTGATTGAGATGTTGTATCAAATATATACTTTTTCAACAATAACCAAGGCGAACATTAATAAAACAAGACCCAATTGTATTTAGGATTATAACCTTTGTTAAAAGGAAATGATAATGGACAGTGTATGGAAGATACTGAATCCAAGCCAGTAATGCATCCTGAAAGGGAGGAAATCAAGTCTACTTAACTGTGTTTTGAAGAAATCATTTAAGTGCAGAAACAAAGTGAAGGTACAGGATTAAGATCTCACAGAAAACATTGCCTCTTTTAGGAAGACTATGCCAGCAATCATATCGTATGATGACAGTATTCTTTAAGAATTATAAATACAAATCGAAAATCAGGATGATGAATTTCTATCCTACTTTGAGAATTGATCTCATTGATAGAATAGATGCTGGAGCTAAATAAAATAGTAGGTCTTCCGAAACACTCATTAATTAATGAACATTTTCAACTTAAAGCAGCCACTAATCTTCACTAAACCAACAATGTCCTGTAACTTTTAATGTTAATATAAGGAAAATTAAGAGAATTTATTTACATACAGAAACAAGTGTTGCATAAAAAATATATGTCAGTACAATACCATAATAAATCTATGACTTCTTTAAAATCAGCGAGATTTGTATGGTACTTTTATTCCCGATAACTTAATGGTAAACCTCAACAACTAATACTCTATTCATTAAAAAACAAAGAGATCAAAAAAGGTGATAATGCGTAACATGCATAACATTACTATTAAGAATTAATAACATTAATGATGTTGAAAAATTAAGAAATAGTAAACATCCAGTAAACCAATAGATTTTATCCTAAGTTAAATACCAACTCACTAATTAAACACCGGAATAAAATTGAATCTTCTGATTCCAATAAACTTAGTATTTTTACCAAATGTTTTGCATGTATACATTTAGAACATCAGATTTGGTTTTTCAAAATAAAATCTTTTTTTTATTATATTTCATAATATTTACACACAGTAATGCTGCCTGCTGCATACCATTGCATCTGTTTTTGGAGGCAAAAAGCTCAAATATTACATAAATATATAACTCTTAAGAAGGACATGTGGTAAATCCACTGTACTTTAAGACTTCCATTGTACATGTTTCAAGTTCCTAAAGTTCAAACAGTAGAAATGAGGAACAGTTTACTTCAAGGATCGATGCTGTACACAGGGCTTATTATAAAATGAAATCATTATATTTTCTTTTACACTTCTTTCCCAGGTCAGCTTTGTGCTGCTTTCTTTTGTGCTTGACTCAGTGTGAGGAAAGCCAAATGGCCTTTAGGACACTTGTTTGCGTAATGTCCTTTGCAGCCGCACTAAATGAAAACAAAAATTAAATAATAATAAGTATCAATTTTTTAAAAATATGGGAAAAAATTATAAATTTTTTTTTTTACCTTGTAACAAGTAACTTCCTCCAGAGGCTTTAATCCAGATTTAAGCAATGAAGCAGGGACTTGACCATCTTCTCCATTAGCAGCCTATAAAATAATATTATGTACAATAATAATAATGATGATGTCTTTTTTTATACAAAGTTTAATGATTGTATGAATATTCCAAAATAAGTAAAGAAATTACTGTTTCTGAACAATTAGTTAAATAAATTATTAAAGGAAATTTCAAGGTATTTAAAAGGTTAGAAAAGAAGAGATACACAGGGTGCATGACTTATTTTTTTATAATGCCCTCCATTCAGTCGGTTGATGTCATAGCGGTCTCAGAGGTCTGAACCGTCCAAGGACCCTATAAGATTTGAAGACCAACATCAAGGAAGAAATTGTCAACATAACACCTGCTATGCTGGCAAGGGTCATGACAAACGCTAGAAATTGGTTTACTCTGTGGATGGAGAATGGGGGATGTCACCTATCTGATTGGTCTTCAAAACTATGTAAAACAAAACTTTAAGCATTACAAAACATTAATTACATCTACATTATAAAAAACGAATAAAAATGTTCTGATAGATACAATGGGTTTTAGTAAGCTTAGAAAAAAGGAAGTTATGCTGCCACACTTGTTCGAAAAGCAGGCCTCAAGGGAAAAACAAGCTACTCACTGTTCCACCGTATGATGGCAAATGAACTGTGTCGGCACAAAACTTTATAGTCCTGTCTCTCGAACGATAACACTAGTGCTCCGCTGTGACATCAACCAACTAAAGCCGCGTATTAAAAGAGGAAGTTATGTTAATAGTCTCACAAACCAAAGTACCGCTTGCTTTTAAATACAAATCAATAGAGAGAAATGACAGTGTTGTAATGATGGCGTTAGTGTTAGGGAGGGGATAGCTCCCAATTGTAAGGAGGTTGTAAAATAAAGGTTGTCATGACGCTATGCTGGCTTGCTTTATTTAATCTACATCGCAGAGAGGATAAACTGATGAAAATAAAATATGTACTCTGAACTTACTCTTTGCTCTTGCAATCGAGCTTCGTTTTCCCTCATTTCTTGTGGCATTTTATGACAGAAAAGTGCTTTGTGCCCAGGATCTCCACAAAAATGGCAAACTATCAAAAGCTTTTTGGGATCTCTCTGGGTGGCATCAGCTGCAGGGAGCTCAAATCTTGGGCTAAATTAAAAAAAAAAAAATTAAAATGAGTTTAATACCCGAAGTAGTTTAAGTATCAACTTTTATATACATATACACAACTTACATAGTATCACACTATTTATAAAACCTCAATATTCCATTATTATTTGCATGAAGTTAAGAGGTATTATAATTAAAGTTACAGATACATTTCATAAATAAGAAAAAAAAGATTAACTGAAATGTGGATAAAACATTACTTAGCCAAGTCATAAAGATTTACAAGTAATAATAAATTTTGTTTGGTACAAGCTAAATATTTTAATTAGAGATCTAACGAAAAATATATGTTTGTATCAAGTTAATAGACATAAAATATACTCACTGCATAAATTTACAATCGGGCCCTTCTAGGCATAAACCTGATAGATAATTCATACATAATACTCTCCTGACATGGCGATGCCTACAATTAGGACCATGCCTACAGAAACCTCGGTCATACCAAGGGCAGTCTTTCATTTTACTTTCTGGATCGATATGAAGGAAAGGGCATTCCTTATTGTGACATGCATCTGAAAATAAAGCAAAGAAAATGTATTCAAGAAATAAAATGAAAAGTAAGGTCATTATGAGAGGTATCACACTCAAATTGCTAAGCAGCAGTTAGTGACGAAGCTACACCCTCATCCCCTCTCAACAGCCCTGAAGAAGACCTGCAATGTGGGTCAAACCATTGGCTTTTTAATAAACAATTCTCCCTACTTAAGAGAAATTGTTTGACCTCCACCCTGAACATTTTCTTCCTGAGAGTGCTGTAGGGTGTAAGGCTAAAAACTGCATTTATTATTAGAACAAACAAATTATTATTATTAGAGATTTTTTTCTAATGATTTGATTTATAACTATATTATTCTCAGATCAGCATACTATGCTCCATACTTGTGATTTAGCCGATCTTCATAAAACCTTTCTTATTATCATATCTTATCTTCTGTAACCTTTTCATATCACTTGTCTCATACAAGTTATAGTAAAACCTCGATTGTCCGTCGTGGTATGGGACCAAGATGGTGACGGATTTGGGAAATAGACGGAAATAGGAATGAGATTGAGATATATATATATATATATATATATATATATATACACACACACAAACATCATGAACAATATATTTCAAACATTTGAAATTATATATGTACTTGTAACTTATTTACGTACTAATAAGGTATACATATGTAGTAAAAATTTTTTTTTTTAAATAATAATAATTACATACATCGATGGCTAAAAGCACAATGATTGTATGTCCATTTTTTCCCTCTTGAGAAATTAATATCAATTTAAAGGTGGAGTTTAGCTCTTTCCTCGTGCACAAATATTGGACCGCCGCGTGAAATTTAATTAAAATGAAGGGCCTTTTCTTAGATTAGACCTGTTAGTGCTAGTCCCTGACTTCGTTGCTGAACAAACCACTGAAACAATGCTTCATCTAACTTACTGTTAGTGGCAACTTTCATAGTCTTCTTTTTAGTCGCATCTCCATCACACACTCCCATTTCCACAACAAACTTTTCTATTTTATCCCCGTCACGTTAAATACCATTAACTGTCGTCCGAGGAATATCATAGATTTTTGCTAAGATTGAAGCACTTTTACCTTTTCATAAATGTTTTACAATTTCAAACTTAGTAGCGAGATCTAAACTATTTCTTTGTCATTTTTCCAACATTATTATACGTACTTTTAAGAAAACGACAAGTACCTGTAAGACAAGAATAAAGACTGAAGGTGGTTCAACTGCGGAAGCCTAGATTTTGAGTAAGCAGCAGATTATAGGAATCAAATTTGTCAAGACACAACGATTGATTCTTAGCCGGCACCTATGACTTTAGACAATACATACACATTTTTTTTTTCTTCTCAAAACTGAGGTGATGGTTAACAGAGAGTGACGGATAATAGAGGTTTTACTGTACTTGTGCATGCATTATTTAATTTTTCCGAATTCTATTGCTTTTTATTTATTTTTTTTTTATTTGTTAATTTTGTTTATTGTCTATTTAATTTTTTTAAATTTATTTAGTTAATTTCTTTTTAATTAAAAATTGTTTTATTATTGAATTGTTATTTATTATTGTTGATTTGTAACTAATTTTGTTATTGACAATTTAAAATGAAAAGAGTGACACTTTGGGAATTGCTGTCTTCAGAAGAAGCTGTGAAATACTCCCAGAAATTCTATATACTGACTGTTGGTAAGGATACAACACCCACCAACTATAAGAAGCAAATTATAACCAAATAAATCATCGATATAACTTTGTTGATCCTTCAAGTAGAGCTCATACTTAGCATATAGAAAGATTGAGTGGAGGAACAAAAGACACCAGGAGCAAGGAATTGCAAGACAACACCTGGATTTATATTTATGTTAATTTTTGTGGCAGCGGGTGCATAGAGAATAGGAACCCTTCCTATTTTAAACTATTGTCCTAAAACAAAAAAAAAAGTGAAATAAAAGTGTATTGTTACTTTAAATTTCCATAAAAATGAGTAACAAGGTAGCTATTATAAGTGTTCAGGTTATAAATAGTGTAGGATAACAGTCCCTGGGGACCAGCTAAATCACAAGTACCCTATGCTCAATTAAATGTAAAACACTGGATCAATGATATTCTATTAAGGCATAACTATACTATAAATCAGGGGGCCGAACCATGGCCCACCTTGAACAGTTTTTCAGCTCCTGCTATTCATCACATTTAAAAAATATATAATTATTTGATGACGGTTGAAGTACTGAAAACCGATATATTAATAAAAACATTATATGTGCATTGATACAATCAAAAACTAACTGTTGAAATAATGAGATAAAATCTTTATAAGGATCATACACAATAATGAAAACAACTCATTATTTTTCAATTTTACACTCCAAAAATAGCTACAGTTATAGTGATTCTGAATCAATTATGGGAATAAACAATTTTATATGAGGCCCGTGGGGTTATCATTATATAAGATCATTTAGGTTGGACACCTTTGCTTTAAATAGTGAGAACCTGGATTTTTTAAAATTGAAAACTGGCAGTTATTAGAGACAAAATAGTATCACTGAAGTGTTTATCACCATATCACTGTGTCAGACTACTGGACACACTGGAATGATGTAATATGGAATACATTTTTTATTAATTTATTCATTGAAATTTACAACTGTATTATAACAATAAAAAAAAAAAACCTATACCACTACAACCCGTGAACGAGTCTGGGGTCCAGTACATGGTAGAGACTGTACTGTTTCATGGACAACAGTTCTTGTCCTAAGTCACGCTCAACCGCCAGATTTTCTCTCATTATTTTGGGTGCCCTATTTACATAATATTTTATAGAGGCTGGGTGAGCAGCTCTAGGATCAGATTTAATGAAGGTTGTAATGCATTCTACTCTTATTAGTAAGACCTTTTATTATGAAACCCCTTTTTGAAGTTTCTATTCTGTACCCCTGCACCATTAGCTTTAATTATTTAGGAAAGTTTTACCAAACCGAGGTTTAGGTTATATACTAACTATTAAACGTTTTGGGTATCAACCAGATTAATATATTGTTTTGTAACAAATATAAATGAATACTGAAATGTTATAATACTACTTACTGAATCGTGAATAGAAGTAACACTCGGGCATTTTAGTCATATCATATTCATGTAAAAACTCACAATGGTCACCCTTTTTGCATAGACCTCTCAGCCAATGCTTACATACAATAGTTCTATCTCCTCTAACATGTCGCAAAGGACATGCAGTGCCTTTGGCACAACTACCTTTGGCATAAAATTCACACACAGCCACAATAGATTCTGTAAATAACAATAAAATAAATTTAGAACAAACATAATACTAATTCAAGCTTTTACTAATTACATGCAATACTTGCTTTTTTCATACGTGTAGAATTTAAGAAATAAATTTTGTAGATAAAATAATCAGTAATCTAAAATAATCTACTTACTATCCATGCCAGGGAAAGGCAAAGGTAAAGCTCCATGTTGCTGCTCTAATGCGATTTCTATTTCGAATCTTATATTGTCTACACTAGCTACGACAGATTCCATGTCCACAAAGTATATTGGCAGTCTAAAGATAAATTAAGAATTTTTAAATCATTGTCACACTTAATCCGACCCTATCATCAACGCCGAAACGTATACATAACCTTCCACTGTAGATAAATACAAATACTAACAATACTGACTTGATTTTGAGATGCGTTGTTCAAACAGGACCATATTTATCAATCTTCAGTTTGAAAATTGCTTTACCAAAACAATATAAATTACCAAATCATTATATTTGTTTTCAACTTGAAGAAATCTGATTCGAAAATAATTTTCTTTATTGGATTAAGCCGTCAAGTCAATTGCACATCGATATTTTACTCGATCTTAGCTTTTTAATATTTTTACCTCCAAATTGCTGTTACAATTGAAAACAAATGTGAGTTATTCCCTCTTTGAAAATGGAAACTTCAGTGATTTTAAATCTGGAAGAAGTTAAGGCTGACCTCTTGAAAGGAATTTACCAATGTTCTGTTAGAGGTCTCATGCACAGTACTAAGTGGTTAGTAAATTTTTAATTAATTTCATGGTTGTTCACTATATTTTTTTTATTGAAAAGTTAATTACATGTACAAATTTTTATAAAAACAAATTCACAATTACTTATTTTTCTTTTATAAGAATGGAAAATTTCATGTATAGATATTTTAATGATCTATCATGGATGTAACATATTTAAAGAATTAGTTTAAGTTGTTACATCAATTCAAATAACACAAATTTTAGGAGAACACTTATGACCAATCTACACCAAGGAATAACTGTGAGTTTAAAACCATATGTGGAGTGATTGTTTTAGAATTCTATCTAAATTCCACTGTATTGTGGCTTAACCCAATTTACTATGCCTTGGGTCTCATATTACAAGATCTTGGGTTCGTACCCTGGTAAGTGGCCCTTGGATTTTTCAAAAGCGAGTAAAAAATTGTTTTTATGCCATCCTCCAGGAAGGGGCGTAAAATGGGGGTTTCGAGCCTATACTGTATCATACACTTGTTAAGGATCCCTATCCAAATTAAACCTGGATAGGAAAAAATCTCACTGTAGCATGTCCCATAAAGTGATGTTTAATGAATAAATAAACAAACTAAACTCTTTTAATCCAACATATTGAGACTGTAGAACACTGATAGAAGGGAACAATCAATATGCTGTACTATTGCAATAATAACTTTATCGTGAAGTGATATTAAATAAATTGAAATATTGATTCAATGAAATATGTTTAAAATTTGTGTATATGAATGTGTTATTTTTCTACTATTTAATATATATAAAAAAATACATATATAATTAAAAGGGAATAACACATTTATAGTTTCTAACATTCTTAAAGTGTTTAATGTTTTTTTATGAGATGGTTAACAAAATTGAGAGAATAGCTCTTACCATGACATCTACCTTTTTTCACCAACATTTAAAAAAAAATTTACTTCCATCTTTAGTTGGCTTTTTGATGTCCAGAATGAGTTCATCACTACCAAGGAACCTCCAGTATTACTAGTGTTTCCAGAAGAAAGCGTATTCTCTATCAGAACTATTTCTTCCCGTAATTTTTCTCTATTTCCTTGTGGTGGATGACTAATATCAAAGTTAGTCGGTCTGTCATCACCAAACTCCATCAAGGATGCAGAAACATGAAATGTTTTGTTCTGTAAATTCTTTTTACACTGAGCTCCCACCAGATATTCTCTGTCTGTCATCCTAAATGAAAACCATTACATAAGTGAATTAGAGGATAAGCTCTGTGACAAAAATTAATGAATACCTGCCTCCCTTTGGCATCATTCGGAAATTTGGGTATCAGTTCCACAAGTTGTCGCCTCGAATCGAGTCACAATAAGTTTTAACTTTTCATTTGTTTCCTTTTTAATATTCTCCAAAAATGCAAATAATCGGGAGCTGTAGTATGGGAATTAGTGTAATTATGGAAAATGTGCATATTTTGTTAATTATTTCATTAAAAAGTGAACGCTTCAACAACTATACTTGTATATCATCTATACTTAGAAATGTTAGTTGAAATGCTTATTTCTTGATGGAATGATTACAAATCATATAAATTTTATTATATTTTGAATGGACATTTTTATGAATTTTTTTTTATAACTACACTCTTTATTTCATAATAAAGTACATGATTATTTTTATTTTCAAGAATATTATTAAAAAGGAAACTATGTAAAGTTGAAACTTGTGACAGCTTGAAGCAATAACCGGTGGAACTGATACTGAAATTTGTTATGATTGCCTAATTCTTTCCAAGAAGGTTTCAGGAGCTTCCATTCAATAGGCAATGTCGTTATTTTTCTCTCAATCATAAGTTTTGTGAGGGAGTACAGTTTTGTCAGTTAATATATGCATTTATAGTGCAATGGAATGGCTCATATTTTTCTTTAAACATCTCTCAAATGTAAATTCACAGAACTCAGCTGATGCAAAATTCGTTCCATTATCAGTCTGATGAACAAAAGGGATTCTATATCAAGTTCAATCTCTTTCATTGTGAATATAATTGTAGATTGTAAAATATTAGGTGGTAAAATCATCTCAACTAATTTATAAAACAATTTTGAACTAATAAATAGTACTATGATTTAAATTTCAAAATGTGAGTTCTCAGAAGATGACAAGGTCCTTCAGTGTTCTTTTGAGCCCTGTAATATTCGATTAGTGTCCCAAATATAGCTCAGGACTCCATCTTAAGTTTATAATCGATCATGATTTCTACCACTCCAAGTCCGAGTAGGAGGCAAATATTTGACTATTCCCAAATGCCTTTTGTTAAAATGGGACATAATTTCTGATTTGGAATAACAAATAAAAACCCTTTAACAGTGGTTCCCAACCCTTTTTATACCATGTCCCCCTGTTCAAATAAAAATCTTCCAAATTCCCCCTGTTCAAATGAAAACCTTCCACAACCCCCCCTCCCCCCGTTCAAATAAAATTCCATTACGGGCCCCCTTGCACAATCAATTGTATGGGCTTACAAATTATGTATCAGTTATGTCATTCAATGTATTACATTGAAAACAAAACATTTAGTTCTACTATCATAAGGTACAATATTATTAGTTGAAATTTAACCCCCTGACTTGTATTCATGCCCCTATTTTGGATATATTTTAGTTGGGAACCACTGCCCTCTAACTTTTCAAAATAATATCATTATTGAAAACTTAGGCTGTTTGCTATTAGTAAAAATTGGTGTGTTCTAAATCTGACCTTTCACCTTTATCGTACATTTATTAAGGAATATAATATAATGAATTGTATGAAGCATCAGACTCGACTGAAAAAGGTGAATCCTCCTTTTGTCCATTTAGATAGCAGGTAGAAAGAAGAGCCAGAATAGTAAAAATGTTAGGTTTAATTTATGTAAATCATCAAAATATTTTTATTTTGATAATAATAGTATGTTATCTCCTTAATTACATTGTTAGTAACAGTAATACATAGACTTATATTATATAAAATAGCTTATTATTAATGCTTTAAAAATAATTTTTAGGTTATCAGAATTGAATCACTGTTTAAGCCATATTAAAGTTAATAGTTACCTTCCTCAAGAACCAATTGTTGATATTGAAGAGTATGATAGTTATTTGTTGGCTAAGAGTTATTTTGACTTGAAGGAATATGACAGGTTTTTTTTTTTGTATTGTTTTTATGTCATGGATAATATGTACATTTATTTCTAATAATAAAAATGAAAATTTTTTTTTAGGTGTGCTTTTTATATTGAAAATTGTAAATCCAACTGTGCTAAATTTTTGAACATGTATGCAAAATACCTTTCTTTAGAAAGGAAAAAAATAGACAATCTTAATGAGCTATTTGCCGGACCAGATCCTAAACTTGTGTCAGAACTTCAGAGGATTTGCACAGAGCTCCGTGCCGATTACCTTCGTGGAAATTTAGATGCTTATTGCCTCTATTTATATGGAGTAGTCCTAAAACGATTAGATTTATTAGATGAATCGAGGCAGGTGTTGTCAGAATCTGTTACTTTAGAACCCTTACATTGGGGTGCCTGGTTGGAATTGGTGAATCTTATAACGGACAGAACAAAAGTATTTTTCTCAATCTTTTATTTGTGAATAATTTTTTGCAACTGTAATCGTTATACATCTATATATTTTTTTAAGTTAAGATCGCTCTCTCTCCCTGATCATTGGATGAAGCACTTTTTTCTTGCTCATGCGTATCTGGAACAGCAAATGAACGACGAAGCTCTAGATATTTATAATGAACTTCAAAATGCTGGATTCAACGGTAGCAGTTATCTATTAGCACAAAAAGCTATCGTTTTTCATAATAAAAGAGGTAATTTGATCATTTGATGAAGTAAAAAATATATATTCATTAATAGAATCATTTAATTATTTTATTTATTTTATTTTTTTGAAGAGGTAACCGAGGCAATAGCCACATTTAGGAAGTTAAGGAAGATGGATCCATACAACCTTGACAATATGGATACCCTTTCTAATCTATTGTATGTAAAAGAGATGAGAGTGGAGCTGGCGTATTTAGCTCAAGAAGTGTCTGAAATCGATAAGTACAGAATTGAAACATGCTGTGTTATAGGTTTTTAATTAAACATATCTTAAAATTAAATTAATTTAATTTTTAGGTTTTATAACTGTGTGTCTAAAATATGTTTCAGGAAATTATTACAGTCTTCGTTCTGACCATCACAAGGCCGTTTTATACTTCCAGAGAGCTCTTAGACTAAATCCTCAATATCTCGCTGCTTGGACTTTAATGGGGCATGAATATATGGAAATGAAGAATACTAATGCTGCTATCCAGAGTTACAGACAAGCTATTGGTATTTTTTTATTGAATGTTTTTATTTCTTACTAGCTTTTGCCCACGGCTTCGCTCGCATGAAATTTGGTCTGCCACATAAAGTTTCGTGACAGATCATTTTATGTAAATAATTTAATTTTTTAAGTTACTCGTACATCAGAAATTTCAGATGTCTAACGTCAAAACTGACGGATTCCATACAATCTTTGAACCCTTATTATATTAAGGGAGAAACCCTTGGGGGTGGAATTGTCCAAATTCCTTTCTTAGTGCTCATTTAAGCTATGGAAAGAACCTATCTGCAAATTTCAAGATGCTAAGTTCAGTGGTTTCTGCTGTGTGTTGACCGCTGGGTGTGTTAGTCAATCAGGTTACAGTTTTATATAAACTTCGCCTGTGTGGCGTGTTGATTAAAAGTAGCCTAAGTCCTTCCCCAGGCTTGAGATTGTCCATATAAAATTTCATCACAGACGGATCAGCACAGCCGTGAAACATACACTGAATCTGATTAACACTTTGGCGACCGAATACAGGGGGATTTGAGCTGGCCGGCTGGACCAAGTGGTAGGGATGGCGTGACTGTGCCAGCTGGACCGACTACTTGTTGACTCTGGAATCGTGTTTTTTTCTTTAATTCCTCATAGTTTCCCATCATCCTTTTTGATCCGGACTTTGGACCAGCACAGGTAGATTTAAAAACTTTTTTTTTTAATCTAAATTTTTTTTTAAATCTAATTTTTTTTATCTAAGCTTATTTTTTATATTATTTTTTAAATATGAATATTAATTTTTTCAAAAGCTAAAATTTCTTTTGAGTGTGATAAATGCCGAAACACACGAAAGTAAAGGTAGCAGACACAACAAACGAAAAGTAATATAGCTAAAAATGGATTCCCATAATATCTGTTGTCAAGAAAAAGTACTAAAGCTTGTGATGGGGAAAACTAGATGGCGCTGCTGAACATTTTTTTTTTTTTTCTTAGCCCCTTTGGGTTTGAAGGTTTCTTATTAGAATTGAAGATAGGATGGAGAGGTATCTCTTGTACTGTACGATGTACATTTTAAGCTGAGGATGAGAAGGTGGAAGGTTCTAATGTATTTTATTTATATTTATTAGCTTTAGATTTTTCCGGTGATGGGGCTCACCATGTCCTTTTCCTTTTATTTGTTTATTGCTCAGTTCAGGCTGAGACTTTGTACGTAATCTTGGCATGTTTGTGGCCGTCCTGCTGGGGTGAGTGTCCGAAAAAGAGGGTTAGTACAGTATTTCAGGCTGTCAAAAAATTTAATGTATCAGAGGTCCGTTTTTGTTTTGTTTAATGTTGTGTATCTCATTATGCGTTGCAGTACGCCATTCTGAAACTGTTGGAGCTTTTTCGCTGTTGCCGGTGTGATGTTACCTCTTGGTGCTCCGTAAAGGAGCGCCGGTCTTAGGATGCTCTTGTAGATGGTCAACTTGAGGCGGAGGGATAAGTTAGGAGATGTAAGCAGGTGGTTAAGTTTGTAAGACTTGGTCCTAACCGACCTGAGATTCTTTCTGCAGTGGTAGGCTAGTATAAGGTGCCGGTCAAGGGTGACACCTAAGTAGACAATGCTGCTCGCTGGTCTGTTTTCGCGTCCCTCTACCCTATAGACCTTAGGGAGAGGGCGGCGCTTTTTCCCCTGAAAGGAGAAAATTATGCAGTCCATCTTTTTAGGATTCACTGTGATGTTGAGTCCTTCTAGCTTCTGTGTGATGCTAGCACAGACCTCCTCCGCCTGCTGTAGAGCTCTCTCTGCAGTGATCGACCTGCTGTAGATCGCTATGTCATCGACATAGGCTGCTACAGTAGCTTTTTTGTAGTTGGTGCCAACAGTTTCAGCTGTGTATATTGAGAAAAGTACTGGAGATAGCACAGACCCCTGAGGTACTCCGCAGGTGAATGCGATGGCTTCCGATGATGTTTCACCGATACGGACTGCTATCGTTCGCTGTTGAAGAAACGACTGTAGGACCGAGTAGAGCTGTTCCGGAAATTCGTTGTCCTGTAGTCTCTTGCATAGTAGGCTATGGGACACTGAGTCGAACGCTTCCGAACAGTCTATGGAGATCATAGCGGTCGCTTTGTTCAGCAAAAATATTTAGATTTTGCAAGTAAGACACTTTGCCCCCCTTTTTCACCCCTTTAGGGGTAGAATTTCGGAAAATCCTTTCTTATCGGATGCCTACGTCATACAAAGAACACACCCTCCAAGTTTCAGGTCTCTACGATCAGCGGTTTAGGCTGTGCGTTGATCCATCAGTCATTCAGGACAAAGCATTTTATATGTATAGATTTCAGAGTTGTAGTTAATATCCTTTTCTTATAAAAAATAATTTAATGCCTTGAACTTTATTGTAGAGGTTAATCGACGTGATTATCGAGCTTGGTATGGCTTAGGACAGACATATGAAATATTAAAAATGCCTAGCTACAGCTTATATTATTACAAACAAGCACAGAACTTGAGGCCGAATGACAGTCGTATGTTGGTTGCTCTTGGTGAAACATACGAAAAACTAGAAAAGGTTCAAGAGGCCCTTAAATGCTTTTATAAAGCAAGGAGCGTTGGAGACGTAGAAGGTTCAGCCATTTTGAAGCTTGCTAAGTAAGGATTTACTTCTACTTATTATTTCTAATCTCTAAAATTGAGCAGTAATTCATAATATATTTTTATGATTTTAGGTTATTTGATAAATTATCAAACCCAGACCAAGCTGCCTCTGCATTTTCAGAATTTGTCAATGAGAATGACACAAATTCGGGTATGGAAAATAAATCTGAGCTGAGCCAAGCTTATAAATATCTAGCAAATTTTCACCTAAAGAAAAATCAATTAGAGTCGGCTTACACATTTGCTCAGAAATGTTTGAATTATGAAGAGGTAATTTATTTTATTGCTTAAACATTTTAATAGTTCTTTCTTTTAGTTTTTTAATACTCGTGTTTTCTAAATTTACCGAAGACTTCTCACATATAGGGGTAGTCAAGCCTTCCCGCAAGACTAGGTATGTTGTTGAATTGGGGTTCAAATTAATTTATGACCTTTGTATTGATAGTCAATAAATGAAGAGACTTTTCAAATCAAGAATTAGTTATCTATTTTTTTTTTAAAGTGAATTTTTTAACTAATTAAAATTTTACTTCTATAAATCTAGTTTATTTCAAGCTAAGAGGTTTTACAAGGGATTGTGTAGAGTGCTGGGTTGCTATGCTGAAGGTTCTGGATTCGAATTCGCTCATTCAGCCTCTATAAAGGGAATACCCTTAACTGGGGAAAACCCTGGTATAAGAGTAACCTGCATATGACTTGACAGAATACTTGATTTTCATGCATTACAGTGCTGAAGTGTCTTATGATTAAGTATGATAGTAGAATTGTATTCAGTTAACCCTTAAAATGCGGGAGACTCTTTGCTGATGCGGTCCAGATTGACTGCACGTGGTCACCACATACCATCGCAGTCGACTGAATACATTTTACTGGTGCCAGCTCTATTAGTTGATTAAAAGTTCAAGGCACGACTTATAAATAATTAATGTATTTCTTTTTTACCTGATTGTATAACAACAAAACATTATTTTCAAGCATTAATCATCCATTAAAATGAGTATAATTTATATGGTTACGTCATAAACATAAGAAAACAAATCTGGAGTCCCTTCGCACCTATTTAGGATCTCAAGGGATTACAGACAATCTTTCAATATTACCTACCATAAAATTTAATGATAAATTATTATTGTTATTATTATTAAAATTTGTTAAACACTAAATTGAACAGCAATATTAAATATACTGTCTAAAAATGTTTTAACAGACTAAAGAAGAAGGGAAAGCGTTATTGAGAACAATTGCGCAAAAAAGAGGACTTGATGAAGATGATAAAGAAATGCAGGTAGTGCTCTAATTTTGCTGAAATTAAGCCTAGTTTGTATCTTTTTTTTACATTCTTCTTCATAGTATTGTTGTCGGATATTTTCTTCGGTATTGGATGGTAAGCCTTAAGAATCTGTGATCTTAGTGTGTGTGGGTATGTATTTATATGGTCTTGAGCGTAAATGTGTGCATGAATGTGAATGTATTTTTAATATTTCACCAATTAAAATTATGTTTTGTTATTTTATCTACATATTTAAAAAAATCGTTTGTACAGCTAACTAAACTAAGTCTAAAGACAAATCTACTATTACTAGATTTTATAGTACGCTTCGTATTTATTTTTTTTAATTTGTTAACCGTTAATACATTTTATCAGAAACATCTTTTTAGTAAATGTTAAATAACTTTTTTTATAGCTGCTCTATTGTCACCTATTCCATGCACTATTCATAAGATTGTGTGTTTGCTATGTATATATCTTTTTATAAAGCACTTAACTCAGAAAATTAGTGGAACAATTTTTTTTTTTTTTATTAATGTACATTTTATATTTCTTTTGTAATTTTGTATACTAATTTTTGATTTTGTATGCTTAGTTATGTTTACTTATGGAATTTTTATTAAGGTAATTTTTTAATCTGGTTTTCACCATTGGTCGATAGTTATTTGATTTATCATTAAAAATTTCGTTATGCATATTTTTTTCATCGGTATCAAAAATTTAGTTTGAAGGAAAGAACTGCAAAGGAATTTATTATTCCATCATTTACATTGAAGATATGATTAGGAGAATGAAATCGTAAATATATATTCTGCATGATCTTGTTGTTATTAACAAAGAAATAAAATAAAATTTTGTTTTTGTAAATTAAATAAAATAAAGAATGAGAAAAAATAAGCATGGTTAACTTATTATTTTATATTGTAAAGCTATTCTCTTGACAGGAAATATTAATGAAATTAATAAATATTTATTTGTTTGATATATTTTTACTTGTTTACATAATGAAATAATTGTGATTTATTGTCTGTATTATTTGTTAATGTAAGTAAATTTTGAAGACATTGTTGACTGTAGATGTAATGAAGGCAAGGTTGGTTGGGGGATTTGATCTAAACGAGAAAAACATTTTTAGTTTAAACTTATTTTATTTTATCCAATATTGTAGGGTTTCACCCTTGCTCCATAGTCAAATTTTATGACAAATGTATAACTATAAAGTTTGATAGCAATGGTATCCCTAGCAGCCCAGATTTCAATACTATCGTCATTACCAATAAAATATTAAGAATGATAAACAGTTTAAAATTTTATCTTAATGTTTTGGTAAATAATGTTTTTAATTCAACATGTCAATTAATATTCATTTCAATATATAACTATAAAATTCATCAACATGTTTTCATATAATATGCCTCTATAGTCTTTCTTATTTTTCTCTGCCTTTTGCTCAATGGTGTCATATTCTTTCTCTGATTTAATTTATATTTATTGTTTGTTGCTTTTATATGTGGTTCTTAACCATCTTTTAGTTTGGCTTAGTTTTGATCAAGGCCTATTACTTGTTTTGTGACATTGGCTCACATTAAAAATCTGGGAGGTGTGCGCTATGACCCTTACTACCTTGTAATAATGAATTCATAGAAACATTTTTAAGGAGTTTGCATAAACACTTCTCACATTTTCTCACAAAAATACAAAAAAATAGTTTTTTGATCAATTGCAGAGTGAAAATTCTGTATAGAATATATTTTTTGTTTGCCAAGCATACATAAATTTTAAAAGCTTCCATGGAAATATTTGGTTTGCGTTAAACAATATAACAGAAAGTTGTTTAGTTAGTAATTTGTATCATTATTAAACTCTTGAAATGTGTATTTCTGCCGAAAATTCTGATAAAACTTTTTCACCATTGGGATACTTTCCCATACATATTATATTTCAAGTAAGTTTATTTTGTGTTTTAATTGTTATTACATCCCCTGACCAACTTCTCCTTGATAAGATAATGTATATATCAAAGAAACTGAAAATTTTATTTTGTACATTGTAAATACTGTATAAATATATGACAATAAATTAATTTTTATGGTATATTGTCATTTTTTCCTGCTGAGTTATTCAGTTATCCACAAATGCCCCTATATCTTAATTTCCATACAGATTCAACAAATGACCTATTAATTATAAAGTTAGTTACTTTATGTGTACTTTATGTTGCTCATTGTATTTTCAGAGTTTATTATTACATGTTTGTTCATAATTGTAGCATCATTTTATATGAATTAAAAATGCAAGAAAATAAAGTATAAACAAAAAATTATGATTTTTATTTTCTTTCCCTGCACTCAGAGCTATTTGAGTCATATTTTAATTTAAATCTCAGATAATAATACATTGTTGTAATACATACTTCATCTGTCACTGTCTCCTTACTGTTAGCAGTTTTGGAGTAGCCTCAGGTAATCTCTTGTACTGATCTTTATTTAGATCCATTCTTCGAAGTAGATGACAGGAGTGTAGGCTAGTCTTGGTCTACCAATAGGTTTCTTTCCTATTGTTGCTCTTATCAGCAAGTAGGCATTCTGATCATCCCCCATTCTGCAAACATGGCTAAACTTTTATAATAGATTTGAGTACGGTATAGCCTCAGTAGGTTTTTAAATCCCAAGTTCGCCCTAGTACAATATTTTAAAAAATAGGAACTAAGACATTTTTCTTGATTTACTCTCATGGACGATCTCAATCGATCTGATCCAAAAAAATCTTGTATCATTGAGGTGAACTATACCTTCTGTGTCCTGATTTTTTTACTTTACAGAGTTAATAAAATTTGCCTCAAAAGCATTTTAGATTTCTTGGTGTTGATATGAGTTAGACAAAGACCCTAGATTAAGAAAAGTTAGGTTTATGTTCTGTTCTCGATCACATATCTATCATGACTACCCTTGCTTTGCGATAACAGTTTACCCCCACTTCTTTAGTATTCTCTTCTTTTTTCAAAATTTCCTGGAATAGAGTTTAAATACCTTTTTCAGTTCTTCACCACTGTCAGGACCTCTAGCCTTACCAAGTTTCATATAGTAATCCATATTCTTTATTTGATTTACTTCATTCCTTGTATGTCTTCTATCCAAATTGACATTGAACAGTTGACGAATTTGTGTTGGAAAAATTATTGGTAATGATGTCCTTAAATTTCCGTGACATCCTTTTTATCGGTAGTGATTTATTTAGTCTTTACTATGTTTCCCTCTATTCCCACTCAAACTTTTAAACTGATTTCCTGAAAGGAAGGAAAGTGTATGTATATTATAAAAATGCAATATCCCATAAAATAAGCAAGAGTATGATAAACTCAAGGAAATTAGTTTTATAAAACATAGGTTTATGTAACAATTTGATTTTAGCAGATTCTATTTGTTTCTATCAATTAAAGAGTGGTAGTGTCCGAAAAGTTTTTATTGGTATTTGGTTAAATTATTAAATACAATTTTTTTTATTAAAAGTGATATAGATTAAGGCTTTCCATTGAAAGAGAATATCTGCTAAAAAGAATTTGTGTCATTATTTGATCCATTTGTAATCATTTATTTTTTAAATAAAATCAAAATATTTAATACATGAAAAAGCAATGGTCATTTTAGAGTATTTTGCTTGGTAGAGAATAAATGGATTTGTACTTAAAAGCATGCTTAAAATAGAGGTGGTGGAATACTGGTTGTATATATTTTAATAATATTTCTGTCAATGTTGTCTAACCATTGCTGTAGAAGAATGATATGAAAAGAATTAATTCTAGTAAATATATTGAATTTTTTATTTGTAAGTTTTATGATTATTAATTTACTTGATTGATGTGAAATTTTTATATTAGGTTGAAGATTCGTCTTCAGCTCCCGCAACTCCTAAGCATTCAAATATCAGCCCGAGGAATTTAAACTTATGTTACTACAACATGTCAGCGAGTGAGAACCAAAGTGATTGATTTTCTGTTTCTCATTGTAAATATGGATACAGTTCTTGTCCCGAAAGACCTATTAATATGTTGTATGTAATTATTTTGTACATACAAAATGACTGAGTTTGTCTTAATAGTCTGATCTTTTTTGTTAGCAATAATTTTTAATTTTATTTATTTTATTGTTTGTAAAATTGATATCTGTAAATATGTTAAAATATATTATATATTTTAGTAGTAATTGATATACTAACCATATAAATAGAATAAGAAACTGTATATATTAGTTTTATTTATTTGATTGTTTGAAATTAATTATTATATATGTAGCTAATAGGAAAAATATAAAGTAATTATTATATTATTCGATTTAAGATATTATGTTTCCTCGGAAGTCCTCCTATTATTATTATGTTCTCTTCTTTGGTATTTATTTTAATAGTAATAATAAAATAATAAATATAATTCATTTCATTTCCTTTTTTTCTAAAGTACATGGTATCAAAACAGTAATGAAAATTTATAATACTAAAACTGTATATAAAAAAAAGTATATTTTTTTAACCACCACTAAATCTGAATAGATATTTTCAAAATGCTCTTTGGATGATTTAATGAAAATTTTTAGGTACGGAGAAATTATTTCAGAAATCATTGAGAATGCAGGAATTCTAGAATAAAAGTTCTGAAGCAGAAAAATTACTTCATATTTACAGAATTTATTATCAGTTTTGGAAAACATGTTTTTCGTTTTATACAAAAAATTTCCGAAGTAAATATTTTACATGGTTTTAGCTCCTTAACTTTCTACAAGTTTTTTCTCGGTTTGCTCATTTTTAAAATGAAGACTGAAATGTAGTTATCTTGTCCTCTTTTCTGTTTTTGATGAATTAGCCTGTTTTTAACCTTACACCATTTAAGCAAATTATTACATCACACTAGAATTCCTAAAGTGACATAAATAGAAAACTTATATTTTTGGAAAAATGGGAAAAAATATTATTGAGCTAGTAATAGCATTAGAACACTAAGAATGTCATAAGTCCATTCTGGCAGAGAATCTCTGTAGGTAGGTTTATACAGTTTTGATGAGTGAAAAAAGATAACACCACCGATTTTTAAGTTGTTTCATAGTAGAAATACTAGTGGGGTATTTGAATTGGATTCACAATTGAATTATGTTTGATTTATTATACATATTTTTCTATTACAATTAGGAATCCTAGATGGAAAACCACAAAGAAAGTTCAACATTTGACCACATTTCGCAAACCACAGAAATGCACCAGATTTAGACATAAAGTCTTATTATTCCTAGTTGTACCAAATGACTATCCATTAGGTATAAGCACCAGTTTTAGAATTGTGTCACTTTAGAAATATTACTGCCATATTTGGAATTGGATGTACAATTAAATTCTGTTTAATTTATAATATATCTTTTTCTATAAGAATAAGGAATTTTAGCTGAAAACCCAAAAAGAAAAGTCAACAGTTGACCACATTTTGCAAAACACAGAAATGATCAAGTTTAGACAGCTTGTCTTACTATTCCTATTTGTACCTAATGAAGACATTAAGGATATTGGCAACTTTAGGTGGGTAAAAAAGTGACATTCAATCCTGAAGATGATAAGGGTACACCAGCTTCCTGAAGGACATCTGGCTGGGATTCTTTCTTAAGACTTCCAAGATATACAAAGATATGTCAAGGGCAATGATGTAATATTATAACACCGCAAGATTTTACAAAAATCGGACTACCTCGAGTTTTGTTGCGATTGCACTGATTGAAAGGTCGCGCCTTGGGCCATGTGTTTTGTATTATTTGATAAGAGCCGTTTCCTTGACGAGCGCATAACGTGACGTGTTACGTGAGCGTGAGGGCGTATCAGCTCTAGGCGCTTGTACAAGCACGATTTACAGTACTTGGGTATCATTGTACGTACGAAATTAGGAAATAGTTCAGAGTTCAAAGCAATTATGTCGTTCTTAACACTATTTCCTCTACCTATTTAGGAGTAATTTTGTTGTCAATTCAGCGCAGTTGAGTAATACTATCCTAAAAACCAAAACAAAAAATATGTTATTGTAATGGCTATAATGTTGTATGGCTGTAAAACATGGAAATTGGGAAAGGGAAGCAAAGAGAAACATTTATTTGCGGAGATGGACTTCTGGAGAAGAAAGAGAGATAATAGGTACTTATAATACCATTCTCGAAAAAATCAAGCGATTAGAGTGGTTTGGCCCTGTGGGTGGAAGACTGATGAATACGATAAATGATCTTGTACTGTGTGTGTGCCCTGAAGAAAGAGGAAGAAGAGATGAGACCGTCCATGAGTCTCATTGATTACCAACCAAAGTTTTGGGAGACAAGGATACGATCTCAAAGAAGAAGTTTCTCATGACAGGAAAACCTTGATAAAATACTGTCGTAAAATTTTGGTCGAAGAAAACCTCAACTTTGGGGAAATTCTATACAAAAAATATTTTGTTGCTTATCAAATGCTATAAATAAATGCCAATTAAAGATGTGTATGGATAATGATAGAAACTGCGATAATTTCGTCGATCTGGATTCTGCAGGGAGGCTTGATTATTTAGAGCAGGAAGAAACAAATAAATTATTAATTTCAAGTTCCTAAAAACGCATAGTAATTTACCTAGGATCACTTCCTAAGTTAATTGGAGATTTCAGCAAGTTTGTGAAAGAATCTAAAGGAATATTGGTACTTGTGTATTAACGCCACCGCAGCTACAGATTTTGCGGGTTTTTTTTTAAATTTTTAAATGCCGCCAGTCAAAACCGGATTTCGTGACAAATCATAAAATAAAACACTTTTTTAATGTTGTTGTTAATGATGTTATCCATGAAATATATTTATTGGGGTTAGAATTTTAAATTACGTAAAGTACCAATTACGTGCGTGAATTTGTGTCTTGGATATGGAAAATAAACCAAAGAATAAGGTATTTGGACCAGATTGCATTGTGGAAATTGATGGAAGTTTGTTTACTAAACGTAAAAATAATTGTGGTCGAGTACTACCCGAACAGTGGGTGTTAGGCGGTGTACGTAGAGAAACAAAAGATTCGTTTGTTGTCACTGTTCCTAATAGAACTGGCTCTACCCTTCTTGATAAAATTATTGAAAACATTGCAGATGGTAGCACAATTTATTCTTTTTTTTATTTTTAATTGTTGATGACTATTTGAAAAATTTAAAATTCTTACCCCGATAAATATATTTCATAAATATATAACATTCTTAATAACATTAAGAAAGTGTTTTATTTTATTTGTCGCTAAAATTTTAGGTGTAGACTGGGGGCACTTAAAAACCGCAAAATCTGAAGCTGCGGTGGCGTTTACCGGAATATTTGATGTACAGGAATATTTTTTAACGTCACCATATCTGCTATAGCTAATCGGACGATGATCCACAGTATTTGGTAAATTTTTCAATCTGCACGAAATATGTAAAGGTATTGGGGAAAACTGGCAATATGTATTGGCATCCATATTGAATCTTATTTTACATAAATTAGACATACAATAGTCTATACTAATAAGAAGGCTTAGCGAACTCGAAGTTCCGATGCCACAAACTTCAGCTAGGATACTTAAATCCCCGACTTACTAATCTAAATCCTTTAGATCAATATTAACGCAATTATTTATTTCATCGCGTAGTTTAATCCCTCGGTTCATCTCATTAAGCTTTAGAAATTCGTTCGTTACTTAACAACGTTACTTGCCCATCTCAATCAATTGCCTAAGGAGGTAAGGTCTCTATCCAACAACGTTGACGGTCACTTTCAATATCCATAAAGAACAGCTGTTCGGTAGTATAAAAAGTCTAATTTTTGAATTTCGCAACAAAAGGCGCGAGCATTGCAATGTTAAGACTGAAAAATAAAAAAGATTTTCCTGCTTTTAACCGCGTCTATATTTCCACTTTAATTTCGTTCTTAATAGTTTTTCCAAACTTTTCGACATGTTCAAACCTATTCCCTACTACAACAATAGCTCGAAAATCACCGCCGTATCTATTACAAACCATGCACTTATCCGAATTTTACTTCTGATACTATAGTCGAACCTACATAAAAAATAGTAAGCGAAGTAGTAATTAAAAAAATATATAACAAAAATACATTAATCTAGAAATTCCGATCAGCAGATAAAGCAGGTTTATGAAATAGTTTTGTAACCAGACTCTTAGGAATGCTGGATCTCCCCATGTTTGTAAGCTGCTTGCCAACTCCACTCTTGGCGACCAGATAACTATTCTATTAACGCCCCTTCTAACATATTTCTTAATGGTAATAAATTTTAACAGGAATTTTTATAAATATGAGAAATTAAAATATTGTACATATGTCTGTTTGGGACCCAATATATTTATACAACTATATAGTTACAAGAATTCATTTCACTTATCTTGTTTTACACAGATACCATTTAAAAAAAAAAATCTTTCCCATGTTGTGTAGGAGATTATCGAGGTTGCCAAACTTTTATAAATACATTTTATTGTTAAGGCTTCTAGCATTTGTCAAGGCCAGATAACAGCTGAGCTATCATTATTTCATGATAACAACTTCAATAGATCGTAGCCCGGAAGGTGACTCTTGAATTTTTTAAAGGGAGTAAAAAATCCTAAGTTAAGCCGTCCTTCGGAAGGGACGTTAAACGGAAGTCCCGAGCCTATACGATATCAGCTACTCGTTAAAAATCCCTATCCTAATTAAACCTGGATGTGCAAAATTTAGAGCTCACACTGTAGTATCGTCCGATTAGCGATAGCAGCATAAAATTACGTTAAATAAATAAACAAACGACTTCAGTAGTTGGTTTTTAGATTTTTTTCCCGATGGATCGAGAGGGGGAATCGATAGAGATTGTAATCACGTCCTATAGTAAGTCCATGCCTTCATGGCTTATTCGAATTTTTTTTATGCCTCTGGCAACATTTCTGTATTTCTTTTTTTGTGGGATGTTTTTCAAATACTTAAAAAAAAGGCTTCAATATTAATAATAATTTTCAATTAAAATCAACTCCAATATAACCCCCCTTAATTAAATTTTTTTAGCTGCCAGAAAACTTTACTTATAGCTATCAAAATAAATTAAGATGTGAAATTGTTCTTATTTTTTAAATTAATTATTTGTTCCCTGGTCATGCACGGCATTCCCGCATTTTTTTTTTAAAACTGAGCGCCAAGTATACTTTCAGACCTCTACAGCTTTATGAATCAGTTGGCAACCCTTACCAATTCCCTCCAAAATAAGTAAATGGTCTCCAATGACCAACCTTCATTATCATGTTGTGTTCGGTGTTAAGTTATGAATTATGTGCTGTGCATTTGGTGAATCTTATCAAGGTTCTTATCTCCTTATCTCCTCACACTATAGAGAAAGCGAGTTAAATAATTATGAGTTTATTTTGTAGTTATTCTGGTTTAATGAGATTTTGTATGTTGTTATATGCAGGCTCTTAAGTTAAAGTTTTAATTTGTTAACAGTGATTGAGAACAGAAACCAGGTTTCCCCAAACCTAACTGATCACTTGTATTATCCAGCCTCTATAAAGAGGGTACCCAAAATTAGTGGTTGAATGGTGATCTATGACAAATCACCTCTCTATACGACCATTGTCCATGAAACAGTACAGTCTCTACCATTTACTGAACCCAAGACTCTTCATGAGTTGTAGTGGTACTGGTTTTTTTTTTTTCATGATCAGATATATTATGTCTTGTGTAGTATATCTGCAGCCCCCTGTGAACAAGTGGTTAAGTCAAATTTTATTCAGAATGAGTTAATTATATTGAGAGAAGTGGAATTGTGTTTCTTAGTCTTTGGGTTGAAATGGAATTATTGCTTATAGCTCCATTTCAAGCCAAGACCTGACATAGCCACTTATGGACTTAGAGAATGACACAATTTTGGTTCCTTCAATATAATAAACTCATTTTGGACAAAAATTGACTTAACAACTTATTCACCGAGGGTTGCAGATATATCAGATCATGGGACTGATCACCAGAGTTCTGTGAAGTCACGATACTTATGAAAAATAGTCAGTTATTCCAAGGTAATATATCACAAGATAAGGAATTCACTGGACTAATTTAATTCAATTATTCTGCCAAAAAGAATATTAAAAAAATATAACAAGCGGAAACATTTTAAGTAGAAAATATTCTACTTACTAATAATAGAAGTTAAAGATTTTTGAATTAGAAATATACATTTTTAATAAAAAAACAGCTAAACATCCCATTTAAAATTTAACTTGTAAAATATTAATAAATTAGAATATTTTAAAATATAATATAATAAAAAATTCCTTTAAATAGAACAAAAAATGAGATCTGTTACTAACGATGTTGTTACAATATGCTTTTCATTAAAATAATTAAAAAAAGATAATGTTTAACGCAATCATATTTAAAAATGAAATATATTACTTTATTTAACTGTCTTGGTAAAGGAATAATATAAATAAATAACAACATAAAAATTATAAATTAATGAGTTAGCTATAATAAGAATAAATATCTGAAACTGTCATTAAGATATTTTAAAATTTCCTTAATCTATGATAAAATAGAATATTTTATTTGATTGGTCAATATTCATATGAGGAAGAAAATGATATAGGTGGAGGTAAAAAAAAAATTCTCCTAAGTAGGGAGAACTGTTTATTGTTGGCTCTTCAATAAACACATGCAAATTTTTTTTACTTCTACCCAGACCATATATATATAAGATTAATACTCCCACAATAAGTATTATAAACTGATTTCAAGTGTGTATTATAAATAACATGATCACCCCACTTACAAACTTCCCATATTTGTATAATATTTGCAATGTTTTTGTGATATAATTTTAGATATTTATTGCTTGAGACTCTTGCTAAGCTTACTGTTTGTAATTTTTGTGTAAACATTAAAGTTGGAGTTATTTTTACGTTTGTAGTGGTAGTAACTACATACAGAAATGTCTGAAGACATGACTATAATTTCAATCGATTGAATGTTATATATTTTAACGATATAAGTCATTTGACACATTCATTACTATTCATCATTAATATTTTTGAGTCAGAAATATACGTTAAGCAAAATTAGAAGCAGTCATCTTTTCAATTTGTGGCATTATAAAGTCAATAAGTATTATCCGAAGTCGCAAGTTCTTATTTAGTTAGCCAGCCGATGGCCTCTGATCCCAACAACAACTTTTTCCTAAGGAATTCAAGATTGATGGAGTCAAAACACTTTTTTAAAATCTAAAAATGTGGTGTAAACATGGTTTCCCTTCACTTAGTGATTCACCTTGGTAAGTGACATTAGTGAGAAAATTCGTTCAACGTAGCATCTTCTTTTGGTACTTTTTAAAAATAAAAAAAAGTCTTGAATAGTACACACATCAAGAAGTTAGATTTTGGAACATCTCATATATAATGATGTCTCGATTCTTCTTATTTTTAGTTGTTTCAATCCCTCTTTGGACCTCCTCGAATGAAAATAAAAATAATGAGTCTAAAAAAGGGTGGGCATCAGAAAATAAAACTGCTTTTAAGTTTTTATTAAGTTGCAATTAGTATTTACCATTTATCTATCATTTGAATACAATAATACTGTAACCTAAGTTTAATAGGTAAGGTAATGTGAATAAAGTGGTTGGATTTACCACTTTACTTTTTTCCAGATACCTTAATTGAAGAAAATCTTGGCCAGGTCATCTCCTCGCACAACCGTTGGCTTGGAAACAAAATGTTAAGTACTAATGCCCAAACTGACCCATCATTACCTGTATTGTGTAAGGTTTTATTTTTATTTTTTTAATTTACTCGTACAATAACAATTGTTTTGTTTTTATTTCTTTTTAATTTTTATAATTAATTTATCATTATAAGATGCTTTTCTATTTTATTCATTTCAATAAATAATATTTTCAAATAACACATTTTACCTTATCAAAAGTAATCTAGTTTATTAATTAGATATCTACTACTGTATGTTGAAGTTTTTATAATTATATTGCCTTCGATTTTATTATTTATTTATCTGGTGTTTTTATATTATATGTTTAATAAACTTGATCGTGTCTTTTTTCTTTATTAAATTTCAGACCATAGAACAGTAATTGAGGCGTTGGGGTGGAAAAGGTAGTTTCCAACGACCAATTATTTAAAAAAAATTTTATTTTTCATAGATAAGATAGTAATTGATAGAAAGAATGGGGTAAAAAGAGGAGCAAGTCAAAACTGGGAGTGGTCTAACTTCTATGAACAGTGGTAATTACTATTTTCCTCATGAAGCTTTCATTTTTAGTTGTAAAAACAATTGTTTCCTTCTCCATGTCAAAGCCTCAAATCATAATTTACATGGAACATTTATTTGCCCCTGTGAACTGACAAGTTTCCAGGAGGAAAAATTGAGTAAAAGTTTGTGCTTATGTTTTTGGCCTGAAAATTTTCTATCTGACTGTTTTAACAAGTAGAGCCTTCGTGTTCGAATATGTGGAAAAATATCCGGGTTAAACTCTTAGAGTTTTCAGAGGTTTGCAGCAGTTGTATTACAATCTATAAGATGAGCTTTTCATACAAGTTGATAAATACGAAAGTTTGTTTGTTTATTAACGTGACTTTCTGCTGCTACAGTTAATCGGACGATGCTATAGTGGGAGCCCTAAATTTCGCATATCCAGGTTTAATTACGATAGGGATTTTTTAAGGAATACTTGACATCGTCCAACCTCAGGACTCCCGTTTAACATCGCTTCCGAAGGACAGCATAACAAGGATTTTTTAGTCCCTCTTACAAAATCCTAGGGCCACCTGCCGGGCTTCGAACCCGTTTTCTTGGGCATAGTAGCTTGCTATTATTGCTAGTAGTTCGTTATTTTATGTCTGTTATTTTGAAATTATATTGCAAAGTTCTTCGAATCCCTTCTTCCATTGAGACCAGAATCTAATTTATAACAAAGGTTTTTCAATCCATATCCTCCTCTTGGCCCTTAAAAGAGGTCCTGCCAATATTGCAGCAACTCCTGCGAGTCCTGGAGAACTTCCCCCCCGAAAGACGATGGTGCCAGGGAGAGGGAGGGGGGGACTTTCACCAGTGTGTGACTTGGGCCCGGCGCGGTTGTTTAACTCTCACCGTACGTAGTTTACGCTTCTGTGTCTTCGTCGAGGATGTCAACGGCGTGTAAAGGCATGTCATATCCAAGGTACGTCAACTCTATATGGATAAAGCATATTTATATACCATAAATATTTTGGAGGTATCTGTTCCGCAGGTTATCGCTTCGAGATGATCTACAACAAGTTTTAACTGTTTATTTGTTTCATTTTTAATATTTTCCAAAAATATAATTTATCTTAAGCTTTAGTATGAAAAAGAGTATGTAATTATGTGTAATGAGTATATTTCGGTAATCATTTAATCAAGAAATATATGTTTCAACTAACATTCGAAGTATAGGCGGGATATGTTTGTTGAAACGTTCATTTCTAGATGAAATGATTACCGAAGTATACACATTTCCTTAATTACATTCTCTTTTCCATACGGAAGCTAATGATAATTTTGCACCTTTGGAAAATATTAAAAGGTAAACGAATGAAAGTTAAATCTTGTTTTACATCAACTTGAAGCGACAATCTGCGAAATTATTACCATTTTGGGTGCATTCTCTTAATTAAACCCTACAATAATCAGTATACTATTTTTAAGAAATAAATAAGGCAACAGGAAAGTAAACCAATGTATCAGTTCCGCAGGTTGTCGCTTCGAGTTAAGGCACGACAAATTTTAACTTTTTAAATCGTTTTCTTTTTAATATAATCGAAAATGAAAATAATCCTAAGGAGCTAGTATGAAAAAATAGTGTAATTGTGTGAAATTTGTATATTTCGGTAATCATTTAGTCTAGAAATGAACGCTTCAACAAACATATATCACCTATATTTCTACATTTTAGTTGAAACTTTTATTTCATGATGAAGTGATACCAAAATCTACTCATTACCCATAATTACATTCTCTTTTCCATACCAAAGCTCATGATAACTTGTATTTTTGGAAAATATTAAAAATGAAACAAACAGTTAAAACTTGTAGCTCAACTCGAAGCGACAACCTCCGGAAGAGATACCACAAAAAAAATGATCAGTAACGCAAGTTGTCGATTCCAGTAAAATCAAAACAAGTTATAACTTTTCATTTGTTGCCTTTCTAATATTCTCGAAAATAAATATAATCGTGAGTTTTAATTAGGAACATTTTGGTAACCATTTCATCAAGAAATGATTATTTTAACAAACATTTCGGATTATTATGAGAATATTACATGGACAGTATATGTAGGTCGTTTTTTTAAATCTATATACAGTCGGTGATAAAATTACTCGAATATCAATAGGAAAACGAACGAAAAGTTAAAACTTATTGTGACATTAAGAAGCGATAACCTGCGGGTACCAAAAACAAAAAAAATATTAATCACAAGAATAAACCCAACTAGTGTGTGTTGAATAGAGTGCGGGAAAAAAGATTTCACACGCATTGTATTCATATGCATTGTATTCATATGTAGAAATAAGATAACTATGAAATAATTTACGTTCAGTCAATATCATTCATTGTACTGTTAAAAAAGTTTTAAACAAACAAACAAGCGTATAAAAAGTAGTAAATATTAGTTTCTTCATTGAGTCCAAATTAGTTATAAAAACATTTCTTCGCACTACATAATAAAATGCACACTTATTTAGGAGATATGGCTTTTTTTTTTTAAACATTAAAAATAAACAACAAAATATTATTCTAGATTTATTATCATTAAACTCTTTTTTTCTAATTGAAGAAACTACAAATAGTAACATTAATTGGCAATATGTTTCACATATAAAAAATATATCCATAGTTCTTGATAGAATATCTCAATTCATATGCTAAAATAAAGAAATCGGTTAATTTTTTTTTCTGATATTGTTCATAAAAACTTTGAATGAATACATTCTTATGAAAAACAATTTTTAGAATATTTTTAAAAATACAATCAATGTAATCTTTGAGGAATGATTGTTTTTAATTGTTGTATATATGTATTATACTATTATTAGTATTTTATATATATATATATATATATATATATATATATATATATATACTGTAATGTAATATTATTTTTGAATAAACGAAGATTTCGAAACAAATAAAAAACTTTGAGGAATATAACTATACTGTAGAAAATAATTAAATTAAAAATTTCTCTATTTAAAATTAGTTTAACTTGCCAACTTAATTTCTATTCTGGAATTGTTCTTAAAAATCTTGAATTATTTATTCAGGGGGCAGAATAATTTTTAGGATATATTTATTATGAACTGGAATAAATTTAAAAAATGCAATGAATTTAGTATTTATTAAAATAGGTACATTATTAAGCTACACCCTTTAATTTATTTATTTTTGAAAAGTTAATTATTGCATGATATTAATTACCACTTGAGCTTGTTATCTGGTTCATTCTATAACTCAATGTGAAAAGATAATATTTTAGGATTACAAAATTATTTGCCCGGATCTAAAGTAAAATCATGAATACTGCCTAGGCAGTAACATAAGCGCGTAATTTAGTAAAATAGCATGAATTTTATTAATTTGTCCGAGTGTCTCATTTCATATCATAGATATCTAATTTATGTTTGCTTTCATTTTATTCGCTTTTCTATAAAATAGGTTAAAGATATAATGAAATATCTGTAATATTTTTATTACATGATACAGTTATTACATACATGGTCTTTCCCTCCAGTTTTTAAACATCCCCATGCTAAAACGTGCATTGTTATTGTTTAAACTTATTCATTAAATTTAATTATTTTTAAGAAAGTATGTAATGTTATTATATATCTGTAGGACATTTGCCAGAACGTCTTCAGTTTAACGTCTGCTTTATTGAAGCTGTAACCTTTTTGAATTGGGGGCATCAGTCCAGTTTTTGTCCGAGCCGGATTTCATTATTTTATGCAACCATGTCGTAGTTCGTCGGAACAGGGTTCTCTTATGTCCGTTTTAATCCACTGTGGCATCTTTTTTATTTTAAAAAATGCTCTTTTTTTTTAATGAACAACATAATATTATTAATTATTCTGATTGTTTCTTTAGAACAAAGAATATTAAATACTATTTTTAATAGCAAATATTTGGAATGAATAATAAAAAAAAATATGAATGTGTCTGATTTTTTAATGTGAAATATAGCTATATGTAGATTGTCTCTCAAGTATTATTTTAATTTATTAGTGTTTTGATAAAGAATCCTGAGAGATGAGAGAGTTTAAAAATGTAAAAATGTATAATTTTTTAAATAAAATTTTATATTACTGGTAAAATTACTGGCATGGTGTGAAGAGAGGTTGAAATGCTTGTATAAGATATGTTTATCATAAACGATAACAACGTCCAGAATTTAGTCAAACAATATCTTGAACCACGCTAGTCTTACTACTTAGCTGTATTAATTATATAGTTTTTATTAGCATAATAAGAAAATAGTTAAAGAAAACATAGTTTTTACTCTATTTTAATGTACTTAAAATTTATTTCAGGAAAAGTGTTGTTTGAACTCAATTTTTTGTCTTTTACATATTCTTTGATCTATATTTAATTTATTCTTTTATTCTTTAATGAATTTTTAAAGTCTATTTTAGGAATAATAATACCGATCAGTTCTATGTCCCATACTTTGAAAATTAAACCAGATATATGAGCCGTATATTTTGAAAGTGAGACAACTCCATATTATGTTATTGCTAGAGATTTACATTCAAGATCAACTCATTCGAAACATTTTTTGACCAAATAAATTTCTAATAACAAATTTATACTGATATTGAAATAATATGACTGATAATTGACTAAAAATAAAAAATATGTTAATTAGTAATAATATTCAGTATTAATTAATTTTTTTTTACAAAATGGAGCTTTCTCACTTTCCAAATCAACGGCTAATATATCGTGGTTGCTGTAAATCACAATTTATGTAAATCTGAGGGAAGCAATTTATTTTTTTTTAAATTGTGTACATACAATATTAGTATTACTAATAATGCCGTTTTTATCCTAGTTGAAACATATAACTAAAAACATAAAAAAGAATAATAATTTTAAATAAACAAATTGTACCAAAACCACCAAAGGTTATGAACGTATCGGATGTTAACAAACGTTTTTACAAGAAGGTGGGATGGACTATTTTAAAGTTCTATTGTTGTAATATATATATATATATATATATATATATTTTTTTTCGGTTGGCTCTACAGACCTTGTAGATCTTTCGCCGCCTTTACCAGCCTTCTATATATATATATATATATATATATATATATATATATATATATATATATATATATACGCACACACATACAACAAGAAGTATTAATATTAATGGGTTTATTATTAGTTAAATATTTATACCACTTAAAAAAAACAAATAATATTGACAAAAGGGTCTTTGGATACAAGGTATACAAGTGGGCACTGATGTCAGAGAAGACATCATAGTCCAAAGACCAAAGTGGGCCGAAGAAAAGAAGAGGGCCTTAACTTAACGAATGAAGATATACTGGAAGAGCAGGAAGAACAAATAGTCATGACTGCTTTGCTTTGCTTGGTCTGATAAAAGAATAACCCGTATAATAATAATAATTTAATACCTTTTAGAAACAAAAAATGTGGTATATTATGGACAATTATTGTCATTTTTGAAAAATAAATTGCCCTAATTGAAAAACAACATAAGTTACTTCTGAGTTTTATATTAATGTTTAAATATTAATATTTAATATTTTAATATTTTAAATTTATGAATATTTCGACATTTTTTTTTCAATAAGATGGATCACGATAAGATTTTCAAGGATGTGTTGGCTAAGAAATGGGCGGTGCCGAACATGAAGACCCGCCGTCAGTGTTGGAAAGCCTAAAAGTAAAGCGAGCACGATCTGTCAGTGGAAGAGGAGACAAGGCACAGTAATTAGCTTATACTAGTTTTTAAGCGACCTTCTGCTCAAAAATTGGACTGCTCTGAGTTTTCATTACTGTACAGAAAATATTGCTAATTGACAGCAAAGGCTTAGAATGAGACAAACAAAAAACCAAGCTTTCCCTTTAAGATTAGAAGCTGAAATATTGAGGGAAGCTGTGAAATACAATATTGCGATTTCTCTTATGTATATAGACAGGCAAAACTGAGGAGAAGTGAATCCGGCAAGTGGCACTTAACAATATGCCCCAAGTGATATCAGGAACGTACAGTAGGTTCCCGTGAAACTTTCTTCAGAATAATTTTTAGGAAAAAGGAAAGTGTGAAATGCGTGGGGCCAACACCTCCATATATAGTCTATAAAAGTTAACCATTCTTTTTCTTAACCAGTATTGAGAATCCTGCCCTTCTGATGACATACGATTCCGTTTAAATGGATAACCAAGCTCAATGTGTAACCATGATAGTACACTATATCATTTCCCATGTTTTCGTAGTTTCCCTCGGAATCCTCCATGTCTAGTTAGAATCTATGAGATTTTATAGCTTGACCCTCCTGTAAATCTGGGGTAGACGATCATGTAGTCTATTCATCTCCTCCAGTGAGTCTTCTCACAGTAGGTTTCTCAATCTTCCTTATTCCTTATTTGCCGCAATCCCTTTGGAAGCACTTCGAGTTGCGGTCTTTCGAGCGAAGATTAAGAACTAGATTCCTTCGCAAGATGAGATCTAGGAACTTCTCTCCGGCAAGTACGTTTACTGCACCATACGAAACGGTTCTGTACGCCTTGATACCCTCAGGGGTGCTGTTAAAGTGGATTCACCAGTTTCTTATTATGCGTCAGTGTTAGATGGCGACTACATTGAGGCAATGCATATCTGAGGATGCTTAACGCGATTCCTTTGAAGATGGTTTTGGAAGCCATGTACCTGATGCCATTATATATATGTATACTATTTGCGACAGTCTATTCAGGAAGCTTACTCTACTTCAGAGATATACAAGGAGTGAAATATGGTTGAACTTCCTCTTGTATTTTTCCAAAATATTTCACAACTTTTCCTCCTTCAAGTTCGGGCTGGTTGGATGAACCACAATAGTTCTACCTCTTAGTGTCTTAATATCGGCCTTTGCAGCTGCCATGTTTAGCTTTCACCTCCCACACAAATCCGCTTCTCTGCTAGCACATAACTCTGCTTCTGTAGCCAGCCTGCTTGTGCTGCTTGAAGGCACTATTACAGTCAGATTGTCGACATAAGTTGTAAACACTTCCTGCTTCCAGATCCACTAATAACTGGGCAAATGTAAGTTTAGAGAGAGCCGATCTCAGATTGGATCCCTGAGGAAGGTGCCTCTATTTTTTTCATTCAGTCTTTTAAAAGCTACTACGTACCTTATGAACCTTATCACTATAGTAGTTGCTTATGTGAGAACTTGCAGTATTATACAATTTGTTATATGCCTTACTGTTCTGGCTATAAACGTGTACGATGTAATGCGACATGGCAGAAATAAAATATTCGCGACCGAAGCAGCGGGTGATTCTATATAAAATTAATTCTTCTTATTTCCTCCCCAGAAACTGTAACTGTAAATAATTATATAATGAAATTATTTCCAATTTTTTAAAAAATGTCTAACACTTTAATCTGTATGAAGGATCTTGGGTTCAGTGCGTGGTAGAGAGTGAACTGTTTCTTGGACAACGGTTGTTTAGGGAGGTGTTTTGTCCTAGGTCACGCTCAACCGCAAGTTTTTACCCCTATTTTGGTTACTCATTTTATAGAGGGTGGGTGAGCCCCAGAAAAGGCCGGTTGTTAGAAGATAAAATAAAACCGGCTACAGCCGGACTTGAACTCAGCGCTCTACCACTGCGCCACTCCGATTCCTTTCTAACACTATATATAAGAAAAAGTATATTAAAATTAATTAAAGTAAAATCTTATTTTTAAGAGGCTGCCATCGGAGAATATTTTTCTATTCGGTTTAATCTTTGGCATATGTAACCTTTCAGAATGAAGACTCTATCAAATCATCTTCCGTGGCGTAGACCATCCGTTCAATGATGGCAGCCATTTCTATTCACTTAACAAATGTCCCACACACTATCACTTCGTGTAATGGCCAGTCGTGATTTCGTGACCACATTTGAAATAGTCATTTATATCGCTAAGCTCTTGTTAATGTTTCTTCTTTATAATTTATTGCATTTTCTGGATATATGGTGATTGCCACGCCATAAATTTCACCTGATTATATTTTAACAACTGCAAAATTTTTATATCGCGAAATAATAATAAACATCAGTTATAAATCTTCTCAGAGATTCATTAACTTCTATAGAATAGATTTATTGTCGGTAGTTAATGTATTTTCTTGCACTACAATGGTCATTCCTGAAGTGTTTCATCCGGTGGTGTCAAATCAGGAATGCAACTACACTTGCAGTGTTGTATTTCGTGTATTTGTCGTTTGCTGCTTCTCTCTTTAAATGTTTTTTCCTCTCTCCGTTGATGCATTACTGTACTTCAATATGGAACTTAATTGCAAAATTGAAAAACAATCGTTTTGTTTTTTGAACACATGCTCATAAAATTTATTTGTTCTGGTACACCATAAAATGTTTTCAAAATGTTTGTGCTTTGATTAATATTAAACTGTACGTAGTTCATGCTGAAAAAGTGTACCTAAAAAATCAAGAAGTCGAATATCAAGAAATATATATATATATATATATATATTTATTTTATAACCTATTGTTATTATTTGATTTTTATGATTAAAATAAAAAATAAAAAAAATCCGACAGAAATATATGAGTACTTTACGTATATTAAAGTAAACCCGGTAAATTAATGAAGTCCTGAAGAATTAATTTTATCCTCATAAGAGTGTGTCCTTTACATGGCATGCTGTTATTTCCTTAGTTATTTATAAAATTAATATTTTTCACAAATGAAAATACAATATTTTCTTCTTGAATGATAATAGTTGACCTTGATAATATACGTGGAAGAAAATGGTCCGGGTAGAAATCTCTTAGATGTGGAGAAATGTTTATTAATTAGCCAACGTTTCTACCTACTTTGCAGGTCTTCTTCAGGGCTAAATACAATATATTTGTTTACAATTATACAATACATTTGTTACAATATATTACTAAACGAAAATACAATATATTTGTTTAAAAATATAAATTTATTTGTATCTTATCATTTCAACAATACATTCTTCAGTCTTGTTAGTCTTATGTTTTTTATGGATACAATATTGTATTATAGTCGAAAAACGATTTACAATAAATACGATAAGTATTTGGAAAACGACCTGCGCAGAAGTGCCTCGAGTCGGCTGCGCTAGAGAGCAAACCCTTTCCCCCATTACCTAATTCGGTTAACTCTTTAACCTCATCCTGGCTATAGGAGGGCATTTGAAACCAACTTCTTGAGGCATGAATATAGCGATAATACATTGTAACTTTGGTAAACAATGACAACTCCCCACCACACCTTCTCAACCCCGCCCTCGATTTTGCAAAAGGTTGTTTTTTAAATTGTCGGACTATAGTTCAATTGTATGAGAAATTGGTCCCGAGTAATAAGTAAAACAAAGTTTCTATAAAACTATTCCAAGTGCAAGTAGCTGTTTTTCGAACTTTTTATTTTATGTCCCCCCCCCCACACTCATATAATAAATAATTTAAATCATCAAAAATAGTATTCCTTATATTCTCTTTCAATTCAATAACAAAGCTACATTTTAATTGTCAATTATAGTTTTATTTCTGAAAGCCGAGAAATAGCAGGATGAGGTATTCACTTTTTGAAAGGAAGATATGACTCTCTCAGTCAATATTTTTTCAGAAAATTCTTGCATTGACCATATATAATTGTAACCACATAAAGTAAGTTAAAAAAATTATCAAAAGTTTTTATTTTTTCGTCTAGATCCTAATTGTACTGAAAGCAATCCCTTCAACTTGCGGTTTAACGAGAGCTGTAAAATTGCGACGATATTCCGGCCTAACTTGCTTGGTAATTGCTGCAGTTATCATATTTGGAAACGACTGGGAGAAAGATAATGACTCGTATATGCAATTGTCTGGCTACAATTTCTCATCATTATTGTATCGGGAGCCCAGTAATGTGGATCACGGGACCAGGGAATTGTATCTTTTCATTTTTTCTTTATTATACATCTTCAGATTTCCTTTTTTTTCTTTTTTTTTTTAACGATGAATGTAGATCCTTACAATCACATCTAAGTTATATTTTGGGTTATTTCAATTTAATAATAAAAACCGAAATAATTCTATCTTAACAAAACTTTCATGACGGATTTCATTTCATTCTATCCTGAGAGGATCTTTGAAAAAGCCCAAAAATGGCTGGAAATGCTTTTGAAATAAACTTTTACAATTAAAATGTAGTTGTGTTATAAAATTGAAAGGGGAAATTAAGAATACATTTTTTGTTGATTTGCAGAGTTATTGCTTGCTATGCTTAGGCATATTTTTTAAATAATTCTATTCATTATGGGATGCCAGAGTAATCGTTTAAGATAATTACTCAAATTATTATTTCTTTAAACGTCCTAACTTTATTCTGAATTGGATTATTTTCCAGAGGTTTGTTATAAGTTTACCAAGTTACCAGTTTACTAATCAATATGTAATAGAGGATTGCCATAAAATATATACAGAACTTAAATTAAAAGTCATCTTGTAAAAGAGGGGTGTATCTAGTGTACTTCTCGGTGAGGTGTGTCCGCGATCTTCCTCTTCGGCTCCTCTTCAAAAAGTGTCCTTTTTCCAAAGATGGAGTCTTGCTACCTGCCTGTGTGACCTAGTTCTCATAACCGTCATTTGCTCATTTTGAAATTCATATTTATTTTTAAAATAACTTCTGGAAAAATTCATAGTATGCTGATTTAAATTATTTATGAAATTAATGGTAAAAATATACTAACCGAAAATTCGAAAAATTACACAGGTAATCAAAATCCTCACAACCAATTTGATTTACTTGGGGTAGCCTTATACACATTTTGTTTTTATAAAATTGAAATAATACCATGTTCCATTTATGGTTGTAAAAATTAAGATGAGTTCTTCTTTCGCACCATCCTTTTAGTGCCTTCCAGCGTAGGAGGAGTTTAGCAATGACTGCCATTATTTTCTGGTTTTAGCCATATTTCGAGCTTCAATATAGTCCAGTATGACATTCTTAGGCATCTTCGTGGTCTTCTACACTTGCTACCTCTGTTTTAGTATAAAAACTTGCTATGGCAGTATTATCTTCTAGAAGTATCTTTCCTGGGATTCTTCTCTTCCTTAATAAAAAATCTAAGACAAAAGTTAAAATGTCGACAGTCAGCATCAGTTGGTCTGAGATTGAGAATCATATCCTGTGACGTTAAGAACCCAACATATTATAAGCGCATTTGCATGGCTTATATCTGATTATTATATTTGAAAATCGACAATTTTGAATCTATCGTTTTGACATCGTCGAATCTATTTTTTTTAAAATTGTCTTAAAACCAAAAAAAAATTGTTTAATATGGTATTTGTGGTTCAATGAATTAAATGCCACAGAACTGTTAAGCAGGTTAGGACTTTTGGCTTAAAAAAGAGGCCAAAAGTCTGCTTTAGGTTGCATCAGAGCCTCAAGCTTATTCCAGAGTCATTGTTGTTGCAACAATTGCATACAAGAACAGAAGCTGCGGATCATCTTGGATCATCTGACACAGGAAATCACAAGTCAGATACCTGCGTCTTCTGTCTGGTTTATAGTAACTTTTTGTAAAAAATATTTGTTGTTCAATATTACAATTTACTTCGTTTGATACATACTGAACTCATATTTTTAGATGTTCCCAATTAAGACATGCGTTTATTTTGATATGTATGATAGTAAGATATGGTATATGATTGAGTTGTTTGTGGGAGGGTCATGGAGCAAGGTTGCTGTCTCTATCTGATGAGTCTGTATGGCCTATTAGAGTGAGATGTGCTGAAATTCGTCTTTTTTGTATAAATTATATCCGTATCTATGCTGTTATATAAAGTTTAAGAAATGGTCTGTAACACGCGTTTATCTCAGGAACATATGTGGGATTTGATAAATTCATTTTGAGTTGGATTGATTAACGAAAGCTTTAGGGTTCATGCAATAACACCAGAATCCCTACAAATAAATGAAAACAGTCCTAAGAGAAACTGCCTTACCTAACTCCGGCTTTACTAGGTTTACTAGGCCTTACCTAGGCGACTCACTTCCTCCCAACGCAAGTTTTTACGCCCAAAACATTTGTATTTATAAATTTGTTTACGTAATTACTTGAGAAAAGTGAGGGGTTAATGACAAGTTTGAAATTTTGAAACTTATTTAGGTGAAAATTTATTGGCTTTTGATAGTTTTTAAAAGTTCTTTATTGAAAATTACAACTATATTATAAAGTTGAGAAACTACCCACTGATAAGACTCAAAAAACAAATTCAACTTTAAAAGTCACGAGACCATGTTCTTTTCAAACGCCTCGGAGGATTCTCGGGAATGGACAACCAAGGTGATTCAAGGTGAAATTTTTGACTTCGAAAATTTTCTGTTTGAATTTCGCGCCAAAACGATTATTTTTGATAAGACATATTGTGACGTCATCAGGCTTGTTGTCAGTTTAGCTCGCAACAATGTCGTCAGTTTTCCTTGTAATTTTTGAAACGTTTTTAGCTTAAATCAGTTATCATGTCTTACAAATACTGTCCTGTGTCAATGTGTGAAAGCAACACAAAATTAACCCCAGATAAACTGTTCCTTAAAGTTCCCATGGATCCAATAAGAAGAAAAATGTGGTTTTCTCTGATGAGAATAAAAGATAGTCTGGCTCATTCTACAAACTGTTATGATATTTTAATGCAAGTTTAAGCTTTGTACTCTTATTATAGATCTTCTACATTGAATATAGTGTAAAGTTAGAAAAGCTTCAGCAATAACTAGTCAGTGTATACTACTTGTAAACTCTCTCATAAACAAACATCATTTTCAAATGTAGTGAGTTTGATCCTTTTTTTTTTCCTCTGCTGTTCCAGGTACAAGTAGTAGAAAATATCATTAAAGTTAGATTAGTAGGGGGTCCAGTAGTTTTGAAAAAAAAAAGCAGTACCAACCAAATTCAATAGCCAAACAAAGAGGATCCTAGCACATTCATCCCAACCAAGACCTCATGGTGTCAAAAGGATGAGACAATCACTAATCAGTGATGTTATGCAACCATCTATATTGAATAACGAAAACATGGAAAACACAGGATTGAATGTCTCAGAACTTATATTGGAAATTCCTACATGTTCTTCAAAAGTAGATGCAGAAACACAAGTATCATGGAGATCAGAAATACACAAAAAAGTTCATATCAATAGCAAATCTATTCAAACAAAGGCATTTTTGAAAGATAGGGCATCGTCACCCATTTTAATGGTAAAAAAATATCATTCCAGTGATTCAGATAACATTTCATCATATGTTGATGATAAAGCTGACAAAGATTTCTCTACTTAGTCTTTAAGTGAATCAAGTAATTGTGATGAAGAAAGCATTTCTGCATTACAAAGTTTTAAGCACCCTTTAAAAAAGATCATATAGAAACCTTTGTTGTATATAGACTCTGTTGATAAAACTAATGGTTATCGAATAAACAGATGCCAATGATAACAAAAATTGACTCTTTACTTGAAATAAGTTAATTTAATTAATAAGCAATTGTTTTATTTCTTAATATGAACACATTATTCTATATGAAAATGCAAAAATATCATATGAATATCTTATCACAAAAATGCAAACAAGCATGATGACGCCATCAAGGGAAAATGAAGCGTTTAAAAGTTTCTCATTTCCCGCGTCCATTTTTTCATAATCCGAACGCGATTTTTTCGACGAAAAATGATCTTTTAAAAATAAAATAAATGTTTTTCTGAAATTTAAAATATTGTAAATCTAAAAATTCATTTATTTTTAATAAAAAAAAAAAATCTTGGTTGTCCATTGAAGAGGCAGCTAGGTTTGAGAAGGAATAAAGCTAGTCATGAAAGGGTTTATATCGGGTTCGGGCCAAATCAACAACAAATCGGGCATAGAGTCATCATGGATGACATTATTCGTAACAACGTTAGGAGTATTAAGGATTCAACGACAGATTTTGGATTGTAAGTATTAGATACGAGTGAAATTAGATGTCTTAGTGGAACCCTAAAGCTCTACTCCGTAAATCCAAATAGTTCTTATAATGACTTCATATATATGAGTCCTTAGTAAGTAATTGGGAGCATATAGCGTTTATTTCTTGTTTAGTAAGTGTTGATATCCCGTTTCTTAAAACTTATACGAATGTGACTAAACGATGTATTAAACGTCAAAATCTCAGTGATTGTTGTGTATTTTAAAGGTTCGTTAAAATTTAAGCAGGTTGGGACAAAGTTTAATTAATTATGGAATACTTAAAATTACCAGAAATAAGTATTGTAAGTCCATTAAGGATTCTACGACTCCTTAACGTTAACCTTAAGGTGTCTTAACGTTTCACTGATATGTTTCAGATATTGTTTTTATTTTAAAACCTTAATATTATCATATTTTTGTTTTTATATTATAGATTTGCCCTAATTATTTTTTTATATTTTTGACCAACTGTGTCATTCTATTAATTATTTCAAGTTGTTGACTATCAGGAGTTGAGTAGCACTATCTATTCTACGGAACGAAACAGGATCTGATATGGAGTACTAAGTAGGACAGTACGGGCTTCTCTCGCGTGCTCCCGCTGCCAATGGAGTTTCTTCTGACCTTCCTCTGTCTTCGGCAAGAATAATCTTAAGAGGATTCTGTATCTGTCGTAGATGTAATAGATTATGAATGTGCTAACGTTAAAGTTAAAAACAAAAATATTTTGATAGTGTACTTAATATTATATACCAAAAATATTTTCGAATGGTTTTATACAAAATCATCCCAAATTACAAATTAATTTGTCAAGTGATGATGGAAGTAGGTAATGTCTTCACATCATGTTATTTTTTGTCTCGATTTGATCTTATATTTTTTCTTAGACCTTATGAGGGTTACTATACATGGGAATCAGTTTTACTGTTCAGTGTAGTTTCTATGAGAGGGATGGGGAGTAGAAAGTTTTTTTGTTTTTTTAAATTTTTCTTAAAAGAATCTTGGTACTAAAAAGCAAAAAAAAAAAAAGGTCGAAAAATTGTCCCTCCGTTGAGGGACTTATGAATTTAGGAAATTTCATTTTTCATAAGTTCTTAATGAATGAGCGTTCTCTTCAAACATAATATTATTGTTTAATTCAAAGTGAACAACAATAGAGAACACACACGCAACGCAGATTTAAATTTGTTTTTTAATTTTATTTAGGAAAAACCTTTACTAAGGCCATAATCTCTCTACTCTCATACACCACCAGGGCTATAGACAGGGTTATATTCCCGATAATTTGATCCAATGATTATCATTTAAGATTTATCTAAAGAAATTTAAGTGCTGAGATATTTTTAAACAATCATAAAACTCAAGAAGATTTTTATCTTGATCTTGATATTTTCAAACTTTGGGCCATACATTTGTTATACTGTAAATTAATTGTTTATGGAATGGTAGACCTTGTTAGAAAATCTTAGGTTAAGTTTGTACTTTTATTATATGTAACATGGTTCGGTCATAACCTTACATTTAACAGCCATACTCTCACTTTTAAGACCTTAAGATTCTTTCTTGTCTCCGGAAGTGTTTAGTCTCTCTCTTTTCTTTAATTCTCAATATAAAATCCAATTCGTTTATTTTTTAATTAATAACTTACTGCAAAAGTTTCTTTCAACAGCGAATTTTGATTACATCTTGACCTTTTTATTTTGTATTTATTAATATTTCGTTCACGTTTCCTTTCTTACTTTATGCGATTATGAAAAATAAAGTGTTGGTAACATGTAATCCTAGAAATAATTCTTTATTGTATCTTTATATCTATTATAGGGTATTATCTTTGTTTCAGGTATGTCTTGGAGTACATTTCAATCACTGATAAAAGCTGTCTTGCAAGTATTCATAGATATAAAAAATATATTTTAGAAATAGAGTTTTGGTTTAGTGTATTTTTTATGTATTCTATAGTTGCTATCATAAACTGAAAAGTTCAATGGGGATACGAAACAAAGAGTACATGACATTAGGATAAAATATTGATAAACAGAACATTATCCTATTTTTAGGGTTAAAAAATATTGTAATGTTTTAGATATTTAAGGGGTGTGTAATATATGAGTGAATGGAATTAGATCTATGAGTTTACTTTGAGAACTAGATTTATCGTTCTCGAAATACTAGCTTGTAACGGTTGTATTTCATTTTATTATAATACAAAATGATTGTTTCGCACTGGATTAACCACATATTATGCAATACGCAATAATTTATTTTTGCTGAAACTTAAGTTTTAATTTATCACTACAAAAAAAACGAGAAATACACAACTCACGAAATTACTTTAAAATCGATTATCTTGGATATAAAACCAAAAAAATCCATCATGAGCTGTATGAAGTAACATCTCTGTGGTCCGGGGGGCTTCTTGCAACTTACTTGGTTTATAAAATAGTTTCATAATAACATGGCGTGGGGCTCATGCAGAAAATCTCTCTTATAGTCCAGTCAAATATTTCATTCAATATGCCTTTGATATATTAATCGTTGTCTCTTCTACACAACTAATAATTCATTACTGCTGTTATTCTCTTTCTGCCCTGAGGATGCCTGAATAGGCGAAACATTGGACAGGTATTTTCAATTTCCTGTTATAGTTTAGTGACTTAAGATTTTTTCCACTAATGTATTAACATTTATTTAATGTCTCTGTTGACCTTTTCCTTTTTCAATAAATTCTTTACTTATGGAGGGATATTTTGAAATCTGCATTATTTCTGAACAACCCAATTATAACTCATTACTCAAAGACATGAATATACCACACGTGACTGACACAATCAAGAAACGCAACAAACAATATTTTATGATCCACTTGTTCGACACCCGAATTTACTATTACAAACATTTCTGACAGACACATTACCACATAATCCGACAAGGAGACTGAAACTTCTCTGTATCTATTACAGAGAGAAGAACCACGCCAGAAGAGCCTTCAATTGGAGGTTCCTCCATACATGCTTCCATGTGGATCCCTTTAGGGTTTACAAAAGATCATAAATACAATATTTGCTAAATTTAATTTGAATAATTTCTCAATAAATATTTATTATTACGAGTATTATAACATTATTCAGTACCTCGTCTATAATTCCAAACTGAATTCTTCTGATTTTTTATTTGATTTAAAATTCAGATCTCTTCGATTTCAGTTGGGCTTGGGCTCAATATTTGGTAAGGAGATACCGTTTCATTTTTTTCCTTTTTCGTTCAATAATAACCCCATTTTTCTGCAATTTATTCCTAAGTATTATGGAAATGAGACTGGTTTTCCAGAGCACATAGCCGTGATATTCTGCTGCGGTTGTCCTGCCTAAGGTAGTAAAAAACGCCAATTGCTGTGATTTGCCGCCTATTACGGTGCAGCCGAGAGGCAGCCCGTGCTGAGTTATTGCCCCAAGAGTGCTATAATGATCATGGGCAATACTTACCGAATCGGGTCAGGTAAATTTTATGTACTCACACCGTAGTTTTGAAGTTAGGTCTTAGTTTTGATAATTTTTTTTTGGAATCGGAATCATAATATTCTCGCCAATATATCTTTTTAGAAATTATAATAACAATTTTTTTCATTTGAAGAGAAAAGATTTGTCCTTTGACAATATTTTCTCTTCAAAATAAAAATATTTAAATAATCACAATAAATTAAAAATAAAAAACATTTTTTTTAATACTGTATTAAAATTGAGGCAGCACTAATAATTTTTCTACATTTAGCTTATTATTGATCACATATCCTTCCTGCCCCGGAGAATCGCTGTTTTATTCAGTTGTTACTATTTATACAATGAAGTTTATTGACCCAAATAAAATATAGTGTGATTTACTATATGAGGCTTTTGTCGGAAATTTCAAAAAAATGACTTTTTCACGTTTTACGCTAGTTTAGTTGATCAATTTCGTCTATTAAGACCCTTTGCCGCCTTACTATGGATGGATTTAATACGGCTCTGAACCTGAAATTTCGGGAGCATAAAGCATTGCTTGACTGAACTAGCGAAAAATGTGATAAAGTAAATTTTCAAATTTTTGAAATTCGGAGTTATCCGCTTTTCATCCTGAAAATCTCGCATAGCACTAATATTTTTAATGTGACACAACTCAAAACCTAAAAAAAAACAACAACCTGTACCACTACAACCCGTGAACGGGTCTGGGGTTCAGTACATGGTAGAGACTGTACGTTTCATGGACAACGGTTCTGCAAGGAGGTGACTTGTCCTAGGTCACCCTCAACCGCTCGATTTCCCCCCCCCTTATTTTGGGTACTCTATTTTTATAATATTTTATAGAGGCTGGGTGAGCCCCAGGAGGGTCCTAGATCGTATATGATCCATCTCCGGCTGCAAACAGACTAAATAAAAGTACTCCCTGCAACGGCATTTGAACCAGGATCTCCGGCATGGCAACTCAGTGCTCTATCACTGAGCCACTCCGCTCCCTCAACTCAATACCTACATTTTTGTAAAAACGGGAAAACCTATTAGTGAGGTTGGATTATCATTAGGACTCTAAGAATGACACAAGTCCCTTCTGGGAGACAAGCTCTAGTTGATACAGTTTTGTTGAGTAGAAAAAATATATTTACCCATTTCTTTCATGGACATAAAACCGGAAAAACGCCGATATTTGAGTTGTCACTTTAGAAATATTAGTGGGATATGATATAAAAAAATTTCAAAATATTTGCTAGCTCATGTTTGAAGGACATTGGAGAGATATAGTTAAATCACTTATTATTTATTTTTAATGAGCCTTAACGAAAAGATTCTTTTTCAGTGGCGGAAGAAATGTGTTTTGATTTTACTTATGTTTCTTGTCTCTCCTTTTTTTCTCTTATCATTCAAGCAAATTTTGATATGATTCATTAAAATTAAATTTATTAGTTTTTTCTTTGTTTTCCCTTCATTTTAAGTTAATTCTGAAAATGTACCTTAATAAAAATAATTTCATGAGGATCTTGAATTTCATTTTTTTTTTTTTTTTTATGTCTAGGTTTTGCATTAAATATAACTGAAACAAACTGGACTTCCACGCTCAAAACTAGCTAGCTTTGGCCGACAGTTTTTTTTGTTACAGCACGTTGAAAGCGGATACTTGTTCTTTCAATAAGTTGTGACTGCTTTGTTATTTAACTACTGGGCGAGAAATAGCAATACACATTGAAGTAATTAATTTATGATTCTAATGGATCCGAGTTATGTTTTTATTTCTTCATCATGGCCTCTTATCTTCTTCCCAGTAATGACGATGTCGACCGTAGAGGAAGCTACACATGATCCAGTAGATCTGCCTACGTTCGCTGAGGTCATTGCTTTCCGCTATACTTTCTTGTTCTTCCTACGGATCCAATTCGTCTTACATTTCATCTTATATAAAAGACGTTTACTTGATTTGATCTATAACGCTATGGCATAGATGTCAGGAAAGATGACTTTAATGAAATCTCACTTGATTTCAAAGTTTTACCTTACAAATAATATTTATGTGATTTTGTTTTACTTAGGAAAACATTTTTTTTAGTATTTCATTCGCTATTAATATATTAGTTGGCAATAACGTTGAATTAATACTAAATAAATACTAAGTTTTATAATAATTCATTCACTCAATGAAAACCTGTTTCCAGTCGTTTTTTGGCATATAACTTTATTATGTGGATACGTTTCGACTATTTGTCTTTTACAATCCATCAAGAACTTCATTAACTTCTCAGAAGAGTTATAAGTCATCTTTTTTCTTTCTTTTTTATTATTCATTGTCATTAGCTAAAATCTTTTCTTGGAGGTCCATTGTCGTTCGTTTTGTTCAACAAAAGGACCATGGAGGACAATGGACCTCCAAGAAAAGATTTTAGCTAATGACAATGAATAATAAAAAAAAAAGAAAAAAGATGACTTATAACTCTTCTGAGAAGTTAATGAAGTTCTTGATGGATTGTAAATGACAAATAGTCGAAACGTATCCACATTATAAAGTTATATGCCAAAAAACGACTGGAAACAGGTTTTCATTGAGTGAATGAATTATTAGATAATGCAATCCAGTTTACATCCTTTCATACTAAGTTTTCTACAGCTAGAGGACAAGACTTAAACACAACGTATCACTGATGTTTTTATTTCTAAGACATCTATGTATTTTTTTTTCCAATACCAGCATCATTTAGAACATTTCTCAAACCACTGCAATGTCGTAAGTGTGCACTGTCCATTGCACCAGACCGACATATGGGACAGGTATCAGATTCTGAGATACTCACAGACAACATATATGAGGGGTTCAGAATCAAAAGCTGATAACTCCATAGTTTTAATAATTGATTTTTTCATATTTTTCGGTAGTTTAGTCAAGCAATTTTGTTTGACATGACACTTTGCCGCCTTATTTCTTATGGTTTTAGTCCGGTTCAGAATCTGAAGTTTGGGGATCATAATGGATTGCTTAACTAAAAACTAGCGATAACTGTGAAAAAGTAATTTTTGTAATTTGGTACTATCCGGTTTTGATTCTGAATGCTGCGTATGAATATATTTATGTATTATTCGCAAGATCAGTATTATTGAACTTTAGTTCCGACATTGATGTTTTTAAGCTTTATATTACGATTTTTTTTGGATGAGGAAATATGTATGTTAATATTTGAAAATAAATAAGAAGGTAATTAATGAGTTACCATAACTTTTGTTTACGTAATACCTAGACAAGTTTTGGATGTTAACTTAGCTTTTATAGTTATATTCGGACTAGAGCGACGTAGTTGGAAAGATGCCTTGTCTAGGACGCTTAGACGCTTAGAGTTGGTTCCTTGAGGAACTAACAGAACAAATAATTATTCTTTTAGAGTGTTTCAGAACTTTTGTTTACGCACTTTTTTAAGCACGGTATGATTAATTTTTAGAGATAGAATCGCAAATAGATTTGAAACGCAGGGGGATTTTAACCTAGGACCTTCGGCACGGCAACTCGGTGCTCTACCATCGAGCCACTCCGCTCCCTTACATAACTAATTACTCATTACACAAAGACCTAAACATACCACTCGTGACTGGCACAATCAAGGAACACAACAAACAATGATTCACTTGCTCGACTCATGAACTTAGTATGTAGTACAAATATTCCTGTAAGACACTTCGCCATTGAATCCTACTAGAACCCAGGACTTTCGGCACGGCAGGTCTACCACTGAGCCACTCCGCTCCCATTTATATTTATAGGGGCTGTTAAAATAGACACAAAAACAGCTAAAATAATTCTAAGATCTTATATGGGCGTAACTAACTATTTAGTTGAATAATGCGTTATAAGCCTTCAGCAGCCTTGTGTAACAGGTACCTCATCAAAATAAAGAATCCCCATAATGTGTTTGCCAACTTGTAGTGACATTTACTTGTGACCTTTGAACTTCAGCAAACTCGAGTGCTTTAATTTCTTGCCACTTTTCCCTCGAGAACACTTTTCAGAAACATTTCCTTTATATAAGAGTAACGCTATAATTACCTTTCAGCAAATTTCGAAAATATGCCGAGGCTAAGGGGAATGCTATCAGCGATGTATTCGTGTGATAGTAACACCGGAAAGGTGAGAAATATATCTTGATATTGGAGCAAAATGTTCGCGATTAAGAAGCTGTTCAATGGCGCTTGTTAAAGAGGTTTCGTAAGTTTTTTTACTGAGTCTTAACTGCTATTTATTATCTGTTTGTTTTCTTAACAACAACTTTCGTAATTTTTCTTGTTTCGTGTTTGTAAAGTGATGCTAAAATTGCTGTATAAGCCTGTATAGTATAAGTTGAGTTGGTTTTGTTTGATCTTGTACATGATGTTTAGTTCATGTTATTTGTATAATGGTGTATATCCAAACGAAACGATTCGGCAATTTGAATTATTTGAGTTCAGATAAATATTAAAAAAAAAACGAAACGAAAACAAGTTCTTGCTCTGATAAAAAAAGGAAAAAAACAAAAGCAAAAAATAAAAGCAAGTCTATCGTAGAACTGAGGTTCGTGACAGAACACAAAGGTTGAGTAACATGTAAGAAATTACTCTTACCTTTAACAGATTCCATCTCTGGTTTGCCTTATCTTGCTCATTGTGACGTAAACTGTTCAGTTTACAAAAATCTTTCAGAGCACGGAAGTCAAGTTGTTTGTCATTATTTTATTTTTATTTATTAATTATTATCTGTCATTATTGAATATTCCCTGTTTAGAGTATATGCAAAGAATTATTGCTAATTACCATACATACAGTCGCTAGGAGCTGAGTACAAGGTTTATATCTATGCATATTTAATCTTCCAAAGATCATTTTGACTAAAACATTAAAATTCATATTTCAGAAAAATCGAAAGGCAATAATCTTAAAAAAAAATGGTGATAGGGTTACCTGTGGTCTAATGGTTAGACATCAGAACCTCCGATGGCCAAGATGACGGGTTCGTAGCCCGGCAGGTGGCCTTATGATTTTTTGATATTTTTTATAGGAAGTAAAAAATCCTTCGGAAGGAACGTAAAATGGGGTCCTGAGCCTGTACGATGTCAGGTACTTAAAGAAGCATAATCTAATTATATCTGGATAGACAATATTTAGGACTCCCACTGCAGCCTTGTCGGATTAGCCATAGCAGTATAAATTGAGGTTAGGTAGATAAATTAATAAATAAACCAAAAATGGTGAATTTTCTTTGTATTTAGAGTTACTCCAATGAATTCGAGTCTCAAAAATCATTGTTTTTGAAGTTAAAACATTCCTCGCGATTTCGAGGTCGATTTCTACAGAAACATGGATGAATTGCTCATTTTTGAGGAAAGGATTCACAAAAGATTTAACTTCAAGATTTACATGTGAGGTATATATACAAATTATCTGATTTATGAGCTTCTCATCTCAACAGCTTAAGCCTAATATTGAAAGTAAATTGATATAGTTGATTATCTCAAAACATTACTACAGGTTTTTGCGAGAACACGGGGACATAGGATTGGTGAAGAGAACGGATTTGTCTGACTTGGATACGAACCCTGGTAGCTCAATGGTTTAGAGCACTGCACCGGAGATGCAGACGACGAAGCCGCTTTATAGAGGCTTGGTGAGCTACTGGAGGGTCTCCATATCCCACATAGTCCATTCATGGCTGTGAAGACATTAAATAATTTGTCTGCTACTTGGATGAATTTGAACCTGGGACCTTCGGCAGAGCAGCTCAGCGTTTATTACTGTTCTAATCAATATAGGAATTATCTTGAATGATGTTTAAACTTCTTCGGATGAAAATAGTTAGCATGATTGATCCGCTACTGTAAGAACACCAGCCGCATGGAAAGCAGTGCATGCGTGGACCAAGAGTTTGCCCAAGAGTCAGGGGAGGATCACGGGGACATAGGATCGGTGAAGAGAACGGATCTTTCTGACTTGGATACGAACCCTGGTAGCTCAGTGGTTTAGAGCACTCCACCGGAGATGCAGACGACCAGGGTTCGAATCCCGGCCTGGACAAATCTTTTCTCTTCAAAACAAAAATATTTAACATAATTACCATCAAAATAACAATTAATAAAAATAAATTATAAATAAGTCAACAAGATCCTAATTAAAGTAATGTTCAATGAACATTCTTCCCCGTGGATAGATCGCAAAAATTCCGACAACACGGGGATGTTGGATCGGTAAAGAGAACGGATTTGTCTAACTTGGATACGACTCCTGATAGCTCAGTGGTTTAGAGCACTCCACCGGAGATGCACACGACCCGGGTTCGAATCCCGGGCAGGACAAATCTTCTCTCTTCAAAACAAAAATTTTTAATCTTTTTTATTTTATTGGTTGTACGTGTTTAAATTAATTTAAATAAGACGAGTTTCTTGTTTTGATTTATGCAACCATTTAAGTCATTCTTAAATATCACTGTGAGCCACTGTATCAATCCTGGCTACAACTCTTACCAGTCAACAAGGATTGACAGAACATTCTACCATAAATTCGTTTAGAAAGGACCATCCATCAAAGACCACAATTCCGGATTAAAGATCAGCATCAAGATGTAGATAAGGGAAAGCCCTGGAGAGTTGTGGGATAGAGACATAGAGCGGCTGCCCCGCGTACAGAGACAATGGGGATTGAGACATCCTCCCCTGCCTCTTGGGCAAACTCTTGGTCCACGCATGCACTGCTTTCCATTCGGCTGGTGTTCTTATAGTAGCGGATCAATCAGGCTAACTATTTTCATCCGAAGAAGTTTAATGTTCATCAAGTTAATTCCTATATTCGTTATAATAGTAATAAACGCTGAGCTGCTTTGCCGAAGGTCCCAGGTTCAAACCCATCCAAGTAGCAGATAAATTATTTAATCTCTTCACAGCCATGAATGGACTATGTGGAGACCCTCCAGGAGCTCAACAAGCCTCTATAAAGCGGCTTTGTCGTTTACATCTCCGGTGCAGTGCTCTAAACCACTGAGCTACCTGGGTTCGTATCCAAGTCAGACAAATCCGTTCTCTTCACCGATCCTATATCTCCGTGTTCTCGCAAAAACCTGTATTAATCTTTTGAGATGATCAACTATATCAATTTACTTTCAATATTAGGCTTAGGCTGTTGAGATGAGAAGCTCATTAATCAGATAATTTGTATACCTAACATGTAAATCTTCTTGAAGTTAAATCCTTTTGTGAATTCTTCGAGGATTCACTTTCCTCAAAAATGAGCAATTCATCCATGTTTCTGTAGAAATTGACCTTCTAATCGCGAGGAAGGATTTCATTTCTTCAAAAACATAACTTCAAAAACAATGATTTTTGAGACGCGAATTCATTGGAGTAAATTTAAATACAAAGAAAGTTCACCATTTTTGGTTTATTTATTTATCTATACAGCGGACACCCTTAATTAGGAGAAAACCTAGTGGTTGAGCGTGATCTCGAACAAATCACCTCCCTACACAACAGTTGTCTTAGAAACCCTGGTTTGTAGTGATACAGTTTTTATTGAAGGATGTTCTTCATTTTTAAATGGAAAATTAGAAGTGTGAATGTAAAGTCATGGTCTCATAGTACTCAACTCTTCTGGAAAAATAATGAAATACAATAGCTAGAAGAAGGACACCAAAACAATTCTACACTTCGCATACAATCAAGTCACGCAGATGTGTTACAGTTTTTAGGCATAAAAAGCGGAGTAAAAAAAAACAAACAACAACAAAAAAAAGAAACACGAAAAGCATTACCTTTCACCTTCACGCAGTTCTCAGTCCTCTTCCATCTATAATGCTTTTTCTGCTAGCTGCCGCCTGTGCAGCTTTCTACCTCTACTCAAATTCAAATACCGAAAATGAAGTTACATATTTTTGCATATTTTTCATAAAATGTTTGATGACTACTGACTGGCATTTACTTTTAAAATATATATTTTCTTAGTTCACGGATATTATTAAAACAGAAATGGCTTATGGTATAGACTGTTATTGGTATCAATTGGAAATGGGTACGTTGGAGTTAAGGTGTTCATATAAGCCACCTCTGCTTTTGGTAGTGTAGTAGTATAACGAATACCCAAATGATCAGGTTCAACTCCCGGCTTCAAATCTATATTTTATTTGGTTAGGTGTTTATCCAATTAAGAGGCTTTTAATAACCTATTATGATTTTCTTCAGCATATGAATTTACTGCTCGGTATTACATTGGTGCATTCCAACACGTGTTCAATAAATAACCTGTTAACGAATAATCCATTACTATCCGCTATAAATATTACATTACAGTTAATTGCTTGTAATGTTACATTAACTACTATACCATTAACATCATAAATTTCTAAATGGAAAGTGTTCCATTTGGAATTCCTTCGCCTCCTATTGGTTAATATTCTGTAGCATGCGTGACCGTACGAAGGAATTTAATTATTTGTGCTCACGTAACAATTTAACTAGTTGGTCATTGTAAATAATGACACAGATACCACATTTTCTTATTGTATTTATTAAATAATTATGTTTATCGGTGTAGTTCAATATTAACAACAATCTACCTCCTCAATGACAGTTGAAATTTCCATTTTTCAGAATTAATGTTACAAATAAAACAGATATAATTTCGGAAAAATTGATTACTCGTTTTAATGAGAAGTATGGCAAGGTACAGTGAAAGCCAAATACTGCTGAAAATAATAATAATAGCATCTTTATTTTTTAAAACCACAATTTGGCAGGTTAGAAATGAGAACGGCTATAAACACATTTGCATTCTTTGGTACTTACTTTAAGTTACTATTAAAAAGTGGCTTTTTTATCGTTAATGTGCTATAAATAAACTGTATCAACTTCCATCATAATCAGCATCATATCATGCCCTCTTGAACTGCCTGTGCAGTGTGAGAACGAAAGGAATTCAGTACAGCCCTCTCCAGCTTTGCCGCTCTTCCACCAACTGTGTTGTTCAATTCCACTTTTTTTTCTCTTTATATATACATCCACGACGCCGGTCAAATAAAACAATGACAATCAACAGATTGGCTGACAGTAAAACAAAATACAATGGCCTGATAGGCATAAAGAAGAACAGTAGCCAGCAGTACCTCTCCCTTGGCTTGATTCAATTTCTTATGATAACAAATCCCTCATCCACGTTCTTTTTAATCTCCTCCTAGTGTTCTCTAACATGAGAGTCGTGGCCACTTGTTTTATCAATGGATTTGGGTGCCCATGTAGTTTGAAGTCTTGTTTCTAATTTGGAGGACCCCATGTCATCCTCCTATCAAACGTTAGTCCAAGGTAGTGTACTTTATCTGCCTGCGGGATGGGTGAGTTGTTAAGGTAAATGGGAGGGCTTGTTTCACGTCTAAGAATAAAGGTGATGTGCTGTGACTTTTCGTGGTTCAGTCTACTTTTCCATTGTTGGCGCCACTCATTCAACTTTTGTTAGTTATGTTGTGAGTTTAGTGAGACTTCTGTCGCGTCTTGATGTTTGGTGATTATCGCAGTATCGTCAGCGTAGGTTGTTGTCAGTGTGTCAGGACTTTGTGGAATGTCATGTGTATATGTTATGTACAATAGCGGTGCATTATTATTCCCTGAGGCACACCGGCTGATATCGGTCTTATTGAAGATAACTCCTTGTCGGACTAAGAAAAATCTGTCTGCAAGAAATGATTGAAAAATTAAATAATAAGTGCGTGATAGTACAGTCTTGAGCTTAAAGAGAACGCTTCTGCGACATCCAGAAACACTCCAGTTGCATGTAACTTTTGCTCTAGTACTGTCGATATTTAATTATTTATTTCAATTCCACTAGAGTCCTCTCTTCCCGAAGTCTTCCCACTTCTTCCTAGGTCGTCCTCTTCCTCATTTTCCCTTCACTTCGGCTCTATAGAACTCCCTAGCAATTCTGTCAAGTTCCATCCGCAGAGCAGAAAGTCATCTCAGTTTTCGGGTTTTCTCCTATAACCTCGTCGACTAGCATTACATTTATGTTTATTTTAAAGAATGAAATATACTTTTTGAGAAATCTCATTTCTGCTGCTTTATTGGTGCTTCTTTTTCAGAAACGAAAATCCACTAAACAGTACGCGAGTGTAGGGAAGAATGTTGACTTGAATACAGCCTCTTTTGTTTACTTTTTAACTTATTTTCTGTTTAAAAATCCTCTTTTAACCGCTGCAAACATACATGCCGCATGCTGGTCCGATTTTCTCGGTCACTTCCAAATCAATGTAACCATTTTCCTTTAGATGCGTTTTTCCAGGACTTTTTCTTCCACCCTAAAGGCTCTTGTTCTCCTTAGCTTATTTAATACTCTCATCACTTTTGTTTTGGTAGAGTTTTTGTTCATATTGATTTCCAGCAATTCTTCTTTTAATTACCTAACATTGACTGAAGGTTTCTTTCGTTGTCTGGGAAAACAACAATGTCTTCCGCAAATTCCAGCAGTGAGAGGCTTGTTGAGCTCAGATTGGCATATCCAAGGCATTATTTCCTCATTTTCGTATTTGTATTCCGAGAGCTGATTGAACGGCTTAATTATAATGATATTTCAGGATTGGATAAGATGATTTGAGCAATGGCTTGGTTGGGATTGTACTGTTCCTTGGACAACTGAAGTGCAGGGGGTGATTTGTCCGAGATCACGCTCAACCCCCAGGTTTTCCCCAGAATTACGAGTACTTTACTTCATAGAGGCTGGGTGAGCTCCCAGAGGGTCTGTAGATCCCACTGTTAACAGATAATTTAAATAATGTATCCGCCATAGCCGGATTTGAACCCGGACCGTTCCGCATAAAAACTCTTACTCTACACACTAAATATTTTAGTTTCAAAGTAGAAAACAACCTTTTTGTAGAAAACTGCCACTTCTTATCATTGTATAAACCATTCCTACTAATAATTTACGACCAGGAGTAAATTATTAGTTAAATCAAGGTTAAAAAATATGTTATTCGCCAAACAACAGTCACTGTAAGGTGTTTGGTCAAGAAATGAAAGGTTCGTGAGGGCCTGATCAGCCAGAGCCAGAACCAGGCCATTCCACGACACCGGCACAGCTCCCGCAATTTGCCCGGGTTTCATTCTAGTCTTGACTATAATTTACGGTTAAGTAATAATTTTTAGATTCCTTCGCCTCTCCTATGGGCTAATATTTAATAATCCTTATGATCATGTTTATAATAAAAGATCTTTCTTGACCAGTAATGGTACTCTAATCTTGAATTCCGCCTCTAAGAATGTTTGATTTTACTTTTACAATGTAATAAAATTATTCTAGTACTTTTTATACGAATTTAATAAATACCAATGAAATATTAATATATAAGTATCCTAATATAAAAATTAAACGACTATACGGAACTGGTCAGCTTATAACACATTAATTATAGTTTACAACTTTAATGTTATTATTATAATACAGGGTGGTTTCGTTGAGTTTTACGTTTAAGGACTTCGATGCAGTTTGCATTTACGCCAGATTGAAAACTTTTCATATGATAATTTTGTTTTGTGAGAAGTGGTTCTTGACCTATTTTTTTCTGCAACTGTTTACGAAGGTGGTGCTGGTAAAATGTTGTGGGTGGATTGATCTTTGGCTCTTTGAGGAAAACATATTATTATTTCAACTGTCTTTTATTAATTTTTTGTTTGTTTTGCTGTGCTTACATTTCATGTAGATATTCAAATGAACATGCACTATATATATATATATATATATATATATATATATATATATATATAAATAAATAAATACAAGGTTAACTATTATCATTCAAGATATTTATTCTAACAAACTGGAATAAACACTAATAATTTAGTTAAGTTACTTAGTTGTTCTAACAAGGCTTGGCAAATCCCATTGCAGGTAGTGAAAACCTCTAGGTATAAAAATATATACAACAGAAGCAGTATTCTACTGAATTCGATTAATCTACCATCATACTTTACGGTAAAAAATTTATAACAATATTTCGCCATGTAATGTGTGGAGAAAGTTCATGTTTTTTCCCCATATAAGTTCTGAAAGTACTTTGTAAATTAAAAACTCTCTAATGATATACCTATAAATGTTAATAAAGTAGAAGACAAAATTATAAATTAATAAAGTGGGAGATATAGAAGCGACGGTCGTTGTAAATCTGGACGGTGATCATAGATTTAGAAAAAAAAAGTTCGTCTTTTTTCACTGTGAATTAAGATTTCGTATCTTTAATTGAGGTATATTAAATTAAAGTTTCGGTTTTAAACATCTATCAAGGCTGTATAGGAAACTTTAGTAATTAAAGAGGTTATATTCTATTAAAAATTTAGCACAGTGTCGCTAAACACTGCTTATTTAAAACAGTTTCGAGCTGCGATTTCTTGAAAAGATACTAATTGATTTTGAAGTTTTAGTATCAAACGTATATCTGAACCTCAATTAGGAGCAAAATCTTCGAAATTAGTCATGCTTATGAAAGATAAGTAAACTTGTAGACATTTCTTCCCCAACAAAACTCCCACTTAGAAATATTAGTGTCGAACAATCAGGATATACGAGGTTAAAATTACATTTTATGTTGTTTTTTTGTTTAAAAATAAACGTAAGAATTGCAAAACATTTATCACTTAGATCTCCGCAGTTCCATTCATCTCCTTGACTACAATAGCCGCGTCGTTGCATCTTCGTTGCAGGTGATATAAACAAGGGACTGTACAAATTAATTACCCTTACAAAAGAGCACCCTCACGTTTCCCTCAAGAACGGCGAGGATGCGGTAACAAGAGGCCCTGCCCACGGGAGAACAATAAGACGCTCCAGTCACGAGGCTCCGGGTCCCGGAGAGATCTGGACCAAGGCCCTATCTGGTTAATTACGCTGAGGACAGATACGGCGGCGGATAGCTGATTCATAGTCACGTAGCATCGTCGTGCGCTTCCTCTGCGCTTCTATTTAATGAGCGCTTCGTCCTGCAGAGTCGCTTCGTTCACTGTTGCTGGATTTTCTTGAAGAGCGAGTTGTTCATTTTTGTGGGAACTTAGTAGGGTAACTAGTAAATCTTACAATTTTGAAGGTGCTGAAATTTCGTTCAAGTCAGTTAGGAATGTATTATGATAAATTCAACATTATAAATGATTCACCAGATAAAAAAATATACATTTTAATCATGATTAAAATGATATGAAGCTTTAAAACTTAACTTTCCAATAAGAACTTCCTATGACAGGTTCCATAATATGTTGATTAATATATCAACATCCCTGGTGAGTAAGTGGTTAAGTGGAATTTTCTCTAAAATAAGTTTCTTGTACTTGGGGAAGCGTACTTGGGGATAATTAAACAGAATATTAAAGTAGGATGTCTTACTACACAAACTATTAGCTATCATCAGCAAGTTATTTTTAAAATTATATCAACGAACAGTACAGTAAACGTTTTACAATACTGGCTATTGCGAAATGTTTCTGGTTATGTTTAAGGGGATTGAGAACTGCGTAACACGTGCGAAAAAATTACTCAGTCATAGCCTGGTTTTTAGAATTTCATTGAGCACGACATCAGTGTTGCACCAGGGGAGCGTAAAAGACGCCTTCTAAATCTGTTCTCAAGCGTATATTATTCATATCAGGCCTCTTTCATGATTAATTTTACTTTTTTCCAATAACCAACCAGTTTTGGGGCCATACATTAGAAATTAAGACTAGTTACTTAAGAAATTCATTATAAACTATCAGTATCCTTGTCGAAGATTGTGCAAGATACAAAAAAATTAACTGATATGTTCGACCCATGGAAATTATATTGTATTTAATAAGGTCCAATCTTCATTTCTTGAAATAATGCAAGCCCTACAAACATAATTATTTCGAAAGGCGATATCGTGTATACGAATCATATAAAAAGTATTTCTTAATGGCTATCAAACGCGAATGCCCAATTTCCTTTAAGGTGTTGTGACACTATCAAGTCTAATACCTGAACATTAAGCAACTGGAACAGCTCTATCAAAACCTAAACTGTTATACATTACAAATATTTTTGTCAACTGGATCTAAGCACTTTCAACAAGTATTATTCCATTTATTAGAAAATAGTTAAAAACAGGTAAACCTTATGAAGTAACAAAAAAAATATTTTTTTAATTTGTATAGAATGTTTAACTGGATAATCACAATTACAGTTAGATGGTATTTTACAGAAAGGGTTCAACCCTCATTTCACATGGTTGGCTTAAACTAATTCACTATCCAATGGTTATAAAAAATCTGTTAGTTTTCGAATAAGTTAATTAACATTTTATTTCACATGGAAACAATGTAATTTTTTAGAATAAAACAATAACTAAAAAAAACCTGCCCGTCTACAAACCATGAAGGGTTAGATAATCACAATTATATTTTGATAGTGGAGGATGGAAATAGTCGGGGTGCAGTCAAATACTTACACAATAAATAAGCGGAAACTTATTATATTCTATGTGTGCCAACGTTTCGATCTACTTTGTAGGTCATCTTCAGGTCCAATAAGAGTGGCCACTCGGTGCAAAAAGTAACTGGCCAGTTATATTATATTTCCAATACTTTTTTTTAACTTCGATTTTCCGTTTAAAAGACTTTTTAATTAAGTTATAGTTGTTTTTCATAAAAGTAGAAAGCACTAATTAAGAAAGCACACCTCCTAACCCATTTTTGCATACTTAATGAGTTTTTTTTTCTCTTGTGATAAATGCAGTTCATTAGTAAGCGACATATTACAAGTTATTTAGTTCAACTTTTATATAGAGAAAGTAATATAAAATAACATCGTTTTTGCTTCATCTTTTTTTTTTTTTATTTCCGTTTTATTTCCTTCTTCAACAAATCTTAGCAGCTTCTATTTGCTATTTTATATGTGTCAGTTTTACTTAACTCGGTGAAATAACATTATCTTAGAATTTCATCATTCGTCTCAGTTTTCAAAACCGGTTTTCAAGCACCTTTATTATTTTAATAACAATTTTCCAAATCAATTTTACCGATTTAATTGATCATTTCATAGTAAACATAAAAATGTGTGTATTTTTCAAAATAGTTTTCAATCTTAACCCAAACCCAAAAGGTAATTTAAAAAGTTAACAATAAAAAAATAGTGCGTGGAGTTTTGTATTGAAGTAAATAGACACGAAATTAGAACGAATCACTAGAGAAAAAAAATCAAAGCTACGTTTTCTTTTCATCTTCTGTCCGTTTTCATTTCGGTTTCATCATTCCCTCTTGCTGAAATGAAATAATTCTCCTTTGAACTTTTTGATTAATTTTTTATTTGTATTCTTATTAAATTTGTATATCTGATCGATGATATCCATGAAATATGGAGAACGTCGAGATCAATTGAGAGGTGGAATATGCGACCGGTCATAGTCAGGAGCTTCTCAACGCACAAAACATTATTTTGGTAGACTCTACAGGAAAAGCTACAGCAAGAATGGAAAGATGAACCCCAGCTTAAGGGAATGACAATGACCATTTCTAAATATAAATTTCCTGAGTAAATGTCATTTTGTCCTGGCATGGGCGAGAAAATGTCTATTTGCTTTGCCATGGGGAGACTACTAAGCATTGGATCACTGTCCCTACTTAGAATAAATCTTCAGCAGTTCTAGTAAAGTAGATAAAGAAGTTGATAATAGAATCTGTACAGGAAACCTAATATATTACCAGATATATAGAAATATAATTAGCCACCTAACGAATACATTTGAGAGTGAAAGTTGGGTCATGCTTGAGAAACACACCAGCCGGATAACTGGTGCAGAAATGAGTACCTTCACAGAGTGGTCGATAAAACAAGGACGTTCCATGACGGAAGAAAACAATATGAGATCAGCTGCTAGTACCCTAACTAAAGACCTCCATTGAAAGAAGACAATTGAAATGGTTAGTAAGTGTCTGTCGCTTGGATGAGGAACGGCAATCTTGGAAGGTAATCTGAAGCCGTTGAGCAGTAGGCCCCGAGAATCTCATTTGAAGATTATATTCGGAGAAAAAGATAATAACTCAATCTTAGACTACTGGACGATTACTATAGTCTTACAATTAAGTAAACGTCCTGCGGCAGAATCTGGATGGGGGTTGAGGTTAGGGGAATGGACTTCCTCCACTGCACATCTTTTTCTGCAGAAAGCCGATACAAAAATACAACAAAATAGAAGTCCAAAAGGTCCAAGGATAACCTGATCGAACGCAAAACAACAATCATTATAAGAGAACTCAGAGCTATAACAGTTACAACAATCTAACCACGATGAGGACTAAGGAAGAGTGAAGCGAGTTAGGTAGTGAGGGAATGGCCGTGGCTTCCCTATGCACAGCCGGCGTTGTGCGCAGGTCCTTTACTAAATTGCCAGATATATAGAGCCTCGGTGAATAAGAGGCTAACAGGTATTTTATTCACACTGAATTAAGATTAAGAGCTATGGGAACCGAAATCATGTTATTCTCATTGTATTTGCTTTAAAATGGAATCGTAATGTAAGCAAGAGAATTGATTCTTTAAAATCATAGTATTTGACATACCGTATATCTGCAGCCTTGGTGAATAAATATTTATGTTAAATTTTGTCCAAAGATAGTTAGATGTATTTATAGAAGCGGAATCGTCCCATTCTCGTAGTTTTTTTTTTCTTGAAATAGAGTTGTAATATATTCAATAACTCCATTTTAAGGCGATGGCTGACAAACCCGTTATTCACTACGAAAATGTGATAAGTGTACCAACCTAACCCAGAACTTTTTCAGTACAAAACCTACATTATTTAGACGAATTAGGTTGTCATCTTTTTACTTTATTCCCTAAGGAATAAAGTCAAATTTTTGACTCAATTTCTAATGCACGGGGAGAAAAGACGTTCTTTAGTCCTAATTAATTGAGCAAACAAGCACATGTTTTTGTACCAGCTGGAGATAAAAATAATTGTATTACCATATACAGTCAATCGTAACTATTACTGACTGTATGCAGATTAAAAAAAACGACTTACACTTTTTAGGTTATATCATCACTCGTTCATTTGTTGATGAAATGCTTACCGAAATATACACTTCTCCCATAATTACATTATTTTTTTCATACTAAAACTCACAATTATTTTTATTTTCGTGAGCATTAAAAAAGAAACGAATGAAAAATTTAAAACTTGCTGTGGCTCACAAGTCCAAGCGACAACCTGCGGAACTCATACCTGATCGTTTATTATTAAATATGACCACCGAAAGTATACGGATACCACGAATAGTTACCAAATAAGTTACACTACTAAGTGAAGACCGTTTTCGTGAATTTTAATCAACCTTTTCACTAAGACTTCTATACTCTGAAATTAGTTCGAATTGAAAATTGGAAATATTTCTATTTCAATACGTATTCTTATCAAATTATAGAAGAAATACTTAGTTTAGTGGGTTCAGCGCTATTACTTTTTCTGTCAAGCAATAAGTTTATAAAATTTATATCTTTCCAAGGGTATATAATTTATAGTACTAGTTTCCTCTAAAATTCTTCACTATTGGGAATATGTTTCTAATTTTTCCCCTTTTATTGAATTATTAAATACATCACGCATTTCTTTAATGATTACGCAATGAATGGATTAAAAATATTGGGCGTGGCCATTTAAGAGGGTAAGTATTAAATACATTCATATAATCTGTTTATCACACCATTTATTAATAATTTATTTCCACTGAAAACGAGGGAGGTTAATTATTTCAAATTATCAAAATTAAAGGTATTTTAGAAAGATAAATTGTGAAGACTCGGCATTAATAAATAATATCGTTTTAATAATCATGATTCGTAGAGAATCTGTTTTGTAAAACATTTTTTTTTTTGCAAAACAACTTGTATTCACACAAATTACCATCAGCATCAAATTACTTAAATTTACTAAGGCTAAATAAACTCTGTAGTTACTGCAAGTAAAGTTCACGTTACTTTCAGAAATAGCTGTACCCAGCGTTCTTCTTTATCGCGAACGTGTATCAAATTGGATCGTGATCGACACCTTAAGTTTCACAGCTCTATCGATTACAGGCCTTTCTATCTAGTATACTGGCATAAGTACTTTAATTTCACTGCACAGAAAATGTTAGATTTGTACCCCTTACTTTCAACAATCCCTCCATGGAACGTTTCAAAATTTAAGACAGTCGGATATCTGGGAAAAAGTCAGTCCCACGTTTCAATCGGGATAGTGAATGGATTACTTTTTACCATTATTTGGCGGTCTAGTCGATTACGAAATCGAAAAGCTCTAATTAGCCTTGCACAGGCATTAAAAGTTTTATGTTCAATATGTTCTGACCGCAAGGCACCAACCAAAGATAACCTTTCTCCACCTCCAAAGTCCAAATGCAACTGCTGAATTCATAAGGAAAGCTACAGGACAACAGCTGGTGATGGATAAAAAAATATAGCTGATAAATAAAAAATGAATTATGAATAGAAAATGCACTCACTAAAAGGTTCTTGGATTTTGATGTTAAAATTGTTGGATTAGGATGATCCCAAAAACATGGTTTCTTTGTTTTTTGTGATTTAATAATTTTTATTTTCATTAATACCTTTTCCTTCCTTATGATTAAGCAGTTGCATTTTGGCCTTGGGGGCTGGGGATATTTCCTCTGGTTGGTAACTTGTTGCATTTTGAAGTTGATATGTGCTTTATGGATTTATTTCCATAACTATTAAAGCTGGCCTTCCTAAGAGGCGTAAAATTAGGATCCCGAGCCTGTGTGGTGTCAAGTTAAAGGCCCCTATCCTAAATATATTTGGATAGGCCACATTTGGGATCCCCACTCGTAAAACGTAAGATTATGAATGCACGAATCTAACTCCATACTGATGAAATGCTTCCTTCATTGATGGAAGTAATAGCTATTTGCCTTTGTTAAAGTGGTTTTATGGTGGAAGTATTATCAGCATCTTGTTAAAACATGTAGTATATTTGCAATATAACATAAAACAGAACTTGGGATAACCTTGCTTAAATTATTCTCTCCAACATAAGGCTTATATTTTCAACACCCATGTGCATCAAAATAAGAAACGAATAACACATCATTTTAATCAGAATAAAAAAATTATTAAAACGTATTTGGTTGTTATATACACGGTTACAGATTAACATGAATATACTTCTAGTTGAAAATTAATAAAACGTTATGTCCTATCCTAGAGTCTATATTTAGTAAACACGTATTGATTTGTGATAAAACATTGCTTTAATAAAGAAATATCCATTAATGGATTCGGATCATAGGAGTGGATACAGCTAATTCTCTTTCAGGGTTCAACCTAGCGGACTCCGAGGTTATCCTTTGGAATCGGAACGAGGGAGCGCAGGTCGTATTCAATGGTGTTAAGAAATCAATTATCTCCATTCTACGGCGAAGATGGTTCCAGAGATCAAGCACATCCAATCGCCTTTGCTTTCGGATCTCGGAGTCATCTTATCTTTCGCCTCGAAGGCACGAAGGAGCCTCAAGGGAGCCACTTCGTTGCCACTATCAGGAGTCGTAATCTCCCCTTTGCTCTACGCTTTTGAAGCGTATATTGGACGACCTCCTTCAAGTCATTAATGCGGTCCTATCAGGAGGTTGGGAAACAGTTGAATGGTAAGAAGCTAGCGAATAACATTTGAAACAGCGAGTGAGTTTAAGGGGCCATAAACAGTAATAATAAATCCAAAACCATTAGCGGATGGTAGAGGAATTGCTTTTGACCAGAAGCCTCTACAATTTTGACATTGATCATTTCTTTTATAAATCATCTGAACCAAACAATCAGATAATCATAATTTTATCTCTTTTTAAATCATGTGGCATAGCGAAAATATCTTTATTGACACTATCCTTCAGTGAATCTACTATACCATACTACTTCTATGCTTTTTGGCGGCTGAGTAGTTCAATTTTTCTTCATTAGTTAACCTTTTTAAATAAGGGGTGACCTGTGGTGTAGTGTTAAATTGAACAACCTAATATGCCCAGAATCGCGGGTTCGTAGCCCAGTAGGTGGCCCTAGTATATTCTAAAAGGGAGTAAAAAATCCTTGGCACTCGTGGGGGGGGGGGGTTCATTTGTAGCATCGTCCGATTAGCCACAGTAGCATAGAAAGTCACGTTAAATGAACAAACAAACAAATTTACAAAGAATAAAAAAATGAGTTTTTTTTTTTTTTAGATTAAGGCTGCCAGTTACTTTTTGTAACCAAATGATTACTTTAAAAGTAATTCATCTTTAAAAAAAAAATAATTAAACCAGACGACAGGTACAAACTCTATTAAGAAGGTTATTTATGTGTATAAAGGATACAGAGATAAATTTTATTAATTTAATTTTGTTTTGTAATGAAGTAGAAAATGTCTTACATTTTTTCCAAGATAAAGGTCTCTTACCTAAATTTAAAAAGTGTGATAAAAGGCACAAAATGAAATTGGAGTATACAAAAAAAAAGTGGGTTTGCTACGTGAGAAATTACAGAACTTCTAAGGGTTTACTCTCAAATACTTGGTTCGAAGAATCAAGACTACCTTTAAGTAAATCATGTAAAGCTCTTTTATTTATATATTGCTGGACATAGGAATACACAACTACGAAATTTTGTACTAAAGAACTTAATATTAGTAGTGGAACTATTACGGATTGAAAGAATACGTTGAGAGAAATTTGTGCCTATACTTTAATAAATAATCTTATTCAAATAGGCGGGGGAAAATGACTGCACAAATTGACGAATCTTGTTTTAGTGAAAGTTGTTGGAAGAATGTACCCTCATCAGTGTGTTTTTGGGGTTATATGTAGGGAAACCAAAGAGTGTTTTATGTATGCAGTACCTGATAGGCCATCAGAAACTCTTCTAAATTGTATAAAAGCTACAATCAGGCCAGGAACAACGATCATTTCGGATTGCTGGAAGGCATATAAAGGGTTAGGAGAAACATTATATTCTTTCAATTATGTTCATCTTACTGTCAAGCGTTCAAAAAATTTTGTCGACCCTACAACAGGAGCCATCACACAGTCAATAGAATCTCTCTCCCTGGGCGAAAGCCAAAATGAAGAATAGAAAAGAGTGTGGAACAAGGAGGGAACTTCTAGATTCCTATTTATGTGAGTTTTTATGGAGACAGAGGAACAATAACAAAAATTTATTTTTACAAATAATTGACGACATGGCTTCTTTTTTTCCTGTTTAAATTCATATTTAGTTGTTGTATTGGTATTAATTTAAAATAAATATTTCATTAACCTGTATTTCTGTTTACCTAATCATATTTTAATTAAAGTGATTACTTTTAAAGTAATCATTTGGTTACAAAAAGTAACTGGTAGCCTTAATCTAAAAAAGACCCTTAATTATTTGAGGTAGCAGAGTCTCTCTATTTTATTTAATTTTACTCAAGAGCTTTTTTTATTATATTTAAAAGAACTCTTTCACTTACTCGTTGTAAACAGACATCATAAAAAAATATAAGAATTCGCTTTCTATCTACTGTATTGTTCTCGTAATTGATAGTAAAGTATTCCATGCCATGTAATCTATTACTTGTAAAAAGAAATGGATCAACTAATTTGCAGATAAACTAATAAGGTATTTAAATATGTCTCTTATCCTAAAATGAAGAAATGCAGGGTTCACTTACAAAATTAATAAAATATTTTAAAAGGATTTTCTCAAACTCACTATTGGTGAGTTTGTTTTTATTCAGAAAAAAATAATTGAAAAAGATATCCATACACTCATTAATCTATCATTAATTGAATATTTAAAAAAAAATTAAACCTGTAATCGAATAGAAATAATTATTCGACATTGTTCCGTTACCCATTCGTCATGATGAAACGAAAGCTCTGCCTTATATTTTATAGGAGAACATTATACCCAAATAAAAAAATGTAAACTGAAATTTTCTAATTGTATTTAATTCGAAATTATAGTAAAATTGAACATTCCAATTACAGCCCAATTATTAAAAAAAGGTAAAACATTCCCTTTAGGTTGCCATTTGCCTTTACTTATTACTTTGACTGCCAATAATCATTATATTGTCTATCATATCTAGAAATTGATTGCATTTTTAAAACAACTGTAAGGAGAAGATACTTTCTAAAGATCAAGTTTCACTTAAGGTTTAGAAGGAAAACGAGGTATCCTTAGGCTACACCTACATTGGATCCGGTGTGATACGATGAGACGTCGCTAGCAAACCGAATGACTGAAATATATCGAGAGTTATAACATTTGGTTCTTTAAATTTATAAAATAATTAATAAATAATCCTAATTTTATAAATTTAAAGAACCAAATGTTATAACTCTTGATATATTTTAGTCATTTGGTTTGCTAGCGACGTCTCATCGTATCACACCGGATCCAATGTAGGTGTAGCCTTAGGAGTTTGCAAAGACAACAATAACAATATCAAATATTTATAATACTTATCCTAGTATTGTTCAGGAATAAACTTTTGTATCAGAATTATATTAAAAATTAAATGCAAATACTTATCTCTATAACTTAGAGTTTTGCGTAAACTTTCTTTATGATCTTGCCTCCATATTAATGAGCAGGCACTGGAGTGAGAAAGCAAGCAGTGGCCTATATCAGTCGGTAAGCTTAGCTTCTTGCGTGTTCTTATACTGCTCGACATTCTGCTATTGTTTTTCCGGAGAAATCATATTAAGTTTCCATTTATTTCTCTGAAACCATGCTATATGGCATATGGATGCAATTGTGGTTAAAAATGCTACATACACCTAAACTATACCTTAGTTATATTTCTCTGGTCACTTTAAGGATTTTTAATCATGACAAACATTATTCCAACTCAAACCCACTAATTTCAAACCCAGCTTACTCTTCATTTCCCTAAAACTCTCCGAAGTATCTGAAAATGAAATGGTCTCGTGATATTCTTAGCTGCATTAATAATTTCAGTCCAAACGGCTAGTTTCTCTAATTGTCTTTATTTCATGTCATTACCTATCATTCATTCTATTTACTTGTTGTATTATTATATAAGAATTGCAATAAAAATCATGGGTGCAGTTCACACTGAAAAAGGGAAACTGTACTAACAGAAACTGTGTGGTAACAGAAATCTACCAGAAAATGGACTAAATCTCAGATAATATCTCACGCTATTCATTACACATCTTTCATTCTATTTTTTTAATAATTATAATATAGTTATAAATTTCAATGAATAAATTTAAAAAAAATTACAGCTGAGGTTCATTTACATTAAAATATTGGACCATACCAATTTTTTTTTTAATCGCTACCTAATGTTACCTCTCTTTTTTATCATTTTCTTCTGGATATGGTCCTACGGATACTGGTATATTATACATATTTTTGTAAAGATGTCATAGGGAAATATGTTGTTTATGAATATGTAATTAGATAATTAAAATTTAATTTAAAAGATTTTATTCGTTAAATCATTAAAAGTTAACGATAAAATGGTGTAATTTTCAAGACCTACATATTTTTTGTTTTTCGTTGATTCTCTATTATTGTTTTTATTTACCTATTTAGCCGTTTAATGTACCTTATTCTTAATACGTGACGGATATCTGTAGTTTAGAAAGGCGTAAAGATTTTTTTTTTTACGAAATGATAGACAGGATGTAAAGTTTCACCGAACTCGAGCCTGGCAGAGAGTTGAAGAAAGTTGATACGAGACTGTGAAGCAAGTAGCCTGGTAGAAAGCGCTGTCCTGCCTCTACCCCAAATATCCCTACGCGGCACTAACTTTTACCGGCCACAACTCGATTTCATCCAGAGGATATCTTGGACGCTCAAAATCGTTTCTAATAATAATAATGTCTTTATTTATTCTGGGACAAGTCCCTTTAGAATAATAGTATAATTAAGAGCATAATACAATTACAGTTTACCACTTTACCCCCGTAGGTAAAGGATACGAGGTCTGATTTTTGTAATAATTGTATTTGTTCAGGAGAGCCAATTTTACATATGTTTGAACTATTAAAATTTGTTTCTTCGCTGCTCATAGAAATCGTTCACATTGTTATTGGTATGGATAAGTAATTTAAAGTATTTATTTATGACAAATTACCTAAAATATTCCTATCTTGTGAACATGTTACCCTTTACTTCCAGATCATAGAATTTAACTATTAAATGAAAATGAAAATAAATTATGAGTTAGCTCTAGATAAAAAAAAGAAGAAAAAATTATGAAGGATTGTTCTTGCGCATAAGGAAAAAAAAGAGAGCAAAACTCCCTATAGGTCTCCGATTGGCTAGGGAATAATAATCAAATCCAATTGTATATTTGGGCATAATCCTAGATCTCCATATCAAATTCTCCACTCAGGTATACAAAAAATCCAGAACATTTATACGAAGGCCCTAACGTCTACATCACCTGCTAATATCATTAGCTCTCTCAGCTGAAATTACAAGTCTACAAGAGTATATTAAGGCCGGCGTTACTCAACGGAGCACCATTGTTAATGCATCTCACAGGTGGTAAACCCCGTCACCTACAGATATTTCTAAATACCATGCTGGGGAAAACAGTAAAAAATAATGGAAAAAAAGAAAAACCTTCGTGAAATCCTTCAACACCGACAGTTCCGGAATTCATTAAAAGAAGACACGTTAAATTCCTGGACTCTTTTAGAAACCAAAATAACTCCCTGTTTCAGGCGATATCACGAGCACCCCCACCAGTAAGGTGGCAGAATGTTATGACAGTATCACAAGGAACTTTCTGGGATTGGAAATCTGTGCACCAGGTCGTCAACTCAAACCCTACTACGCCTCATCAAAGCTTTTAGAATATTTAATGATTTAATGGAGTTTTAATATCAATGTTTATTATATTAATAAATGCATATGCAATTATAATCCATCTTGCATCTGTAATTATGGATTTTCGAAGAAGAAAGATTTCTTTCCACTTTCCAGAAGGGTGGGGCGTTGGGCTTCTTGTATCCGGCAGTGATGGTTTCTAATAAATACTTGTTACTATCTCTGCTTTTGTCTTTTTCTCGGAAGGAGGGTAACTGTTTTCGAACTTGCTCCTTAAATAATTGTGTGATAAATATCGGTACTTGAGAATATTTATCACACAATATTCTCAAGAGCCCAAACTGTAAGAAACATAACCACTGCGTTCGAGGTGTCGTTACAATTTTAACGGACGGAACGTTTGCCGTTGGTTAATTTTCCAACAAAAAAAAATATTGGTTTCTGTATGGTGGTGAATGAAAGGAATAATACATTTCTACCAAGAGGTGAAACCATCTCATCCACGTCGGACCGCTTAAAACAAAAAACAACCAGCATTGGTTAATCGGAAGGGACCTATACTCCACGACAAAGCCAGTGTAGTTTCATGACAGACAGTGATGAAATTAAACGAGCTGGGTTACTAAGTTCTCCCACACCAAACTTATTCGCCAGACTTATCTCTCAAAGGTTCCCTCTTTCAGACATTTGAACAACTCCCTTAATGGTGAAATTTTTGAAAATGATTCCTTTTAAACGTATTTGATCTCAAATCCCAGATTTTTTCTGGATTAAAAATTTGATAATATGTTGACAAAAATGTTAGTAAATATTTTGAATTAAAATCTCTTGATTTCTAAGTTGTTTTGCTAAATAATCTTTCCTCTGAAAACGGACATTGATATATGAAACGACCCTACAGAAAGAAGAAAATTATTTAAACATTTTTTTCTTTAAATTGATTTTTAAATATAATAATTATGCTGATGATACATGTGTATTATCAGTCAACACCAATCCAGTTATTGTATCCCAAAGCCTCCAATCCCATATCACTGATCTTGAAGAATGGTGTCATAACTGGAGAATTAAAATAAATTCTCAAAAATCCCATCAAATCACTTTTACCTTACGTCGTAAACCAATGACTTCCTGCCCTTCAGTATCCTTTAATAATACCCCACTGGTGCCTATCGAACAGATCCGATACTTAGGGTTGCATCTCGACAAACGATTAACCTGGAATCCTCATACTAGACTGAAAAGACAAGAAACTGCTCGACGTTTCAGGCTACTTCAACACTTACTAGACAAACGCTCTAACCTCCCAATTAATTACAAAAGACTCATCTACATGACCATCATACGACCTATTTGGACTTACGGAGTAGAGCTTTGGGGCTCCACTAAGCCATCAAATTCCTCTCGTCTCCAATCCCTACAATCCAAAATCCTTCGTAAAATCCTTAACGCTCCTTATTTTGTTAAGAATAAAGTCATCCACAACGACCTTAATGTCCCATTTGTTGCTGATTTGGCCCGAACCCGGTATCTATCCTTTCATAACAAACTTCATTTCCACCCAAACCCTCTGGTTTCAAACCTAGCTTCCTCTTAAATTCCCGATAATCCTCCGAGGCGTCTGAAAAAAAGATGTTCACATGACCTTCTTAGTTGAACATGCGATTTGAGTACTACCAGTGGGTAGTTTTTCTACTTGTCATTATATCATGCCATTATGTATCACTTAGCCTATATACTAGTTTTATTAGTGTAATACAGTTGTAAATATCAATAAATAAATAATAAAAAAAAAAAAATATATATATATATATATATAATAATTGATATTTCTGGATTGTCGTGTGAGAGATTTAAGAGGAATTCCACTTAGTGCTCTTAAAGAGGCCACCGAAGATTATTACTTAATCGGAATTTCAATTTCCTTAAAACACGGAGCCCGTGCCGAAAACACCTCAGCCACGGCTATTTGTCAATCCTCCGGCTGTTGTTGACTAACTCGAAGAAGACCAAACAAGTCTTGACTCACCTCCTCACTATTCCTGTCGCTACTCCATGACATCCTTCATTGCAACTGTTAACAGGTTCTGATATAATCTTGTGTTTTCTATCCGAAGAATATGCATGGATAATTATGAATTCTATAGGAAGTTCAGATAAAGCAGATTCGTTTTAACCTTAAAACTAAATAATTTTTATCTGATTTGACCTTCTTTTAACAACCATTCGGATAGGTCTAACAAAAAAAAAATTCTAAAGGGCAACATACCGATAAAACTTACCAGGGATTCTTATAATATGGCCTAACCATTCTATATTGATAAGTTGGACCAAATGCGGATCCTTATACAAGGAATACACATACAGTGCTTATTGATTTTTAAATGTATTGATTTTTATTTTGTGTGTCCGTTGCACCTACAACACCTTTTAAAATGTTAAATTGCTTAGAGAAATTTTAAATATTTGTTTTCAAACTTTACACTAACCTCCCGTTAATTGTTTGATTAAACACTTGAATAAGATTTACTATTAAAATGTGAGGTATTTGCAATTTTCGGACATATTTATTCAAAATAATTTTTTCGGACTCTTTTTCGTCTCTCCTGTGTCATATAGTCCAATATCAATTTCGGCCATCTCTCGGGTCCCAATCTTCTCAGATGACCATTCCACTGCAGCTGCTTGGTCCCAATTTTGTGATTATCGTTTCTGCTTTATCTATATCTCTTATGGCAGAGTTTTTCACTCGCTCAATTCTGGAAATGCGACAACTTCTTCTCCAAAAATCCATTTCTGCAGCTTGCAGCTTTTGTGCATATCTTAGTTCAACGACCCACCTTTCCGAACCATAAAGGGTTACATCTTCAAAAAAGGAATGAAAAATTCTCTTTTTAGTTTCTTGCGAAACACTTGAGCTCCACAGTATGGAGTTTACCATGCCTATAACCTTCTTTCCTTTGGTGATCTTTTCCTTCATATCTGTCTCAAATGTTCCCCTGCTATTTATGTACACTCTCAAATACTTAAAGAGAGGACTCTGATCTAGTAACAAGTTTTCTAAAGGGAGAGAAGATGTAGAAGAGTTAGAGACCATGTATTCTGTCTTCTCTTTGCTTCTTTATAATTTTTCTTAATAAGAAATATTATTAATTATAACTTCTCTTTCCAATGTTATAATGTATATATAAATATTGTATAGAGTTATATCAATGAAATGAGTATTGTTCTGTTAGGATCAGCAGTTTTATTTTGATCGTTGATAATTTGTATAGACCTATTAGTTGCTATTATTATATTTATTAAGAGTTTATTATATTTGCAAAACACGAACTACTGATCTTAATAAAACAATACTTTTCACTATCAAGGCATGATAATGAGACAAAATAATATCGAAACGTCGCCAAAAGGAAGTTGAAAGAATTGACTGAATCTCGACAATCATAAGTAAAAAAAGTATATGTATATATTTATATAATTTTAGCAGTATCACCCGCAATTTTTCAGATACCTCTTTTTGGTTTTGCAAATCCATGTTCGTTGATAGTTTTACAGAATGACGCCATTGTCAGTTATGGTGTGTAAGGAATCACATTAGGAAGGACTTCAGTCCTATCAAAAATCCCTAGCAAAAAGGATTTAGTCACAAAACTAAAACATGAAACAAAATAACTAGCTAATATTTCGCCCATTTAGGCATCTTCAGGGCAGAAAGAAATTGATAGCAAAGGGAAAAAAAATACAGCACATCCTAACCTCAAAACGCAGCAAGACAATCACTAACCAGAGAAAACATCCTTCAAGGCCCAAATGCAACTACTGAATCATAATTTAGGCACCTTGCTTGATGCCTTGAAATTTTAAAAAATTTTACAATAAAGTTCTATGTACAACTGATTATAAAACATCATTCGTTATTGATACGCTCACCACTTATCAAAGCTCAATGCTGATTTTCTAAACCGAAAGAATCCGAGAAAGTCTTAGAATACTTTCAGAATCTTAACAAAGGTTTTAGCAACGTTCGTGCCCTGGCACACATCTACCAGTACAGCAACTTCATTGAATTATTTATATAGACATTTAGTTTTATATAGTATGGTAACAATCGGGTATTTAGGAACTAACAAACCGACTTTAAAATCTTAAAATATTTTTTTAATTCGAATATAATAAATATGAGAGAGCATCTTAGGCGTTTGATTTAAAAAATTGGTTACATCCATTTTCAAAATTTTTTAGGACTGATCAAAAAAGATTTAATGTTAAAAATAATCAATTTAACAAATCGTTTTTATTATTTTTCGCTATTTTACTAAAAAAATTATTGACAATTTTTTATGATCTTCTCTTATTTTTTAAATCTCATTTAATTTTAAATGTAGGTTGGATATACCCTGGCTTTGACCATATAGAGATATCGCCATTTGGTTGGTATTTGGTTGATAAAAAATAAATAAATAAAAAGACATTTTTTAGAACAAATCACTTTAATCACATAGTATCGATTTTTCTTTTATATTACCAATTTTGCAAACATCCATATTGGTAATATGATTATCATCTTGGATAGGTGACACATTATGGTCTATGACCTCTTTGTTAAATCCCATAATATCAATTGGTCTCTAGTCTTCCGCATTATGCTTTTTCTATAAAGCATCAACATCGTCTAATTTTTGGATTAGAAGTGAAGCTTGGGTGTAACTACTTTTGATAGGAAATAGAATCTTTTGGTACTGATTATTGAAGGATCTAGAAAATTTGAAACAAATACATCATTTCTGGCATTAGAAACTTATGAAAAAATATATATTTTGGGAATAAAATGGATGTACCCGATTTGTTTCTCATCTTAATTTTTGAAAATATATTTAAAAAAAAAGTTTTTTTTAATGTTTCATTAATTTGATTGAATAAATCCTGAGAATCTACCTACCTCAAGTGTTCCATTTCAAAATTCGTAACGTATTTCTTTCTTTGGTTTGAGTGTGTTGTGTAACTAGGCAACACGAAATGACAATCGTAGAGATCGATTACTCATTGTTGCCATTTAATTAAAGGAAAGGCAGCAAGAGCACATTAACAACTGACAATCGGAGTCTCATCACGCCTTCTTCAATGGGTCGTTTCGTCCGTATTATTGTTAACCGATTTAACAGATGCATCTCGTCGCTCCTATTCTTCCTTGCATAATAGCCATTATATTGTCTCCTTAATATTACTCAGCAATGTTACATGCTACGATTCTCTTTCAATTGTAGGCGTTTCGAAATAACGTAATGGGGCTTCTTATTGTTTGTTCAATTTTGCTTTCTATTTCGTTTTCCCCCAAGCTTTATATCTACAGCCCCGGTGAATAAAGTCGGATTTTGTCCAGAGAGAGTTAACAGCTTTCAGATAACTAGAATCGTACCATTCTCGTATTTTTGGCTTTAAATGGAGTTGAAATATAAGCAATAACTCCTTTTCAAGCCAATGCTTTACTTAGCCCCAAATTCACAACGAAAAAAACTCGATTCCGCTCACTTAAGTACGAGAAACTCATTTTGGAGAAAATTAGACTTAACCACTTAGTAGATATATTTTCTTGCTTCGGAGATGGAAAGGCTAACAATAATTATGACTGTTATATTCTAATGGAATGTGAAGAATCAACGATCGATACTCCTCATTTTCTCAGTTGGAGAAATGAAGATCGAGGTAGCATTGAGTAACGAGTTCATTTATTAATTAAAGTCGTGAAAATTATGAAATAAAAATAAACTTTTGAGTGAAATGATTTTGTTAGAAGGTGTATGATTCCATACATTTCAATAAATAATAGCATTATTATGACATATTTCACGATTTGCTGATTTATAGATAATGTTTTTTTTTTTTAATGTTTTGTTTCTGTAAACTTATCATTTACCATTTCTGTCCGAACTCCTGTTTTAGAAAATTATATTACTTGTATCTATTTATTTTTTATTTTTTTAAGTGGTTATATACTCGTATATCAAAACTTATACAGTAATTTTGGGGTCACCTGTCGAGTTGTGGTTAGGATAACAACTTACTATGCCCAATATCGCGGGGGTGCAATCCAGCAGGTGTCCCTAGGATTTTTTAAAAGGTAGAAAAAGCTCTTGGATATGCCGTCCTTCGCAAGAAATGTAAAATGGAGCCTGTACGGTGACAAGTTCTTTCTAAAGATCCCTGTCCTAATATCATTAGGGCACCCACTATAGCGTCGTTCGGTTAGCCATAGTACCACAAAATGGCACTAAATGAATAAATAAACAATAGTAATTAACCAATTTAATTTAGTTTTTGCTATGAATTTACTCTGTTTGTATGATAGAATGATTTTTTTTTTTTAAATACTTGTTTAGTTGAAACATCGGCTTGATTACCCGGATATTTCCGACGATTGTCTAACGACTTTCTAAATAATTTAAATGATATTTTGATATACCAGAACTCTTAATCAAAACATAAATGAAAGTAGTATGAAAATTATTTAAATTGTTTTAGATTTTTACTTTAATATAGATAATATATGTTAGAGAATGTATGTAGAAGCAGAAATTAAAAGTAAAAAATCTATATTCTGGAGAAGTTATATTGCTATCAAGATAGATGTATTGGTAACCTCGCTATTAATTATGTTTTTATAATTATGCTTTTTCCTTTCAAATCATTTCTCGTGATTAGATTCAAAATGGATTAAGTCCAAACCTATAGACTGTGTGTATCTTGTTGGGTGTAAAATATGTTGGATTTTTCTACTACTAAAGAGCATTCAATTTATAATGTGGAGCAATTTTTTATTTCCTGTATATTATTTTAATTACTAGATAGAAAATAAATCTATAAAAGCCCTTACTGTCTAGTACCTCAGGGTAGTAGTATCGAAACTGATAAACCATTATTCCTTACTCAATGGTTCTTAACAACTTTTTAAATCCATTGTGACCAAGTTCCCATAAAAGCAAGGGCATCTGTCTGAAGAATTTAGGTTCATTATGGTTGTGAATGAACTCCTTCAGATAAACGGAAAAATTCATTAAGATCTGGGACTGATGATAAGCTATCTTTGAGTTGAAGCCAAGTCTGCCTGAATTGCACGTTTCTGACCATTTGCTTCATTAGGTGTTTCGTAATTACTTGTGCAGGTGCCCTGGGATTCTTTTTGGATGAATGTTATCAGCAAATTTTTTTTAGAAATTTATGGAAACAAATGAAGTCGTTACTGTGTTTGTAAAGTAAAAAAACTACCACTACAACCCTTTAAGGGTCTTGGGTTCAGTAAATGTTCGAGATCGTACTGTTTCTTAGACTACGGTTGTACAGGGATGTGATTTTTGTCCGATACCTCGCTCAACCGCCTAGTTTTCCTCCAATTAAGGGTACCCACTTTATTGTGTCTCCGTGAGTCTCAGGAAGATCTGTAGATCATACAGGGTCCATCTGTATATGTTAACAGATTGACTAATTTACCACAGCCGGATTTGAACCCGGAACCTTCCGCGTAGCAACCCAGCGCTCTATATACTGGAGCTTGCCGGTTCCTTGTTTGTGTTGTTAAGATTACTTTTTTTTTTATATAACGCAACTAAAGTGTAGTGAGCACGATTATCTGACTGCTGTTTACGAGTATATAGTCTTATCTTCGGCACTATTATTATCTAAGTTGGGTTACTGATACATCCCAATACATTAGGGCAACTCTTTGAATATTTAAGCATGAAGAGATAGTACACTATTGACAATATATTTAGGATTTTTTTGTTATATTTAAAATTTCCCAAAAATTTAGAAATTCTACAATTTAAATAAAGATTTTTCTAAGTAAAACTGAATGTGATAGTCCAGGATCCATGGTCTATTTTTGCACTGGATTTGTATCAAGCTGAATCTTCGTGAATAGCTTCGTTTCGATGAGACGCCCAACAATTTCCTGTGCGAAAATTCTCGATTGTGGTAGCTAACAGAGGTAGCAAGGATAAAATATGTCGATTTTATGAATCTCAAAAATTTATTACTAACTGGGTTTTTTTTGTTGTTCAATCTCAAGATAATTATCTAAATTATTTGAAAAAATATTTGCCCTACAAAATGTATGGTTTGATCAAAGAATCCCCTCCTTCCAACGTGCATCGATAACGAGGTCATCAAAAATGATTACTAACCAGCTGTTTTTTTTACTTCTTCTTTTTTGACTTCGTTATCGATACCTATTGGAAGGAGGGGACTCTTTGATCAAACCATACATTTTGTAGGACAAATATTTTTTTCAAATAATTTAGATAATTATCTTGAGATTTAACAACAAAAAAACCCAGTTAGTAATAAATTTTTGAAAATCATCAAATCGACATATTTTATCCTTGAAACCACTTTTAGTTACCACAATCGAGAATTTTTCGCACAGGAAATTGTTGGGCGTCTCATCGAAACGAAGCTATTCACGAAGATTCAGCTTGATACTAATCAAGTGAAAAAATAGACCATGGATCCTGGACTATGAGGTCTGACGTTTCTAAATGTAACTATTATAGATCACTGCTTAGATCAATATTGTTTTTTTACTTCTAATATTGTTATTATTTTTTAAATCTGACAAAAATCAAATTATTTGGTTTTAAAGCAGAGGTTTGGCTGACGTTTTCGTACCAAATCGAGCACCCTGTGTGCTACAGCTGCTGTACAATAACCAAAAACTATTTCTCCTTTAAACTTTAGTGCCAAAAGGTCTCAAAACAGGTTACTTGAAACATTTTTACAGCTTTGGAAGCATAGTCGAGTATACACACAAGTAATTCCCGTTCAAGTAAGTAATGTGAACGTTCCTTCTGAGGATTCATGGTTTTAGGATTAAAAACAACTATTATCACTTGAACGGGTTGCGTTTTATCTCTCCCCAATGTTATTGACGCAATGAGTAAAAAGGGATAGTAACATTTCGGATATTGGAAAGTTGGTCGTGATAATTCTGGATACTGTGACATATGTTTGTCCTAATTCGTTCATCACGTACCCCGAAAAGGTTTGAAATTAGTGGTTTCTTAAGAGAGAGGTGGATGGTTATATTGCGGATACGGTATAAGAATTGTAGGGTTTCACATAAGGCTAAACATTTAAATTATCCTTATTTTAAAGCAGGATTCCCAAAGTTTTTTGTACTAAGTCCCCTCCTGTTAAAATAAAAGCCTTTCACGCCTCCTATATGCATTAATTATTAAAATGCTAAACTGCACGAAACGTTTGTTTATTGTGAAACAAATAAACTTTCCAATCGTTTTCCTTTACTTTTAAAACTTTTCAGTCACAAGACCACTCTTCTAGCCTTTTTTATTGCTAAAATCATGTACTGAACCCAGGACCTTTCTTGAGTCGTAGAAATTCAGTTTTTTTTCTTCTAAATTATTAAAAATTACATTTATGCTGGTAATACATGTGTATTATCAGTCAATACCAATCCAGTTATTGAATCCCAAAGCCTCCAATCCCATATCACTGATCTTGAAGAATGGTGTCAAAACTGGAAAATTAAAATAAATTCTCAAAAATCGCATCAAATCACTTTTACCTTATGTCGTAAACCAATGACTTCCTGCCCTTCAGTATCCTTTAATAATACCCCACTGGTGCCTGTAGAACAGATCCGATACTTAAGGTTGCATCTCGACAAACGATTAACCTGGAATCCTTATACTAGAGTGAAAAGACAAGAAACCGCTCGACGTTTCAGGCTACTTCAACACTTACTAGACAAACGCTCTAACCTCCCACTTAACTACAAAAGACTCATCTACATGACCATCATACGACCTATTTGGACTTACGGAATAGAGCTTTGGGGCTCCACTAAGCCATCGAATTCCTCTCGTATCCAATTCCTACAATCCAAAATCCTTCGTAAAATCCTCAACGCTCCTTATTTTGTTTAGAATAAAGTCATCCATAATGACCTTAATGTCCCATTTGTTGCTGATTTGGCCCGAACCCGGTATCTATCCTTTCATAACAAACTTCATTCCCATTCAAACCGTCTAGTTTCAAACCTAGCTTCCTCTTCAATTCCCGATAATCCTCCGAGGCGTGAAGAAAGAAGATGGCCACGTGACCTTCTTAGTTGAACTAGCGATTTGAGTACTACCAGTGGGTAGTTTCTCTACTTGCCATTAACTCATGTCATTATGTATCACATAGCCTATTTACTTGATGTATTATTGGAATACAGATGTAAATATCAATGAATAAATAAATAAATAAAAGTATCCAGTTACGGTCTAAGTAGCTGTTAGATGTATGCTTTAGTAAGTTTCAGATGCGGAGTTACCACAACAGGTAAAGAGAATTAATATACGAATAATAATATATTAAAAGCGTATACAAATTAACGATATGTGTTGGTCATAAAAAATAATGTATATTTATTCAGGATCTTTCAAAATATTTCCCAGAAGCAGATCTTGGGTATCCTTAGCAGCTTAGAATGCAGAAGTCTCAAATGCTGGGTACTGGCTGATATACCTACCTACATGGAAAATGAAAAGGAAATGAGATGATCACTAGTGCCTCTTTTCGGTATCCTCATAATTGATTCATGTAAGGCATTTTTATAGGGATGACCTGTGGTGTAATTGTTTCCATAGCAACCTACTATTCCCAAGATCGCGGCTTCGCAGCCTGTTACATTGCTCTACAATTTCTAAAGGGAGTAAACCTGATACACAGAAGATTCCTAGATTCGCTTTATTATTAATAATTAATATTATAACTAATGCCATTTATTAATAATCAATAACCTTTTATATGCTTTAGTTACAAATACATGGATAAAGGCATTCTTAATGTATTGTGAGATATGTTATTTAGGGTCACCTGTGGTGTGTTGGTTAGCTTACCAACTTTCTACATCCAAGGTCGCGGATTCGCAGAGAGAAAAAATCCTTGGTAATACCGTCCTGAGGGGACGTAAAATGAGGAACTCAAGCTTGTTCGATACTCGTTAAAGATCCCTGTTCTATTATACCTCGATAGGCAAAATTTAGGACTTCCACTGTAGCTTTGTACTATTAGCCATAGCAACATAAAGTAACTTTAAATAAATAAAGAATCACGAGTGATTGTAATGCAGTAAGGAACTGAACTGGTTGGGGTGTACTTTTTCATTTAAGTCTTACTTTTGCAAGACATATTGCTCCTTCAAAAGAACAACGATTAATAGCAAGCCATTAATAGCAATTTTATTGGTTGAAGCTTCTCAATTTAACTTATGTGATCACATTTCCATGATATAATATAATGGCTATCAATAGTTTACAATCAATTTGTGGCGCCCATCATATGATTTGAATAATAAAAAAATACTTAAAATATATAATTATTGTTCGAAGTGCTATTGTGAAAACCAGACTAATGTTAATAATTTAAATTTACAAATTGTAAAATTTAAATAATTCAGACTATAATTGATTTAGGAATTCAAAAAAGAATACACTCCAAAGTTTTGAGTTTTCACTTCTATCGGCAGTCCTCATGACTGGGTATTTAAAATGTTTTTTTTTGGTACTTTACCTACAAATATACCACGGCTGAAGTACATACCAACATACCTGTTTATGCTATGTATACAATTAAATATCCTTGCTACAGATCTAGTTACGGAGCTGTTGGGCAACACCTTGATCCGTCTTCTTTAATTACCCTCCGGAGACGGAAGGACTCCCGGTGGTACAGGCAAAAGCTTTTATCCGCCGAAGGAGGGGCCGAGAAGGATAACCGTGCCAGGTAGCCGAGAGTGAGTTAGCTAGAAAGCTGCTGGTGAGTGAAAGTGGATGACATCACTGGAAAGTGGTTCTATCAGCACCGGTCCGCCGTCCGCGCTGATCGCTATAACTCAGGTAGATTGCTAGGCGTCTCTGCTGGTAATTATAGTCTATGTGTATCGCAAATGAGGGGTCTTGCAAAGAAATCCAGATGTCGAATTTTGTCAAATCCGCTTTAAATTAAATGTTTGGTTTGACGTTTCCAAGTAATACAGCAACGCTATCCTGTCTGTATACTATTATTTCGGTAACAAATGAAAACTATAATTGCTCAGTTAAAATTATAGTTATTATACTACACCAAGAAAAAAACAGGTGAAAGTGCCTCCTCGTCAAAAAAAAAAATCTATCGTAATAAAATGTAGGGTGCTTGATGGTAATTGTTGTAAATGTTTTATTTACTGACGTTGGTAAAATTAGAATCCTTATGAAAATACCTTAAAAAGCACCTGACGATTTTTTACGATAAAATGAATTTTTTGTTCATCGCTCTACTCTTCTTTTTAACTTATTGAAAATTATTTTCTACTTTTTAGTTTGGTTTTCTGTTAAAACGTGTTTTTATTTGTTTAAACTTTTAATTTTTTCTATTTTTTATTTCGGCTAGCTACGATAGCGTGTTTTTAAGTTTTTTTTAAACTGTTCTTTTTAATTTTTTTTTTTAATTTAATTTATTGATATTAAATTTTATTGGTATTATAACAAGTAAATGTGCTAATATATACTATATGACATGAAAACACTTGTGGAGAAACTACCCATCGGTAGCACTCCAATAAAGTTCTATAGTAAATCTTCTTTTTAGACGCCTCGGAGGGTTATCAGGAATAGTATGGGAAGCAAGTTGAGAGACTAGCGGATTCAAGTGTGTATGGAGCTTGTCATGGAAGGATAAGTACCTAGTTTGAGCCAAATCAGTAACATATGGGATGTTAAGATCATGATGGATGAGTTTGTTTGTGACATAATAAGGAGCATTAAGGATTTTACGAAGGATTTTGGATTGTAAGGACTAGATACGAGATGAATTGGATGATTTAGTAGAGCCCCAAAGCTCAACTCCGTATGTCCAAATAGGTCTGATAACTGTCATGTAAATGAGTCTTTCGTAATTAATTGGGAGCTTAGAGCGTTTGTCCAGTAAATGTTGAAGTAGGCGAAAACATCGACCAGTTTCTTGTCTTCTTTTTAATTAAAGCGTTTAAAAAGAACACAGCTACGTTGGTCGTTAATTTTTTATTTTGTAAAATAAAAATGAAAGTTCTTGAATTAGGTACAGAAAAAAGACAAATAAATCGTTGAAATTGAAGAAGGAGCAAGGATTTCAATAAGGATCAAGTAATTAATTTTTTAATATTAGGAACAAAAATTTTAATAGCTGTAAGACAATCTGGAAAGGTGTAGCCCTAGAATATGATGATGAGAACGATATTTACTCCACACTTTTATAACGTTACATGTTATCTATAATCTCACTCCCAGAACTTGCAGGTCCACTGTAGAATGACCTTTAGCAAGAACCTGACGCTGGCCGTGGTTGCCAGAAGGGGTTATCGAATAACACTTGATGTTTGTGTTCTGTGCCGTATTTCGGCTCGATTAACCTTCTTGTCACTGCGATGGAAATCTTTCTTTTTCAGTTTATTTAATGGAAATAAAATATTTTCGTTTTCATTGAATTATGTTAGAGAGAGACCTTTACACTATTTTTGACTCGACACTCGAGACAGTTTTTAAGGAATAAAAGTAAACCAACCTGAATAAAATTTGATGGATAGCTTCGAAAGCAGTTTAACATATAATATATCCAATATAGTCTGAAATACCCAAAGTTTGAAATGTGTGTTCATCGTATACTTTTTAGACATTTTTTTACAACTATAGCAGTCCCAAAAGAGAAATAAACTATCTGTTGCTATAATTAATTTGAAAGTCCATCTTAAGCATTCCATTTGACTTACTTAAAAAATATGGGTACAAATGTTTTTATCATTTAGGTCTTAGCAAAGAGCGATGTTTAATAACCTATAAGTGGTTTAAATTTTATTATAAAATAATAATCATTAAAACCATTTAAAAGAGTAAACAATTTTTTTTTTAGATCCGAATGGACTTATACCGCTTTCAAATATAACAGCTCATTTATTAGAAAAATAATTGTAGATTGAGTAGTTATCTCTTTAACAAATTGAACTGATTCGATGTAGATCTAATATTATGGTTGAGCGAGGATAAGCAGGTTTATTTTCTAGACTTTTTTGATAATCCAGTAGTTTTAATTCATTCATTACGAACCAGAAGAAATAGGTTTCGACCATGTTGTCATATTCTTTGCGAACGTTTCGCTTGCCACACTCCTCAGAGGCAAAGCAGAAGAAATACGTGATGAATGGATTAAAAATATTGTTTGTGATAATTTAAGAGACTATCCAATATTTTGTTTAATTTGTTGAAAATGAAAAACTAAACTTATGACTGTATTCTAAAAAGTTGAAACGAAGTAATCTCGTAAATTCGTAAAATGTTCTTAATAGGCAGTGTTAAGATGCAGCTGAAAGTTTCCGTGTGTTAGTGAATTGTAATGAAGAAGATGAATTTTTAAATGGTTTAATTTTTTTGTGATAGTTAAAGTTAGTTTTGTACTAACACACACACACACACAAAAAAGATAAATGTTTTTTTAATTAATAAATATTGAATAGAAATAGAAATAGATTCGGTTTAAACTAACGTTATAATTGGTTAGTTTACCGAATAATGCTCTGAGAATAAACTATAAAAAACAATTTATTTTAAGGCTTATATTCTATACTGAAGAAGCAGGGTAGTCTGTTGATTGTTGAGTTCCCCCAGCTGTGGTAGATGAATTATTTAATCTATTACAGCCGTCATTGGACCCTATGGGATACGTGAACGCTCCTGGGGCTCGCCAAACCTCTATAAAGTTGGTACCCTTAATTGAAGGAAAACGTGATACTAAACAAATCACCTCCCTGCACAATCTCTGTCCTAGTATTATAGTATAGCAGTATAGCCTCTAGCATGCTACCCCTGTACTGTAGTTGTACAGATTTTTTTGTTGTATTTTATACTTTTAAGTTACTAAAAATAAATTATGAAATTTCGGTTTGAAGATATATATAAACCGTTTTACTTTTAAAGGACGGGCTAGATTAGCATAAAACGAATTATAGTCCAAAAATATATTTAAATATAAAATAATTCATTTCATATTTCGCTTATAGTAGTTTTATATCAACGGAAATCATTTATTTTTATTTATATTAGACGCAGTTTGGAAACCGGAAATGATACTTGCAACTCTAACCTGCTATTTATCTCCACCAGATGTGAAAAGTGTTAACATATAGCATATAATAAGGGTAGATAACTCTAAAAATAACCATTCGAGATTTTTACTTTTGTAATAGTATTATAACACTGTTAAAATCACTCTCTAAAAGAGTACAAATTGAACTATACAAAACCATAGTAAGACCGGTAGTCATGTAAGGGTGCGAGACATGGCCTCTGACCAAAAAATCAGATCTCATGGACAACACATGGGAAAGAAAAATATTAAGAAGAATCTGGGGCGGAGTGGCCGAAAATGGTGTGTGGAGAAGAAGAAAGAATGAGGAGCTGATGAAGCAGTATGGGGAGCCGGACATGGTGGCGTTTATAAAGAAAGCCATACTGAGATGGATGGGATATGTGGGAAGAATCCCGGACCACAGGATAGCGAGGATTCTCCTAAATATATGTTTCATATCTATAATTCTCCTAAATATCAAACCCGGTAGTCAATGCGATTTAGATTTAAAATTGCTAGATGGTGTACAAGAGGACCTGAAACTCCTGGGTGTACAAAACTGGAGGAGGAGCATAGGATCGCGGAGATTGGTCGGTTGTGGTGTTGGAGGCCCGGGTTCTTGCAGGACAGTAGAACCAAAATAATGAATGAATGAATGAATAATAATATTTATTTGTAATTTTGTTCATTTATTCTGTAGTAAATGCTAATTTCTGTAATAGTTTAAAATTTGATTTTATCACCTATTATCTATCGATTCATGATATAAAAGGCGAACAATGAAGATATATGTTTGATATCTTCCTAAATATATGTTTCATATCTTCCTAAATATATGTTTCACATCTATATTTCTCCTATCAAACCCGGTAGTCATTTTTGTAGCAATGCGATTTACATTTAAATTCTTTTCAGATGTTAAGGACAGAGAGTGCACAGTAACTTTCTAGAAGTCACGACTGAATTGCATACGCCTGTTGAAATCGCCTCAACTGTCGCCAGTAAATCGAATAAAGATTATGTGGCATTTATTCATAAATCCTATTGTCGATGATACAGCGTATAACGGGCATAATCCAACTCGTCCTAAATTTAAGTATTAATGTATTTTTTATTTACAGAAGGAATAATAGTTTGTTTAATGGAAACAGGAACGGGTGAGCTCAGTATGTAGAGCGCTGCGTTGGCAAGCTGATGGTCCTAGGATCAAACCCGGTGATAAGTTATGTGGCAGATAAGTTATAAATTTCTTAACAGCCGCGGATGGACTCTGTGGGATCTACAGCCCTCATAACAGTGGTTCTCTGCCTGAGAGGCGTGAAGACACCTTGAAGACACACGTGACAAAAAATTCTCATTTAGTTTTAGTTATTCTCTTACTTTTTTGTCTTAAATTGAAACTTTAATTGTAGAAGGAGGCTTGGTACAAAAAAAGGTTGGGAAACCCTGTTATATAAAGTGGGTACCCTGTGTGAAAAAGTCTGGCGGTTGAGCGTGATCTGGGACAGATCTTTTTCCTGCACAACCGTTATCCTAGAAACAGTACTTACAGTCTCCCATGTACTGAACCCAAGATCAAGAACCTCAATGGGTGGTGTGGTGTAGTTTTTTCTTTCGTTTGTTCAATCGAAATATTAGAGTTCACAACTCACAGAAATATTTGTTATGTTAATTGATCTAGTAGCTCTTTTGAAATATAAAATTTATAAAAATAGAAATAGTTTAACAAATGTTAATTAGACACTTTGGATTTAACGAACGTTTATTACATGTTTTTTTTTAATCCTATGGGATCTAGAACCCTCCTGGGGCTCATCCTGCCCCAGTGGATACCAAATAAGGGGAGGGAATTTGGCCCTTGAGCGTGAAATCACCTCCCTGCACAACCCTTCGCCAAGAATCAGTACAGTCTCTACCATGTACTGAGCCCCAAACCCTTCACGGGTTGTAGTGGTTAAGGTTTTTTTTTTTTTTTTTACTTTTTTAGTTCTTGTAATAAATCTTATAGTTCGAAAACGTTACAGCCTTTTCAGAATGTTGAGAATTCGATTTCTACTTAATATTTATTTCTTGGCGTTTTTTCTAAAATTAATTTTTAAAACTCTCAATCTGGTTAGTGTTTCCGTAACCAATATGTAGCTATCAGAAGTTGGCACAAAAAGACCATAAGGCCTTCTTAGCAGCCCATTTCTTCCACAAATGCCGGTACCTGTGCTCTTTATTTGTTTTTGTATTTATAATTTTAAACAAGATTGCCTGGTAGTTGAGTCAGTAGTTTCTAAATAATGGAATAATTTGATGACCTTTTAGAACCGAACGCTTTCATATGCTTTTTGGTATTTTTTGAAGAGGTAGTTAAAGCAATCAACTCTTGCGGATATTGCGGGAGCATTGATCGTGATTGTTTTAAATTGGTACACGATTAACCGAATGCTATCTGTCCAAACCGTGGTTGTGTAAAAGGAAGAGTCATCAATGAAACAGTAGGAAAGTGGGAGTCGATATCAGCATGTTTTCCGTAGTCATCGTTTTGTTACACTATTTTATTATTATTATAAGAATTATTACATAATTGAATAATTTAAAATAATTGTGTTCTTTTATATCGTTGCTTATAACCTCTATGCAATAATTTTTTTTCCAACAATAATACTTAATCTCAACGAAAAAAAAAATAGATTTACATACCTCCGTCATTTTCGAAAAAATATCTTTAACCTTAAAATATTTTTCATTACCTTTATAAATTTCAAATGAGTTTTTTCTTTCGAATTTCGAAAAATATTTTAATAATAAAATCTGATTATAAAAAATAATAAAATCGATGTTTTGTGACTATACCACCAACATTACAAAAATAAATTTAGTATTTTTTAAATAGAAGTAATATTGGCATTAACGGAATTACTGTCATACATTTCTTTGTTAGTATGTTTTTAATTTGATGATTGATTCGAATTAATTTGAATTGGTAATTACGGAAAATAAATAATACCGGAAGCAGTCTGATTTCCTTAATATAAATATTTTTTAAAAAAATTGACAACTGTATATTGAATACAACAAGTAAATAGAATGAATGATACGTAATGGCATGATGTTGTTTATTTAACGTCACTTTATGCTGCTAAGGCTAATCGGACGATGCCACAGTGGGAGCCCTAAATTTTGCCTATCCAGGTTTAATTAGGATGGGGATTTTTAACGAGTACCTGACATCGTACAGGCTCGGGACCCCCGTTTAACGTCCCTTCCGAAGGACGGCGTAACTAAGGATTTTTTACTCCCTTAAAAATCCTAGGGCCACCTGCCGGGCTATGAACCCGCGATCTTGGGTTTAGTAGTTTGTTACGCTAACCACTAGACCACAGGTGACCGTAATAATGGCATGATAAATAAAGACATTTAAAGAAACTAATCACTGTTTGTACTCAAATCATCCTCACTAAGCTAAGAATATCACGAGACCCTCTTCTTTTCGGACGCCTCGGAGGATTATCAGTAATTGAAGAGGTTGCCAGGTTTGAAACTAGTGGGTTATGGTGGGAATAAAGTCTGTCATGAATAGATATATATCGGATTCGGGCCAAATCAGCAACAAATGGGACATTAAGGTCATTATGAATTACTTTGTTCGCAACAAAGTAAGGAGCGTTGAGGTTTTTAGGAAGGATTTTGGATTGTAAGGGTTGATTACGAGAGGAATTCGATGGCTTAGTGGATCCCCAAAGCTCTAATCTGTAAGTCCAGATGGGTCTAATTATTGTTATGTATATAAGTCTTTTGTAATTAATTTTGAGTTTAGAGCGTTTGTCTAGTAAATGTTGAAGTAGCCGAAACGGCGAGCTGTTTCCTCTCCTTTCAGTCTAGTATGAGGATTCCAAGTTAAGCGTTTGTCAAGGTGTAGTCCTTAGTACCGGACCTGTTCTACAGGAATCAGTGGGATGTTATTATGCAATACAAGAGAACAAGAAGTCGTTGGTTTACGACGGAAGGTAAAGGTGATTTGACGGGATTTTCGGGAATTTATTTTAATCCCCCAGCTTTGACACCATTTTTCTAGGTCAGTGATATGGGATTGAAGAGTATGGGATGCTATAACTGGATCAGTAATATAAATATAAAACGAATATTAATATAAATTGAAAAGTAATCTTTAATTGGTAAAACCATTAAATTCTACATTTTAATGAATAATATTACATCAAATTGAGCCAATTTTATCCAAATTATAGAATTGATCAAACCTTATGCACGTTAACACGAATACGTGAAATTCTCGACAAAAAATTTTCTTCCGTGATTATTCTGGGGCGAAACTCCAACTGAAACTAATGTTTTCCAAAGGATAGAATTATGTGCGGTTATGGATTATTATGCGCCAAAAAAAGTCCTTTAAAAGTAGTAATGCTCAGTATTGAATGTTCATTGACACTTATTGAATGTGTAGAAAAAAATTCATAACATTAGATTATTAGGTGATATAAAAATATTTAAAAAGCGTCTTGCAAAATTATTAAATTGACACTTATGCTTCTAGTATGGCATATGTATTCTGTGAGGTCGAAATTGTGTATTGTGACAGTCGGTATAGGAAAACAAAAAAAAAAGAGAAAACATTATAAAAATTATTGATTGTCTAATATAAGTTTTGCTGGGACCTACTCAATTTGTATTTCTCTATTAATCTTTTTTATTTTACTATTTTAATTGATTTTATAATACGAAATTAAAAAAAAACAAACATTAGTCGTACAATCAGAATTTATGTTAAACTTGGCCGGCCACTCTAGAAACAACAGACAATGCCTACGCGTGATGTTTGGCCATTTTAAAACGTTGCCTTGTGTCAACAGTGAACGTAAACATGTCGGACACATCACTCGAGCTGTGTTGACTTGACACTAATCTTTAAGAGTGCTCTGGCTAACTTTGTCATCCGAAGCTCACTTGTCGGTCTGTTACGTTCTTGAGAACTCATGTTCGGGATTGAATAATGGATTATAAATATTTAAAGAATTGGTTGTTATTCATGTTGTCCAAAATAGACAGCTGAGGCTGACTAAGGAGAGAGAATTGGGAAGTGGGCAGAATGGAATCCCTATTCTTTACTACAAAAATAAATATATTAGGTAAAATATAAAAACGTAAATGTATATTTATTTTAATAACTAGAGGGCTGCACCCTGCCTGCCTAACGGCGGACCAATTCCTCATTTTACAAACTATTAAATTGTTTATTTAATTGTGATACTGTTTTAGTGGAGGTTCCCAGATATTATTCTATAAATTAAAATATATATATATATAGAATAGAATAGAATAGAATTGAATAGAAAAGTAACTTTATTCTGGGACAAAGTCCCTTTAGAATAACAGATATGAACAGGAATAAAAACATAATATTTATCTGGCCAGAAGGCTAAATGTTACAAATCATAAAGCGTGAAAACATGACAGAAAACAATTTAAAAAGAAATATATAAACAAAAATAATAGTAAGTAAATAAATAGTACAGATCATGACAGGATATTAAGCAATTACAGAGAATAGATAAATCCATAGCTTTTGAAATTGAATGCATGAGCTAGCATTCAATAATTTGTTTACATGATGTACAGCTTTTCAAAGAGCAGAATTAAAAGAACTAGATAACACAATGAGTTATTATATACATTGTATTCTAAGCAAATGACTAACCTACCTAGAGACTATCCTTTTGGGAAGCTAATAGATGTTGATACAGCAAGGATTTGAATAATGATAGAGAGGGAGTATGACGGATATTAGGAGGGATTGAGTTCCACATTGTGGTGGAGCGGGCGAGAAAGGAACGTTCGAATGCTTTAGTTCTGTGTGAACGTAAATAGAGATCAGAAAGGCGGGATCTTGTTTTATGGTGTTGAACTGATGATTTGAATTGGAGGAGACTGTAGATATATGAAGGGTGTTGAGAGTGAATGGATTGGTATATATATGTATGTATATATATATATATATATATATATATATATATATATATATATATATATATATATATATATATGTATTTATTGAAATTTACAAGTGCATAAGGAATACATCCAGTAAGTATAATGAAAAATAAATCATGTCCCGACATAAAGGCAAATAGACCCGGTGGTAGTACTCAAATTCTAGAAATTGAAATTCAATTTAATGTTAGTATCATTTTGAGATACAGAGTATTTTGCATTGAATCAAGTTATGGATTTTATTTTTGGTTTGTTTTATAGATAAAAAAAAAAATTTAGTTTGTAAGAAAAATGTCTTAATCTTGTTTCACTGCGTCCTATCTATTAAGAAAATAGTCCTAAAATCGAAATATTGGGATAAGATGTAGCTCCTGGTTTATTTTGGAATATACTGTTTTATTTTTTAAATCAGATATTCCATTATTTTCCATTTAAAATAATTTATTTATTTATTTATTTTTAATTATTTTATTGAATTGTACAACTGTAATATATACATCCAGTACAAAGGCTGTATGAATAAATAAATGCATGAAAGGACGTGTAGAGACACTACCCATTGGCAGCACTCTAATTACATTTCTATTATAGAAGGTCTCGAGGCCATCTTCTCTTCAGACGCCTAGGAGGATTGTCCGGGATGGAATTGGAACCAAGGATGGAAACTAGTGGGTTTGGATGGGCCTGGAGTTTATTATGGAATGATAGGTATTTGGAATGGGCTAAATCGGTAACATATGGAACGTTTAGGTCATTATGGATTGTTTTATTTGTGACAAAATAAGGAGCGTTTAGGATTTTGCGAAGGATTTTGGATTGCAAAGATTGAATACGAGAGGAATTCGATGGTTTGGTGGAGCCCCATAGTTCAATTCCGTAAGTCCATATAGGTCTTATAACAGTAACATAAATAAGTCTTTTGTAATTGATTTGAAGCTTTGAGCGTTTGTCTAGTATGTGTTGAAGTAGTCGGAAGCGTCCGAGAAAAGTTTCTTGTCTTTTCAGTCTTGTGTGAGGGTTCCAAGTTGGACGTTTGTCTAAGTTGAGTCCTAGGTAGCGGATCTGTTCAACAGGGATAAGTGGAGTACTATTAAAGGATACAGTAGGACAGGAAGTCAAGGGTTTTCGGCGAAGGGTAAAGGTAATTTGATGGGACTTTTTGGAATTGATTTTAATTCTCCAATTCCGACACCATTCTTCGAGGCTTGATAAATGTGATTGAAGGGATTGGGATGCAATATATGGGTCGTTATTAACTGATAACACACATGTGTCATCAGCATAGGTGGAGATGAAGGTTAAAATAATTTTTAAAAAACAACTCTTTTTTTTTTGAAGAAACCAGGAACGTTTTAAAATTATTAATAATTGAACTGGTCGAGCAAGACAAGAGACCAAACAAATAGTAGTTCCTCGATCCGTTGCTAAGCAATCACCATAAAACACTATTTTATTAAAAATGTTGTTTATAATAGAGAGATTTATTTACATATTTTTTCTTTTAGGGGGGCTTTTAAAATAAGATCGCTGATACATTATGTGGCAAATAGCATTTGTATAATAATTTAAATAAATATCCATTAGTTAAATTCACCTCTTTTAATATTTCTGAATCCAGGGTGCCATAACTACGCCATTGTTTTAGGATTCGTCGTATGCCTGTTTTATTCAAGCTGTAAATGACTGATGTAGGAATAATGCACAGCTGTTTGAATTCTTCCATTGTGAAAGATAAAATTCCTTTAAGATCTTCTTTATTTAAATTTTTAAATCGCTTAGTAGAACACTGATCCAATCAAAATATTTAATAAAATATACGTAAAATGTATTAGAACTTTTTTCAAATCAATAATGACGCATGGTAATATTTTTCTAGTTGCGATATCATTCTTCAGTTAGAGACTTATTAAGGAAGTCACCCAATGAACATATAATTAACTTTATATAATTGCAATAATTGTAACTGAAATGTAGCTGACTTTATATAATTGTAAGAAAAATAATTAAAAAATAATTCGAATAGAAAGTAGTTATATAAACTGATGGACACGTGTTTCGTCGACGAGTGGCCGTTACTTGTGATATTATGGTAAGGCATTTTATGATGTAAACAAATAATCGAAGAAGTTTCTGAGACCCGTTCTGAGAGAAAAGATTGCAAATAATTTTGTTGTTGTTTGTTGGTGTTTAAAGGTGGAAAACCCTTAGTTCATCAACGCCTAGAATAATAATGTAATATACCATTTTGGGGTTTAAGAGAAGTCACTGGTACCAGATTTTTTAAAATGTTTTGCCTTTATCAAACAAAAAATATTATAACAAATTATTATCTATTAAGTAAACTGATTTCTTACCTCTTTTTGCTTTACATCCTTATTATAAGTGGCCTTGTTATTTATGTTGATAAGTAACATTGAAGGAACCAACTTGTTCCTTTGAAGATTGGCTATTGAATATTCAGGCGCATTTCCACCGTCCATATTTCTGGATACAGACATTTAAAATTTAGATTTCAACCTTCATTTTAGCTTTTGAGTTTGACCTAAATTGTCGAAGCTCCGTATTGCAAGTGTTATTTGTTATTGAAAATCTGTTGCAACAGTAACATTACTTTATAGCATAGCATGGCGTTCTAAATTAAATATTATTTATTTTTCTCTCTCTCTCAATGAAGACTTTATTTATTTATAAATAATATATTATTCAAAAAAACTTTATGAACACTTGTGATCAGAAAAGAATCCTCTCTGAAAAAAATTTGCATATTCTATATGCTAGAGATAAATGTTGCATATTCTATATAATAGAGATAAATGTTGCATATTCTACATGCTAGAGATAAATGTGATTCAAAGATTAATCTATTAATAATTGCATAAACAATATTTTCAATATATTATTTTTCATCTGGTCAGTCTGTTTTCTACCTTTCTCTTTGTCATCGAGGAATGATTTCACATCTTAAACCGGATGAAGAAGAAGTAATATAGAAGGAGTTTCCACTATCAATCCTTGAAGAAAGCATTTATCATTCGATATGGACCATTGGCAGGACTGTCGTCGAGCTCACATCCGGTAAGAAATAGTTTTTAGATTGGTGTTATATATCAGAATCCTTAGAATATTTCTTAATCCTTACGAAGAAGGTTCTTTTGCCATAATACGCCATAGTTTAAGGATTCGTCGTATGCTCCCTGTTTTATTCAAGCTGTATATGACTAATTTTGGAATAATTCATATTTGTCTGAATTCTCCGATAGTGGAAAATAAAACCTCTTTAATCTCTTCTAACAGGCCAAAGATGGTTGTACTAAATGAACTTAACGGTCCTGGTCGCACCAGTAGGCCAGGGATCCATTCAAAATATTTAATAAAATATACGAAAAGTGTAACTTTGATTAAATTTAATAATAACTCATGGTAGTACTTTTCTTGTTGCGATTTCATTCTTCAGATTGAAGAATTTCTGAATATCATAAAATACAGAGTAGGGTATAATGATATAATTCCTGTTACGGGCTACTGGGTGTAAAATGAATTAAATTACTCCTAAATTCATTACTAATATTTATTAACAAATTAAAAAGAATACAATTTAATTACTTAAAACAGTTAAATTTGTAAACTATATATAAATTTACAATAAAAATATTCTAAAGATTATAACCTAGGCCTTACTCCTATTTAATCACTAAAATAATATACAAATGATATAAGATATTGCTAATACTAAATAACTGAACTATTTACATACATTTGTTCAAATACAATAAAATTACACTAGAGTTTATAACTACTAATTAGCATTTACATTTTACTAATTAAAGTCCACCGACCGTAAGACTCTCCAAATGTGACAAACTAACAAACAGTAATAAACAGAATATATTAAAATATTATTTTAATCCTACAAGCTTGTCTTCACACACTTATTCACATTTCAATGTATATGTCGACCCCGATGATAACAGCATCTGAAAGTAATGAAGCGGTGTCTGACATACGAAATTCGAAGGCGCCTACTAATGGGAAGTCAATTGTAAATTTATTGCTCAGGACGATGCCGTACAAGGAACTTAATGGATCGTGAATGGTGGCAATTAATGATGATTAACATGTTACATACAATTAAACCATAAATCATCTATAATAACTCGAGAGGGTTTCGTATTCAAGTTTTGAATTATTATAAAATTTCAACCAGAAAACCACATAAGCATTTATTATTTTGTAATCGATTTTATTTGAACATTTATTTATTTGTAATTTTATTGAGTTAAACTTATTATCGTAAGATTATATAATAATTGTTTTATTTTTGTTATTAATTAGTTGTTTATAATTTAGCTAATATTAGTAACTTCATTTTCTCATTATAAAAACGTTTAAATTGTTCTTTTAATTTAATCAATTATTTTTCTATTATCAAAATTATTAGTTGCTTAATTTATTAAATTGATTTATGTTATTAGTTTAATAAAAGGTTACAATCAAAATGACATGCGATCTGGTATAATTGAATCAGAAATTTATCTTCCTTATCCATTTCGGAGCTCTCATCGAAAGGTCCAATAACTATTTCGAAGTTGCTCAAAGAAACAGTATGTGTAAAACACATTTAATTTTATATTTCTGGTCTCTGTGGTAAGTTCAGCACTTACAGTAAGTTGTTCGAAACTAAAACCACATATTGTAACTATGTCTGTGTAGCCTGGGATGTTAGAGCAACCGTTTAACCAAATTGACCTGTAGTGTTAAGTTATAGAGTGTGTTTCGGAAAACGCATTCAGATTACTTATGTGAAATAACTCCATATGTTTGAGAAATTTAACATGTAACCTAATTATAAATCCTAATACGACCTAGGACTACAATTTATTCTGATTGCTGGAAGGCCTATAAGGGAATAAAGCAAATTGCTGAAATCGATGAATCCTGCTTCTATAAAAGGAAATGTTATGTGGGGAGGATATGCCCGCAGCAATGGATGTTCGGAGGCGTATGCAGGGAAACTGGAGAGTGTTTCCTATATTTTATCCCATGGAGAATAGCTGAATTGCTGACTTCTTGCAATAAAGCTGCAATTCGACCCAGGACAACAATATATTCTGATTGCTGGAAGGCCTGTAAGGGAATAAAGCAAATTGAAGGCATGAGGTATAAACATTACATTGTTAACAATTAAAAAAATTTCGTTGACTTAAACACGGGTGATCATACCGAGAGGGTGGAATCACTTCCACCCTCTAGGCTTTAGTCAAACGGAGAAACAAAAAAGAATGTGGAACGAGTAGAAAAAAGTTGGATTCATATTTATGCGAATTCATGTGGAGGACAAGGTACAAGAAAGAATGTTTGTTTACTTAGTATTATGTTTATACTCGGGTAGTAAATACAGATAAAAGAAACACATTTGGCAATTGCAAACACACTTCCCTCCTTTATTATATAGGTTACAGTTGAGGTTACCCAAAGCCTCCTATATGGTCTCAGCCATTACAATATCATACATAACAACCCTCCGCACATATTTTTAACTAAAACACTTAGAACATAACATTAACATTATAACATAACATAACTTAACACACACACCACTCACAACCATGAACTAAGTTGGCGAGAATATTTTTTTTTGTTTCCTGTTGCGCTGTGGATACCGTCTGGAATCTAATCCTGATGGTCCTGGTGTAGCTGGAGGAGTGTGCTGGGTAACATGTTCCCTGTGGGCTGGTTCCGGGCTAACTTGGGTAGAGGTTTCTCTTGAGTTTGTTAGTTCCGTATCAAGAGGAGAGAGACATGCAGAATCGTGGAGATAAGGCAAGATTAAATGAGAAGGATTCTGATCCTCAGATGTGTGAATCCCTCTTTTATCATCTGAGTCTGACAGACAAAGATCGCTTATCGATTCGCTTGAGGAATCCATAGATCTTGGTAGGATTTGGTCAATATGCCGCTTGAAGTAGTTTCCATTGAAGTCTATTTCATAATGAAGATCTCCCAGTTTGGTCACAATCACTCCCGGTATCCATTTGTCGGCTGCATCGCTGTAAGAGCGGAACATGACTAGGTCTCCGATTGAAAAGGTACGTAATTTTGTTGAATAGTTAACTAGTTGCCTTTCCGTCATCCTGCTCTTTAGATCCGGCTTTACAAGATCCAGTCTGGACCGAATAACTCTTCCCAGAAAGAGAAGGGATGGCGGTTGTCCTGTTGTTTGGTGAGGAGACTTGTGGTATTGCAGAAGAAACCTGTTAATATGGTGCTGAATATCGTTGCTTGTTGCTCCTGAGGTGTGCAGCATTCTCTTCAAGGTCTGAACACCACGTTCTGCCTGGCCATTAGTCGATGGATGGTAAACTGCTGTGGTGCGATGAAACCGAACACCTTGTTTTTTAAGAAAGTTCTGAAAATATTCTGAGCAGAATTGTGGCCCGTTGTCAGAAACGATTACTTTGGGAACACCGAACTGAGCAAAGACATTTTCCAGGATATTAGCTGTGGTTTGCGAAGTAGTTGAAATCGTGATAGCAACTGTCATCCACTTTGAGTATGCATCCACGATAATCAGCAGGTTCTTCCCTAGTACCGAGCAATAGTCTATGTGAATTCTTTCCCAGGGAGCGTTTGGGTATTCCCAGTGATGTGAACGAAACTGAGGGGGCATCTTGGAATTCTTCAGGCAGGCAGAGCATGACTTAGCCATGGTTTCAATGTCTTGATCAATTGCCGGCCAATAAATGAGAGAGCGAGCTAACCCTTTCATTTTAACCACTCCTATGTGAGCAAGATGGAGTTCCTCTAAGAGCATTTGACGAAACCCTGGCGGGACAACAACTCTGTGGCCAAGCATGAGACATCCATCAGTGGTGGTGTATTCCGTTTCTCTTCCCTTGCACCCAAGCAATTTGAGATTTTTCCCCTCGAGTATCGCAGACAGCAATGCGGACATGTGTGGATCACGGCGAGTTTCTGTGGCAATCTCTTTAGAAGTTAGGGGAATTTGGCGAAGCTGATGCTGCACAAACTTGTCGAAGTCGTCAGCAAGGTCCTCGAATTGAAGCCGATTGACTTCAAAAGAAAATTCTTCACTGCCAGTCGATCTCACAGCTCTAGAAAGGAAGTCAGCGTTGCAGTTCTGATTACTGGCCTTGTACTTAATATCGTAATTGAAATTAGCCAGATAACTCGCATAATTGTTGCAACGAGAGAGTGTGAACTGGGGTAGCTGAGCGTTAGGGCCGAAAATGTGAGAAATGGGTTTGTTGTCTGTGTATATGGTGAATTTGCGAGCATAAAGATATTGAAAGAACTTTTTGATACCCCAGACAATAGCCAGTGCCTCACGATCTACTTGTGGGTAGCGTTTCTCTGTGGCATTAAGAGCTTTGCTAGCATAAGCAATCGGGCGTTCTGAGCCATCAGGCATAATGTGTGACATCACAGCTCCCAACCCTACCGGGCTAGCATCTGTGGCGAGAATTAGGGGAAGTTTCGGGTCATAGGGTGTAAGTACTCTATTTGAAGTCAGTTCTTTTTTCAGGTGATCATATGAATTCCTGGCATCTTTAGTCCATGTCAATTTTGAAGAGGCAAGCATCTCTCTGAGCGGCGCAGTGATGGTGGATAAGTTTGGAATAAAAGCATGGTAGTATGTGACTTTGCCTAAAAAAGTGCGCATTTCCTCAGGAGTAGAAGGCAAAGGTGAATTTAAAACAGCTTCGATATGCTTTTTTTGACAGTGCAGCCCTGCTGCATCTATAGTATGTCCTAAGAAGTCAATTTTATCAAGTAGAAATTCACACTTGGATCTACGAAGTTTTAAACCAGAATTCCCAAGAGCCGTAAATGTTAATTCAAGTGCTCGAATCATTCCCTCATCAGAGTTTGAATAAACAATTATATCATCATAAAAATTACTGGCGCAGTCGAGGTTGTCCAAAACTTTTCTGATGCATCGTTGCCAGATAGCAGGAATACTAGCAACACCATACTGTGCCCGTGTTGGTCTGATGAGCCCATGAGTTGGTGTATTCAAAGTCATGGCTTCACAAGATTGTTCACCACAAGGCAAGCTCATGAAAGCATCTGTAATATCTAGCTTTGAGAATTTAGTTGCACCCTTTAGTTTTTGAAATAGATCCTCAATACGAGGAATTGGATATTCATCAACGACCAGTTGTGGATTGAGTGTAGCTTTGTAGTCACCTGTTATCCTCATTTTGCTGCCTTTCATGACTATATTTGTAGGAGATGCCCATTGGGAAGTTTGAACTTGATGAAAGAACCCAGCTTCAATTCTCTTGTTGATCTCGTCAGCATAAGCATCTCTTAGTGCATAGGGAATTTGTCTCGCACGAGCAAAAACTGGTTTATGATTATCTCGTAAAGTAATATCCACTGGGGGCCCAACCAAGGTACCTGCTGTTTCACTGAATAGATTACTGAATTTTAGCAAAAGCTCATCTAGGCGTTTTTCAACATTAATAGGAACCACAGAAGAAATTTTAAGAGATGGTGGGAAAAATTCGTGAAATGTGAGCAAATCAGCGAAGCTATCAATCCACTCACGGCCGAAAATGCTATCTGTCTCCATTGATGTAACATATAAGTTTAAAGAACATGTGCGACCTCGGAAAGTGACTTTGACTGGGAGATAACCAATGCAGTGGAATCGGGTTTTAGTATAGCTCAGAAAAGTTCGAGTGGATGGTAGAAGTTTCTCAACTGAAGAAATTTTATGGAAAGTTGTGCTACTGACCATGGCGCAAGCACCACCCGTGTCTATTTCCATATCAATAGTCTTATCATTAACGATGACAGATACAATGAGAGGCGGGGGCGCATGCAACTGTTCTATACCTATCCTGTTCATAGGGTGATCATCATGAAAATAAGAGATTTTTGACTGAGCGTTGTAACAAGTAGGCGTTTCGATGTGAATTTGTTTTTTGATCTGTTCATCTTCATGGGTTTGGTGTGTTTTAGCAATCGGTTTTAATGAATTAGAGCTACGGCAGACTACAGCAATGTGCCCTTTTTTATGACATTTCTTGCAGATAGCATTACGAAAAGGGCAGTGTTTCCGCCAATGACGACCACCACATCCCCAACAGTTGGATGGTTCAGTCTGAGGATCATTTTTATGGGTGTGGAGATCACTCATACTGCTGTTTTGAGATTTACTGGTTAAATGTGTCGATGACTTAGAGTTAGAATAAGGGCGGCTAGCATGTGCAAACTTATGCAGTTTTTCATCTGCCTGAAACTTTATTTCTGAAGTAGCAGCCCTTGTGGCCTCTAAATTTTGAGCAATTTCAAGGGCATCAGAAAATTTGGATGGCTTTTTTATGATAATACTATCTCGAGCTGCATCATCTAGGACACCATGAATGAACTGGACAATGAGAGAGTAGTCCAGGAAATCGTTAAATTCGCAGTATCTAGCCCCTGCCTTCAAACGCATTGAGTAATCTACAACAGTTTCATTTGGTTGCTGGACTATTTTTCGAAACTTTATTGCCTCATTGTACTTATTTTTGGATTCCACAAAATGATCACTTAGAACTTTTTTACAATTTCTTTGAAATTTTTATCATTTGGTAGAGATGGATAAAGTAAATCACGTAATGTATTGTTTAGTTCAGAACCCATATGTACTTGTAAACAATCCGCCCATTGCGCTTCAGCAACGCCACAAAGTGATAATTGTTTTTGGAAACGGTCGAAATAGGAAGGGACAGATTCATTATTCGCAGAATGATATGGTTCAAACGTGAAATTCGGTAAAATGTTTTTAGCAGCTAGTAGATTGGCTTGAGTAGTAGCCAGTTGTTGAACTAAATTAGTTAATTGTGCAAGTTGGGAAGCCAAATCATTTACCTGTGGAGTAGTCATTATTGTAACACCACTTCAACACTTTAAATTAAACTGTCAGTACCATCCTCGTCGCTAATTATTATGTTTATACTCGGGTAGTAAATACAGATAAAAGAAACACATTTGGCAATTGCAAACACACTTCCCTCCTTTATTATATAGGTTACAGTTGAGGTTACCCAAAGCCTCCTATATGGTCTCAGCCATTACAATATCATACATAACACTTAGATTTTAGAAAGCATTGCTGATTTTTATCCACAAATTTAATTGCGATTGCTTTGCTTTGAGGTTATTTATAAATATACACATGTTTTGTTTAAAGTATTTAATTTAATAGCATAAATAACAGGTCTCTAAAAAATAATATGCATGGGTTTTCCGAAACAGACCCAAGTTATATAGTAGATTTAAACATTTTTACAATTTTCTTAAGAATTTTTAAATTAAATAAAAATGAGTAAAAACTCTAGTAGAAGCATAAATTATAAATTAGCATGCGATAGGAGAAATACCAAAAAGCAAAGTCTTAAATTATTTATTGTTCGTTGTTTTGTTTTTTCTGTTGTTCAGCAGTTGTTATAACCTCCCCACCTTTTCGTGTATTACATTTCTTTGCCTTGGTTGTTTGAGGGACGTCTTGGAGCAAGGTTGATATATCTATTTGATGAATCTGTTGTTGTGAGGTGTGCTGCACATTGTCTTCTTTGATGTGAATTTTTCTTTTTGTTTTATCTGTATTAATCTGATAGGATTTTAAAATGTTTCTTTTTTAAATATAATTAATGTGAACATAATTATTAATATTTGCTTAGTTACCTTCACTCATTCCTGTTTTACTAATTATAGGAGGTGTAAACAGCTTTGTCTCTCCTGGTATCAAAGTTGTTACTGTTCTTTTTTAATCATATATTTAGTTTTAAATTCAGTTTCTGCTCTTCTTGGAATAGCAAACCAAGCTAAATAAAAATGTTTTCTTGCATTAAATTGTTGAAACAATATTTGTATACTTTATTAAGTTTATAGAAAAAGAGTTAATACAAATTTTTAAAAATAATTAATGCTTTTTTCTTCTAACATTTTCAGCCACTCTGATCTTCTTGCTTGATAAAATAACTGTTCCCACGATTTTACCCTGAATAATATTTCAATATATTTAACTGTATAAAGATCCGGTTTATATTTATAACGATCTGAAAGCGAGATAGTCTGACACTTCGTTGCCTGTCTCCTCGTTCCCGCGGAAACGAGTTAATTATTATTATTTTTTAAAAAGTAAAAAGTAAAAGTAATGATATTAAATGTATGTTTAATGCAGGTGTATAATGATAATGTTTACCTTTTATCCACTTTCACTTACTGCAACTTATGCATGTGTTCATACTTTATTCGTGATATTATATTTCAATTAGCCCGCGTTCATTCCGAGGCGATTAATATAAGCGATGTATCGTAAGTAATATATCGGGACGATTTATTTGGTAGGAAACTTCTACAACAGCAGTCGATAAATCAGCGCGATCTGAGCGATAGAAATTTGATTGGTACCCAATTTTCACTGCATCAGTTACAAAAATGAGCTCAAGTTAGGAAGAGGGTGGATGATAAGAAAAAGAAAATACTGGTTAATATTTTCACTAGATTAATGAAAGTAATCACTGAATGATGTTTTCTTCTTTCTGTCGAATTCGCAGCTCAAAATTTTGGATATCGATAGGTGGTTTATCACCTTCGATCGTCTCCGTTTATATTTAATGAACTATTTAAATATGTCGCGGATTGTATATCACTTATCTTATAGTTCTATCGTTGGCTTATAGGTTCCATTTTATTTATCACTAGGACATATATCAATATTTTAGTAATAATAGATCTACATCAAGATACTTTTCAATTCAAGTCCAATTGAAGAACAAGGGTTGTGGTGCGATATATATATATATATATATATGTGTGTGTGTGTGTGTGTGTGTGTGTGTGTGTGTGTGTGTGTGTGTGTGTGTGTGTGTGTGTGTGTGTGTGTGTGTGTGCACGTGCGTGCGTGCGTGCTTGTGCGTGCGCATGTGAGCGAGTGAGTGTGAGAGTGAGTGACTGAACCCGAATCCTTCTATAAGTTGTAGTGGTACAAGTTTTTTTTGTTTTCATAGAAATATTGGATTTTTCAACTCTCCGAAATATTTGTTATGTTAATTAATAGTCGTACCTCTTTTGAATTATAAAATTTATTAAAAAAGATTTCTCAACAAATTTTATTTAGATAGTTTGGATTTAACATAGTTTGGGTTTTATTACTTATTTTTTTAATTCTATGGGCTCTAGAACCCTCCTGGTGCCCACCCTGCCTCAATGAAGTGGGTACCCTTAATTGGGGGAAAACCCAGGGTGTTGAATGTGATCTCGGACAAATCAACTTCCTGTACAACGGTTGTCCTAAACAGTAAAGTCTCTACCATTTACTGAAGCCAAGACTTGTGGGTTGTAGAGGTACAGGTTTATTTATATAAATGAATAATAGTTAAAAACGTTAAAGGATTATTTTCTATTCCTTTGATTGAAAGCCGGCTTAGATTTTTGAGCGATGACTAGTGCTCTGATGTAAGAAATTCCTGAAGCCGTATTTGCTGGCTGGGCACGCGACGTAGGCACGAGCCCCCAGGGCCGCACAGAAGGACGCGCATCCTTATAAGCTCTTGTCCACGAGAGGATGCGCAACCAGCTTCGGATTTCACTGCCTTGACGTTGGGGCAGAGCCCGCATTGCTGGAGTCGAGGTCTTCAATACAGGTCCATCTCAGGCGATGGAACGCAATGTCGAGGATCTTAATAGTGTGCCGAAGGAAACATCCAATGCCATGGGTAAGAAAATGGTTCAGTTGGAGGTCAGGGAAACAATTTCATTAATAGGGTTGAACTTTATTTAATAAGCAAACTTTATTTATTTGAAATCCAACGTTTCGACCCACAATGCAAGTCTTCTTCAGGGCTAGATATACAAGAGACAATAAAATTAAAATGATAGATAAACATTGTAAAGAAAAAAATAGATAAAATAAAATATAGAAATAATGATATTTGGGAAAAATGTAATATTGATGATATCCAGGATCTACTTTCATGGCTACATCTTCTGATGTTCTCTATTTGCAAGGCCTGTCACACAATTTAGATCCTGTATTATAAAATGTTACATCCAATAAAACTTCTTAGCTCTTTAGAATGTCAACTTTAAAAGGGATTAGCTTGATCAACTCAAATTGATTACTTCAAATTGATTAATTTGAATACTTAAGCGGTAATTTCAAAGGAGAATCGGACCTTGCAAACAAAAATTTAAAATAAATGATATTGACAATAATGATGGATTGAGTTATCAGATATTGACAATACCTTTGAAGGTGACTTGATATATCCGTTAGTCCTAGAGTTAACAATACTAGGACTAAAATAACTTAAATCTTTGGGTTGCTCGTTAAAATCGTCAACATATAGGTGTCTTAAATTATTATTCTTTTGTTGTATTATTTGTTATCACAAACAGCAAACTTGATCTCAATGATTTTTTTCTCCTCGATTTGCTGGCATATGAAATTTTTGATAAGTGATTAGTAGTTTCTGAGTAGGTCTTTAGGCATTGGCTTTTTAATCTACTCGTAGGAAGTTCTGGCAACAGAGAGCAGGAAAGAGAAAAAACAAGAGGATTTTGATGATATTTTTTACGAGTGAAATGTTGTATATTGTTAACCAAAATGAGGTGTGGTTTTACAACGGGAATATTCATGATGTTGTGTATGATGTGATTCGAAACTAACGAAGGGGGATTTAAGTTCATTAATTCTTAAGATTTTGGATTGTGTTTCTATCTTGTGTATTTGGCGTTTTGCTGAATCCCAAAGTTTAACTTTAAGACTCCTTTTGTCTAAATAGGTCTTAGCATAATATTGTAGATTATATGCTTGTTTGGTAAGTCAAGTGAAGATCTATAGTCCAGAAAATATGATAGTTGTTTGTAGCGTCTTGTCAAGTCTTATCTTTTTTATTTTTATGTATGTTCCACTAGGGCGTTTGTTCAAGTAATTTATAGTTCGAGATGACATACGTAGTATTTGGAAAGTTAATAGTCACTCTAAAGTTTCTTTTACTCTGATATTTTTTTATAAAACTACGATTTTTGGAGATGAAGGATTTGTAGTAATTTTTTGTTTTTTCAAAGGAAAAATGTTTACAGGTACTGAATGTATTCAAATATACTACTTTTTTTATTGACTTATACCAATAAGGTGTGAAGTTCAATAAAAAGTGCAATATATAACTTAAGCTTTTGCAACAAAAACGATTTATACCCGATTATCTAGGCAACCCGTTTTTTTGTTAGACAAAATATTATAATATTATTTTATAATCTTTGTAACTTTAGTATTATATAATAATTTTATACTTTTACTACTGTATCCTAATTGTTTCTTTTTTTTTTTACAGGTAAGTTGCCGGGTGAAAGATTTCCTGTTAAGAAGACCTAAACGTATGCTGTTTGGATATCTTAATGCATTTTTCTAAGTTTTATTCATATATTTTCCTATTGTTTAACTAATAATGTAAAAAATTGACTCTTTTGGATGATTAACTTCTAGTAATTTAACTAAAAGATTCATAATTGCTGACGTAAAAAGAAAATACGCATGATTCAGAAAAGTAAAAAATTCGGGGATAAAAGAAGGTATTTTCTACAAAACTTAAAATATTATGAATTTACATTCTGACAATTAGCTTTATTTAAATTTGATGTCACCACGGATCATTTAATTTTATTTAACGTTCGTTACATCTTTGTTTTTGTTTTTTAATAAATTCGTCTTTCATTATGTATAAGAAAAGATTTACCTGAATATAGGAAAAAAATGTATCGAACTGAGTGACACAAAAAAACATAACCGAAAAGTAGTGGTAGTGGAGACTTCACCATTATTTCTATGTGCATAAAGAAAATCCAAATTTAATTGTTAATTTAAAAATATTTTTGACAATTTATCAGGAAAAATCCTTCAATAAATGAGAAAGAATCAATATCATTCCTCAATAACGTAATATAAGATAAAGGTTTGTTAGAGGTTGCTAAGGGTTTGTTGTTTTTTTATTTATAAAGTTAATTATAAATTATGGAATTTGTGATTCAGACTTTTCATAACGTATTAATTCCTTCAAAACATCATAGTAGTAATCCTAGAAAAATGAAAAAGTTCCAAATTATTCTTTTGGTAAAATTTGCAAGCTGGTGAACGTGCGTTCATGATTGATGGAATTACTACATCTCTGCCATTAATTATACTATTAAGTGTTGAAACTTAGAGCTAATATGTTGAAGGTGTTAGGTTCTACTGTAATAGGAAATCCAACACCTGAGCCATTACCATATCCTTTACGATAGGAATAGAAAGGTGTTTCTTGTGAAACAAAACGATGCGTAAAATTAATTTATATCTAATTTCAGTAGGAAGTAATTGAAAAAGTATATTTTATAAGCTGCATTATTTGAAAATTATGTTGTACATGCTTCTGGAGACTGAATAATTGAATATAAAACATATATAATATATATATCATATTATATAGGCCAAATCAGCAACAAATGGGACATTAAGTCGTTATAGGTTACTTTGTTCGTAACAAAGTAAGGAGCAGGAGAAGAATTTTGGATTGTAATGATTGGATTGAATGCGAAAGGAATTCGATGGCTTAGTGGAGCCCCAAAGCTCTACTCCGTAAGTCCAGATGGGTCTAATGATGGTCAGTTATACGAGGCTTTTTTAATTAATTGGGAGCTCAGAGCGTTTGTCTAGAAAATATTGAAGTAGCCTGAAACGCCGAGCTGTTTCTTATCGTTTCAGTCTAGTATGAGGAATTCAAGTTAAGCTTTTGTCCAAGGTTTAGTCCTAAGTATTGGACCTGTTCTACAGGAATCAGTAGGTTGTTATTAAACGATACAGGACAGGAAGTCGTTGGTTTACGATGAGACTAAAGGTGATTTGATGGGATTTGTGGGAATTTATTTTGATCCTCCATTTTTGACACTGTTTTTATAAATTATATATATATATATATATATATATATATATATACATATATGAGCATTGTATGCTCGTTCTTGCGTGGTTCCTCTTGTTGTTCTCTTTTTCTACATCGAAAACGCGATAGTTGAAGTAGGTCACTGAATTCTTGTGTCTTAATTAGAAGTGTTGCTGGGAACCAGAAGTTGTTCTAAAAACAATGTCCTATTGCTGAAACGAGCGTATCCTGACTCACGAAACTTTTGCTTTTAACAAAACCGGTCTAAACGTTTCTGCTCCCTGCAACTCCCGTTCAATGAAAGTGAAACGTGAACCATTCCCTCAGCCATGTTGAAGTATTGGCTATTATTTAATTAATAGATTGTGGGATAATAAATAAATTTAGTTGTTAAAAATAAATAAAGTTTTGACTTATGTTCTTGGCTATTTTTTCTTTACAATTAACAATTTAAATCAAGCAGAATCAGACTACTTACAGGTACATTTGTGGAAAAAAATGTTCAGGGTGGAGATAAAACTAAATAATTCCTAAAATACTGATAAACTATCTCTACGGTAGAAAACACCATTTGGGCCCACATTGCTGGCCATCTTCAGCAATACAGATGTAGGTCAGAAGTATGAATGGTCCTTATGAGGAACAAAAGGAATCTTCTTAAATTTTGTAATGGAATGGTATATATAATTATATATACGGATGAAGTTTTATTCATTAAAATTTTTAATCTATAATGTTAACTGTGTACACGAATTTATAAATATTTTATTAATAATATTAGTTGACCTTATAAGTATGAGGAAAAAAATGGTCCGGCTAGAGGTCAAGAAAATGCTCATGGGATAACTTTTTATTGGTAAGCCAACGTTTCTACCCACATTGCAGGTCTTCTTCAGGGCTAAATACAAGATACAAATAAATTAAAATAATACATGACACAGAATGACACTATAGAATAGAATAGAATAGAAAAGTGACTTTATTCTGGGACGGAGTCCCTTTAGAATAACAGATATGAACAGGAATAAAAAACATAATATTTATCTGGCCAGAAGGCTAAATGTTACAAATCATAAAGCGTGAAAACATGACAGAAAACAATTTAAAAAGAAATATATAAACAAAAATAATAGTAAGTAAATAAACAGTACAGATCTTGACAGGATATTAAGCAATTACAGAGAATAGATAAATCCATAGCTTTTGAAATTGAATGCATGAGCTAGCATTCAATAATTTGTTTACATGATGTACAGCTTTTCAAAGAGCAGAATTAAAAGAACTAGATAACACAATGAGTTATTATATACATTGTATTCTAAGCAAATGACTAACCTACCTAGAGACTATCCTTTTGGGAAGCTAATATATGTTGATACAGCAAGGATTTGAATAATGATAGAGAGGGAGTATGACGGATATTAGGAGGGATTGAGTTCCACATTGTGGTGGAGCGGGCGAGAAAGGAACGTTCGAATGCTTTAGTTCTGTGTAACCGTATATAGAGATCAGAAAGGCGGGATCTTGTTTTATGGTGTTGAACTGATGATTTGAATTGGAGGAGACTGTAGATATATGAAGGGTGTTGAGAGTGAATGGATTGGTATAAGAATGAACAGAGGAAATATTGTATTCGGAAGGGAGGGAAGAGCCACTTAAACCCATCATAGAGGTGGGAGACGCGCGATCGCTTCGGAGTACCAAGCACAAATCTTAGAGAGCAGTTCATTATTCTCTTTAATCTGTCTTCAAGCATTTTAGAGAGGCCTCCATATACCACGCTACAATAGTCAAAGTGGGGGAGAGAAGATACGAGAAGCTTACGGGAAGATTGTGTAAGGAGATGACGAGAACGATGGAACAACTTCAGGGAACTAATTGTCCGTCGGGATATCTGGGCGATGTGGGATTTCCAGGAAAGGTTTTGGTCGATGGTGATGCCTAGGTTTTTCACCGAGGAGGTAATCGTGATAGGATTATCGTTTAGCAGTAATGTTGGGAGGGTGTGGATGGTTGTAAGGAGGGAATTGGAACCTAAAACAATGGCCTGAGTTTTCAATGCGTTGAATTCCAGTCTGTTCAGCTTTGCCCAGGCACAGATCCTATCTAGGTCTTCCTGAATACTAGCGAACGCAAAAAATAGCTCGGAAGGGGGAAAGGACAGATATATTTGGAAATCGTCAGCATATAGATGATGGGAACAGTGGTGAACAGATTTAGGGAGATCATTGATATAGCAGTTGAAAAGAAGAGGAGAGATACTTGAGCCCTGTGGCACCCCTGAGGAAAGAGGAAAGGGGATGATTAGGTATAGAAACTGCTTGAGATCTATCAGAGATGAAGGATTGGAACCATCGGATAGAACTGTTAGAAAAGGACATTGATTTGAGTTTTCTAAAAAGGATAGAATGGTCCAAGGAATCAAATATATGTATATGTATCATATTGATAGAATAATGTTAGGTATATGTAGTGAGTAGTAGAAATAAAAACTAGAGAGGGTTGAGCTATATATGAACAAAGAGGTACTGTTTAAATCCAACGAAGTAACAATTGAAAAATGAAAAATTAGAGCACAGTAAAAAATGAAAAATTATCCAAAAAAGGTAAGAAATGAATAATTAAAAATTATGACAGAATTATAGTAGAAAACACTAAAGATAGATAAAAATAATCTATTTGTATCTTGTATATTTAGCCCTGAAGAAGAACTGCAATGTGGCAGTCCAATAAAAGTTCTTATTATATATGAAAATTTTCTTGATCTCTACCCGAACTATTTTCTTCCTCGAATATGTAAATACTAATAACAGGCTGCTTTTCAGTATCTAACTTTTACTAAAAACTTGTTTATTTCATTTGTCATTTTTTTTTTTTTTTTACGATCGTGTATTATTTTTTTATTAACGCAATTAAGTATTAATGCAATCCAGTGTAACTAAGTGTCACTGTAAACCATTTACACTTTTCTAATCTTTATTTTTCCCTGAAGAAAGCTTAGAATTTGGACCAAAGCATTGAGAACCAATAATTTTCTTTTTCTAGTTTTGCGTTAATATTAACGACTAATTAATTAAAATATGACGATATTTAATAAATATAAAAATAGACAGAATGATTATTTATTTCCCTACAAATTATAATAATTTATGTCCATACTATTATAGTATTTATTAATTATTAAAAAAAGAGAATTATTGCTTATTTGTCTGTAGTGTTATAGTATGTATTATTTTCATCACAATTCAATGATAATTAAAGACAAATAAATTTAAATTTGGTTGAGGAACACCTATTGACTCGTACATATGTTTTAATAATTACATTGTCATTAAATTAGGTAATAATTTAATACATATATATATATATATATATATATATATATATATATATATATATATATATATATATATATATAAGTAGATACATTCAATTTAATTTTGCAACAAACAATTTTTTTTTGGTACAGCTTTGGTTCTATTTTTTTTCAACAAGAGTTTTTATCATTGAGGTATGATATGATAATTACATGAGCTTCAAAAGAGGCGTTGAGTTGTGGATGAGGTCAAACAGGTTCGACCATCAACTCAGAATTCAACCATTATGTAATAATTTCCTTAGCTGACCGATTCACTATGTTTAGCATTAACATTATAAATCTCTACAACCTTCCTCGCTATCTCGTATTATATTATGTATATTTTACGAGGCCATGACACGTTTTTATTCATTATGCAGTTAAGGTTTCTTGGTTTGGAGGGGGAGTTCAAGACTCAAGTGCATACTAACATTATGTTTTAAGGCATTAACATTTACTGTCTTATCTTGATTAATTTTTACTGTGATACAATCAAGTTTCTAGATTTTTGTTTTTGTGGGGGATAATCTGAACGTCTAAGTGTGTTACTTGGTTTGATTTTAACAGAGTATAAATATAAATAATTATTAATCTTCCACAGCCTGATTTGATCCAGCGCTCTCAAGCACTGCAACTCAGAGCTATACCCAATCAATTAAAAACGCATTGGAGATCTATTTATAATATCCAGTTCACAGATTTATTTATAAAGAAAGATTTTCCAGTTTCCCCAGTAGTATTGTAGCTTTTCCCTTTCTCAAGTTATGGAAATCGGTAGTCACTCCTTCCTGATATCTATAGGAAACAATCTATAGGAGAAACGATTGGCAACAGCGTGACCAGTGGTGTTTCCTTTCCCAAACCCATAGCCTATTATTGGATTAAGACCCCGACAAGAGAGGACCCCACCGGGACCAGGAAGGCCAAAGGACCTCCTGTAATGGGCGAAGGGAAAGCTGCGTGGATGCCTTTTCATCAGAATTAATGATGCCAGTGGACCCCTTATCATCTCATTATGTCCTCTGTCACACCGCCATTTACCGGCTATCTCCTTATAACGAGCTCCATTTTAATAAGTTACTCTGCACAAAGTCCAAATTGGGCCTTGTTACCCTAACGACCGATTCGAAATTTGGTTAATGTTCAAAAGGGTTGTGAGCTGAATCGTAACATATGGTCAGTTTTAGGACTTAACTATCAGCCCCCCCCCCTTATTTACCAATTGTAATAGGAATACTGGACCAAGTGGTATTGGTAAATAATAAAAAGAAAAATGCCGCGTTCACTGTAACTCACCTTGTCACCTTTATTTCTCCCTTAATTTCCATAGGACTAAATTTGCTGGGGCGACTTGTGTTGTAATGGTTAGCGTAACCACTAAGCCCAAGATTGTGGTTTCGTAGCCCGGCAATTGTCCCTAGGATTTTTTAAAGGCAGTAAAAATTCATTGGCTATGCCGTTCTTCGGAAGTGACGTTAAAAGGGTATTCCGAGCCTGTATGATGTCAGGACTCCCACTGTAGCATCGTCCGATTAGCAATAGCAGCATAAGATGTTAAAAGATGTTGAGAGGATAAATGAAATAAAAATAATTAAATTTGCTGAATCTGCTGCAGATATTATTGCATAAATATCCTGTGCTCAGATTGCTTTCAACTGATTGGTTGGAAAAACTGGTTTAATTATTTTATCCATATGCTCATAACATTTTTATCGAAATAATTTTTAAATGCTTGGGTTTATTAGTATCTCCTTATTAGATTCTTCCCGTGCTGAAGGTCCTAGGTTCAAATTCGGCTATAGCTAGATTATTCGAACTGTTAGGTGCTGGGGGTGGATCCTTTGTGATCGGGGATCCTCCTGGGACTTTCAGCCCTTGTAACGTGGATATCCAAAATAGGGGAGAATCTGGCGGTTGAGCGCGATCCACTTCCCTGCACAACCGTTTTCCATGAAACAGTACAGGCTCTACCACATACTGATCACCAGATACAGGTTTTTTTTATTACCTCCCAGCAAAAACTAACTTGAAAATTCTATTTGGGTTTCAAAATTGTGCGGTAGTAAAACTTCGCAATGATGAATATAATTAAGCCTAATAGACTCAGTTAGTAAAAGATCCCAGCTGAGAGCTATTTCTCAACTCCCGGCCAAATCGCCCCTTCCCAGTTGACATTCAGCACTTTTTTAAGGACCTTTCGAAAGTATCCATCTTTTTCTGGCTCGGTTTACATCACTAGCTGTTTCAAGAAATATCATCTTTCTGAAATTGTTTTACTATTCTTAATTCGACAGTTTATCCTGTTCAAGTTAGTAGATAAGGCATTATTTTCGTTTATGGCGACTTCTGATATGATTACCAAGCCTGAAAAACCGTTATGAAACGAACGTTTATTAATCTACTTAAATCAGGTTTGCTGTTCTTCATTTAACATGGGTAATTAAGCAATGCTAAAAATTATTGCAATTATGACAAATAAATTTTGCCTACCCAGGTATAATTAGGATAGGCTTTTTTAATGATTGCCTACATCCCTCTCGAAGGACATCATTACCAAGGATTTTTTACTCCCTTTAAAAAATCCTAGGGCCCCCTTCCGGGCTGCGAACCCTCTATCTTGGGCATAGAAGGTTGTTATGCTAAGTTACTAGTGCCCCGATGTCATTTACCCCTCCCCATACGGTGTCCATGGGGAGTTTGGCTATATTTAGGAATGGAACATTCAATAGTGAAGATTCTTCTGCAGAATCCTATTTGGACTTGCTAGAATGGTGGTTTTTTACAACAAAGTTTGGTAAAATGTGTAAAAAAAAATTACAAAGTATGTATGCAAACTTTGAATTTTGTTCTCTTCTCCTTCCTAGCATTTTTTTTCAGTTTACTAGCAATGTTGCCGATTCCTGCTGGTTATTTTTTTAATAATACATATGAGGTTTTGTCTAACACGATACTTTACCGCCTTATTTCTCATGGTTTTATCCGTAGGGTTAATCCATTAGTTATATAGTTAAGAAGTTATGGTGAAGAAGTACCTGAACACAAAGCAGAGGGCTTTGAAATGCCGAATGATATCATGTAAATAAACAGGAGAATTTCGTTGATTTTATCTACCACTTTATTGTTTTATCACTTTGTTTATTAATTATCATTTTATCACTTAAAATCTTAATAACTTCATAAGTAGTAAAATTATTGACTTTGGAAATGAAAAATACCTGAATAATGAATAATTATTGTAAACTTTTATTATTTTTTGGTGAAGACATCTTTGGAATACAAACACACAACAACCAATCAAGTTTTTTCCTTCAAGAAGTTCTTAGCTTGATGTTTAGCCTCTTGCCAGAGATCTTTCAGCCTCTGACTCCTTCTGGATCGTTCTGCAGAAAGCATTGGTCTTTCTATATGTGGATTCTTCCTCCAACTCGACATCTATATCCTGTCCAGTCCCACTGTTCTGTCTGTTCAATGTTTTTCATTTCTAAGTCCTGATGTACGCCTGAATGAACGCCCTGGTCATGGTGTTCGCACTTTCCATTTCTCCTCAACGTTGAGAATTTAGCCAAAATCTTAAGTCCTCCATCGTCTATTATGTTCATAGAATTTTTTAAAATATATTACTTTATTTTTTAATTGGTTCATTGTTACTGAAGATACTTTTTTGTCGTTTGGCAATTCTGATTTTTCACTAATCCAAAACTCTTTCGTTTCAATTATTGTGACTTAGTTTAGTCTGCTGGATACTTTTTAATTAATACCAAAAACTTATTAATCATGAAGAACTTGACTCCTGTTAGATTAGAATATAAAAGTAACTTTATTCTGGGACTAAGTCCCTTTAGAATAACAAGATTAATCCTTAACTTTTGTTAATTGCATGAGCTAGCATGCAATAATTTCTTTGATTATTAATAATGCAATAATTGTTATATTGATATAAACTTATAAATTGTTAAGGAATATTACAACGGTTAGCATTGAGAACTTAATTACTCGCTGTGTCCGTATTTTATTCTTAGGCAGTTGCATTTGTTGATCTTTCAACATGTACTCTTGTCTATTTTCTTTCTGTACAAGTTGCTCAATTGGGATTGGAACCAATTGTTCTTATTGTTCTTCTGCCACGATCTCCGTGTTGACCCTGATTATCATGTTCTCGTGACATTACAATGCAGGAACCTTAAAAAATAATCCTTACACGTTTAAACACATTCAAAGAAGTTCTGTAATATAATTAATACGACCAACGACCGTTTAATTTAAGAGTGTTTGCTTATTGATTTAAGTAAGAGTATTATAGAGATATGTAATATTATACGTTCAGTGAATATTAGACAACTTCACCGCATTTTATTGATTGTAAAACTCAGATTGACTAACATATTAAGAGAAAATCCCTCACTTGAGTATCTGGTTGAACTTTTCCTGAGACTCTACTGAAGTAAAGAGATCATAAAAAATTTTTAGAAGTGTTTCACAACTTCGTGATCCCTCGATAGTTAGCTTGAATATCATACACTACCAGGTGCAGTGCTTGATATATCGTCACATAACTCAAAAAATAATCTTCACGTTTGACTTCAACGGTAGATACAGCGACCGTTTGCCCTGGTTGGTCGGGGCAGTGGACTTAATCCTTTAGTGAAAAGAGATTATCTCGTTTTGAGAGAAAAGTATGCTTCTTTGGTCAACAGAAACCAAGGATATTTTCCAAGTATTTTGGAACACTACAAAGTCCCGGTCCCTCGCTCCTTTGTGACCTAGCAGAAATCATCGGAACTATCAAATTGACAGATTAATCCAGTCCAAACGAGGGATCAAAAGCAGATATTCCCCGAATTTCATAAATTTAATTTTTCACTTTTTTCGTTATATCAGTCCAACAATTTTCGTCTAACACAAAGCTTTGCTGGTTTTTTTCTCATTGTTCTGGTCCGATTCTGGACCTGAAGTTTCGGGGCAATAATATTGCTCTACTAAAAGAGCGAACAAATGTGAAAAAAACACAATTTTTTAAACTTCCTAGTTATCAGCATTTGATCACTAGAAATGCAGAGCCATGTAATTATTTTTTACAATAAAATGTACGATCTTATAAAAATAAAAAAATAAAAATCTTATTAGATAGCAATTAAATTACTAAGAGTAGTTAAACGAAAATGAATGACTTTTAGATTTGGGAATAACTTTTAGTAGGAATTGTGATGTGGCACGAATAGTAATTTGTTAAATTATAACGGAATGGATTTAGAAATAAACTGACTAATTAAGTTGTGAATTGCGTGGCATAACTTGATATATGCCTGAAAGGAGAGTAAGCAATAAGTACGGCCATCAGTCATGTTAGCTTGAGGAAGGGAAATACATCACATCTTATTGATGACGCCACGATTCATGACCTTTTAAGTGCCCGTCATCAGTTCTTAAAAAATCTTCATAGATAGGTTAATGTCAGAACAACGGCCGTCATAAAGGAGGGATTTATTTGAAAAATACTTTTCAAAATGTGATGTGCGTTCGTAGACCGGATTGATTACATGGAATGAGTTAAAGATCACATGTTCCATAATTTTAAGTTGTAAGTGTTCTAAAGGATTTTATCATTTTGGAATTTAAAACTTCTTTAGCCGTGTTGAGCGATTTTTGGTAGGGGAAAACTTGTGGGTTCGCGTCACCGCCATGAGCGACATGCCTGAATTATAGGATAGAATAGAAAAATAATTTTATTCTGGGGCCAGGTTTCTTAAGAATAACAGATGTGTGCAAGATTTAATAAATATATCTGGCCAAAGGACTACACTATAAGAATAATACAATACATAAAAATAAATAAAAACAAAAAGGTATTCTTGTAGAGAAAAAAATATAAAATAACAAGAATTAAGCTGAAAGAAAAAAAGAAAATATTACAGTAACCCATCTACCGGATCTGATGCATATGAGCTATTAATTATTACTGATTAGTTACCATCTGTTTGGGAATTCAGGACATGTAGGAAAAGCTTATATTTTATATGATTTGTTTTAATCAACTTTAGTTTAAAGGTTAGAATTCGTTTTATATAAGAAGTGCGTAGTAATAATTAACTAGGAATAAGAATAGTAATAATTAATCAAAAGGTCGTATAATAGTTACGCCATGCATGGTAATAATAACTTAAAACAACCATAACTACATAAGTTTTCCTTTACCCTAAAATATTTTATTCGTCTTGTTTTATAAAATGATTGAATGAACAAACGATCTAAGTATTGTTGAACATGACGATGATAACAATAAAAATAAAATCTAGGCAAATGATATACAAGGTACATATCTACAGTCCCGGTGAGTAAGTGGTAAAGTCTAATCTTCTCCAAAACGAGTTTCTTGTACTAAAGTAAGCGGGATCGAATTATTTTCTAAGTGAATAAGGGGCTAAGTAAGGCATTGGCTTGAAAAGGAGTTATTATTTTTATTACAACTCCATTTCAAGACTGAAACTACGAGAATCATACGATTCCGGTTGTCTGAAAGCAGTTAACTCTCTCTGCATAAAATCCGACCTAACCACTTATTCATCGGGGCTGTAGAAATAATATTTTAAAAAAACCTGTACCACTACAACCCGTGAACGGGTCTGGGGTTCAGTACATGATAGAGACTGTACTGTTTCACGGACAACGGTTCTGCAAGGAGGTGACTTGTCCTAGGTCACGCTCAACCGCCAGATTTCCCCCCCTATTTTTATAAAATTGTATAGCGGCTGGGTGGGCCCCTGGGAGGGTCCTAGATCCTATATGTTCCATCTCTCGCTGCAAACAAACTTAATAATAGTCATGGCCTGCAGCGGGATTGAACCTGGATTCCCGGCATAGCAACTCAGTGCTCTACCACTGAGCCACTCCGCTCCTTAAAAATAATATTACTGTACGATAATTATTATTTCAATTAGGTTTTGATAATTTGTATACAACTTGTGCAGCCCATGATATGATTCGATTAATAAATAGACTGAATAAATCAGTTAACCATTAATCAGTTAACTGAATAAATAAACTACTTGAAAAAAACTCTTGATTGCCATTTTTCCCAGGTCCCAGCCATGTTTCGAACTTCTCTGATGTTTTGCCTTTTTTTTCTGTTGAAGCCTTCTACATAGTCCAGATACGACACTCTTGGGAATCCTCTGGGTATTTCACCCTCAGGGAGTAATCTATCTTTTCTTGGATGCTCTTCCATTCGGACTTCATGACCATTTTATTTGGCGCGAGTCTAAGAATTTCATCATCGAGGTAACCTTAAGTTCCTCCTTGATCATTTTGCTGAGGATATGCATTTTGCTCGCTTTTCCCTCAAACCTTCAAAGAAATTTCATCTCTTGGAAGCGGTCTCTCTGCTATCCAGCTTTCAGCATCAAATAAGAGTATAGGCAAGTATACATTTTTGAATAGTAAACGCACTAACAATAAATAAATAAAAAACGTTTTCGAATTAAAATATCTTAAAACCCGTACACAAGACTCACTAAAAAGATAGGAATACAAGAAATATAAGAATATATATTTATATATATATATTCTTATATTTTTTTGCGATTTCTTATGTTTTATTTATTTTTAGGAATCTTTACCATTTTGGTATTTTTGTTTATTTTTGGGATTATTCATTTTTGTATTATAAGAGTCAGCTCAGAAATATGTCGATAAGGTGATTTACAGATTGGCAAGTATAAGAATGCCTCACACCTTGACATATCACCCCTCGATTGGATAAAGAATCTTTATTTGTGTAAAGACCCAGAATTCACAGTAGTCGTGTGGGCTGATGCACGACCAACAGCTCGTGACGTTTTCTTCCGTGTGTTGGAGCACGTAGAGTTCTATCTCGGTGTTCTGGCATTCACGATTTGGGGACTGAATTTGACCACTAGCTCTTGGCTAAGGCCGTTTGTTTGCCTGTCATTGGCTGGAATTTGTAAAGAATGTTCATTTCCTTAACATAGCTTATTCCTTAGGGCTTTTCGTGTATCACTGAGTAGCTCTGGTGGACCATGTTGTTACAAAAGTCCTTGTTAATTGACACAACCCTTAATGAAATTCCTGCCATTGACCAACATCTTTTCCCGAACGGGGTGGTAATATTTCTTGCAGCTTGGGCTAAGGTCATAAAAAAAATTACACGAAAATCGTGTGTTTGTATGGGCATATTTGATGACATGCTAAACAATATTCCTTAAATTTCAGTGATGGTAAATATGGTGTTCAATGGGCTTGGCGAAGCATCACAACCAGAGGTTCCCCAAGATCGGTTTGGAAAAAAAAATATGCTTTGTGTTTGGATGAGCTTGAGAGGAGTTTTACAGTTTGAGCTTGTTCCTGGCAGTTGACTGCATCCTTAACTGCTAGACAGAAGTTTCAACTACTAGACAGAGTTTACATAAAATTAAATTTACATAAAAGCAAGGTACCCTGCTTTGGTTTGGTCTATACTAGCCAATCTATTTTGGAACAAATTGTCTTTGCACATCGTTCATGTTTGACCAAGAAAGTTATCGAAACTGGAAGTAATCATTTTGCATCATCCTGGTTACTGCCCCGATATTAAACCATTAGAGTATTTTTTGTTTAGATTGTTTCATTGTTTAATAATTCCAATCGAAGATTAGCATTTAGTGTTAGAAGCGATATATCCTGCGAGTGTTTAATAATATCTTTCTAAAAAGCCCTAGTATTTTAAAACTGATAAGCTTTGAATCTATAAAACTGATTTCCTATTCGATAAAATGAAGCGGGGTATAATAGAGTATATTGCGTCGAGTTTCGCTGTTGAAGGCCCCGAGTTTAAATCTGTGGCAGAAAAATTAGTCATTCTTTTAACAGCTGTAGTATTACCATGTGGGACCTGCAGATCCTGTTGGGACTCGCCCAGCTTCTATACCTAGTAGACTCTTAATGATGGAGAAATCTCGCAGTTGAGTGTGATCTCGGCCAAATCAACTCCGTGTACATCACGGGTTTGATGCATGTAACAAATAAGCAGTTACAGAAGAAGAAGGAATTCGGATATAACAGAGTCTATAAACAAAAAAAGACTATTATTTCCTATAGCAATAATTTTTAGTTTAAGTTCAATGTTTTTTAATTTACTGGGAACTAATTATAAGGGGACTATTATAAGGTCTCTTTGGACTTACGAAGTAGAACTTTAGGGCTTCGAATTCCTCTCGTTTCCAATCCTTAAAATCCAAAATGTCCGAACTCGATGTCAAACCTCACATAACAAACTTTATTAATAAGGAAGCAAATAGTCCTTGTGGAGATCAGAAAACAAAGTAGTTCACTATCAATCCTTGACCCGATTATAAGCCCTGAAGAAGACCTGCAATGTGAGTCGAAACGTTGGCTTTGAAATAAATAGTTCAGCTTATTTAAGAGATTTTTTTTCCTGACCTACACCCGGACCATTTCCTTCCTCATATATGTAATGATCTTACATATATGAGGAAGGAAATGGTCCGGGTGTAGGTCAGGAAAAAAAATCTCTAATTTGTTGATCACTAATATTATTCATTATGAACCTTGGTAAATGTTTGTCCTAAAATCAACATTATTTAAATTATTAACTATGCAATACCTAGGATATAAGAAAATTAATTCTTAAAGTATATTAGAAAAGAAACTCAATCAAAAAATCAAATGATTAGGTGTATCTCGCAGCTTAATAAAAAAAACTAGTTTTCAGATTTATTTTCATCAATCCTATATATTGTTTTAATTCTTTGGGCCGCTATGTTAAATTCAGAAAGCCATAACTGAGTATGGTTGTTAACATTTTTATAATGTTCAAATTAAACTAGAGGATGTTTCAAAACGAAAATCGTCATGGGTGAAGGTAAGATGACCTAGAAATAGAAGTAAAAGTGCGGATGTTGCAGAAGGCGCGCTTTTCCGCAATTAATACGATGAGAATCTCCTTGGCGCCGATATATCTCCAGACGGAGGCGGCGATTTGAACACAGAGGTCCTTGTTATTGTTAAGTAATTCACCACTTTTCATGGCGCGTTAGGGAACTCTATCGCTCACTAACGAGTCATTATCTCGTCCATAAGCGAGATAGCAGATCGCCCTTGACAATCGCTCGGGAACCGACTTCCCAACGTCTGTGCGGTGGCGCAATCTGCATTCGGCAACGCCAAGTGTGAGAACTATTTTTTCTTGTTTTTTATTATTACAGGTAATTTCCCAAATTCGCTACTTAGGATAGAGCAACGAGAATATAAAAGAATATATAGCTATTTCAGTAAATTAAAAAAATATATATTTATAGAAATTGACAACTGCATAAAAAAAATGCAACAAGTAAAAATAATGAATGATACATAATGATATGAATAACGGTATAGAGATCCACAAGGACGAGGATCGAATACGTTGGGTTCTTCCAAAAAATGCGGTTCGTATGGGAATATAGATCTAAGAGTACGGGTGTTACGTGTGTAGATGGAATTCTTGATTTGAAGTTATTGGAAATGTATGAAGGTCGGAGGAATTGTAATGTTACAAAAAGTAAATATATTGAATGATCCGTAATGACACGATAAATTCAAGTAGAGAAATTACCAGGTGGTAGTACTCAAATAACAAGCTCTACTTAAAAGGTCATTCAGAAGCTTCGGAGGATTATCGGGAAGAGGTGGATATATTTGAAACTTGTGAGTTTCAAAATTTAGTAAGGTTCTTATTTGATTTCAACTTCATTGGTATGCGTAGCTGAGACATACAAGAAAATTATTGTTGATCAAATTCATCAATACATGATATCATTTATTATCTGTCAGTGTAGGCTCTTGTATAAATACGTAAACTATATTACAGTACTTTGCCTTAAGGAATATGAAAAAATGAAAAATTGAGAACCCACAAACGATGGATTTTATTTTATTTTATATTCATTTTTATTATTATTTTTTCAAATTGAAAAAAAAAATCATTTTTCATCTATACTATACAACAAATACAAATCGTAGTACTGAATTTATTTGTTTCAGGTATTGTTTGATACACTCCAACTGGGATTATTCCTTATATTCTAGTTATATTTAAATTAACTTTTTATAATTAATGGTTTCGTACTAAGACAAGTTAAAAAAAAAAAATTCATAAACTTGTGGATTTCTGAATTTTTAGATAAAAAAGTGTTTTATTTGAAAAAAAAGTGACATAGTTGGGGTGGCCGAGTGGGTTGACGCGCTTGCAAAAGCGTATCTGCACACAAACCCAAAGTTTGTGAGTTCAAATACCGGTCCCGGAATCCCTTAAGCAGTCCCTACCTCTTGGGTATGTAAAGCCCGTCAGGCTTCTGGAGGTAACTCACAAAGTCCAAGCGAAGGAGTGATGACTCTATCTCGCATATATCTAACGAGAATAGTATTATACTGGTTTTCCAGGATGTCAATAGCCGTCCGTATCCAAGGACGGTCTTCTTCGGGATAGGATATAGAGGTCCTCGTGCGTCTGCTGACCCCAAGCAGCCATAACTCTTGGATCTAGAGCTATTTGGCACTGTCCTTGAACCCGAGAGTAAATCAGTGTGGAGGATACTGGTAAATTTCATTCCTGATATTTTTTTTACAATCGCAAATGAAATAAATGATTAATAGATCAGTTACATAAAATTTAAGTTAATTGAAAATAAAATAAATCATCTTGAACACATTCACACCTTTCATTACATATAAGGTTATATTTTCTTTCTTTACGCATTTATTTTATCTCTAAAGAATTTCGAATCCTTCGAAGATATTGCCGTTTGCCTTCTCATTAACGTAAGCAGTAAAAGACTCTGGAGACTCAGTGAAGGTGGGTGTACTTTTAAAATGTAGAACGGTTTGTTTGTTTATTTTCTTTTTTAACTTCACTTTATGGCTCTATGGCTGATCGGACGATGCTACAGTGGGAGCTCTAACTTTCGCCTATCCAGGTTTAATCAGGATAGGGTTTTTTAGCGAGTACCCGACATAGTACAGGCTCGGAACCCCCGTTTAACGTCCCTTCCGAAGGACGGCATGACCAAGGATTATTTACTCCCTTTAAAAAATCCTAGGGCCACCTGCCTGGTTACGAACCCGCGATCTTGGGCTTAGTAGGTTGTTATGCTAACCACTAGACTACAGTCGCCCTCAAAAAATATTGGCGACTATATTATAATTTATGAGATAATTATAAACAATAATAAATTTAGCCATGTTTCGAAATAAGTGAGAGTGTTAGTGAGTAGAAATAACTTTAAACAAGATATCAACTAGACAAAGCGCTGATAAAATGATCGTATCGACTTAGAATCGGCATAAAGAGATTCGATCGCGCTCATTAAGATTTAGAGAGTTTATTTGGAGATTTTTTTCCAAGATAATCTTCAACGAAATCTTTTACTGTATCAGTCTTCCTGTAGTTGCGATATAAATAAATATTGATAATATTGTTTGTCTACCGATGCTCCTTATCTTCTAACCTTAATAGGTACCGTTGGAACCGATAAAGGATGATTGAAATGAAAATCTATTTGATCCAATTCAAGTCGATTGCAAATCGATTAGTTTAAATCAAGATTCTTTTAATTAGTAATTTATTCTTCTATTGTTATTAAATTATTTTCTCACGGTAGATAGTTTTTCTTATATAATGTGAGGCGTGGAGATGCAAAAAGGGGGTAAATCCAAATTTGAAAATTTTTCAGGAAACACAAAAAATATGCATAATTCAGGTGTTTATTTCTTTGAGACAATTATTTTTAGAAAAATTAGATTGGATTTAGATATTTTGAATGGTGAACCATATACCACCATATAGAGGACGCTAAATTTGTGAGAAAACATTTAAAAAAAAAAAGATAAAATATGTATTTACCCATTTTTGCATCTCCACGCCTCATGTGAGGATATAGAAGTACCTAACACAAGATTGTACAGCCTTTTTTTGATTGATGTTGCCAATAAAAAAAGGTAGTCCTTAATATGTTGTAGGTGCTTTCCTTGTTTTGAATTCTTAGTATAGCTCTTCCTGAAATATAACCAACTTTATGCTTTTCTTCTAGGACTTAAGATAAGGATAAAGTTAAATAATTATGTATATTTTGATGATAATGTAAATAATTGATATATTTCATCCTTCCAGGTGAGAGGGCCTTTGGATTGTTTTTCGTTTGGAGGAAAGAAACTGTGGAGTGATGTTGAAAAATACCAAGGAGATAATCAGACCACAAATAAAGGTGGGTCAACAGATCATCAAATTAAATAAAAGGATTTTCTGTTTATTATTTAGAAAATTTATATAAGCAATTAATTGGTGGTACAAAAACCATAGTATTTATTTAAAGTTGAAATAGAATAAAATAGGCTTTCTATTGTAAATTTTTTTATAAATCGTGAGAAAAATTATAAACTGTAATATATATTTATTGTTAGAAATTTCTTTTAAATTTAACTATAAATGAAATATATATTGCGGGAAAGTTTCTCATAGAAAGGGAAAAGTTATTATGAACAAATTTTTAACGGAAATACATATTTTATAGTCCTCTGAGTCCACATAAGTCATGGAATATGGCTATATCAGTACAGTCTACTTCAAAAATAAAAAAGTTATATGAAAATAATACCGAACTTAGGTACATAAGTTGTATTAAAACAACTTTTTCAATAAAATCGATATACCCAGGAATGCTATTTAGATTATTAATTTTAATATTTAAAAAAAAAATTGATAGAAAAACTATTTCATAGTCGGTAATTTTGATTTTTTTCAGTTACTTCTTTAATTCTAATTGTCTGGGAGGTATTTACTTCAAAACATTGGTGTGTAGTTTCTATATTAAACTATAGTATTTATACACAATACTATACCAGATCAGTCTACTTCAAAAATAAAAAAAAGTTATATGAAAATAATACCGAACTTAGGTACATAAGTTGTATTAAAACAACTTTTTCAATAAAATCGATATACCCAGGAATGCTATTTAGATTATTAATTTTAATATTTAAAAAAAAAATTGATAGAAAAACTATTTCATAGTCGGTAATTTTGATTTTTTTCAGTTACTTCTTTAATTCTAATTGTCTGGGAGGTATTTACTTCAAAACATTGGTGTGTAGTTTCTATATTAAACTATAGTATTTATACACAAATAAAACCTAAATTAATGAATTATGTCGTGGCAACATATATGAAATGCTATACTTCTGATCGGTAAGTTTCCTCCATGTTTTAAGAAATAAAAGAAAGTTTGAAGAGAAGAAAATTTGGTCTATGTGGTCCATAAAGTTTTTTTAAAGGTTTTATTGTCTCTACAAATACATTCTTTCTTGTTCTTTTGAACTAGCAAATATGTCATTCTGATTCCATAATTATTAAAGCTGCAAGTATTTAAAATGGGGTATCAACTCCCTGGTGTGGTAATGGTTAGTATTACAACCTGGTATGCCCATGGTCGCGGGTTCATACCTTTGCGGTGTCTAGTATTCGTTAAAAACACCTATCCTAACTATACCTTGATAAGCAAAATTTTGGATCACTGTAACATCCTCCGATTAAGAATTGGTGCAAAAAGTGACGTTAAATTAATTTTTAAAAACTACTCCACAGTGCTCAACGTGTGTTATATATTAGCGTGTTATGAGTGTTTTTACTGGATCCCATTATATGCCCTCTTTGGTTTTAGTCGAAGATTAAACCTTTTCAAGCGGATAAGGAGCTATCCTTTCTCTTGAATCTCCGATTGAGTATTGCCCCCATTCTTGGACGTGAACAGGTGTAAAATTAATCCTCGTTGCCAATTTTCGAGGTGGTAATCATAGCAGATGATTGGCGATAGATCTATGATCGGATTACAAAGATAAATTTTAGTGTTAGAGGTGAGAATAAGCATACTTAAAATTGAAGACCATCCGAAGTGAATGCTGTAAGGGGCTGTAAGGTAGCCTAAGAGGATGCCTGGGATCACGACTTGTCTGCACTTTCGGCTTTTTGATTCACGGCAGAATAACAAGCGCCCATTTTCACATTCGTAAGCCACCCAAGCCTACAATTACACGCCCTGATATTTCATTTGGTCCGTTCTAGGCTGCCAACGGAATGGTCCCTGAGCCCATGGAGCTTACAGCTGATCGGCTATATATTATGTAATGGCGAATTTCTGAAATCTCCTTTTCTTTTTTTTGTTAGGGTTCGTGTTTGTAAGGTGTCGTAATCTCCAACGCCTTAAAATTTATAGTGGATTTAATAAATGGTTTATTTGAATATGAAAGATTTATTCCGTTGGATGGTATCATTGCGGTTTCACCTTTAAAGGAATTGATAGCACATATTTATTCACTCATATATTTATAGTGCTCTATAACGCATGACTAGTTGTTCGGAACTTTATTACATCCTTGCCAGTTTTGTTATCTAAAACACCTTTCCTCCAATTCCTCACATTAAAAACTCCTTCAGTGATGTCCTTGTAAAAGTTTAAGGTTCTGCCTTAACTAATATTTTCTCCTACTAAAATTTAAATGTGTCCTTTTTGTAGTATTTTTGTTTGTTTTGGGTTTTGCAATACATATCACATCCCAATCACCAATACACCTTCCCTCCAATATCTATGAAATCATCCTCTGTCAGAAATTTAGCTGCAATATCTTCTATAACCTCCATTCCATTCTCTAACATCCATAATCTACTGCTTTCGAGGTCTCTCAACCCTCCGAAGCACAAGGGACCAACGCGTCTCATTCGTTCCCATGACGTGTCCATGCCGTTGCAATCTTCTTTCTTTTATGTCATTGAGAATGCTGAGTTTAGGACCTAACCGATGTCTAATAATTTCAATTGGGACCTTCTGCAAGCTGGATATGACACAACTTCTTCATAAATCCATTTCTAGGACCGATAATATATTTGCTAATCTTTTGTCATTTTCTATGACCCTTACCCGTATAGCGTTGTGCCGACCAAGAAGGAATTGTACATATTGTTTTTTAGTGAGTTATAAGTATATAGGTAGCTCGAATTGTTGTTAGAGGGACCTGAAGATACTACTAAAAATATCTGCAAAGTCCATGGCACCTTTTGTAGATCACCTTAAATTCGACTAGTAGATAAGAACACCATTTAACACGGCTTGGTATATATAATTATTATAGTATATATAATTTCTCTGGGGTGTAACAAAACCTTTAGTCCAAAACATTTATTTTACCTCATCTACACATTATACGTTTCGACCAAAAGCGTGGTCATTTTCAATACATTATTTCATCAGTCAATATCATAAAAACTCTATATTTTCTGTAATTTAAAGATGTCATTATTTAGAACATCCTGGGTACCTATCATCCTATAGTCAGTTAGCTAATAAGTGGCAGCTCCTGAGGAAAAAGTGGTAGCTCCACTTATTAGCTAACTGACTATAGGATGATACGCACCCAGCATGTTTTAAATAATGACATCTTTAAATTACAGAAAATATAGAGTTTTATGATGTTGACTGATGAAATAATTTATTGAAAATGACCACGCTTTTGGTCGATACGTATAATGTGTAGATGAGGTAAAATAAATGTTTAGAACTAAAGGTTTTGTTACATCCCAGAGAAAATATAATTTTCACGTCCTTATATATAATTATAATTATGGTATGGAAGTATGGAAAGTTTCAGAAAGGTGTAGCATTAACAAGTTGTTTTATGGTTTCACTCATTCTTTCTTCTCTTCCTATAATCCTCTATTCTCTCCGAATGTTGCCATATTTTCTCCTGTGGATCCTCTGTGCTATTTCGTTTTCTCTTTCACAGGAATACTAATGTTGTTGAGTCGACTCCTAAATATTTGTCCTGACAGTCCTCATCAGTAATTCCGAGTCTTTTAAGTCTTCTATCATCTGCTTAGCATAATCATTCTGGGTTTTCAGCGGCGCAGCTCATTGAATATTTGCTTATTCAACCTTCTAGGATCTATCCTGACCATGTGCCCATCGTTTTTCCTTATAGTTCCCAAATACTCTGTCCTTTCTTATATTTCTTTATTCGATATCTATCTGTAGATTCTATTTGACATTCTTGGGCCATAAATTCTTCTTAATATTCGAATTTCGATCTTCAAGAGCTTTCCAGGGCTTGAGAGATTAGCCGTTTCCATACCGTACAATTCCATTCTCCTTCATGTCTCTTTCATTCATTCCCCGCGTTCTTGCTTTCTTTCCTACTTCCGAATTGTGCCTCTTTTCCTTTTTGGTCTTTCTTGAAAGGCCGGAGCATTCTGAAGTTCCATTCTAAGTGAAAAACGTCCTTCAATGCCATCCGGAGGGACCTCGAGCCTTTCAACTCCATCATCAGTTTTTTAAGATACGTGAATACCCATTTTGTCTTCCTGCTTGGGTTCATTTTTTGTATTTTAGAACTGTATTCTTCGTTTTCTTATTGCAATGATGGTTTCCTTCTGTAATTGGTCCCAAAAGTTTTCTTAATATTTTTCTTTCTGTAATTTCTAGACTACCCATCAACATTTTCTTGTTTAGGATTAAACATTATGCCGTATACAGTGCCTCTGGGAGGATTACTGTTAAGTGGTGTTTAAGTTTGGAATAAATGTATATGGAATTAACAAGTATTATTTTCTTTATGTATACATTTTTATACAGTAATTATTACTTACATTTTCTTTGTTTAAATCGTCTAATAATATTACAGTTTCCAATTTCATTACTCAGGTTTCCTCGTGTTTCTTTAGTTTGCTTCAATATGACAACCGAAAGTATTAACATATATCTATTTAAACATTGTTTTTATTTTTTATTAAATCAATATCACAAATAGGGATTTCAACTAGAAAAAAAAATTAAATCTGTGCTAAGAAGGATTTTCGTTCCTGAATAGGATTAATAATATGTAATATTTTACTCTAAAAAACGAATAATTTAATAAATGTAAGAATGAGTCATTTTGCGTTAATTAAAGTAAAATTTAAATTAACTTAAAACTTATATTATTTTCCTTAATAAAGTAATTTATAACAAATGGAGGAAAGGAGATATATATTAGTTTTTGGCCCTGATAGTATGAGCCGGAATATCCATACAAAATGACAGCTTGTTTCTTAGACATGAATAATGCAAGAGGCCTTTGAGTCTCTGACCTAAAACTGGCAAAAGCTTCCACTTTGTACGGTCAAGAACCTCGCATTCATTTCTGGAAGTGTTGGTACAACCACAGGGTTCGAGTCTGGCTGAAGGGACAACAATTATTTTCTGTTATACTAACAGGAATCGATACTGCTCATTTCGTGCACCCAAAAAGATATAACGAGATCATCTTCTAAGGTAGACGTCGAAGCATTCCTTCTTATTAAATAGTGAAATTAAAAACTCTCATAGTCGTGTTACATTTATATTTTTCATATTTAGAATATCTATTCGTTTAATGATCACTAATCTGACGTTTATAAATAAAACTGATGTTAAACGTTGTGTAAGGAATATTTACAGTTATAGCACCATAAATTACTTAAAAGAATATCCAACATTTCCGAGTGTTCAATAATAACGAAATTTATTTCTTTTTTACATTTATTTAATATGTTTGCTTTGATAAGATATTATTGAAATATCTTAAATTATAAAATATCCGTATGTTGATCTTTTTTAAATTTTCCATTCATCAAAAAATCCTATAATGGTTATAAATCCTACTTTTATGATACACATTTGAACAGGTAACATGCTAGTATAAGTTTGAATTGTTGCCATGGCAACTTCATACAAATTGATAGCAAGCTGATTATGGACAATCCTCTTTTAATGCGTAATGCTCCAGTTCAAAAATTAAGTTTCTTCTCTTTAGTGATTTATACATGCATTCAATTAATAATATATTGTTTGATAGTATTTATGAAAATTTTAACGTTTTAAAAACGAGTTTAAATTCATATTGTATCTTGGATGAGTGTCTGTCCGAAATGTTGATTGTTTTTTTTATTTGTAACTTGTTGACTTTATATGTGATCATTTATTTTTTACATAAATATGACATTTAAGTTCATACTTTTTTGGCATCTAAGTTCAATTAATTTGCACTATTAAACATATCTTTAATTATGATTTTTTATAACCAAATCATTTTTTAAATTTGTTTGCTAGGGCAGATGGTGACCTGCCCACCTAGTTGCTGACCAACCACATTATTTCCCTCTTTCTTTCTCGAAAAGTGTTCTTGGCGTTCTTCTTCTTAAAAATTTCAATCTTTATAACATCTCTACTACATCCCGCCTTCCGTTTTTATAAGTTTTTTCCATGTTAAAAACTTTTCTGTACAATATAGAGAGACTTTATATAATCCATAAATGCTAGTCAACAATCTTATATCAACAGATTTGGAATATTTTTGTATACGAAAATAAAAAAATAATAATAAACAGTTGTCGTACTTGTATACAAGATTGTTCAAAGTTTTTTCGTAATTGATGGCTTGCAAATTAAGACATCGATTCGGAAGAAAACTCCTCAACCAACCGATGATGTGAGACCCGCTCTACAAAAACAAAATTCCATGGATTACACAAAGGTCCGAGGATTGCACAAGGCACTTGAGGGGTCACGTGCTTGCGCCACGGTACCGTCTGTAAATATCAGGGACGAAGAAGCGCCGACACGTGTTGCGTTGCCGATGGACACGTGTACTCCAACTTTCTCCGTTAGTTTCCTCCATAGATAATGGCTGTTTCTATGAAGTAATCATTAAGTGCTTCGAGTCATTCTTTTATTTGACGGTTTGTGTGTTGGTTGATTTAACGTCACTTAATCCTGCAATGGCTAATCGAACGCCGTTACAGAGTCCTTAATTTTGCTAGGTATAGTTAGGATAGCGATCTTTAAACAATACCTGACACTGCACAGATTCGGACCGTCATTTTACGCCCCTTCCGAAGGACGGCATATCCGAGGATTTTTTTCTCACTTTTAAAATCCTTGGCCAAATGCCATGTTGCTTACACACGCTCTTGGGCATAGTAGGTTGTTATGCTGGGCACTATCCCACACGTGGTCCCTCATTTGTCAGTAATAGTTTTTTTATTATTTCTTTTATTTTTCATATCATTAAATAAAGAGAGGGAAATTCCAAATACTTCGGGACAATTTTTTTTTTTTTTAATATTAGTTAAGATATAGAAAATTTATTAACTATTTTTGAAGTTTTAGGCTTAATTTTACGCACTTACCTTGTGACACTCTTATATTATTGTGCACCAAACTGTGCCTCTAATATACAACCATCTGATCATCATTACAAAAACTTATATTTTACATATGGGCTAAAAGTAGGACAATTAAGAAATAATGAATAATGATCATGACCAAGATTTCATTGTTTTGTTCACTTTATTCAAGCACTCATATTTAATTCTAGATTTCCGCGTTTGACCCTAAGATCGAGAACGAGGCTTCAATTCGGACCATAAGACTTCTTCCGAAGTCAAAAAGTTTTTTGTTTTTTTTAGTATTAAAGCACCTTGTTCTAAAAGTATCTATCCTCTTTGGATGTTGACAATTATATCGGGGCCTGGACATTTGTATGCTTTCGTTGCTGATATGGTGCAAGCATGGAACTCTGAGCATACGCCGATAACATCACAACTTGAATGCTTGTTGGCGTTTACTTGAAGCATCCGAAAGTGTCCATGCCTCTGATCCGGATGATAACACTAGAACACGCAACATCTGAGTACTCTGACTCCAATGGGCAGGTTCAAATTTAGGTTGTATAGCACCTTTCTTATCAATTAAAAATCGTGAAATTTGCAATTCCTTAATCTTAATTATTGGTACATTAGTGCAGTTCAGATATCGTTGCAATGTGATTTAGAAAATGTGGAGTAATTTTGATTTTCAGGTATATTTCTTTTTACCTTCTCATAAAAGTTCTCAAAACTCTACTTCTGGTGCGTTTCCATTATTAATGGTCGTTGGTTACTAGCTTCTAGTACCTACATTTAAGGTTAAAGTTTGTCATATATAGTAAAAAATAACATCCGATCAGGGAGAAATATATTTTTATGAAGGTTGTAGGGAATGATTATTATGCAATCGGGCTTTGTTGAATTTCGAGAGGTATGGACTTATTAAGATGAAAAATAATGACTAAATATATCTGTGGCTTTCAGGATCAAAAGATTTCAAAAATTGGCTTTTTCACTAATCTAGTTAAGGAATTTTATGCTCCCAAAACTTCAGATTCAGGACGTGTGCTAGACCTATGGAAAATGATGCGGAATGATGTTTTAGACAAAATTGGTTGACTACTGAATTACCGAAAATATTTTTGAAGTTTTGGAGTTATCCATTTTTATTATGAGCGCCTTATATACCCAGTAGAGCTTAATTGCAGCACTATTCAATTGCGCAAAATTCAAAAGGTCATTAACATTTGCAAATTTATCATTTAAAAAATTATTATTACGTTACCATACAATGGATTGTAAGGTAGATTCTAGGAAATTGCTCTAAAAAGGTTGTATTCTAAAAATTCGGTTCTTGCCCAGTCGTGACTCCAATAGCCCACTTAGCCTGAGTAAAGGGCTATTTAGAAATCAATCTATTCAAGGAGTAGGTTATTACTCTAGACTATGCGTATAGTTATAGCGTTCTATTTTTATGAGATTGACTTCGTGATAAACACACCTTCTACTTTCTTAGAACTCAATAGAAAAAAAAGTAGCGGCGAGTTATATGTGTGTTGTGTTAAATCTTTTTATTAATTAAAATATTAACCGTGGATCAATTACACTGAAGAAAAATATTAAATTAAACAATATTAAAAAATTAAAGGAGATTAGGTGGATGTATAACTTGAGTATAGATTAAATGAATTACATTCATTTTTCAATTTCAATATTTGCTCCTATTTATTTTTTCATAACTCCTTGGTTTATTTATTTATTTGAAATCGATATTTATCGGGATTGAAGGAATCTCTTTTACTGCACGAGGTGCTTGGAGGATGGGGGTCTTGCTGGATTTATCATGAGTGTGAACTAGTGCTTTCTAGCTTGGAGTTTGTTAGTTTGTTTCTCGGTCCAAGTTGAGTCTTTGTACATGTTATCCAGTGCTGAGGTCGTCCTGTCGGTGTGAGGGTGTTATATAGTCGGGTAGTAAAGTCCTGGAGGGTACCGAAGATTTATATATCTATACTAAGATTTGATAAGTCTCCATGTAATGAAGTTTGTTACCGTTGGTAGTCAGTTTTGATGTGAAACATCTAATGGTGCGTTTGGCGAGTGAGAGCAACTGTTGATGTGATGCGAAAACTTCGAGCAGCCCCGTGGCTGTTTTTCTCGTTATATTTATTATTTAATTGAACATTTAATGTGCTCAAATTTAAGTTATTTCGAATTACGTTTTAAAATTATAATATTAAACATTTATTTATTATTAATGATATTATTATACTTATAAAATTACGCTTTAAGTGCTTAAATACCTTATTAATTGTACTTCTCAAATTACATTAGGTGATGGAAGACAGATACTCATGGTTGTTGTATATATTTCACCTATCCAAAAAGTCAAAGCTATCATCTCATTTGTACACCGTAGTTTACTTCCGTATAAGTATAAGTATAAGTATAATTGAACCAGTATAGGTGGTTCAAGAATTTCAAACAAAAATTTAGATGAATTACCCATGATTTTAGCTAGAGACTTTAATGTAAATTTCGCAAAAGATTAGCCAGCACCATTTATTACGTTTCTTCAACAAGATTTTCAGTTGTATATTAATAATAATACAAGGGAATCTACAAGTACATATTTACAAGACACCTCCATAAGGTTAAAAGAAATACTTTCGTTGCTTATTTTAGTTACCATCGGCCTATTGTAACTTTGATACCAACAGAAACATCATCGAGTGTTAATATAACTAAAATAACTGATGATACTGAAATGTAATATTTTATTTGGATTATAATGGTCTTATTATTTTATAATGAAAATAATATCATTTTTATCTCATAAAAATAAAAATAAATGTGCTATGTCTGTATTCCCTTCCATTACATCCTTTTCTTGCACTTGAATAAATAATTATTTCCCAATAACATCCAACTTCTATGTTTCACATCTACCAGGCGTCCCGCGACGCCTTATTTCTGTTTGTTCTTCGTAGAGTAGTTACCTTACTATACGCCTCAGTATACCGTTCTGAAACTGTTGGAGATTTTTGGTAGTCTAGAGTGAAATATTATTAAGCATTGGCCCTCCATAATCCAGTGTCGGTGATATGATAGCTTTATATCGATAATTTGAGGCGGAGCGATAAGTTTGGTGGGGATAGAAGGTGGTCATTTCTGCAACAGTTGGTCGTAACACGAGAGTGACACCCAGATACGTTATCCCATTGGCTGGTTTTTTTTTTTTTGCTGCTTGCAACTCTATAAACTTTAGATAGAGGGTCTGGGAGGAGAGAATAATATACGGGATAAACTAAGAATTAAATAAACTTAATTAAGAGTACATAGTTAGTTTATCCTGTACCGCAAGAGTTATTTTATGTAACTGAGAAGCCGAAAATTGTATTATGAAAGTTCAGCAACGCAAGAGGTATATGGCTTCGAAGTTCTTCATCATCGTATTCTATCCTCATGAACCGCCTAAGCAGTGTGAGGAGGAATTCTGCATAGCCTTCTCCAGCTCTGCCGGTCTTCAAACAGCCTTTCTGCTCCAAGGGAGTCCCCTCTTCTCAGTCCTTCCTCACCTCTTCTTCCCACTTCTTCCTAGAACGCCCTCTTCCTCGTTTTTTCTCCACTTGGGTCGGTACAGTCTGAAAAATGATGAAGATTTAATATGTTGACCCATGATTTTTTGTTCAGCGTCTCTTAGTCATATTTAATTTTATTTTTTATGGGATTCTGTGTTCGTTACCTTCTTTTATTTTAGAAATAAGAATTTGGGTGTCTTACGCGTATTCGGAATTTGATTTGGTTTTCATAGCGATTAAAGCCAAGATGATGGAAAGTAAAACATGGTGTGATGAGCAATATCTTTTTTTTTAAATTCTTCATAAATCTTCCAATCCGATATGTCTAAAGATTAGGTCTTAGTAGGAGTAGGCAGCTTGATAATCGCAACCTAGCGTTATATAGGAGCGTGAACTATAAATCCATTCTCCTAGCTCTAGAACCGAGCCCAGATCCCTTGCGGTGATAAATGCTCGGATTCTGATCTGAACTTGATGCGGCATATCACGAGCGGCCGGACGCTGGTGAGTGGTAGGTATCTTGCCAGGCGTCAACCTACAGGCATTTGAATAGGGCACTCTTTGACTCAGGGGTCTTATTAGTCAAATGGCGTGTCAGTGTTCCTGAGCTGGTTGAGATCCAACAGCTTGAGATCCAGCTGATCTCAATGATGGGAAAGACAGCCACCGAGTCCAGATCTGACATAAGAGCCGACGGATATCCTAGCGTGTAATGACAGCGCGTTTGCTTCAAGAAACAGCTTTTATTGATTGACGACCTTTTAACTCCAAACCTCAAGCAGGTTTTTTTTTTTTTTATGATTACGTGAAGTAATTTTTTACAGGAATATATGGCCTCTTTGGTCTGCCACAAGACCGTAAAATGTATGGCAAATAGGTAACTGATTTTTTTATGGCGGTTGTATGATATTCGTTTTTACTACTTACTATATTTAGTTATGCTGGATGTCGCTTCGAGTTAAATCACAAAAAATTTTAATTTTTCATTCCCTTCTTTTTTAATATTCTCGAAAATAAAAATAATTGTGAGTTTTAGTATGGTAGTAAGAGTGCAATTATAGGGAAATGTGTTTTTCGGTAATCATTTCATCAAGAACTGAATATTTCAACATAAATTTCGAAGTATAGTTGATGATTTAACCTAAACAGTAAGTGTAAGTCGATTATTTAATCTAGATACAGTCAGTAATGCAATTATTTTTATTGAACTGATACCGTTTTATTTATTTAAAAAATCATTTATTTATCCCAAAATAATATATTTAAATTCATAAGTTTATTCGTAATGTAGAATATAGATAGAAGTGGCTTAGCTCTGCGTAGACCGCCGAGCTGCTGTACTAAGAGTCCTGGGTTCGAATCATATATCGTACACCGAACTCTACTTAAGACTCACCATGGGTTGTAATGGTACAGGTTTTATATTATATGAACAGTTTTTAGTTTATTAGTGATGCTCTTCATTACATACTTATATTTCAAATTTGACTTATTGTATTATTATAAATTGTTATGTTATTAAATCCTTCCTGCTGGCGATTTACCAAAGAAGGCAAAGCTCTCCCCCCTCCGAGGCCAGCGCATGCTCCACGCTTCGCTAACTTCGCCTTCCTTAAATAAACATGTCACGAGTTGCTGGAATTATTACTGAATATGATTAAGTATCCTCCGGGCTATATTTATGGCAGCAACATTTCTTATTTTACAGCAACCATTAATCATATTTAATTAGGCAAATTACGAATTTGTCTTCGTCCTTTTTTTTCTTTTTTTTTTTATAGTATCTTGATTAGGGTATAACCCTTCTTTTCGAATGAAAAACATGGCAATTTGTATTACAGCCATAGGTTAGTCAAGATATTTATAATTAAGAAAAATCGTTTTTATAAGAAACAAGAAATATTAGAACTATTGCTTCTTAGGCTACACCTACATTGGATCCGGTGCGATTCGATGAGACGTCGCTAGGAAACCAAATGACTGAAATATATCGAGAGCGCCTACATTGGATCCGGCCTTAATCAATCCATATTTATCCGACCAATCCCAGGGATTTAGTCGCTCGTGGAAACGAAATAGTTTATTTATACGAAAGTGCCTATATTGGATCAGGCGCGATGTTGTACGATCAAGTGTGATTTTAACAAATCGAAATCATTAGTTTTCAATTCGATAAGCCAGCCGTTAGCATGTGTGCCAACTTAACCTTTATTGTCTAAAATGTTTATTAAAAAATATACATTGTAATTTGATAATTAACTATTATATAAATATCCGTCATAAATCAAAATTAAATATTGTCAATTCTCATTAAAATATTTTATTACTAAACTTCATGATCCATTAAATATAGTAGCGAAGGTTATTTTCCCGTTAAATAAAATTATATCTATCAGAAATGCCCATAAAAAATATACCTACATACAATTTTAATTCGTCAAAGAAAATTGGAAACCTTAACTTTTGATAAAATTATCATCTTAATGTTAAATTTATTTGTTAAACATTTAGCGAGGGCTTTTCTGATTTTTTATACTCCTTTGTAAAGATGAACAATAAAATAAACAAAGATTACTCATAGAATTAGTTCGAAAGGAGCCTCCATTGCGGGATCTATGAAATAATAATAATAAACAATAATTTCTATTTTTTTTTAATTGAAAAACAACTAAATTATTAATTTATAGTGAAACAGCAAGACAAAAATATTCTAATATAACTCATTTTCATAACATTTGGTTCTTTAAATTTATAAAAGATTATTTTTAATATATTTATATTTCACAATAATTTATATAGAAAACAAGAAATAAAAGAATAAAATTAATACCATTATATTCAAAAGGCTAGTTTCATTATAGGTTTGAATAGAATAGATTTACACCAGATTAGTGTAGGCTGTGTGAAATAAAATATGTATTTAACTGATCAAGTTTATCAAATACATTACACCCTCATAATTATCAGAATAATTTTAGCTTTATTGAATGTATATTACAAATTCATTTTGATATTACATGAGTAGATCATTATCTCATCATCTATAAGTTCAATAAACAGTGATTTTTTTAATGAACGTTCAATACCATTATAACTACATTGAGTATTCTCAAGATTCCAGTTTTAGAAAATTGTTTATTTATAAATTAGCTATGTGAGCATGGAAATAAAGAAATAATTATAAAATGTAAGTTTGATTATTTTCTGTTTGTTCTATTTCTACAATCCTTGATTGTTCTATTCAATCATGTCTTATATAAGTTACTGGTATTACTCCTATAAGTCTTTTATTATTGCTGTTATTATCCAATTGATATGAATAAACATTTGTTTCTATTAATATTTTGAACACATTTAAGTAAATATTGTAACAATCTGTCAAATACATATATTTATGCAAACTTTATCTATATCTCTTATAGAGTTATAGTAATTGGAAAGTATAATGTTATGATAATAGCAATTAATTGAGTTTTTAAATTTATAGATTATTATCTGGAATTTACTGTTATTTGTTTTATGGGCAATGAATTGCATGTTGAAAGGAGTTATTGATCTTTTTAAAAATGCTTCAGATTATTTGCATTACCAATTCATTTTATTAACCTAAAAGTCTAGTAGAAATTGAAAGTAGGTACTTATATATTATTGGATGGTACCACCACTCTAGTACTCACTGTGTAAAAACCATATAATTACCAGTTTACTTCACATGTGTTTCATAATCATGAAATTCAATGAATTCTATTAAATTCTAAAGTGGTGATACCATAACAAACAAGTACCTGAAAGTAAAATCAAGAACCTTTTGGTAAAAGTTTTTTAAGAACTTATAGTTATCATATGGGCTAAGGTATAAATTCCCAATAGCATTCTATTTTTTCCTTATATTCATTATGTCCAATGTTCTATCGATGCTCCAATTTAATATTATAAAATGAAAGTTTATTATATTTACATTACTTACACATGCACAATTAAAGGTATGTTGATTGAAGGTCAAAATCAAGTCTCGAATAGTAAGCAATTGATACATTTATTAGCTTATCAATGTTTTCGACCAACATTGCAGGTCTTCATTAGGGCTTATTTACACAAGGTACAAACAAATAATATAATACAAAACATATAGATTAATAGCAGTAATGATACAAATAATACTTAAAAAATATTTAGGTGATAATATAATATAATAATCATCTTATTATAATGATTATATTAATATTTTTACCTAAACATTTTTTAATATGATTTATATCATTTATGAATTATCATATTTTACATTTAATATTTGTATCTTGGTAATTTAAACCTGATGAAGATCTGCAATATTGGCCAAAACATCATGCAAAGATCATCATATATTGAAATTATGTTGTGAAAAATAAAAGAGGACACCAACATATTGTTAAGGAAGAAAATAAATCATTCATAGAAGAAAATAAATCATTTATAGAAGAAAATAAATCATTTATTCAATAGCATACATCAGTACTTATTTACTTATAAAATTAAAAGAATAAAATTTAGGATACACATTTTTAACAACAATAGTAGAATTAAGTGGAAAAATAAATGAATAACACAATTAAATATTTCGAAATACAAGTTAAGAAGAATTACACACTACAAATTTTATAAATAATAATTGTCGATTAAGATACTAACATATTAATATGATAAAATAATACATAGCAATAATATATAATTTTTAATATTACAATTTTATATAATAATTGAGGTGATTAAGGAAGATCCTCTGAAGATTTAGATTGGAGTGTTTTCAAATATATATTGGCTTAAGATGCCTTGAATATCCACTATTAATTATACAGTATTTACTCCCAAATTGTAAGATCTTTCTTGATTATCATTGACATCCATTAAGAAAAGTATACACAGAGGTATAAACCAAATTTCTTCTGATACTTGATATACACAATCCAAAAAACAATATCATCTTCGCCACATATGTTCACTTGTAGGAGAGTCTGCTAACATGAATTTGAATAAAATTGAAATTTGAACAAGGCCACTTCCTCATTGGACAACATATTTCCTTTCTGTTTCTGGAAAAAATAATGTTTTCAGATACACATTGATTTAATAATAAATAAAAATTAATTTAAAGTATTCCATAATAAATCTATTAGGTACCTAACAAAAAGTTGAACTTTTTACATTTGTAGCATTTTTCAAAAGAAGCTAAATATTTATATTTATTATTTCTGTTCAGTCTAACCTTATTTATTTAATCTGAAGCAAATTTATTCTAAATACTACTGTGGAATTGTTCTTCGGTGAAATAGAAATTTAAATTAATACTATTTCTAGTTCCATAATGGATTTTTTCAAATGTAATTGTTTAGTATGGGTGTTATTATTAGTAATCCAAATGTCCACCTGATTTTAATAGTTAATTTACTGGCTAATTGATTCATACTTAATTAAATGATATGGGGTTATCTTACAAACAATTATTCTGAATGTATATCAAAGTTTAACAATAGAAATCACTTATCGCTTCAACTATTTTCATTTATTCTCATAAAGAAAGGATGAGAAAGATTAATTAATGGTTCTTGTCACCCTGTGACTCCTACCAAAAATACATATTGCATAAACATATTTCATGACAATTGTTAATGAAGAAAAGTTTAAAACACAATAGTATTTAGAATAAAGTACAGTGATTTTTAGGTGAATTTAGGTGAAACAAATTTTAATATGTTATACTACACACAAACAGTATTATAAAAATAATTACACTTACCTTGTTCAATGTTTTCACATTAAATCCTTCGAAAAAAGTTAGGAGCCAGTAGAAGATCAATTAAAGACCCAGGATAAAGCAAAAATACAGTAGTAAAGTAAACACTTGTTGGGATTTGATATTATGGGGAGGTTTCAAGTATAACCGCTCGTATTTATGAATTTAATTGCAATCGTTAATTTAATTACAAACCAAATAGATTTAAAAATATCACTACTATTCCATTAATAAATTAACTCATTATATAAAACATGAATATCTAAAAAATATAAATTCTATTTTATGAAATTGAAAAACTACTAAATTATTTATTTATAGTCAAACAGCAAGACAAAAATATTCTAATATAGTAATATTAGCTCATTGTTATAACATTTGGATCTTTAAATTTATAAAATTAAGATTATTTATTAATCACTTTTAATACATTTATATTTTACTATAATATACATATATAATATAAGAAATAAAAGAATAAAATTAATACTATTTTATTCGGAAGGCAGTGGCTAGTTTACTATCTGATTAACAAGAATAGAATTTAACCTTATATGATTCACTATAGGCACTCTGGGAAATTTCAGTCATTTGTTTGCTCACCCCAGCATCGTATGTGATAGAATAAGATCACGTCGCGCCGAATAGGATCCAATGTAGGTGTACCCTTAGGAGTACTATAGTAAAAAAAATACGATAGTTATTAAGACATGAAATGGATAAATCCTTAGCTCTATACACTAAAAGCAGGAAACAAAAATGACTCATAATATTTCGCCCATTTAGGCATCTTCAGAACAGATAGAGAAAAATAGCTAAGAAAAAAAAAATAAAGCTCATCCCAACCTCAAAATTCAGCAAGACATCAACCAGAGAAAACATCCCACCAACACCGGGGCCCAAATCAACTGAATCATATGGTAGGTTGCTGTATAATAGCTGGAAATGGATAAATAAAAACAGCTGACAAATAAAAAAATTGAAAATACACACACGAAACTTCCAAAAAGCACAAAAGAAAATATAAAAAACTAATCAAAAAAACAGGGGGCAAGAATTCACCTGGCTGGTGTCTTTTTGCATTTTGAGGTTGGGACGTTTCCTTAGCTAATATTCTCATTCTGTCCTGTAGATACCTGAATAGGACTGTTGTATTGACTGATATTTTTGTTTCCTGTTTATAGGCTAGAGACTTAAGGCTTTTTGTTTGGATTTTTTCCACTTATGTCTCTTTGGAGCTTTTGTTCTTCTAAAATAACATATTTTGTGGCATAGCCTTATTATCGTGGGACAGTTTTTCGACAATCTGCTTTTTCTGTTGCACTTTGCTTTACTTGTCTTCTGTTTTTGTGATTAATTTATTATATTATGTTCTTTTGGGCATTTTGGAGGTTTGGTGTGCATATTTCCTATTTTATTTATCAGTTGTTTTCATTGAACAACTATTGTTATACTGATATTATAACAAATCTTACAGAACTATTGATAAGTCTATCTCTGAGATATCCTAACAGGCCATCATACACCACCTTGCCATAACGGAATAAAATAGGATAGTACGAGGTTACCAGGAATCAAAGTATGGATTTGGGAAGGAGGATGCGAAAAGGATGAATGAGTTAAAGGGTGAAAATCCAAGTCTGGAGATGGGGGAAATATGGTGATTCCAGGAGAGGAACTGGTTGATCATTTAGGTATACGCTAGGGAAGTTGTTGATGAATTTGAAAAGGTGTTCATAATCACAATGGCCTGATTATGCTGGCACCATTTACCACCACAAATGACTCTGAAGGAAAAGATAATACATATATTTGCGATTCATCTCCAAGGAGGTCATATACATATGTTTGTTATACTTATATAAATTTTATAAAAATTGCAAATATGTAGTTTCATTTTTAAAAATGAATACACTACCCCTACTTAATAAAATGTGTGTACGATTTTTTTAATGATGCTTGATTAGTTTTAAGAAACGCCCTAATTAGGTAAGCAAAGGTCTTGTCCCATACTAAGCTGGCTTCAGGAAAGGAAAGGTCACCACCGACCAGATCTTTTCTCTGCGGACTATTCTTGAAAAAACGAGGGAACACTCAATCCCAACCCACCACATTGATTTTAAGGGAGCCTACGATAGCGTGCTAAGAGGCCATGATAGAGTTAGTCGTTCCAGCAAAATTAGTTCGACTCTTTAAAGGAACAATGAGAAGGGTGCAATTCATGGTAAAGATTCAGGGGGATGTATTCCAGTGCTTCACGACACATAAGGGACATAGACAGGGAGATTGGCTGGCATGTCTCCTATTTAACTTTGCATTAGAGATTGCAGTGAGGAGATCTGGAGTGTATGTGGGAGGCACCATTATGAACAAGACTACACAAATCCTGGGCTTAGCTGACGATGTAGATATTATAGGTAGGTCATTTGTAGTCATGAGGGAGGCTTTTATTGCCCTTAAAGAAGCCATAGCAAAGATTGATCTGGTTTTAAACCAGGATAAAACAAAATACATGATGGCGGGGTGTCGAGGCGCAGCGAGAAGAGTAGCTGAGGTCCAAATTGGAGAATTTATATTTGAACGGGTAGATGAATTTGTCTACCTAGGGACGTTGGTAAATGCAAATAATGATATGCAGCTGGAGAGAGACAGAAGATTAGTGGCTGCTAACAGGTGATATTTTGAACTGCTTCGGCACAAGAAGAGCAAATCTCTGTCTAGAAGGACTAAATTACAGCTTTAATACACTAATAAGGCCTGTCGGCACCTACGGCTCTGAATCCCGGACATTATCCAAGAATCAAGAGCTGGCTTTACTGAGGTTCGAGCGGCGCATCCTCCGAAGAATATTTGGTCCAGTGTGTATAAATCAAGAATGGAGACTAAGGACCAATGCGGAACTACAGATGTTATACCAAGAAGCCGACCAGGTCAGATTTATAAAAGTGGGGAGGATCGCGTTGGCCCGGACATGTGGAGAGGATGACGGATGACCAAATTCCTAAGAAGCTCACCAGATCCATGGAACAAGACCAGTTGAACGTCCCAAATTGCGTTGGGCAGACGTCGCTGCCGATGCAAGTTCTATCCTTGGGATAAGGAATTGGAAGGCGGCTGCTCTGAATAGGGATGACTGGTGCGTCTGTTGCAGGAGGCCTTGACCCCCCGCGGGTTGTAGTTCATTAAAGAGGAAAAAGAAAGTTCTTGCCAAAATAATTTGAAATTTAAAGTTAAAATTGGTTTTTCATACTTACTTAAATTGGCAATTTAATTTATTACTTATTATTTTTAGGTTAATTTTAGGTATTTTTGTTATAATTTTTGCATCCTAAAATACGTAAAATAATACAAACTTTTAAATATTCGCTCTGTGAGTAAACCTTTTTTTTTTCAATTCCAGTAAATGCCATTAGTTTAAAAAATGTTGTTATTAAATTGTGATGGCATTTCTTATTCAGATTATTATAAATATAACATATATCTCTTGTTATCTATATTAGCCTTGGAAACATCATTTTTCACCACTCACTTTTCTAGAGCGGTAAGAAAACATATATAGAAAATCAGGTTCTACCTCTTCATTGAATATGATCCTGTTTCCATCTAGGAATCTAGACCAATCTCAACTATTATGGCCAGAAATTCCTATCAAAGGAGATTGAATTCTTGATATGCCGATTTGAAATTTCTGGAATGCATTGCGTCTCTTGTATCCAAATAAGATGGGTAATAATACCATCTGATTTTTCCTCGTACCATAAATGGCAGCTCATATGGTATCTGATGAGAATGAGCGATGAGCTGTAACCTTGACAGTTTCGCAAGAAGCAGGAATTAAGTAAATTTAGTAACGATGCTGTGAAAGGGGAGCTAGTATTTTCTCGTGTTAGGATGAAATTGAATTGAGTATAAATAGTGTTTTATTCATTATTCACAACATTAAATGAAGTTAGATTTATTGATTACAATGAAGTAAAAACCTAAATAGATTTAGACTGTAGAACGATTCCATTACATCCGTCACCGGTGGACGAATGATTAAAAGCAGTTGTATGTTTCAGGTAAAGTTTCAATTCCGGTATGCCTACGATTTAATATTTAAATTATTATTTTTTTAATCTAATAAATAATTCATTTTTCTTCATCGTACGTTGAAAATGAATTATTGATAAAGCGGAAATGTGACCATTTTAACTATATATCAGTCCATTTTATTTTTAGTATATTTTTCAGTATCCTGTAATGAATTATAATATCCGACACTGTACACACAGGTTTTAATATGATTCATGATCACTTTTTGAGCGACTTATCTGAAGGAGAATATGTCTACAAAAAAGTCGTGTGTGGTCAACATGTTCTCGACAGACAAACCAATTTACAAACGTACAGAACTTAACTTACCTTACTTAAGTAAGTTATATAATTTCAATTTCGTACAACTTTCCGATTTCAGAGACTATTTTGAGAAGTTCTGGTACATTCTTTGTCATTGGGGTCCAGGATATCTTTAAATGAGTAATTCCGTTAGAGAACTCGAGTTAAAAATGTTTCATATTCAAGTGGAAAATAGTTGACTGGATAATTCTAATAATGGATTGAAATAGTCAGGGGGTGCAGTCAAAGATTACAGAAAATATGAAAAACGTATTTTACTGTGTCTCTGTCGTTTTTCATAAGTTTTTCTTATTTTGTGTAATCTTTGATTGCATCCTCTGGTCATTTCAATCCATTATAAATGTTTCATGGTCTATCCTTTTTTTTTCATTTTGTTTATTTATTGAAAATTGAAGTAAAATATACAAATATAGCAGAAATAACTCGACCAGCTGTTTGCTAACTGTGAAATGCATTCTATTTCCCATGTATTTATTTATATGTGAATATTATGATAAGAACTTATATCTGGTAATTCTTTTTGATGGGACCCCTATGGCATACAGCTGGTAGCCATTATGCAAAACTTGGAAATACGGACATGCAAGTCCTTTTCCATTGACGGTACTTACTGCCAAGATGTTTTTGCTGAGTGCACAACGTCATCAGGTGATGCAAGAATCAATGACCAAACAAATAATGACTATCCAATAAAGAGAAGTTGATGTAAATAAATACGTGACTGTAATGGGTTTAAAAGAGATGCCGGATAAAGAAGTTACTGCCTATGGTAATAGTGGAATTATTCCAGCCGGTGTAATGGACAGTTCATTCCCATTTTCAACTAAGTGTAAAATTCGTTACAGATGTGATGCTGGCTAGTAATGGAGTGTGTAATATAAACACATTAAAGAAGAGGACCACTATTTTATTCACGATCAATAATATGTTATAAAAATATCGTCAGAATTACAGTCTACGAAGTAAACCCAGAAATGAGTGGAACATACTTGTACCTATGTTTCGGCGTAAGTTGCAGGTCTCCAACAAATATTTATAAAAATAACGAAATGAAAGGAAGATACAATACCTCTATATACAATATGTTAGGCTGGGAATGACCTTCCTGGGGCTGGTCCACCCTCTGTAAAGCGGGTACCCTTAAAATGGGAAAACCTGCCGGTTCGAGGAAAAATGACTTCCTTGCGCAACTGTTGTCTAAGAAACAGTACAGTCTATAAGACGTACTGAATCCATGACCCCTCATGGGTTATTGCGGTATAGGTTAGGTTTACAATACAAATAATGTGGCGAATTTTTTTTTAAATCTTTCTACAGAACGAAACTTTCAAGTGGAAACCTTGCGGTAATTACATACTATTAACTTCTCCATGTTTTTTTAAAGTGGCACTATTTCAATGCTTATGATATTACGTTATAATTTATATATACATTTTTCTGTTATATTTAAATGAGTCCACTACGCAGTTTCTTGAAATATACATCCCTTATAATATATGTTAAATTCAGTCCACAATGCTAGCATACAAAATACATTATCAAAATTCAGATTAAGTACTTATTTTGGAACCAATGAATAATTTGATCTTTTTGAGGGTAATCTTGGGAATTATTTTGACTGATATAACAGGGGGGTTTGCCGAATTAAATGACTCATACGTGAATGCATCTGAAGTGATTAAAAATTAAGTTGGTTGCTTGTCCATTTAGAATTTTTTTATATGTGATGTCCCAATAATTTAAAGTTCAAAACCATTATTAAAAAAAATTACCTTTCTCCGTTAATGAATTACAGCCATTTTTATTTGTATAATACAGGGGGTTTTCAATACGGAGATATCAGCGTTAATTTGAGTATCTCTGGACTGGGTTCAGTAACAACACTAAATTTGACATGATTGTTATTAGAAAAGTCTCCTCTATAACAGTAAAACATAAACTATTGGGTAATCGCATATAAACAATCAAAACATGCAAAAATGGTCAAGCAACACTCTTTGGATCATATGGATTGAACATAATTTCAAGAACTTCGTAGTTTTTCTACATAAGATCTCTACATTAGTATTATTGAGCTGTTTATTTAATTGCGCTTCTAACAGATTGTCCACCAAGTGCAAAGACTCCTTGACCCGAGCCTGACTTCCCTCTTGGAAACTTCCATGTGGTCCTTACACAACCACCGATCAATTAACATATCCTCCCGTTTATTAGCATATGTCCCATATATTTTGCAAGTAACTAGAACCTATATATATATATATATATATATATATATATATATATATATATATATATATATAATTATTAGTTTTCTTTTATTAAAAACAGAAATTTAATAAATACATTTTTACAAAACCAAACAAAAAATACCGATTACAATTTTTTATTATAATGGATATTTGCATTCATGCAATCAGTTAACAACAATTTATTTTTTTTCTAAAAATCTGTACCACAAAAACCCATGAATGGCCAGGGGAGAAACTGTACTATTTATAAAACAATAACTATTATGAGATCACTCTACTTTTCCCCTCCAATTAAGGGTACCCACTTTATAATGGTTGGGTAAGCCCCGGGAGGGGGAGCTTCAGATATCACAGGGTCAGCATATGGCTGATAACAGATTAAATAAGTTATCTGTCACAGCCATACATGAACCCAGGATCCTCTAAACAAGGAATCTCTTCTCAAAATTCAACGGAAATTCACTATTAATTTCATAAAGACATAATTATTTATTTAAAATGTAGTCTAGTTTTTACAACCATTAAAATCTGTACTTTGCATGGAAAGAGCTGAATTTTTTTTCTCTGACAACTATATGGAATATATTTTTGTTTTGAAGAGAAAAGATTCATCCTGGACGGGTTTCGAACCCGGGTCGTCTGCATCTCCAGTGCAGTGCTCTAAACCACTGAACTACCAGGGGTCGTATCCAAGTCAGACAAATCCGTTCTCTTCACCGATCCTAAGGAAGAATGTTTATTGAACATTACTTTAATTACAATATAACTTTAATTATTATAAAAAAATAATCATCTTCAAAACAACAATTAATAAAATTAACTTATTGATTATAGTTGAAATCCATAAATCATTTTACTGTGTAGTAAATTAAATTTTCGCCAGTAATGCTGTTCCCAAATTGTATAGTCAGAATGTATAATATAACATACTAGCTGACTGAATAAATACATTTTCTTAAAATATTGAAATAGTATTAAGTTCTTGAGGTATATAGAATATAGATGTAGACGAATATAAGAGGTGTGGCTATTAAATAACGAGACTGACGTTGCAATAAAATTTATTTTCTCTATCCCTACAACGCTCCATGCGAATTTTCCATTGTTGGAAACAGTGCTGGAAGTCATCTTCTGTCAGCTTCTTCAGGACGCGTGCCGCTTTCTCTTTTACAGTTTCCACGGACTAATCCCTTTAAATGAAGATTTCACCTTAGGGAACAGATAGAAGTCAGATGGTGCAAGGTGGATGTTCTAACACTGGGATGCTGTACTGGCTAGGAACCTCTTTTGGCTCTCGGTGAAGTTGGGGTCTTCCAGTGCATGGATTGCCGCTTCGTTCCCGAATCATCAAATAAAAAACCACGTTTCATCACATGTTATTACCCTTTCCAATAAATTTGGGACATTTTCAATGGGATCAAAAGTGCCAGTACAAACATTTTTGCGAGCTGCTTGTTGTTCAAACGTGAGAATTTTAGGCACCATTTTGGCACAAACTTTTCGCATGTTAAAATTGTCATGTAAAATGTGCCGTACACATTCTTTATCAATGCCTACAGTTTCAGCAATTGTACGAATACTTTATCGATAGTCAGACCGAATCAAATTACCGACTTTTTCAACATTTTCATTCGTTTTTGACGTTGAAAGGCGACCTGGCCGCGAATCACCTTCAACGTCTTTTTGGACATCTTTAAAACGCTTAAACTTCCATACACTTCTTTCAGTAAACTATAAGTTTCAGTAGCGGTTTTTCCAAGTTTGAAGTGAAATTTCACAATAATTTGTTTCTCTATTATTGCACTCACCATTTTATCCGGCAAAACAGAAAAACAACACTAACGCTCTGACTAAACGGTATTGTTTACAGAAGCGAGACTAACTGCATACTAAAGAGAAAGCTTCACACTAAACAGCTGTCAGTCAACAGACGTTGGCGCATGCGTACTTGTTCCGCAGCAACGTCAGTCTCGTTATTTAATAGCCAAACCTCGTATGTGGATGAATGCTTTTCACTCTTACCAGCTCTATTGCTTCATTAAAAGTTAAAGACGCGACTAATAAATTATTATAGTATTTCTTTTGCGCCAGATTAAATCATAATAGAACGTTTTTTTCAAGTATCAATCTATTAAAATCAACAAAATTTATAATGTTATTACATTTAAAAAAATTCCTGGATCTTTTTTGTTTAATCCTTGCATCTATTTTTATCTTAAAAATAAAAACACATGTTATGAAAAAAAATAACTTCATTTAATAACAGTTATTCTAAAGATGTAGATATGTGATTTATAAGAACCTCAAGAATATTTTTGTTTTTATACCTCTGTCACCAGATAAATTCACACAAATATGAGTCCAGGATCTTTTACTTTCTGCCTCTACCTTATTTCTTCTGTTGGCTGCAGCCCATGGTGACTCAATTGACTGCAAGTGCGCTCCAGTTGACGGATCCACAAGATGTTCCGAGTGGTTGACTGAATAATGTTTGTACTCATATCCGACTATTTCGAGTAGGGCTTCCATTAGTCAGACATGATAATAGCTTGAGGATGAGTGCATTCTAATAGTGTGTTTTCATTCATCATCGGTACGGCCATAAATGAAGCATTCTTTTTTTTTCCATGCATATTCCACCGAAAATCCATTGTTGTGGATATAACTCTTGAATAACCTCATTTTTTTTTATTGGGATTGAACGAAGAAGAACCATTGGTTATTAAGTTCCATTAAATACAGTTTCATAATCTGTCTTTCTTTAATGTCGTTGCTGCAGTTTCTACATAAACCCGTATATCTGTCTCACGTTAAGTTATACGTAATATTTTAATCGTAAATTCATATAATATTTATTCATAATTGCATAAAAAACCTAAAAAATTTAAAAACGCATATATGCGTCAATATTTTCTGTTGGTCACTACCATCTGAAATCAACACGTGTACGCGCTCATATTCCCCAAGCCGACTGCTTTCGCCGAACACATATATGCTAGTTAATTGCGAAAAATAACGGTTATTATTGTAATCGATTATTATGTAATTGTTATACATTTATAAAGGAATAAATTCAAAATATATATTATTGCAAAAATGGTCTAAAAAAAGTGTTTTTATCAACGATATGTGTTGCAAAATTAATACTATTGCGCAAGGAAATGTTAATCCAAGTCTAATATTATAATTTATAATAGCTATGCCAATTACATATGGTTTACAGGGCCCACATATTTAATATGTAATAACTTTTTTAATTTTTTTACATAAAAAATAGCATTGAGCAAGACGGCTAGAACGGTGTGGAACAAACGTGACCTCCCACGTTTACTAATGAGCTGCTGTTGGCCAGATCTGGTTCATTTGCTCCACTACATTATTTTGATCTAGTGCACGAAGCCATCGTATATTTTAATTAATATTTCAAAAAAAGCGAATCGTGCATAGCTCTCCGGGATAAGATCTGCGATCTGCAGACGAGATTCGCTACCATTGGGACTTGCAAAGGGCCCATTTGATATAAAGTTGTAGAGCCGGAGAACGGACTAAGTTATATAAACCTTTCACAACGTTACTGTTCCTGTTTTATCTTCCATCTCGGAACGTCACTTTGGAAGGGAACTATCGTTGCAGGTTGCGGTCAGTCCATTAGTCTTCACCTGTCCAGTCCTATTGTGTGGCTATACATGATAACATTAGTAGGGTATAAGTTTTCTTTGTTTGTTTTTTCTCTTGCTGCTATATTATTTAAAGGGAGTGGTGTGACACAGTAGTAAAGCGCTGTGTTGCTATGCCGAAAGTTCCTGGTGCGAATACGGCTGTGACAGATTTAACTTAATTCCCTCAGGATCTGCGGTTCATCCAGCCGTTGGAAATATGGAGGCCATAAATGATGGTCGAGTGTTATCTAAGACAAATCGCCTTTCTGCACATCCGTTATCCAAGAAACATTACAGTCTCTGCCACGTTCTGAACCCAAATCTCTTTATGAGAATTAGTGTGTGCAGGTTTATTTAATAATATTTTTAGAGCTAACATTGGAGGAAAAACAACGTCTTTAGATATTCGGAAATAAGGTGTATATAGAATATTAGGTCCAAGAAGGATTAGACTACTAAAGAATTTAGGAGATTTCAGAACACGGAATTGCGAATCATGCATCCGGTTAGAGTTTTTCGAGTGATATAGTCACGAAGATTAAGATGGATCGTAAAGTTGCTGGGCTTAGTAATGAACGAACTCCTATAACTTCAATAAGCGTTATGCTGACTTGGAAGCGTCTGAGGGGTAGACCGAGGCGTAGGCTTGATGATTGCGATAAGTGTGATCTGGCGGATTTGATTTTTGATAGTTGCGAACCTCCGGGTTCACTAAGGCTTATTTTTATTATATTTCAGATCATTGTGGCCATTACATCATGCACTTTAGAGGCTTAGAAACTTTGGAAACTTTTGACCTTGTCTGGATCCCTGATGTGCTTTACAAACCTAATGCTTTTGAGACCTAATTACTATCTACTTCTCACTGATACTGTATTCCTATCTTTCTTTTATATATGTATAGAGCCGAATGAGCATTTCAGGTAGCCCGTATTATATTAACGTTTTAAATAATAGAAAATAATAATCATTTATTTTATGTTATACAAATTTCTTTTTTACGAAATTATTGATAAACTTGGTAATAAGTTGATTGATAAAGTTGGTAAAAGTCAGCCACATTACTATATCAGAGACCAAGTATCCGAGGAGAGCGATGATGTATCGTAGTGGTGGTTAAGATCTGAGTATCTTAGTATGCTTCGAGACTTGTGGTTTTCCTACAAAGGGATTTCGGAGGACATTAAATAACCTCCTTTGCTCCTGCTATATTTTGTAGTCTGTGATGTCTTGTTCATTTTTGTGTGCTGCAAGGTATTCGGATGTTTCCACTGTCTGCAGTTCTTTCCCTTCTAGTCTGATTATTAGGTATTTAGAGGCTTGAGTTTTTCCCATTCTCATCACCATTGACTTTTCAGGACTTATTTTTATATTAATACAGGCGTGTTCTTCCTGTAGGACCTTAAGGTTGAACTGAAGCTCTCTTTCATTTTTTTCAAATACCAGGATATAGTCTGCGGAGGGAAAATAGACTGTTTGCATGCTTCAATGTCCTATATTGAAACTCCTTATGTTCTTGGCATTCTTCAAGGCCGTATCCAATAGCAAAATGGAGAGTAGTGAGGTGAGGCTGCATCCTTGTGTAATACTGGTCGTAATTCTAACTTCTTTGGAGCTTTTCTAGAATCTGTGCAGGTTCTAACTACACTTCTGCATTAAGCTAAGAGATAGAAATCTTTTAGAATAGATCCCTCTTCCTACAATACTAAATCACTGTGGTTGATTCTATAAAACACAAATTTCATCAATATCAAATCCAAAAAAAAAAAAAAACTGTACCACTCCAACCCTTATACGGGTCTGGGGTTCAGTAAATGGTAGAAAATGTTTGTTTTCTTGGACAGCGGTTGTGCAGGGAGGTGATTTGTCCTAGATCACTTTCGACCGCCAGATTTTCCCCCTTATTTTGAGTACCCACTCTGTAGAGGCTGGGTGAGCCCCAACAGGGTCCTAGATCCCATACGATACATCTCCGGCTCTCAACAGATAAACGTCTTAAAAGTCTTGCCAGCAGCGGGATTTGAACCTAGGACCTTCGACATGACGACTCAGCGATCTACAATTGAGCCACTCTACTCCCTGGTATTTATCATGTAATTCATGATAAACTCATGAAAGGAATTTAGAAACAAAAAAATAGGTATATTTTTTTACCTCTGAAAGATTATTTATGTCATAGATCTTTGATAAATTTTACAGTGAAATGCAAAATAATCCTTTCGAACTTCGTAGTATCTTAAAGGAAAATGCCTAATCAGAAGTGGTTTCCAGTTTGATAATTAATATGTAATTAATTTATTCCTCGAATAATTAGCTGGTTACTTATTAAGTAGTCGTTTTTGATCTCCAAGAAATTTCAAATATTTAGGTATGTCAAAATCTGTCCTTCTAGAATATAATTAAATTGTGACGCGTCACGAAGTCTTAATTTTGAAGTTGCCTCACTTTGTGCTGAGTAGGTTATGTAGTTTTTTATACTGGCGAAATTTCGGTGGGGTACTAAAATTTAATTATTTACCTAAGTATTTGTATGATAATCGTATTGGTAATGATTAGAATGAAAAAAATTGCATTTTAATTATTCAAAATCATAATAAGGTTTACTAATTGTTAGACTGAATAATTAAGACAGAATATTAAAATTGAATAAAACAAATATTGATATTGTTAATGTACGTATCTGATACGCATATGAACAATGCTTTATAAAAATAAATAACTTAGATATTTCTACTTCCTTATAGAGATTAGATAACAAATGAATCAACAATATAATTAAAGAAAAGCGATAGCAATTTCTGTGGCAATTTTTTAATTCAGAAGTAGAGAAAATAAAATATTTTTATGGCTTTTCCCTCCCTTAACGATAATTATTATCAAAAAAGGTACTTTTTCGTATAAAATAATACATATCAAACAATGATATGCTTGATATATTAAGTTGTATAAAATTGTATATTAAAAATACTTCGATTTTCCAACAACAATACTTGAACGAAGCATTACATAGTTATTTTCAGCTAATGTCATACACTAATCTTACTAAAAAACCCACTAATCTCACTCAAAAAACACTAATCTCAATCGAAACAACCTCAACAATTCTATTCTGATATGGTCGTTTATAATCCGGTGATGTAATGACTATGATTTGTGAATTAAGTTTTGAGTTTAAAATGTAATTTGTAATTTTACAATAAGTAAAAGAAACATATTTCCGCGATAGCTTTTTGATTTGGTTTTATTTATTTTTATGTAGCGTTTAATAATTTTAAGTAACCTACCTAAGACATAGCATAAAAAAAACTAAGTATTTTAGTATAAAGTAAAGTATTTTAGGGTCAAACATTATTAATATGTATTAGTTAAAAAAAACAACTAATTTTTATTCATATTCGTAATATCCTGTCTAGAGGATGTTACGTCAGATGAATTATCGCACACTGCATGTGGCTGTACACAGATAAAAAACAACTCTAACTTCCTTTGCCCGAATGAGCAATGTCCTTATAAAGGCTATGAAAAATAATTTGTATATTATTTAATTGTTGTATCAATATAATGACTGGTTTTAATTTTTTTTTATTGATTATTAGATATTATAAACTTGTACCACTACAACCCGTGAAAAGGTCTGGGGGTTCGGTACATGGTAGAGAGTTTATTATTAGATATTGCCGTCACAAAATTATGAATTTTGTTTTATAAGTTTATCTATTAATTATATATAGGTACTATGGTTTTTTTACTTAATTAAGTTCTGTACTCTTTAGTGGGATGGTAAAAATTAAGTAAGAAGACGATAATAACTAATTCGTCGTTTCAAAACGTGTTACTGCACCACTACAACTCACGAAGAGTCTTGGTTTCAATACGTGGTGGAGGTAGTACTGTTTCTTGGACAACAGTTGCGCTAGGAGGTGATTTGTCTTAGATCACGCTCAACCGATTTTGAGTATCCACTTTAAAGAGGGTGGGTGAGCCCCAGGAAGGTCCGTAGAGCCCATCCGTTCCATTCCATTCCATCAAATTAGATAATTTATCAGTACCATCCGGATTTGAACCTGGGATCTTAGCTAATCTACTATCACTGAGCCTCTCTGCTACCCTTTTTATAGCATGTGCGAATTTTTGATCTTTTCAGACCGGACTTAGAATTTCCGTTTTAGTTATGTGGTCGGTCCATGAAATTAGGATAATAGGGCGGTACACCCATATCTTAAGTGCTTCTACGTTTTTCATGAGTATTTCACAGGACTAATGGGAATAAAATTCATTCCGCCAGTCTTACTTTCAGAGGGATATACTAGTCCTTAGCGAGAAGTTTCTTCAAGCTATCAAACACTCATGACAAATCAGAAGCTCTTGATTTTACAATTCTAATGCAAGATGTAATCATCAAAAACGTTTAAACGCCTGGAATACGATCTTTAATGTTAGTAATGAAGTCACGTTATAAATTATTGAATAATAATAATTTTTAAGAAATAAGATAGTTTTTAACTCACAAGGAACTTTTAAATATTTCTATTGAAAAGTAAGTTTTTTTTTGGTTATGACATCGTTTTTAAGAAGTAGTGTTATACCACATTATACCCATAAGTGACGTCGTTTTACCCTCCGATCAAAATCATTTTAAATTACGATAGACCTTGAGTGCGAATCTTTCTCACTGTTTATGAAAGGAAATAACGAATTTACACTCATTATAACGTTATCTATAAATGAGAATTAAGTGTAATTTGACGATATTAAATCAAATAGGTTAACATTTCCGGCAAATTTTGAGAGATTTTTGATATCATAAAACCTCTTAAGGTCTCAAGTTTAAGGCTATTATTAGTGATAAATGTGTCAAAATTGGAACTTTCGAAGGTCTCGATACGGGCTTGATTTACTTAACCTTGACATGTTTAATCTTTGAGAAATGGTGTAATGAATGGATCTCGATCAATCGGTGAGGGCTGCTGACCTTTTAGTTTCGTTATTAAATATTGTTTCTTATTTCAGTGAAATATGAAATCACAATAGTTTCAACACTGCTGAAGATAGATATAGAAACATTAATATACAATATTAAATACAATTTCTGATATACTTAAGAAAAAAAACCTATAACATTAAAACCCCTGAAGGGTCTTGAGTTCATTACATGTTATATGCTGTACTACTTCTTGAACAATAGTTTGGAGGGAATTTGTCCAAGGTCAACCTCACCCACTAGGCTTCCCTCAACTTAGGATATCCTCTTAATACTGGTGACTGGTGGTGAGACTGGGTGAGCCACAAGCTGGCCTTTTCCTGATAACAATATAAATAATTAAACTGCCCCAGCCAGATTCGAACCTGGAATCGTCAGCATAAAAAATTAGCACTCTATACACAGAGCTACCCCTCACCCATTATAATATTTGTATATATAATCTTGCCAGGATTCGTACTGTTTATTTACTTATTATTATCATTGTTTATATATATTTTTTTTATTATTTCTTTCTGTCACTTTTTATACGCTTTATGATTTGTATCATGTAGCCTTCTGGCCATATATATATACTGTTTCTATTTCTGTTTATGTTTGTTATTCTAAAGGGATCTATTCCATGAATAAAGTTACTTTTCCATTCTATTCTATTCTATACACACACACACAGCGAGCTGTATGCTAAAGTCGGATGAACAGTGGGCAGCGGTGAAAAAATTCGCTATAGGGGTCCTCAAAAGACTAAGAGAGGAGGAAAGGGCAAGGAGAGAGAACCAGTAAATACTGGTGCCTTCTAGAAGAAGAAGAATCCAGACCAAGCTACAAGTTGGAAGTGGCCATGAGGCGGCACACAGCCATTACCCTCCACGAAGTAATGCCTAACGGCGGTCCCTTGGAGTGTGGAAAACAGGTGTTGGGAGGTGGTTTTAGTGGGTAAAAATCCCACACACGGATAGGTACGGGCTCATCCGCGTCTTTTGATGATTTCCACCTGCCCACGTAAAAACACACACACACACACACACACACACACACAAACACACACACACACACACACACACACACACACACACACACACACACACACACACACACACACACACACACACACACACACACATATATATATATATATATATATATATATATATATATATATATATATATATATATATATGTTATTCCATTCTCACCAGTGATAAACATTTTTTATGTTATAAATAAATTGATTGATCTTGATTACTTTTAATCAACACTAAGTTGGCTTCGCTTGTCTAGGGTGTTTACGGGTTTAAATGGGCAGATTTTAATTATCTATATTCACTGATAAGAACTGGAATAAACTATTTAAGTTAAATTGAAAATCTTACCTTGAGTGGATTAATTACTTTATTAACTATTAATAAACCTTTTACCATTTATTTGAATTTAAATATGGATCAACATCAGGAAATCAATAGATAAGGCGAAGTACATTTTGTTAACATTTATTTATTATTAACCCCAATTGAAAACAATAAATTAACAATTTGTTTTCAATTTAAAAACAATATAATGAACAGACTAATCTCAATAGAATAGTAATATAATAAATAAATTAATTTCAATAGAAAAACAATTTTACCAATTTCTTACTATCAAATCTCCTTATAATCAAGATATAACACACTAACACATTATATTTATATAGCACTTTTGAATTTATTTAATTTAATTTTAATGAGCTCTAAAAAATTATATTTGTCAACGTTATTCTGCAGAATGTTGAAATCTAGTACTTGCATTTAACAGAAGAGGTGATCCTTTCGCTGTGAAGTTCTTGTGAAGATTTCTCTGTGGGTAGAAAGATGTGTTCCTGTATGAAGGCTTCAGATGAGAGAGATGGTCATTCTTGTTCGAAGGTCTGAGATCTAGTGCCTTGTTTTTTATGTGGAAGGGATAGGTGAGAATGCCGACCTCTAGTGGCAGTTACCTGAACTCTCCAATGATGTCAGAGTTCATCATGGAATTCTCATGATTCTCCAGGAACAATTATATCCTCCTGTCTTTGTTCCCAGGTTTATTATATTAATTAAGGAATGACTCTATATTCTTTTTAGATAAATGATTCGTTCATTAGACGATAGTCGCGTCATGTATCAATATATATATATATATATATATATATATATATATATATATATATATATATATACATTTATTTGGATTAAGTCTGCCAACAGATAATAACAGATCTTCAAATATTTCATTATATCAGTAAATCTTTTAAGCGGAGCATTATGATCATCTAAATGAATTGTTTAACCTTGGTTCTCAAACTTTCCTGCCGAGCGAAACCAGGGCTTATAATTTTTTACTTTTTTTTAAAGACATGATCCGACATTTGTAATCCATACATTAGAAACATTAACGTTTGTTAGTTTCCATGTTAGAAAAAGGTGTCATATACATAAACCCATGAAAACGAATGTGTAAGGCTTCTGAATTTCTCTAATAGGTAAAAGCTAGAAAAATGGCTTTTCACCAGGCCAAACTACATATCAAATTCTAAGAATTTAGTTCTTCTAAACTGAAGAACTGACATTACTCGATGGCTACAAATACAAATGGCTTTTAGGACCAAAAAAAAAAAACTTCTTTCGTGGCTTGTCTTATTGAGATGGACAATTATGGATTCGGTTAGTCAAGGCTAAAAATTATCATTAATTACATTATATAATTTTCAGAAAAGTGAATGAAGTGTTATATTGAGTTTATGCTATTAATAAGTTTTAATCTTTAATATCAGAAAACCTTTTTTTTTTTTGTCTTCCATTTTTGTGATTTCAATTAACGGCTTATTAGGCAATTCAATGCATTATTATTTTCTTCCATCCTTTTCTAAACATATGTCATATTCCTAATACACTCAACACTGGGAGTATTCATGGCAACCACCCCTATAGAGAAGATTCCAGCTGTTATTAGACTAATGCAGATACTTATAAAAATTCTGAAATTCTAGGGACAAAACTCTGTTTTCTAAGCTTATAAGCGGAGAGAGTCCAAGTAAGAGTCTATGTCAATAATTCACCAATCTGGCACTTTGGTGGAATTCTCAAGAAACTGGGAACTCGTCATTATCTTGTGAAACTTGATTCTGGAATAATTATCAAACAACATATTAATCAACTTCGTTCTTCATTAGTTCAAAAGAAGACAGTGGCATTTGATCCAGCTCCACCACAACTCTATAGTGTACCTCAAGTTCCTCAAGCTGAGACCAGTGCTCAAGCAAGTCCACCTCCACTACAACATTTCTCTCGCCCTGTGTGCACTCATAGATCTATTGAACGTTATGGGGATCCGGTACTATACCGGGTGTCTTGTGAGTGATTTCTTATTAGGAGGGGATACTGTCATATTCCTAATACAGTCAACACTGGGAGTATCCATGGCAACCACCCCTGGCCAGAAGATTCCAGCTGTTATTAGACTAATGTAGATACTTATAACCCTACTTAATGTTTAAGTTCAAGTGTAATTGTTATCAATTTAATATAATGTTCAAATATCTAAAGTGCTTTTTTATAACATAATAACATATTAGTACGATGGGATGATCTGAGAGAGTTGTGGACGGATGGATTTATCAAAACATTGGTGTTAAGATGAATTTCAATATTTATATGTGTATTATAAAACCATACACATATTGGTTATTGGTTATTTGGATGGAACTTATCTATCACAAGATAAAAGTGTTTGTTTATTTAACGTAACTTTTATGCTGCTATGGCTAATCGGAAGATGCTACATTGGGAGCTCTAAATTTTGCCTATCCAGGTTTAATTAGGATATTGATTTTTAACGATTATTCGACATCGTACAGGATCGGAACCAACTTTTAACGTCCTTTCCGAAGGATGGCATAACCAATGATTTTTCACTCTCTTTAAAAATCCCTAGGGTCACCTGCCGGGCTAGGAGTCCGTGGTCTATGGTAGGTTGTTAGCATACCGCTGGACCACTGGTCGCCCATATAAATTTAAGAAAGGAAGGGATCGAAGAAGATAATAATCCACCTACTAATACAATTCATCTGCACATTCTAATCCACTCGCTTACAATTAAAAGTAGGAGGATTTCCTTTAACACTGTTCTTCCTAAATAGCCTGGGACTAGACATCTCCTCTTCTTGCTTCTTTAACTTCCTTTGGCAGTATCCCTGAAGCGCAGGTAACAGTAAGAGGATGTCCGACCTTGAATGTCCCACGTGTTGGAAGAGCGGAAGGAAGAAGTGAAAGGTTCATGGCGGGCTTCCTGGTCACCTCGCCCCACTTCATCCTCCTTGACCTTCCTCAACTTCTTCCTGAACGGTCCCGCCGTCTTCTTCATTAGTCGACGCCTTTCGATGACTGCTCATCGTCATGGTATGTTTGGTCATTACTACGTATGTCACAACATCACGACTGTGGTTGCAATAATAACTTCTTAGGAAACACTTGGGAGGCTCTAATGACCATATCCACCACAAATATGAATTCATTTATTAATCCCTCGATGTTAGGGAATAATAAAATTGGCAATATGATTCAATATTACGCCATACAGAAATAAGCCATCCAATCCATTACAATCAATGACCCCTAAATTGTACTTTCCTCTCAGTGGGGCGCCACTGATAACATTGCTTAACCTTACGCTCCGACGTTAGTGCCTCTGTTTTGGAGTTTTTACGTAAAATACGTATAATATTTACGTATTGAAATGACGTGTAAATTTAATTAATAGTAATAACATTTTGTTAATAATAACAGGTAAATATCATCTTTCACTACAGTACTTCAGTTAGTAACTTTCTCGAAGTATAAATTCATTAGATTTGATTCTAAATAGTATCTATCCTCTTTCCCTTTTCTTCTCTCCAACTTCAAAGTCCCAACCTCTCCAAATTTTTTCATTAGTTTGCGTATACACACCATTTTCAGGATTAATACAATTATACCAATAGTTAACAGAATGGTGATCGAAACTAGTGTGTTGAACATTCCCTCACATATTCAAACATTTTATTACTGAATGTCTGAAATGATCTGTCCGAGATTTCACGGTAAATACGTGCAAGAACCTATTGTGGCGGCCGTACACGACCAACTTGTTTATTATTTTTTCTTTTAGAATATAAAGTTTCATCAACTTCAACTATTATATTCTTTTCTCCTAGTTTTTGGAAGATACCGCATTTGCTTCATATTTTATTTATTAAAAACAAAAAAGGCTAGATAAACAAGCAATAACAAACGTTAAAATGTTACAACATTGCTATATGCTATCCCGTATTAAGAGTGTAGCTTGAATAGATTAAATTTCGCTGTTGAGAAGGTTCCTTAACCACATTTTTCTTCTTAAAAGTCTCTGAATGTCAACAGTTCCTAAACCAATGCATTAAAGTCAATTAATAGTTTACAGAAAGATTTTTATTAGTGATATAACACCCACTTCCACAAATGGCGCTCGCGTGTTTTTTGGAGGAAGACTGAAAAGTGGGCCATTACATATTATTTTTAATTGGAATTATAATTCGCTTAAGTAACATTGTTAATAGTGCCCGTCCATTTTTGTTTCTAAAGATCGTATCGGGTAGATGTGGAAGGATAAATCTTGCGTAATATTAGATGGTAGTAATTTTAGGCGATTATTGAAATTATTCAATAATACTATGAATTACAGATTAGTGCCTATTTGCCTTATTTACCGTGTTGTTTTTAGTTAATTTATTATTATTATTTTTGGTTATCTAATTATTAAGTGTTTGTATTTCCTTTAAGTCCCATATTTCTCTTCGACTTATTTCTTACCTACAAAACCTGGCGTTCCGTTATCGAAACATTGGTTTTGTTTTATATTACTAATTAATAAAGTCTAGATCGAAGGGCATTATTTTTTTGGTTATTCGCGTTATCTCTAATCCAATCACTGTCATCACTAATCTCTAACGACTTGCAATATAGTTTAAGTATATTGGGCTTCAGAAATATTGGAGCTTACTTTTTGTCTAAGAAAGTTATGGGCTTTGTCAGATATACTTTACTCTGCTCTTCAGACCTGTTGAGGGATTGTTTCGAAATCAGTGTATTAGCTGAAATTAAATTTATCGAAACACCTTTATCTGAGAAGGAAAAAATATTATGATTATGCTGATGATAATAGCTAACAGGAAATTGAGATTTTTGATGAAGAATCCTATTCATCTCTAATCCCTCATCCAAAATCCTTCCAAAACGAATCAATGCTTGTTCTGCCACCTTCCAAAAGAGTATCTGCTCTGTCGCATACTTTCTATATAATAAAAATGAATCGCCATTTCCTTGCTAACCGCAAAAGTCGAGAACGGCTCGATCAATTCGGCTAATTTTTTTTCATATATTTTTTTACGGCGCAAAGAAGGTTCTTATGGAGAGAAAAACAGTAAAAACAACAATTTTTTTTTCCCATACAAACCACTCTGTTCCCAGCTGTCAAACATTTGACGTCAATCAAAGCAAAACCAATAGTCCATGATCCATTGTCCATTTTTGCACTTGATTAGTATCAAGCTGAATCTTCGTGAATAGCTTCGTTTCGATGAGACGCCCAACAATTTCCTGTGCGAAAATTCTCGATTGCGGTAGCTAACAGAGGTAGCAAGGATAAAATATGTCGATTTTATGAATCTCAAAAATGTATTACTAACTGGACTTTTTTTTGATCAAAGAGTCCCCTCCTTCCAACGTGTATCGATAACGAGGTCATCAAAAATGATTCCTAACCAGCTGTTTTTTTTTACTTCTTCTTTTTTACTTCGTTATCGATACCTATTGGAAGGAGGGGACTCTTTGATCAAACCATACATTTTGTATGACAAATATTTTTTTCAAATAATTTAGATAATTATCTTGAGATTTAACAAAAAAAAAACCCCGGTTAGTAATAAATTTTTGAGAATCATCAAATCGACATATTTTATCCTTGCTACATCTTTTAGCTACAACAATCGAGAATTTTCGCACAGGAAATTGTTGGGCGTCTCATCAAAACGAAGCTATTAACGAAGATTCAGCTTGATACTAATCAAGTGCAAAAATGGACCATGGATCCTGGACTAAAAGGCCCTAAAAAACCCTAATTAGTAAATGATTATTAGGGTGCAGTCTCTATTAGATAATAAAATAATATAAATATTGTCTAAAAATAAAACTTTTCCTTTTTAATTTTCTGATACAAGGCCAAATATTTCATAAAGCAGGTTCCCTGTTGCCGGTGACAGATGGCGACTATAAATTCCTGCAAATGGAATAAATGGCCAGTACAACAGAAGAAATTGATCAGCGTTGTACAAATAACAGTATAGTGAGGAGTTCTATTGTAGAACAATTACAAACTTGTTTTCATCAACAAAATCAATTGAATTCATTGTTGAAATCTACGTTGGATCTTATACCATCTGGTAATCATAAAATTTTAATCAAAGCTGATAAAACTCCTATAGAAAAACATGCGAGGTGTTTCAATGCACCAACAATCGATGAAGTTGCCATTCAAATGGTTGGAGAAAATTTGGAAGCCCTTTGTTTTAGGGTAATAGGGCAGAACAACGTCTGCCGGGGCAGCTAGTTTTTAATATATGTATTCAAACATGATTCACAAGATCACAAAGTCTGCACCTACGGCAATCATCAAGTAATTTTACTGCATGAACTGTTTTTATATTTCTTGCGATGTGTAATTAACCGAGAGTTGTTTCACAGTTCAAAACATGAATAATTTCTGTAAATAAATAAATAATGATAAGGCTATGAAGGAAAAAATCGAGACAAATTACGGTGAGACCGTTTAAATATCTAGAGGAGTTCGAGAACTGCAATGGAGGAGATATACAATAGATACGAAGTAGGGAAGTAACATTTTATAAATTGAGGCTATTAGTCCGGAATTACTATTCGAACAAGAATTTCCATGAAGGCTAAAACTATACATTAAGAGATATAAAACCGACCATACTGTATGGGACTGAAACTATGGGATTCGCCAACATGGATCAGCTGCTGGGAATAGAAATAAATTTTAAAGAATGATATATGAACCGAGAAGAATAGGCGAGGAATACCGATTTAGAAAGAGCAATGAACTGTATGAATATATCAAAAGTTTAGAAACATATGGCATATGAAGAGAATGGACCAGGACAGGTTGAACTAACTAATATTTAATGAAGAGATACAACTAAAGCACCCTTCAGGTTTTATCCTTGTTAATTATCCAGGACAAATAAAAGATGAAGTATACAGAGCTGGGATAACATAAAGGTCCTAGTAGTGGTGAGAAAGATGTCGACGGAGGATCGGAGGTAAAAGATTGTATAAATCGACGAGAAAGGAACCTGGAAATGTTGTACGCTTGATCCTTTGTTGCCCTGTAACGCAATAAAAATAAAATAAATTAATGGTTATATTCAATAAATATTGTTTTAAAACTCAACTAAACAAATCTACCATATATAATAATCAGGAAATAAAAGGTCCTGCCAACAAGAGATACGCGAAGACGTCATCTTCAACTCCTACACGGTTCCGTCCTCGCCACACCTAGCACACCCAGGAGAGTGTTCACCTCAACTGGTTCCGGGATTGTCGCTGAGTCAGGTCCCGGACGTCCGCCCATCCTTGGAAGGACATTTAGCGTCGAGGTCTCGTGCCAGTCACTTTTTGAAAAATCGATGTGTCTAATGTTCTCAAGGTGGCTAGAAGATCGCGCTAACGGATCTGCGGAGTAGTTTAGCTTAGAGCTGTTCTTGTATCTTCGAATAAGGCAATAAATACAGCAATAGAGTTATCCTTGCAGGATACAATTATTGATATAAAATTTCGGTTTATAACTGTTTTTAGATAAATATTAACGAGTTTCTTGTTTATAAAGTTTGGTCAATACCAGTTCCGCCACTAATACCGATAAGGCAAATAATCCAATTTTCTACATTTGACACATTCATACATAGATGGGTCTACATCCCACGTGGGAACAAGGCTTCCCACAACATCAACCACCAGTCATCTCTGTTAACTGTTGCTACTTCCCAGTTAAGGATGTGTAGGTGGAAGGAGCGTCCTCAGCCACACCATTACCTCGGTCTTCCAACCCTTCTGGTTCCATGCATTTTTTCTTCTAGACAATTTTTAGGAACGTCTTTTACTCCCATACGTGCAATTTTTTCTGCCCATCATAGCCTTTTTTACTTTTGTAAACCTAACAATGCCGCCATCTTTATATTGGCTCTTAATTTCTAAATTTTACAAGAGAAACAAAAACTAATGATTTTAATGATTCTGAGCATTTAATTTTGATTTACCCACGTAAGAAAAGATTCTTATCTCGTATCAGGGTTTTTTCTAAGGAGTTTTTTTGTAAATAAAAAAAGGTGTGCTATTTGAAAAAACATTTTTCAGTCATCAATGGCATACAATTGATATATTTCACATTCTATTACCCGTATTAAAGCTATGATTTTATTTTTATTTCAGGTAAATCAGTGAAGGTGTATGTATGCGTTTTATCGTAAGTTGTGATTTTCATAATTAATTGATTTACCCAGTACTGCTTGCCTTTTTATATCTTTTCACAATATGAGGATTATTGAGGGCTCGATGTTTGCAGTTAATGAAAATTAACTAGTAAAATATATATTAAGAAGATTACACAAGAAGATTAAGATGAGCTTGTAAACTTGCTGGGCTTCGTAACGAACGAATTCCTAAAAAGTTTAAAGTGCTGTTCCGACTGGGAACCGTCAGAGGGTTATTTAGACCGAGCCGTTGGTGGGAAGATCGCGTAAAGAGTGATCTGGCGGATTTGTGTTCGGGTTGTGGTCCGCGGACAGATGTTTGTAAGCAGAGAATGGCGGTATCGGCATCGAGCCTTCGAGTTTTATTCTCGATATTTCGAGTATTATTGTTATTATTATAATATATATTTCAATGCTCTTTTTGTTGAGAGGAATGAATTCGTTGGTGAGCAACGTTGTTTTTGGTCAAATGTAAGTTTACATGATCTGGGCCTGGTAATTATTATTCTTCAATATTAACAATCGTAAATCACTGGTTATTTGGCTGGAAAGGAATTAGTTTCTCCCCATGAAAACGTTATACTTTAGAACATGGAATAGAACTATATTACTTATTTTTTAATTTCGTCTTGGAATACTAAGGACTCGTTATTCAATTCTTTTTTTTGTATTTCGCCTTAATATTTGGCCAATACTCCCTCATTTGTCGCCGATGCTGCTCCCTTTCCCGTCTTTGGCTTTGGTTTTTCTTGAAAACCCTCGTGACTATTCAGTTTCATCCTGAGGCGGTTGCTTTCCGGACCATCCTCTTTGGTAATCTCCATATCTTGTAAATAATATTCTACTATTTTAAAGAGGCAGGTTTGGTCTTCTTTTATATCAATTAAGTTAAAAATATTATTTTATTATTTATTTATTAATAATAATTCCAATAATCTATTGGAAATAGATTATAATCAATCAGAAAATGTTTAAAATGTCGTGTTATTCATTATTTTTCATACTTAAATTTACTATACTGGTTATTGAAACTAGAAAACTAGAATTTATTAACGTATCCATATTCCAACATAACGCCTACTTTAAAGTTCAACGAATTTCCATTATACCTCTCATGAGAAAATAGTTGCTATTTTAATGCATTGAATAAAATCTTCATTTTCCTTGACATTTTGAATAATTTAAGTAATATTCTGAATAGTTTAATAATGAATTTTGACAGAACTAGATCATTTGTTTACTGCAACAAATATCTCTGATGAACTCGAAGGTAATAATTTATAGTGATTTTTCATAGGTTTGGCTTGCCTCTCGTTTAAATGAATCTAAATTGTGTACTCTCCCACCTAGGATTAATTCCTTTTTTAATCACAGATCATTATTATCCTGTAAATACATAGGATAACCATCCGTATTCATCGTACATAAAACATAATTTTGGCTTAATGTTAATTGCCTAGATCAGAGATTTTTACCACTATCACTCTTATTGTTTATCAATATTAGTCTTAATTATATCACTATCATTCCTATTATAGGATTGAAAGTATTTCCTACACGAATATCATTCCTATTGTATATTATTCATATTATTTATATTATATATCCTTTCACTTTTACTTTCTGACTATCGGACGTGCAACTACGCCGAAGTTGTGACGTTCGAGTATTAATCCGTCTCGTAAACCAATTAAAACTGGTTTACTAAAGTTTATTTGACAAACAGTACAAAACATATTTCAATAAACTTCCCTACTATTCATTAATTATTAATAATTAAAGTAAAATATCCAGGAACATTAAGATTGATTCGCAAATAAATGTATATTCTTCAAAAGTTAAGAAAAAGAAATTTACAAATTTGTTTGATAAATGATTGAAAAGTTAAAGAATTAAAAAAAAACATAGTTTCAAGCATAGAAAATTGTTGAAGGTAATGATAGTGAATAAAAACTATAGTTATTTGAGCCCATATATCTTTATATTGTACTAGTCAAAAAAACTTCGTAAACAATTTCATAAATTAGTTTAATTTAACATAAAACTAATTTAAAGCTTTAAATAAATATGAGACTTTCGAAATTATCTGAAGCAATAATAATTTCAAACGAAAAGCAAATTTTTAATGCTCCTTTCGGCTTTCTATATTTTATCTGTAACGGGAAAATAATAGAAAACTCATCCCAGATGCGAATCACATAATGCGAAATCACCAGTTCGGATTCATCACACATTCTACTACACTATACAGCTTAGTAATCTCCTGGTGGACTTTCTGTATTGAAACGCGGGTTGTATTGCTCTGGTGTCTTTAATGATGTAGAACACACGTTCAATCGAGCCCAGTACCTGTGATTGCTTTACAAAGTATTTAAATTCCAATCCTTTAATTACTTTTGCATTATCTGTAATATTCATCTGTATGTGGCTATTGAGGTAATGTGTGGCTCTTTTGTTGGATGGCCGGATACCAGTTTATATAAGCTTATAGCCATCTTCCTTATTGAAATTGTTTGGTTCTTTGACAATTTCGATAGCTTCTCTTATGTTACGGAGATGGTAATTTGCTTCTTTTACAAGGATGGTAGTGTTTTCAATGGGTATGTGGTGGTTGGTGTTACAGAAGTGTTCTGCTACAGCTGATTTTTCTTTCTTGAAATTCTTAAGGCAATATATATGTTCTTTAACTCTTTTTTTGGATGGTCCTTCCTGTTTGTCCTATGTAGACCCTGCCGCAGGAACAGAGTATACTGTAAATGCCTGGGATACGTAGCCCTAACTTGTCTTTGGGATTCTGTAGGATATTGTCTTGTCTGTGGAGAATGTGGTTTTGATCTGGTTGTTCTTTAGGATTCAACAATTTTCTCTGAATTACCTTAAATGTAGGGGATGGTCGTCTGAGTTATAGATTCATTGTCTGTTTGGTTTTTGTCTTGTTTCTTGTGCTTTCGTTTGTATTCTACTCGGTTAATGGTTTCTTAGTCGTATCCGTTCTTCAGGAAGGCTGTTCTCAAGTGCCTCTTCTCTTTCGGAAGCTGACACGATTCAGCTATCGTTTCGGCTCTGTTGAGTAGAGTGTTGATAATTCCTTCCTTCTGAGTGGGATGGTGATGTAAAGTGGCATGGAGGTATCTTTCTGTATGGGTCGGTTTACGGTATACACTATGTCCTAAGTAGTTACCTTCTTTTCAACAAGGACATCCAGGAAGGGGAGTTTGCCATCATTTTTGTTTATGGTCCTTCCTGTCTGTCCAATGTAGACCTTGCCGCAGGATGGCAATGTAAAAGATTGATAATGACACAAGATTGTCGAAACGTCTCAAATGAGCTATAAGGATTAAGAATTGGGATGACTGAAAAATGTTTTTTCTCTTTCCCAATATAAATTATTATAATTATTTAAATGAATATACAAAATAAATGTATTACTTATTTTTTAAACAAAGAAACAAATTTATAAAAGTATAAATGACTAAAACTCTTCTCAAGATAGATTTTTTAAAAATTATACTTACATCAATTATTTGATCATTCATATTTTAAAACGGAATAGTTAGATGTTTATTATAGTTTTATTAAATAATCATTTATAGATTTAAATAATACCTCTTATATTATATATCTTATTTATATCTTAAATAATAACCTTATTATCAAACTCCTAATTAAATTATGTTTTAAAATTATATATTGATGTCTTTTATATATTTTTTTAATTTTTCAACAATAATGTTTATTAGCACAAATAAAAAAAAGTGTGTGTGTCAGCTCCGACACGCGACTAGAGTTTATTCCTTTCCGTTTCTAATGGATTTTGTTAAATTCTTTCTAGTGTTATAACTACAAATACAATCCAAAATACTTCATGAATTTTTCAATGCTCCTTAGTTTGCCACGAATATTATCATCCACAATGCTTTATATTACATTCGTTACCAATTTTCTAACAAATTCAACTTAATAGGTCACGATTTTCGATCTTCTTTTCAGGCGCCTCCAAGGATTATGAGGAATTAAAGAGGCTTCTAGGTTTGAAACTAGTGGGCTTGATCGGGAATTAAGTTTGTCATGAAAAATTGATATCGGGTTCGAGCTGGACAAACGGGACATCGAGGTCATTATGGATGTCTATGTTCTTAACGAAGCAAGGAGCCTTGAGGATTTCGGATTTTAAGGATTGTAAGGTTTCCAATGCTCTACTCCCTGCAAAAAAAAAATGTATCCATGAGAATATAAAAATGATATATTTAATTAGTCCTTTATAAAACTATTTCAAGGAGAATAATTCTTTTACCTTGAAGAGTATAGCCGGACTTAACTCTATGTTTAAAAATAAAATCACTTGTTCTCCATTGCCTTCTCATTATATTCTCATCATAATATTATTACGAATATGAAGGTGAGTGTAAGGGACATTTGGCGTAGCCGTAATTCGGAACGTAAGTTTCTCAATAGGTCGGAAGGTTGATGACAATCTTGCGCCCCTGGATCTCATTGGAAAAGTCATTTATTAATCGAACCTGAGGCAAGAGCGATCTTGATGAGGCACGTTCATTCTCCCGTGCGTGAAGGAGTACGTGCTTTCTACGAGGGTACGTACCAAGGGGACAGGCTACCGAACCCTCTCTGATTGCCGGTTCCAGTCTAGGCCAAGGCTATGCGGCTCTTACACCTCGTCGCAATACCTTTTCGGCCGCTAGCTCTAAATTATGTTTTTGTTTATCCCCGCGGTACTTTTCCACGAACGCTTTGGGCCATCGAACCAAAAAATTTGGAACAAGGTATCGGCAAATTCCCGAGAATAATTACCGATGTTTCCTTATCGCTAGGAATTCATTAATTGATATTCAAAACTTGGGTACTATTCTATTAAAGGAGCGGCACTAGCGATGAACAAAAATCGATGGACATTATTAAAAATGTTAATGAAACGATTTAGAATTCCAATTAAACATTTTGAAGTTTGTTATTGTTTGTGAATATAGTGTGTTTTCCGGCTGTTTTGTTTAAAATACGATACTATTGTGGGATCTTCCGAATACAGAGATTGAATCAGTTGCATTTTTACAAGAAAAAGGGATATTGTCTCACAGTGGGTTCTGGAAGGTATTTACCCTGAAACTTTGAAACTTTGGACATATCATTTCTCACATTAAGTACTAAATCAGTGTATATGTGAGGGAAGGTTCGACAATATACACTGATTGGAGGTCTTACAAGTCATACATGACCGAAGAATTAAACAGTCTTAGTTTCGATCATTATTCTATTCACCATTCGAATAATTATAATTATTAACCCTGAAAAGGACTTGCATACGCAAACTATTGAAAGACTGTGGTGAATAACAAAGAGGTTCGAATAGTAACTATTTAGAATCCTGTCTAATGGTATACGTTAGTGATACTTTGTGTTACGTCAAAACTCCTAAAGAGAGGCGCCAGCGTCGGGATGTAAGGTTAAGCAATCTTATCAGTGTTGCTCCTCTAATGGGAAAGTACCGTTTTCTGAAATAATAATAGAAATTATTTAACTGGTGGATCCTATTAATTAGAATAATAATAGTATTTATTGAAAAAATTATATAAATCCCATTTGGGACATATTGTACTTGTAATCTTCTTTTGCACACCTCCCTTAGGGATATCCTTGAATAATCCACCCATTGAAGGGATCCCTAGTGTGTTTCACCTCTCTATAGTAGATCCCTGCTTCAGTGACGTTTCATGTCCGACTCCTTGTGGGATAGTGTGGTAATGTGTGTATCAGTAAGTTTGAGTGTCCAGAAAGTGAGTTATGAAGTATTTTGTAGCTTTTATTGATTGTGTAAATCACGAGTGGCATGTTTAGGTCTTTGGGTATTAATTTCTATTAATAAGAATAAGGTGTGCTTAAAAACTCAAAACCAGTCTCTTTTGTGTCGAAACCTTCCCTTCGACGTACAAGTATGTTCTAGGACATTGACGGATCGGTCTTGGTCTTTGGACTATGGCTGTTCGGGGTCAGCAGGCGGTAGAGGATCTGCATTTCTTTTCCTCTAAAAAAGCCATCCCTGAAGTAAAACTAAGGGTAGCTCTTTGTGAGTTGTTTCCTGTAGGCTGGCGTACTTTACTTACCCGAGGAGTGGGGGGGGGGGGTTGAGGAATCCCGTAACCGGCATTCGAACTTAAATACGTTGGGAAGAAAATAGTTGGGGGTGCAGTCAATTAAAACACTAAATAAGTGGATACTTATTTTAATTAAGTGCCGACGTTTCGACCCACTTTGTGGGTCATCTTCAGGGCTAAGAAAGAAAACAGACAACATACAATGAATACAATAAAAATACATTGAGGACTAAGTATATGCTAAATGAGAAAAAATATATATGTAGAGAGGTAGAAATTTAGAACAAAAGTGAGGGATATATATGAATACAAAAAATTACAGAGAAAATGTACAGAACGGTGGTGATGCCAAAAAAAATTTTTTTTACAAAGATAAAAGACGGAGGTAAACAGAAAGATATTTAAAAAAGAAAGAAAAAGTATAAACATCAGAGGTGAGAAGTAAAATTATGGAAAATGTAGTGGAATATATATAAACTATAAAAGGTAAGATAATAGACTCCCAGGGAGTTTACATGAGTAAAATTAAAGAAGATATAACCAAAATGAAATTAAAGAGTAAATAAAGGAAAAATAACAGTAGAAAGTCAAGATATGAATATAGAGTATAACAGTTTTTAAAAATCCATACCTATAGTATGAAGTGGTATAAATATATGATGTAAATATATTTTTATTTATAGCAGACCTTATTCTTATTAATATACGTTCCTTGTATATTTACATCATATATTTATACCACTTCATACTATAGGTATGGTTTTTTAAAAAACTGTTATACTCTATATTCATATCTTGACTTTCTACTGTTATTTTTCCTTTATTTACTCTTTAATTTCATTTTGGTTATATCTTCTTTCATTTTACTTATGTAAACTCCCTAGGAGTCTATTATCTTACCTTTTACAGTTTATATATATTCCACTACCTTTTCCATAATTTTACTTCTCACCTCTGATGTTTATACTTTTTCTTTCTTTTTTAAATATCTTTCTGTTTACTTCCGTCTTTTATCTTTGTAAAAAAAAATTTTTTTTGGCATCACCACCGTTCTGTACATTTTCTCTGTAATTTTTTGTATTCATATATATCCCTCACTTTTGTTCTAAATTTCTACCTCTCTACATATATATTTTTCTCATTTAGCATATACTTAGTCCTCAATGTATTTTTATTGTATTCATTGTCTGTTGTCTTTTTTCTTTCTTAGCCCTGAAGATGACCCACAAAGTGGGTCGAAACGTCGGCACTTAATTAAAATAAGTATTCACTTATTTAGTGTTTTAATTGACTGCACCCCTAACTATTTTCTTCCTTACATCATCCAGTCAACGATCCCTCCCTTCTCTTAAATACGTTGGGTTTGTAAGTAAGTATCCGGTGACAAAGGAGTTAACTGTGGTGACTTTCGATGTTGTGTTGAATGATGAAAATGCGACTAAATAGGTTGTTATTAAAACAATGCTGATACAAAAAAATAAAACAATTTTACGTATTAATACATAAATTTAATCTAATTATAAAACTAAATTTCTATTTATAAATTCTAAATTCGGACTATACTTGGACAAAAAACTTACATGGAACGTACATACAAATATTAAAAAGACAAGAACTGACTAGACGCTACAAACAACTATCACATCTTCTGGACTACAGATCTTCACTTGACTTACGGAACAAACGACTTATCTATAATAGTATACTAAAACCTATTTGGACATGAGGAGCAGAACTTAGGGGCTCAGCAAAAAAAGTCCACATACACAAGATACAAACAACACAGTCCAAAATTCTCAGAATAATTGTTAATGCACCATGGTATATTTCGAATCACACTATACACGACATGAACATTCCCACTATAAAATCATATATTCATAACAAATACATAACATTCCACTCATCGACACAATATCACCCAAACCCACTCGTTCTTCCCTTTCCTACTCCCTGTTACCTGGACTTGATAGGAAAAGATTAAAAAGACATTGGCCAAAAGGCCTACTTAACGATTGATATTTTTATTCCATCATCATATAGATGATCATGAAGAAAAGCAAAGAGAAAAACACTCGGATCAAATTTGCTAAATGCGCAGGTGCAAATGAATATTAAATAATAAATAAATTTCTATTAAACCTTAAAACTACAAAGATATATCTTCAATATGTTTGAGTATTTTTTAAAACTAAATATTATAAATAAATCAAATGATTGAAATTCCATGGTGAAATACATGTATGCTATTTATTATTTAAGGTCATTTACTGAAACAATTGGTTTCAGCCATGAAAATATGACCTCAATTCTTGCTGCATTGAGATATTTTAGTACATGTTATTTCGATACCTAATATAGCTGTCCTTCGAAAGCAGTTTCACAATAATGTTTTATTTTATCTCTCCATTGTTTTATTACAGATCATGGCTTATATGACTTAGTCCTGCTGAGAGTCTTAGGAACCCTCAAGGATTTCAACCATATGGCCCATCCTCCAAGTCCATCGCATTATTCAAATGTCGTGGAATATATTCATCCGGCCATTGGTCTTTAAGTGACCTCTTTATTGAGTGTTCATGTTATTTAAAAAAATAATAATAATGGTCAATATTGAGAAAAATGTTTATTACTAGTTTAAATTATACTACGGTAATGCCTCGTATTTACAATAAAGAAAATATGGAGCAGTCAATAGGTTTGACGACTCAATTAAAAAATATCTATTTTGTGTTAACATTTAAAATTTAACACAGCCATTAAAATTTTGGACCTTTCTTCAATTTAATGAGCATCTCTAGTTAATCTTGCTTGTGATCATTTAATTTTAATAGTTTTTTCAACTTTATGATAAATATGATTGCTAGAGACATAAAATCATCTTAGGGTTATGAATGCATTTAATATAAATTAGCTAATTGAGTTAGAATAGACCAGTAGTCATGTATGGGTGCGAGACATTGGCCCTTGAGCCATAAATCAGAACTTATGGTCAACTCATGGGGAAGGAAAATATTAAGAAGAATATGGCCCAGAGTGGCCGAAAATGGGGAAGAAGAAGAAAGAATGAGGAGCTGATGGAGCGATATGCGGGGCCGGACAATGTGCCGTTGATAAAGAAAGCCAGAATCAGATGGATGGGACATGTGGAAAGAATTTTAGACCACAGGATGCCAAAGAGAATGTTCAATGAGAAACCAAACGGCAAACGAAGCAGAGGATGCCTTCGGATCAGATGGCTGGACGATACTGAAGAGGTCTTGAATCTGCTGGGTGTACAAAACTGGAGGAAAATAACGCAGGATCACAGAGATTGGTATGCTGTGGTGGTGGAGGTCCGGGCTCTTGCAGGACCGTAAAGCCAAAATAATAATAATAATATTATTTTTATTTTTTTTCAGTACCTCCTTTATTATATGAAATTACAATTACAAATAGGTCGTAAAAACTATGGCTTCTATATAAATAAAAACCTTCTGTTACCTTTCGGTATTCTAAGGCGTTACATCGGGCTGAGTCCGCTGAAGGCGGTTTTTACTCGAACCGGCAATAATAATAATAATTAAATTAGAATACTTTAAATATGTAAAAACCTTAACAATACAAATATAAAAACTCAGTTTTTTTTTTTTAATTTCTTATTGACCACTTTGGAACACATTACAATTTTATTTTCCTTTCTTCTACTTGACTTTTCTCTCTAATTTTATAGTTACTCCATAATTAGGTACATTTTATAATTTTGTTATCTGTCTCCTTTAAATTTAATGCAATACGTTCGTATAGTTGATTAGATGTTTTGTAGAACTGTCAGTGGACGAACTATTCCAACTGTATGTCTTTTAATTCTGAATAGTGTATAGCTTAAAACTTTGTTTCCAAAAAAAGCTATAAATCATCGACACTTATAGTTCTGTTAGTTTTTATTTTGATAGAATGAATTATGAGCCGTGTATAGCACTGTTAATATTCGAGAACGTAATTATATTGTCAGTTAAAATTCATTATTCCTTTTATCTGTTTGGTTTTTCCGGGTTATCAAAATATGTTTTGATAGTTGAATTTCTGTTCTTAAACCATGGACCATTGTGGAAGCATTTTTTCAGTTGACAAGTGTCATGCTATATACACTCAACAGCAAAAAAAAACGGACACTTAGATTTGTTCTTATAATTTATTTAAATACATATGTATAATAATCTTTTTAATTTATGGTAAGAATGGAATAAAAGCCGGAGTGCATCGTGAATGGTAGTCTTCGCTACCCCAAGCTCTGGCCTTCTCTGGCCAATCAGTTCGGGCTCTGTCAACATTTGAAAGAACCATTATTCTGGACCAAAATAAAAAAAAGCATGTCTATTAATCACAGAAAAGCCTTGGTTAATAAATTAAAGATGTTTAAATGTGCGAAAAACTACTTACAGTTTAGAATAGGTCCGACAGGTAAATCAACTTCAAGACAAATAAATCAAATCTGAGTTTTATCTAATTGTTTACTAATCCTGAAGGGATTAGTTCAATGGACTCTAAATTCTCTGTAATAACTAGAATACCCACAAAAACCAACACATTGCTGAAAATTAGCTTTTAATACGAAAAATATGATGTGTCCGGTTTTTTTTGCTGTTGAGTTTATATGTAACACTTTCAGTTTAAAGAACTTTTTTTTTTCTTTCATAACAAAAGTTTATAGAACTGACTGTACCTCGAGAGAACCACAAGTATAAATTATATATGTGTGTGTTTAAATTTATATATTTTAAAATAAAGTAGTAAAGAATTTAAAACTAAGTAATTAAGAGCCAGCTAGGCTTGTGCCCTTGCTAACCATATGGGCGTTGCCTTCACCCAATTCGATACTTGATATCCGCAGTATAGTGTTTTTATTGACATGTCAATGTCTAATGCATTTCATGAATTCAAGTCTCATTAGGTTGAGGTCTACTGTTTTACTTAATGGAATGTTGTTTATATAATCATGATATTTTTGACACGAAAGTATTTCTAGATAAAAAAATAAAAGATATAAATTGTATTGTTTATTTAAGAAGTGAGTTTTGGCTTACCAGTTTTATTTAGAACCATATTAAGAACAATATAGGTTCCAGAAAACTCAATTTTCAGGTAAATTTTCCTTTATATTGATCGCCATTAATCACTTAGTGATAGTGATAAGTTAGCTCGTATGTTTTTTTTTTCATTACACTCAGGAAAATTGAAAAACATATTTACTCTCACTTAATACATTACAATAACTTTACCTTCTTTTTTTTTATGCATAAAAACAATTTCGCAAACAATTAAACTTATATTCTAATAAGCTCAGATTCCATATTGTAGTATAAATAGTTTTGATAGAAACACATTTGAATTATTAATATTTGTACTGTAGATACTAAACGTAAGGGCTTACCTGCGAATACGTTATATTAAATGTACTTAAATTTTCAAGATAAGTTACTTAATGAATAAAAATACTGATAAGTAGTGAACTGTTTTTCTTGAAATTCCTGAAGAATCCGAGTTATTATATTTTTCCAGAATGTTTCAACTTTGGATATTTAAATGTTTTTGAACTTTGATATCGGACACTATTGCAGGCTTTGAAGTACACCGGTATAACTGCTCATTTATTCTAAAAAAAGAAATATAAGTCATTTTTTTAGCCAGAAAAAAAGAATATATACACACACATGAACTGGGTTGAAACCTTTTGTACCTTCCGTCCTTTCTTATTTGGTGAAAAGATTGACACATCTGTGTCAAACGCCATTAGAAAATAAATAGACATTTTTATTTTGAAGAGAAAAGATTTGCCACGGCCGGGATTCGAATCCGGGATTCGGAATTAATTTTTATTAATTTAACTGCTCAGTTTTTATAACTATTGCCAGCAAATTTTGTAGATAATAGTTATAATAAATACTACAAAAATTTCATTGAAATATTTGAAATTATTTTTAGAAAAAATAAGACATTAATCATGATCGTTTTTGGATGTTTCATCGCCTGAAATATTTTTGGGGAAAGTTGGCTCCTGTTGCAAGTTCCTCAAGACCGGTTCTTTGAAGTTCACTTTCAATTTTTGTCCTATCGTCCAAAGTTTTTTGGTGTCACTCTGTATGACTGCTTATATGTTATTAAATGATGTAGGTGCAATGCAAAAAAATGATATGCTTACGTTTTGAACGTGTGACCTCTAGAGGGGTTTTCGACATTAGATCAGAGTTCATAACAGGTACCATTAATAGGTTTCTAGACCTCTAGTTAACGGGCGGAGGTCGCGTGGTTTCATCTTCAACCACAACACCTCAACCTGGTGAAGGCTAAGTGATAAACACTTGAAATATTTGACCCAATTCTGTTTTGTAAGATGTTTTTTACGAAGGGATTGAATTCCAAAATAAAAAAGGAATTTTGAGGTTTTTGAACCAGTTTCGTCGATATTATATTTATTTTATGCATATGGAGATTCTTAGTGGTTAAAGATGTTTTATCATTGTTTTAAGAATACTGTAGTTAACAACCCGGCCAACAAAGGACCACGCAGTAATCATATTATTCGCTCATCGCTGCCCCTCTTACAAGAATCTCTCATTCTCTCCGAATGTTGTATTATTTCCTTCGTCCATTACCCATGGCCATGCTTCGTTCTCTCCTCCACAAGAACCTTGGGGATTTTCAATCGGCTCCTAAATCTCCAGGCAGCCCTTAGTAATTCCAAGTCATTTAAGTTATTCTTCGGTCTGCTTAGATAACAACTCTGGCTTTTCAGGCTGTATATCTTATCGAATATTTGCTTACAAAAAGTGGACAATAGTTGACTGGATAATTCTAATAAAGGCATGAAATGGTCAGGGGGTGCAGCCAATTATTACACTCAGTAGGAATGACTTGTTTTATTGTGCCAACGTTTCCCCCTAAACTGTAAGCCATCTTCAGGGCAGTGAGGTGCAGATATGAAGTGTCAAAGATCAACTGACAACTGCTCAGTTGTTAGGTCGATGTCAATGAAGCTGTACTATTAATCGTATTAAGCGACTTATAAGATTTGATCCTTGAAAACACATCGATTTGAATGCCAATCCTCAAAAACAGTCTTTCGTGAAGAGAAGATACGATTTCCTTCCGGCTTTAATCTGGTGTTTATAAAGTAAAAATGAAGAACTCATTGATCCTCCTGAAAGATAGAGCAGTAAGACAACCTGGGTTGTCTCTCTGACTAAATGCGGCCGCGGTCAGTTGTCGATAAGGTTGGTCCTTGGGGGTTCTCGCTTAGCTCAATCCTTAAGGATTGTATTTCATGTCCTGGACATAAGATCGTCTTACAATCCTGATAGGACAGTTCCGGGACGTGGGTGGGAACATCCTATACTTGGCTGCTCCTGTCATCTTTCAGGTATTCCCCAGCTATGTTTCAGATGCAAAACAGATTGTAAGTCATTAATCCTCTAGATTCTTTTTATTTTTAAGAAAGATGACGTTGACTAAAATGTATAAGATGAATAAATTACAAATTTTTGACCAACAGGTATTGTTCGAGCGTGATTAGACTGAAATAAAAACGATAAATTATAAAATATATTAGTAGAATAAATTCGGGGAATTAAATAATTTGGCCAGATACTGAAACATGTGGAGTTTATTAAATTTAAATATATTTACAAGGTTAGGCATTCTTTACACTTAAAGAAAATACAGAAATTATAATTTTTACAAAGAAACATAAAAAAAAAGGAATGATTTATAATAATGTTGTGCAAAGAAATTATTAAATATGAATTTTCAACTCGAAACTATTTTCTTATAAACAAACACCTACGCTGGGCGACAGGGCCATATGGCGTGGAATGTATAGTTATTATTTCGTACGGTGAATGAAAATTACTGTCTTTGAGGTTGATGATGGCCGGTGAACAGCTCCCTCTTACTAATTGAATGAAAATACACTTGAAGCGAAGGATTCGATTCCTGAGCTCTGATTGCCTCTGGTTAGCAGGCGATCTGGTGGTATCAACAAGGGTTTACTTCTTGTGTCTTCTGGTGCTAGGTCATCTAGGGCTATGGGCGAATATCATCAATGCCCTCCGAGGTTAGCTTTAGTCGAGCAAAGCAGATATATGTAAATAGCTTCCAGTCTGAATCGGAAGTCAAGTGAAGTGCGAGATGACGGAGTGGGGGGAACAAAGTCCCTTTTTCTGTCGCCAAGGTAACAATTGTGAGCGAGACCCGCGGAGATTTAAATTTTAATTTATTAGACGATTCGCGACTGAAGAGGTATTAATTTATATTTTGCCAGGGGTAAAAAAACAGTGTATATGGATGTAATAATGAAAGTATAAAGAAAACGTAAAATAAAAAACATTATTGTAAAATTAATCAAATTCAGGTTAAAAGATAAAATACCAACAAAATTCGAATTGATTGAACATAAAGCGATACAGGGTGATTGTTACAAATTCGTACTTTGGATTTAAAGAACAGCAAGTCACGTTTTTGTGTTTATTCAGGAGAGCAAATTTTCCATAAGTTTGAACTGTTAATGTTTTTTCCTTGAGACTTAAAGAAACAGCTTAAAGATAATTGTACCCATTGTCACATTTACATTGAAAAGTAATTAGAAGTATTGATCATAGTATTTATTTATGACAGTTTACCTAAAATATTAATTTTAGGCTAATATTATGCTACTTATCTTTATAATTTCTTAATTGTCTTTTTACAATGTATCTGGTTGAGGGGACGTAATTTTCATAATAGATTCATAAAAATGTAAGGTCAAAAATGATAAAAATAACCATTAGAAATTCAATTAATTTAGATATTTAAAAGTACAATTTATGAAATGTTACTCAGCGATACAAGGTCATTGCTGTTGTCGTAATGGTTAGTATGTGAACACCAGCACTTATCTATAAAATTTCAGTTGCTATTTCCCATAAAAGCCATCGGGCATGAAATCAAATGACGTTTATGGCATGCTATTAAATCCTAACAAAGCGTATCGTAATATTAAAGGCAGCGTAGAATGTACAAGGTCTTAATAAGTATCATTCATAACGGCTAATATTTGTCGAAGATATTTAGCTTACTTGATCAGTAATTGAATAATTAAAGATATCACTTATTACTTTAGTTTATCTCTTCTTCATTTATTTTTTTTTTTATTCTCTTTATTTCCAGATCGGCTATTCCTAGCCTTACATGGTTTTTTTAATAATGAAATTTTAAGATTTAACACTTAGTGAAAGTGTGGGTTTCGTCTCATGCAAGAGACACCCCTAACTGTACATTATCAGATTATTTACAGAGAAGATGTAAATATATAATAGCGTTTTTTCATATAAAAGAATAATAGTAGTTTGAATATAAAGCATGTAAATAAGTAAACAAAAATAACATTAATGTAATAATAAACAGAACTATAGTACTATAAAACGGAAAACTGAAAGAAAACAGGATTATATTACATTTTGTTAAAACGATTGGTGAGAAACGTTATCTATTGAGATCACATCAGAATATCTTTCAAGAGTCTTGGTTTTAGTCTTGGGGATGAAATAGGTTCGCCTATGTTGAATGCTACAGCTCCTTGGACTGCTGGTAATCCGGTCTTAAATCTGCTGTAACGTTTTTTAATAAATTCATCAATCGACTCTAGGTTTAGCTCTCGGTGAAGTTGACTGTTTCGTACAAACCAAGGCGCGTTTACTGCGATCCGTAGGATTTTATTTTGAAAAGTTTGCAATTTTTTTTTCTTTGTTGTAGACACTGCACCCCACACTTCACAACCGTACATTAGGAGAGGTCTAATTATGGTTCTCTTCATTTATTGAATATCATCTTCATCTACTAAATATTGAATTTAGTAGAAAAAAACAATATTTATCCTAAATATTGCGTATATATTGACTTGCATGACACATCGCACTAATATTTCTAAAGTGAATCAAGTTAAGAAACTACATTTTTGGAATATGGTGCTACATTGTTCTATCTTAGTAGTAGAACGTCTTCTGCGACTCTGAAGCAGATATATTGTCGTAACTCGAAATAATGCACTTTTAAACTTTGGTTCACCACAAGATTCAAGTCTCAACTTAAAGTGTTACACTTTTGCCTAAGGAGGGGGATAGCATGAGGACACCAAAACTGACATAAGTGCCGTAAGTAAGAGATACTAACCTATTTCTTACATGGTCATGACACAAGATCACCGATTTTTGAGTTGTGTCACTTTAAAAACCCTAGTGCGATGTCTAAGGAAATTATTGTAATTATCCAGAAAGAATGCTTTATTCAGTTTTTTCGAGCGATTAATAAAACATCATAAAAATGGAAGCACCTTTGGAATTGTAAAAATATTCCATATATAAATAACAATAGCATGTATATATATATTGGTTTCTACTTATCTTGACTGTTATGGAAACATTATATTTTGTTTCTTGAGTTTCAGTGAATTATTTCAACTTCTTTAGGCGACGTTTCGAGACTAGGTTAGTCTCATATTCATGCCCTGACAGTGAAAAAATGAGCTATTAGTAAAAACATTAAATATCACACTAAAATAAATATAAAATGACACGTGTAAGTTGTAATCATAAACATTCTATGATATATTGGGAAGTAAATGATTGATGATAAATTGATCAATTCATTGGAACTTGTAAGTACACCCTATCGATTACAACTTACACGTGTCATTTTATATTTATTTTAGTGTGCTATTTAATGTTTTTACTAATAGCTCATTTTTTCACTGTCAGGGCATGAATATGAGACTAACCTAGCCTCGAAACGGCGCCTAAAGAAGTTGAAATAACTGATTGAAACTCAAAAACCAAAACATAATATATATATATTTTTTTTTAAGAGAAAAGATTTGTCCTGGCCGGGATTCGAACCTAGGGTCTTGAAGTTCTCTTGGGGCTTATCTATTCTCTATAAATTTGATTCCACGTCCAAACCTGTACTATTACAACCCCACGGGTGTAGGACAAGTAGCTTCCCTGGATTGTCCTAGTTTACGCTCAACCGCCAGATTCCTCCCCTAGACTGGGTTCCTCCAGATTCCTGCCCTGGAGGATCCTAAACCCCATAGGATCAATCTCAGGCTACTAAAGAGATTGATTCCACATAATTGGAGAAGACCGGGCATTTGAATATTGTTGATGACAAATCACTTTCATCTATAACATTGACCTAGATAGTATTATATCTTGTACGTCGATGTAAAACTTGCGAACATACGAAAGGAAGCCTTCGTGGACTGTAACACCTTCTCCGGTAAAGGTATTTGCAACGATTTACAAGTCACATTTATGTCACGGAGCTTTGGAAACTGTCCTTAGGGCTTGTCCTTTGATATTTTTTTCGAAAGTCATTGTCGTGCGATCCGCCTACGTCGTGATCCTCGTCCGATGGAGGTCGAACATCGCTGGCCTTTCCCTCAGGTGGTCAGACATCCAGCTCTGTCGTTCATTTCCTTATCTTCCTCCGTTTCCTGTTCTTAATCAAGGTTCCCGCTCACTGGTAATGTAGGGATTGGCTGGAGATAGTAGCCAGTTCCCGAAGGTAAACAATGCATATCGTACTATTTCCGGTATTGAAAAAAATAATATTTGAAATGATAATTGAATATTCAAGGTTTCGTTAAAGTACAGGACTTGTTTTGTTTTTTTCTCTCTAATTGTCTCACATCCAGGTTGACGAGCTATCTCGTTTTATGTTTTTTTATTTTATCCACGATTTATGAAAAAAAAAAGATTTTTTCGTTACGTTTTCAGAGTAACAGTTTATATTTTTACATTATTAAAAAGGGTTTAATAATATCTTTTGTGAATATGATATGATATATAAAAATATTGATATGTGTACCGCAACGAAACCCTTAGGTCATCAACGCCTAGCTTATAAATTGTTTTTGGCATTGGAAGCGTGTTGAGCTGGTAGAATATCGTACGAAATAGAAATATGAAACTTTTTTAATAATCTTTAGAAATATCTTATATGAATATAACCAAAAATACGAATTAAAAGTGCGCATAGAGATATTGTATAGAGTGTCTATGGAGCGATTAAAAATGTGCAGGCGATGTCAGGGAGAGTTGAACGAGCACTGTTAATTAATTAATAAAATGTTAATTAAACAATTATCAATTAACCCTATGAAATAACGAAGGAAATAATCTGTGCAACTCACCATGGAGCTGAAATGAAGTAAAAACGTTCTTATGCTATACTGAAGCAATAGGGAAATGCACTTTGGTTTGGAGATGAGCAGACTTAGATGCCCCGTTAACGACTAGATAATCACCATATAATCAGATCAGGCTCACCTGTGGTGTAGTGGCTAGATTAACAACCTAATATGCCCATGAACGCGGGTTCCCAGTCCGGCTTTAGGCATTTTTAAAGGGAGTAAAAAATCCTTAGTTATGCCGTCCTTCGGAGGGTACGTAAAATGTAGGTCCCGGGATTAGTGATACCTATCCTAATTATACCTGGATTGGACAATTTCATAGCTCTCACTGTAGCATCGTCCAATGAATCATAGCCGCATAAAGTGACATTAAATTAAACAAAAAAACATAATCGGATCATAATTAAGTAGAACATGTTTTTTTCGTTGAAGCTGGGTCTGAAACCAGGTTTGAAACCCTAGTTTCAGGGTTCGAGTGGGAATAAAGTTTTTCATGAAATGATTGATATGATGTTTGGGCATATTCAGCAACAAATAGATTGACTGTATTCGGAACAATGAAGTAGCAGTGAGGATTTTACGAAGGTTTTTGATTGTAAGGATTGGATAAGAGAGGAATTCGATTGCTTAGTGGAGCCCCAAAACTCAACTCCGTAAGCTCAAAAGTCCAAATAGGTCTTACATTAGTGATCCATATGAGTCTTTTGTTTATTGAGAGTTTAGAGCGTTCAATTAGTAAGGTTTGAAATACCAAATTGCCTGAAACACCGAACACTTTCTTGTCGTTTTTGTCTATTATGAGGAACAAAGTTAAATGTTTGTCAAAATTAAATTTCAAGTATCATAATATATATATGTACATTTCTATATAAATATTATGATTAGTCCTGCTTACTTTAACTTCTTTTATATATGACCACTAATATGGTAAAAAATAATGTTATCTGTATTTTTCTTCGGATATTATTAAATAAAATATGGCGTTGATTTAGTATCCACGTTCCTATCGTTCTGCTTTAATTAAGTAGGTTTCATGATTATTTGAAGTCGATCACGTTAAGTATTTATCTATATGCGAACGACATTTTTTCAAAGTTTAATTTTTCTTCTGAAATTAAATGGCATGGACTAAAGGAAAACGAAATATATCATGATAGATGGCTTTTGTAATATTTGAATAGTATTGCGCTTTTTTATTTAATGTGGTTTAGCCTCAGTATGATTTTATTTGCTGGAGGCAACGGTTTTCAAGTCGTGCATTGTTCAGATCGCGCTCCTTCTTCTAAATTATAGGTCTCAGTTTTAGCTGGAAGGGGCCGTAGAACATGACCCTCTGGCGTCTTAGGAACGAGAGGGAATTGCAAAAGGATTCCGCCACATCCTGGATCAGGGAAGGAGGAGTCGGCTCCTGGAGCGTATGGAATGAATCGCGCGCATTCCTAACCTGTCCGTGAAGGTTGTGGAACCACGAAGGAAAACGCTATGTGAGTCAGCTGCAAGGTGACTGAATAGCGTGGTTGTGGTAACTTGCATCTACGGATGGTAAACTATAGAAAAAAACCTTGAATAGGGTGGAGCGAATAACTAAAAATCAAAAGCGGTGGAATAGATTTCAATAAAGGTAGGGAGTGTAAAGGCCAGTTCTTATTCTTATTTAATTTTTATATAAAATATGTATCCTGTAAATATGTACATGAATGTTTTATTTATTTAGTGTCACATTATGCAAGTCAAAGTCACTGATCCGACGATGCTACAATGAAAAAAAAACCTGTATCACTTCAACCCATGAAGGGTCTTGGGTTCATTACGTGGTAGAGAATGTACTGTTTCTTAGACAACGTTTGTGCAAGGAGGTGATTTGTTCTAGATCACGCTGAACCCCCCACATTGTACCCACTTTATAGAGGCTGGTTGAGACACAAAGGGTCCCAGATCCCCGGTTGCTAAGAGATTGAATAAAGCAGAGGGACGGTCCTTCGAATCCAGGACTTTCACCATGGAAAATCACCGCTCTACCACAGAGTCACTCCGCTTCTTTGCTAAAATTTCGCGTTTTCTATAATTAGTATAAGGAGCTTAGACGAGTATTTGACACCGCAGAGGCGCGGTATTGCCATATTACGTCCCCCCCGAAGGATTTCATAACCAATGATTGTTGTCTTCATTTAAAAAATTTCCTAAAGCAACCCACTTCTAGAAGGTAGAAGGTTGTTATGCTAAGAACCACACGATAGGTGATCTTATGTATGTATACTTAACTGTGATGGAATTACTTTTTGTAGAATATCATTTAGATCTGCATTGTTTTTTTTTTCTACTTCTTTGAGTTATAATCTTGATTAATCCAGGGGACTGGATCAATATGAAATTTTTATTCTGTGACCAGGTTGCGGGGTTTTCGGTCCAAGGTCCAAATTGATTTAAATAAACTATTGTCCAAAAAAAAAATGTTGTATTCTTATATTATACATCAACGGTAACATAATGCCAACTCCAAAACATAACCATAATATATATTGTAACATCAACGTAACACCACCAACGCTGAGCCGCAAAGATACGATAAGGTAAAAACAATTAAATTTGGCAATTACTTGGCCATATAACCCACTTATACACATCCGTATGGAATGACGGTCCTCAGTTAAGTGAGGTCAGATAGATAGAGACACCTGACGGACGAATTTAGCAAACAAAAGAATACTCGTTACACACTCCCCTCCAGCGATTAAGTCCGTCGGGTTGGATAAAATAATTTAAGTTTTGAGGGATGCCATAAGCCTATTATCTTTCCATCTTCATCTCTCAGTTTACAGGATCCACCACCCGTAACGGAAACAACCGTAAAAGGGCCTTCATATTTAGGGTTCAGTTTAGCAGCGAGTTTATCAGCTGCCGACGATAGCTGAAACCTCATCTTTAAGACTTGGTCCCCCGGTTGGAAACGATCTTTCCGGCGTCTCAAGTTATAACGACTGCTCTGATTTAGACTTGCCTTCAGAGAGTTTTCCTCGGCTATATGATGAACTTCAGGCAGACTGCCCACTTTAGCGGCCCAAGCAGCATGTTCGTCTGTGCCAGCCACTAGGATATCATCGTCGTTAGCTTGATGTAGAGGCCTCAGTTCTCTACCAAAATTTAAGAAGGCAGGACTGAACTTGGTCGAATCTTGAACGGCGGAATTTAAGGCAAACTGGATCTCTCCTAGTTTTTCGTCCCAGCGTTGGTGTTTCTTCCCTAGGTACGCTACGATAAGTTGCTTGATATTCCGATTCGCTCGTTCTGTCGGATTTGCCTGTGAATGGTAAAGAGGAGTAGTTTCTCTCTTGATTCCAAACTCCTTAGCCACTTCAGTTACAAGATTACTAACGAAGTTCTTCGCATTGTCGGAAATTACTTTATGCGGTGCGCCATATCTGTATATTATGCGGGATTTCAGTTTATTTACAATAACCGAAGAGGTAGCTTTTCTGATGGGACATAATTCCACCCATCTACTAAATAAATCTACAAACACTAGTAGATACACATTGCCTCTAGAACTCCTAGGATAAGGACCCATAATGTCAACTGACACCATTTCCCACGGCTGCTTGTTATAGCGAGGGAACATTAACCCACGAGGTGGCGTGTTATTGGGTTTGACCTTCTGGCATAACTCACACTGCCTCACGTACTGGCTTATATCTCGGTATAATCCAGGCCAATAGTATAGTCTACTAACCCTAGAAACAGTTTTATCTATCCCCAGGTGGCCTGACTGCGGTAGATCATGATTTTCATATATTACTGCTCCCCTTAAATGTCTAGGAACGACAACTTTCCATTCCTCACTGGGGTCTTCTAGCTCTCCCTTCAAAGGATTCTTTCGATGGTATAATAGCTGTCCATCTTTTATCGACCATCCAGGGTGGAGTTCTGGGGACTTCTGGACTCGATAAAATTTCTGATTATACCATTCGTCGGCCGCTATGAAAGTTCCTGAAGTCGAAACTGAATCGGTAGAAGAATTAGGATCGGAACTGGTAGACAATACTGTGATTGCAGCAATTCGTGATAGGGCATCGGCCACTGTGTTGAGTTTCCCCTTTCGATATTCCACCTTGTAGTTGTAAGGCTGCAAGCGAAGAGCCCATCTAGCCAAACGACCTGAAGGGTTTTTCAAGTTCAGTAACCACTTCAGACTGGCGTGGTCAGTTATTACAGTGAATGGATAACCTTCCAAGTAATGCCTATTCTTCTCGATACCAAACAGAACTGCGAGGCATTCCTTTTCGGTTACGGTATAATTCCTTTCAGCTGAACTTAAGGTACGAGAACAAAAAGCGATGACTCTTTCTTCGCCGTCTTGTATTTGAGTCAAGACCGCTCCAAGACCTGTATCACTGGCGTCAGTCTGTAATTGAAAAGGCTGTTTAAAGTCTGGCCTAGCTAATATTGGTGCTTCAGTCAGTGCTGACTTGAGAGCATTGAAAGAGGCGTCCTGCTCTTCTGACCAGATCCATTTAGCGTTACGCTTAAGCAAAGCTGTTAGCGGAGAGACAACTGTGGAGAAGTCTTTAATAAAACGGCGGTACCATCCTGCCATTCCAAGGAATCTTCTGAGCTGCCCAGCGTTGGTGGGAGGAGGAATCGAAGTAACGGAACCAACCTTATCTGGATCTACACTCAAGCCATCACTATTAACCAGATAGCCCAAGTACCTAACTTCATTACAACCAAATTCACATTTTTCCGGGTTGATACGCAGACCTGAGGCTTTAAGGCGACTGAACACTTCCCTTAGCATATCCAAATGCAGTTTGAAAGTTGGTGTGCAAACCAAAATATCATCAAGAAAAACTACTACGTAAGGGTAAAGTTCGGGTCCAAATATTGCATCGGCTAACCTCTGAAAGGTAGCAGGTGAATTCGTCAGCCCAAAGGGCATAACTTTAAACCTGAATAGTCCTCTGCCAGGAACTGTAAACGCAGTAATGTCTTTACTAGTTTCGTCGGCAAGGGGCACTTGCAAAAATGCTTGTTTGAGGTCAAACTTGGAGAGATATCTAGCCTGTCGAAGTCCGTCTAAGAGAGATGTCATATTAGGCATAGGATAGCAATCTTTACAAGTGACTTCATTAACCTTACGAAAGTCTATACAAAAACGATAACCTGATCCCTTACGAACCATGACTACCGGAGAAGACCATGGAGATTGGCAAGGTTCCACTAAGTCTTCATCCAACATTCGGTCTAACTCCTGGTGCATTGCCTCAAGTACTTTGGGTGAGTAATGGTAGGAGCGCTGCTTGATAGGTTGGGCATCCTGAACATCTACCTTATGGCTAATGCGCGTCGTTAATCCTGGAGAATCTTGGAGAATTCGCAAACCTTCACTGACTATTCTATCCAGATCCACCCTTTCTGAGGGATCAAGTGAACTAATGCCGCATATTTTTGATGTTTCCTCTTCTACTACTTGAACATCTTGACGAAACGAGAACTTATGGTCGGGGTCATCTTGAAACCACCATGTCGCTTCACGATGATTAGTACTCATGTTTGTGTTAACGATAAAATCTAACCCTAAAAGAAACATAAATGGAAGCTTGGATAAAACGTAAAGCTTCGTGTCATATGACCGGTACCCAACGGTAATTGAAATGGAGAATCTTTCATCAACAATACCAGAGCTTCCATTAGCGACACAAATATTAAATTCGGGAATTTTCTCAACTTCATATCCCAATTTAAGGAGAATTTCAACCCCTTCTGGCCCAACAAATGAGGTAGTGGAACCAGGGTCAAACAGGGCCAAGTAGGACAGGCCTCCTTTGTCAGGTTTCCCTATTCGGAAATCAATATAGTGAGTGCTGTTTAGGAAACGGTAAACGATAACAAGATACGGTAGAACTTTCGGGAGAATTCGATACGACACAAGGAGAAACGATATCAGATTTAGCGGTACAAAAAGGTAAACGATAAGGCACGGTAACAGGTAAATCGGTACTTGGTGGGTCAGCTGAAACCGTGGGAATAGGAATGACCCTCACTTCCGATTCCCTTGCACATTTCCCGGAGTACATTTAGGACATGCGTGAATGGAAACTCCTGGGTTACCACAACGGTAGCAAAACAACTTTCGTGGTAGCGGACATCTCGAATAAACATGCGGTCCACCACAATTCCAGCAAATTAATTTCTTAGCTGGTAGTGCCGGTTTTGAGCCTTTTAGACACGTTTTCTCGTAGAGAATCGATGCGGTACTATTTCTTGATTGTACATCAGTCGGAGAGAATACCTGTTTCTTAGAGCCAACTGCCTGAATTTCGAACTGGTCGAATTGAGGATCGTGATTCGTTGTGTTAGCAGCAACATCGGTTTGTTTTTCCAATGGCGAAACAGTAAAAATTCCCGGAGATATTTGTTCTTTTCCGGAATTGGATTTGTTATATCGTCTAGTGGAATTCGCAGAGCGGGGTTTTTCTATAATAGGCTTTTCTGATCGGCCTTCTTGAGCCATCATCTCATATACTCTAGTTCGTTCGGTGACGAAATTAATCAAATCCTTATAAGAGGGAATATCTGCTGATTTTATTCGTTCTTCGAATGCTTTTCTAGTCCCTGGGTCTAAATTATTAAGAGCTAAATGAAGTTTAATGAAATCCCCCATGTCTTCAATGCCTAAAGCCGATAACGCAGAAAAATTATTTTCATGCTCAGATAAAAATCTCTGCAAATTAGACGCTGAAGAATTGTTTAAAGAGGTAAAATCCATCACCTTCTTGATATAAAATCTGGCTAGTCGCCTTTTATTTTGATAGCGAGAGACCAATGCGTCGTAAGCGAGTGAATAATTAGCTTCGTCTAATGCGAAGCCCGAGATAAGCGACAGAGCTTCATCGCGTAAGCTACTTCGTAGATAGTAAAATTTCCTAATGGTCGGTAGAGATTCTTCCCTATGAACCATAGAATCAAATAGGGAATAGAATCCATTCCAGTCCTCTAATTTCCCTGTGAATATCGGTAAGTCAATTTTCGGTAGCTCCTGAGGAATAGAATGAGAATGGACAACCACAGGTTTATTCTCAGGAGGGCAGGTAGATTGCACCACTTTGTAATAATTCGCTTTGGTAATATCAACTAAATCGTTAAATGAATTTTGTACTTCTGTTGTCTCGAGTTTTTCACTTTTGTTCTTTATACTTGCATTAAATATCCGAATTTTTGATTGAATTTCTTCAAATCGGATTTCATTTTTGAGTAAGCGGTCATAAGCAGGTTTAAAAGCGGATGCTGAATCGGTACTCAAAGATTTGGATTTTGTGAAAATGGATTGAACTGCGGCAAAAATATCCTCCCTCTCTGACACTAGAACGACTGGATCACCCATCGTGACAATAAATCAAGACGTTACCCAAAGTTACAAAAAAAAATGCCAACGAAATTAAATGTTGAAAAAAAAATATCAATAGAACCTTTAAAAGTCGTAAAATACTGAAAATTAAATTAATTAAATTATATTAAGACTAACAAATTAAATTAAATCGGTAAGCGTCCTTTACAAACTTAATTTTGTAATTTTTTTCATACGTCAGCCATAGATAAACAAATATATTTCTTTTTAAAAGGAAACACAAGATAATGCTAAATAGAAACAAACAACAGCTGTTGTCTCTAATGCTTATCTATGCTTGCTAATCTATCATATGTTCAATTCAACTATTTAAACTTACGGTAAAAATACAAAATAAAATCATATATTAGTAGATTTTAATTTTCAAAACATGTGTTAAACAAAAGTAAGTCGTTCTACGACCTTAAGTAAAAATTCTTGATTTTTGTTGTTGATACAAAATTATAAATTAAAAATAATTATCTTTACATTTCCAAAATTGCGTCTAAGACAAACATTTAGCTTCAATCAACAGAAATTTAGTACCTTCAATTAATACGATAATTATATTTAAACATTAGAAAAAAATATTAAAGTATTGTTTGGAAAAATTATTCTGTTACTATTATCATAAAACTATTAACAGTTAACTTCACTATTTCAAAAAAATGTTAATATAATAATTAAATCTTCAACTAATAACTTATCTGTAGATTTTTCTTTTGTAGTCCCTGTATTCGAGCGCCATAATATTTGTGACCAGGTTGCGGGGTTTTCGGTCCAAGGTCCAAATTGATTTAAATAAACTATTGTCCAAAGAAAAAATGTTGTATTCTTATATTATACATCAACGGTAACATAATGCCAACTCCAAAACATAACCATAATATATATTGTAACATCAACGTAACACCACCAACGCTGAGCCGCAAAGATACGATAAGGTAAAAACAATTAAATTTGGCAATTACTTGGCCATATAACCCACTTATACACATCCGTATGGAATGACGGTCCTCAGTTAAGTGAGGTCAGATAGATAGAGACACCTGACGGACGAATTTAGCAAACAAAAGAATACTCGTTACAATTCTTCTCTTTGATATCTCATTTTTTTTTATTATGGCTGCGCATAAGCATCTGACCAAGTAACATTTTTTACTATATATTACTAGTAATGCTTTTATATTATTTATTTCCATAAACTAATCTTATTCTCTTATTTAATATCATATTATATAATTTTAACTTATATGTGTTAAGTTATTATTTTTTAATTATTTTATAGATTTTAGGTTTATTGGCTACCAGATTATAGGTTGAGAGAACATCCTGATTAAAATATCTGAACTGTCTTTGATTAATTATTTAATTATAAACATCTGGTGATTAAGTTAGATTATTGCATTGTCATTCACTTCGAGATAGGAAGCTGCGTTTTAGGTATTTAGGCCAAGAAAAAGTTGAATCCTGAGAAACCTTCAATCAACATATGTCAACCTAAGGTGTGGTTTAAAACAACCACATTACATTTCACGTTTCCTATCCCAATATTTATGTTGACAAAAATATTTTTCTTCAATACTCATGACCCACTTAATTTATTTTTTTTTATGTGAATTATTTTAGTCTTATTTTTAAACTAACCTTCTATTAAAGATAAATAACATCATTTGTACTGATTATGTACATTTCTTACTGAAATATGTACATAAATCATTACTTAGCTTTTGGCTTTTTTGCAAGGTTGTTGAACAATGGGTTAGCCAGTTTCGGTAATTAATTTAATTGTGGTAGTATTAATAAATTAATTTTTAAATGCCTTTACTCAGGGGTTACATTATTATATTAATTTATTTTTATATATTTTAAGGAGCAGTATTTTTATTAATTAATTGTTATGATATTAGTATTAATTAAATGATTATTTATTTAATATAACTTTGTGAGCAGTATATTATTACTGTTGCTAATGTTGTTTTATTATTTATATATTTTTAGATTATTATCGTTATGGGTACTGTTTGACTTTCCCTAGAAGATCTGTAACTATTTCCATATTACACTTTTAATTATGAACATAATTTATTATTAATTAAAATCGTATTGTGGATTAAAATAAACATTTAGTAGTTAAAATTTTAAGCAAACAGTTGTCCTGGACTAAAAAATTATATTAAAACTTTCCATCAGTTTCGAAATTATAATCACCAGTTGAAGAAGCTAATTTGTTGAATGTGTCATCTTCCCAAATTTGGTATAAGGAATATATTTTAAGCGCATTAAAAAAAAAAAGTTAATTCCTTAATGCCTCAGTTAAAAGCTTTAATAAGTTATGAGTGTATTCATTTAAACATAATTTATCTCTATTCAAGAATGTTTAATATTCATAAGAAATGTTTTGATAGTCTATAATGTGACTAATGAAAATGGTTTTATCAAATATTGAATAACAATTCTTTTTTTGGTGTAATAAATAATTATACAAGCAACTGCAAATTCTACAAGATATTAAATACATTTTCTTTATAAGCTTTTTTCTTATATACTGGACTATCTTTTGAAATCATATAATTCACTAATGAACAAAAAACCTTTATTCCAGTCAGATAAATCTTGTTAAAACATTAACGAAGGATTAAAAAATACGTTTCGACAGATTCATTTGTCATTTTCAATTCTTGTTCTTCGTAACATCATTTAAAATTCATAAGTAAAAACATCACTTGAGGTCAAAAAGGATTTAAAATCAATTTTACAATAAAGTCCTGGAAGTTAACCTACTTCCATGGTCAGATGTACAAACATATTTGTTTATCTGAACTGTCTTTGATTAATTATTTAATTATAAACATCTAGTGATTAAGTTGAATATGATACAAAACATATTTGTACATCTGACCATGGAAGTAGGTTAACTTCCAGGACTTTATTGTAAAATTGATTTTAAATCCTTTTTGACCTCAAGTGATGTTTTTACTTATGAATTTTAAATGATGTTACGAAGAACAAGAATTGAAAATGACAAATGAATCTGTCGAAACGTATTTTTTAATCCTTCGTTAATGTTTTAACAAGATTTATCTGACTGGAATAAAGGTTTTTTGTTCATTAGTGAATTATATGATATTAAATATTTGGAAATGAAATTCTAAACGAAGCTTTTGTAAATATTCCTGTAATAAAAATAATTACTTAATAAAACTGAAGTTATATTAACGATTTCTAAAATAATTGACGTAAGAATGTAAAAAGGTCTGGAGATGAGCAGTATGTGTCCTTGGTACCGCAGATAAACCGAGGAGTGACATTTCACTGTTGCCTTTATTTTAGGTTCTTTCATATTGAAAAAAATTCAATAAAACAGTCCTCTATTTAATTATTATTAAAATTTTTTTCCATAAATAATTCTTTTAATACAGTAAAAAACTGTGTATATATTTAATTCAGATGATGAATACAATTTGTATATTCATTTAGCTTACTTGCTCAATGAAAAAAAATTAGAAAGGGAAACCTTTTTTTAAATTATCTATTTAAAAAAAATAAAACATCTCAATTCTCACTATCACATGTCACTCAATATTTCTTTTTTTTTTTGTTAATCGGACAATTGTCTCTCTATTATAGTTTTATTATCTCCCGAAAATAAGTTTATCTCTAAAATCTAACCTTTTAAAACAGGACTCTTTAAATCTAAAATAAAAACACGACTCGTGATTTCTTTCCTTTTTAGTCTTTTTTGGGAATAGTTCGCCGATTGTTGAATATTTTTAAACTTTCAAAGAGAACCACCCTTTACGTTTAAAAAATGCTGAGTTCATTAATTATGTATACCGTGGCCAGATGCCATTATGAATAACTTGAGTTTTCCAAGAAGTAATATTTATTTAATAAACATTTTGACGGTATAGTATCGTTAGAAAAATATTTTTGTAACATCCAGTATGCAAAGAATAGACATAGTGTCCAGAATAAAAAATATACCTATAATAATAATAATAAAAATATTAATGTCTTTTCTGGTTGAATTGAATTTTTCTCTGGTTTTTTTTAAATATCTAACTTGATGACATTAATACATATGTACGTCGTTTACATCCCACACACTCATAAATATACATACATAATCACTCACCTAAGTGTACATAAAATAAAATGAGAAAATTTTAACTCAATACTGATCCTACTATTTCCGATTTTGGGGGAATTGTAGGGATATTAGGTAATGGAATAAACCAGATTTGAAGGTTGGAAGATTATTAGAACGACGAATGGAAGAAGGTATAGAGTTCCAAAGGTAGGAGGATCAGATAAGGAAAGCTCTTTCAAAAGCTGCTGTTCGGTGGGTGCTGTGTATAGATCTGAGAGCCGAGAACGGGTGTTACGGGAGAGGACTGTGGTTTTGAATTGAAGGAGATCGAAAATGTATGATGGTCGGCGGGATCATATATGTTATGATAGTTGCTTATGTCAGTTTTACGACAGAGTGTGACATTATCAGATATAGTAACGAGTATGTTTACAAAAATGATCCGTGGGGGAAAATACGCTTCAATAATTTTGAAATTAATACTTTTTTCTTCTTTTTTTAAAATTTTATATTTATTATTCTTATGGTGATGATAATTTTTAAATATTTTTGTATTTTAATTTGTTCTAATTGGATATTTATCGAATTTAAAAGTGATTTGTTATTTGTTCTACCTGCTACGTTTTATATCCTAGGATTGAAACGTTTGATTCTATTTATTTAAGTAGCAGATTTGAACTCATTAAAAAATAAATTATTATTTTTAATTATGGTTTCTTATTATTACATTTTTTATGTCATAGTGTTTAGGTTTTTTTAAAAAATATTTTTATATTACTTTATAAACATATTTACTATTAGTTCGTATTATTTTTTTTTTTAAAGTTCTATCCACTATGTCTTTTAATATAATTCTATTCCACCCTTACGTTTGTATGAAAATAAATGGAATATTTTCTTATTGATGAAATTTTAAACTTTAGTATTTAGTAGTAGCAAAAATGCTGTAAAATAAATAAAATTGTATTTATTGCTGTATTTATTTCAGTGTTACTTTTCTACAGTTTTTATTTTCAATAGTTTTTTTACCATTTAGAACTGAACATACATTAATGCCATTAATCACACTTTAATAGAATATAAATAAGACAAAGCTTTGCTCTTTATAAACAATTATATTGTTGTAGGAATCATTAAGCTTTTGAAGTGTGCCGATGTAATTTCGAGTAAACGCATTTTGTTTACTGAAGTTCAACGAAACTCTATAACAATTGCTTTATTTTGTGTATATTTTCTTTAAAAATTATCTTTGTATTACTGTCATTAGTTCAACTAACTTCTAGTTTTCATGTTTTTTAAATATTTGTTTGAAAATTAGTTTTTATCGCAGTAGAGAACAGACTGTTTTCTTTCCTGCTTCAGACACGGCAGTAATAATGTTGGAAGATAGGGGAGTAAAAGTTTAAAATAGACATAGTCACTAGTAGGTATTTTATGTTATGGCGAGAATATGTAGTTACTCCTTCCTTTGCTAGATCGGGACGGACGCCGAAGTCACCCTCGTCCTTGGAGTCCAGACCTTGGTCCCCTGGTAGTGGGGGCAGCGGAAGTCACCCCAATGCCAACCTTGGCGGCCCCTGTCCCATTGCCCCCAGTCTTCGTCCGCGTTCGATCCAGTGTGTACTCCGGTGTACAGTGTACTGTGTACCCAGTCTACGTCTTCTTCGCTCGATAACCAAAAAGTGAGTTGGATATGTTATCTTCATTATTATGTTTTGTAATAGGAGTGTTGTGTGTTTAAGTTGTATGCGGTAGAAAATGTGTCGTGTCGACTTTCTTCGGCTTCCAAAAGTATCTAGTGGAGCGAATGGTAATTTAGTTCTTCGGTTGAATGAAGATATTCCGCTTTTAGAAGAACCATTTAGAAAAAAAATTTGTGTGTTTATAAAGGAAATATAAATATGCATTTTAATTCACAGGAGTGTTGTGAATAATTTAGATTTTTTTAATATAATGATCTAAAATTATAATCGTTTCAAATATAAAACAACCGTTGTCCTAATACAGTACAGCCTCTACCCAACATATTGTAGTGGTACAGTTTTTGTTTTTTTTTTAATAAAAAAAATTATACGAAAATAATTATTCGGTTCTTTCGTTTTTATGGTGACTGATTATAATTATTGAATGATTCCTGATCATGAATTTTTCATAAATCATATAACAATGAATCATGAAGATGTAATGAGCATATTTATATGTCTTTATTTGTATATTCTAATTTTCTTTATTCAACCTTTCACTTAATTTAGTTAAGTAATTATATAAAAATAGGATATTTGGCCAAAGTAACAGTAGTCTATTATCCTTTTGATGCCACTGCCCCCTTTTGATAACAGTCTGCATTGTAGCCCACTTGTCACAGTTCTCAAATGATAGTGTAATCGTTGATAAGCGTAGTAATCGCTTTGGCGATTTATTTTGTCTAGAAAAATGAAGTATCTTATTATGAATTTTACAATTTTGGAAGGAATATAACTATGATGCAATTGTAATTTGTTTATTACTTTCTACTAAAACGTTTTTGCCAAATATTAACAATTTAGTAAATGTTCGAATTATTGATTAAGACAGATATATATATATATATATATATATATATATATATATATATATATATATATATATATATATATATATATATATATATATATATATATATATATAACTCATTCCGGTCTATATTTAAGAGTGTGATTCAGTCCTCACAAATCGTAGGAGGTAGCTGAGTCATGCGATTGAAACGACGGACCAGGGACTATCATTAGTTATAACTAAAATCATTTTTACTACCATCTTCTTCTTCTTCTTTTTTTTTTAAACACTATATGATAAACCAATAAAATATAATGAGGATAATCAGTTCCAAAGCAGGCTAGAAATTCATGAGCCAAAACTGGCGATTTTATAAGAACCGTATAATTTTCTCAAGCTTATTATCAAAAAGAAAAACAAACACTTAACATGCGCTGCGTAATCAAAAGGAATTTTGAAATTTATGGAGCTATTGTAAGCTCTTACTTATAACGCAATTAAGTGCTTCGAGGTGGTCGTACCTCAGGAACAAGGCACGACCTGGTAATCACGCTAAAATACAAACATATATTTTTCCTGCGTTTTGCTGACATAATACAATGAATATAATAAATATATATAATTTGTAGTATAATATCGATTATTAAAAAAAAAAATTTATTTTACTCAGCATGACCATGCGATTCCTTATGTGGGTTTTTCTTGGTTATAGACGGTTTCTTGTTTTATTTTTATGAAGTTATACTTCGTCGGAATTAATGTAAGATCTTTATTATTCGTAAGAAAAGACTGACACAAAAAGCCCATTTTCTAAACGTTTATTATTAACTATAACATCTGTTGTTGATGTAACTGATGTTTTTTCACGGGGATTAAATGATCATATTATTACCTAATGATATTAACAAGAAAATTTAACCGCGTTTATGGAAGAATATGTGAACAAATTTTATTTTCTGCCTACCACCTGACAACCGCTGTGCATTCTTATTTTCCCTATGCTATCTATTAATGCCGGGTAATCTATTTCTAATTTCAATCGTGTTCTAATCTCTACTATCTTGGAAGATTTGAATTCAATACTTTGAATTACGCCAGTTAATAATATAAAAAAAACGTTTATTTTATATTCTTAACTTATGCTATACTTTCAGCTGATATTTTTATTCTGTAATGAAATTATTTAGAAACTTGTTGCAATCCATGTAATAATTATGTGAAAGGAAATTAAAAAGGTTTGATATTAATATAAAAAGTAATCAATAAAACAATTTGACCTGATTCTAATATGAGGCTAAAATCTCATTCAATCGCTTATCGTAGATAATTATCAATATGTTTATTTCCTTGTCATTAAGTTAGTATGACGTAAACATAGTTAATGGCTCAAATCATTACTAAAAGTTTTACGTAAACACTTTATATAGCAATTTATTAATACAAACAAAACAAACAGGTTATATTATAGTGCAATGTAAAGAACTTTAAGGCTTAAGTTAAATAAGATAATTTTAAAAACAATCTTTTATTCAAACAATAAAATAAGTTAAAAGAAAAAAAAATATATTTATGCGCAACTGTAAATACAATATGCTTATGATAATGGAATTGTAATCGAACTATGTCAGTCGTTCATCAGTAAAAATGAATTTGGGTTGCTGTAATATAAAATTATAGTTAGAGTGGCTAATTTATCTTGTAGAGATTATTGGGGAAACTATAAAAGAGAATGGATCCTAAATTATGCCGTCTATCGGAAGGGACGTAAAAATCCCTGTCATAATTTAACTTTGATAGCCAAAATTTAGGATTCCCACTATTGCATCATCCGATTAGCTGTAGCAGCATAAATTATCGTTAAAGGAAGGAAACAAACTGAGGATAGTGGGTAAATAAATATATATGATACTATAATTAGTATCCTTATCCTATTGTTGTTTTGATTTTTATTTTTTTTAATATTTTAACTTTTTTGAAAAAATATTTTATTTTCTATTGAATCGGTTTGTATCTGTTGCGAGTAGTCCTTTTGAATACCAAGGACATTACATACTTTCGGTTTTTGTTTGATATATGATTGAATAATTTAAACAGAATAGGATATATATACAAGTGACCAGGAATCGAAGCCTACGCGAGGCCGCCATAGCCCCAGTTCATTGAGAGTCCTGAGGTGTGAATCACGAAGGAGAAATCAGTTTTTACGAGGATATGCAGGACATGGCTCCAATGATAATGACATTGACTGACCTACGTAGCTTCTGTCATTGGATTCCTTACGGCAACTTCGTAGAATAGTGAATAGTGAAATCGACTAATGCTTTATTTGTTTGGCATCAAAATCCATCCATTCAATTAATAATAAATACTATTTTCTTATCATATAGGATCTAGGACCCTCCTGAAGCCCACCCATATAAAATATCTGAGCCAGCCTCTATAAAATATTATAAAAATAGGGTACCCAGAATAAGGGGGAAAAATCTGGCGGTGAGCGTGACCTTAGACAAGTCACCTCCTTGTTCATAAAACAGCACAGTATCTACCATGTACTGAACCCCAGACCCGTTCACGGGTGCTACAGGTTATTATATAACTTTATTTATACGATCCTTAAAATATCTTCAGGTAATACAAGATTGATTTGATTTGCGTATACACTTAAATGTGCACTTGTTATTTGATTTGCTTGTTATCTAATTAACAATTAAAATTTTTATCTCACTCACACTACAGTCCTTATAGAACCCATGCCTCTGCCACCGTTCTTCCCCATTCCTCCAATTTCTTATCCTCACTTTTCCTTATATCATCCTCCAAGTCATCCATCGACCAACAGCTTGGTATGTTCCTTTATCAGACTTCTGGGCATTAAATCATCACTTTAAGAAGCATACAGGGCTCTATTCTTTCTACTCCCACCAACCATCTTAGCCTGCTCTCTCCGCAATTCCGTTAATTCGACAATTTTTCTGATTCTCCGCCTGTGTCCTTCTTTAACAGTTCCAGAGATCTTTATTCTTTCACAAACCAGAAGAGTTATTCTGTTTTCCTTGGTTAGACTCCACGTTACACGTATCGGAGAGCTTTTTGCAGGGTGTAGAGACATCTGGTTCCTCTTACCTTTCTGCCCTTAATTTCAACTTCATAATCGTTGCTCTCCGTCACTACTCATCCCAGGTAGTTTAATGTACTACACCTGTGAAACGTGTTTTCACTCCAACCTTCTCTCTAGTCTTTTCAACATTTATTCTTATTATTATTTTATTAAAATGTTTATGTTTGTATATTCCTGTTGGTTTATTTACGCTGGATGTTTTCCAATTTTTTCGCCAGACTATTGCAATACATAAAATAATTAAATTAAGTTCAGAAATGAATGCGATTATTAGCAGTTAATTTTTTTTAAAGAACTTCAGGTTTAAGAAATTACGTATTTTCAAAAAGTAATATCCATATCCACGGTATGCCTATTACTTGAGTAAGAAATAATATTCATTATTAATGTTTTCATGATGTTGGCACTTAGATTCAACGACGCTTCTAACACGAGTACACTTTTAAAATTAGATACGCTGGGATTGAAATGTAGGAAAGATAAGAAAATCACGATTTCCATCTATCTACAAGACTAATCGTTGCAATAAAGCGTTTTAATGTTTTTCATCCAATAATATGCTTATGTTTAATAACCATACCTAGGAAAAGTAGTTGGTTTTAACCGGGGGAAATGGATGGTGGTAGGAATGATTCATTATAGGATCATGATTATGAGTTTCATAAAGTCACCATTTCTCCGTGTAACTCACGTTGATCTTATAATTACATGAACCGGAAAGTCTTGGGCTCCGCCGAAAAGAAATTTTTACATTTAAGGTAAAAAATAAATGCTTTCTATCGCAAAAATAATATAATAATTGGCATGAGTGAGCTAAAACAGCGTGTGCAAGAGGCTGACTTCTGATGGAATGATCTGGATTCGAGTTAGGCTGTGGGAGATTATTTTTTTGGGGTGGGAGATTTATTCTTTATTCTATTAATTATTTATTCTGTTAAACAAGATCCTCTGCCTGTTTAAAATTTTTACCCTTAGTCAAGGGAATAAATGTGGTCTCGGCATCCTGATCAACTTTTGGTTTAGAAACCATACAGTCTTTACCATTTATTGTCCCCCACAAGCTGCTTTGAAAGTGGTCTAAATTTTTTGTCTTTATATTTGTATCGATATCTGCCAAATACAAACAATAGTCAAGTAGTCGATTTTTTGAATCATTAATAGATGGATTACTATTATTATAATGGCATGCGATAAATTACTATACCAGTATTTAATTATGGGATAAGCCAAATAGCATAATTGTTAGTTTACTAAGACTACCTCACTAATTGTAGTATCAGGAGTTTGTGCAATAGATAAAAGAGACGAGGAGCTTAGAATCTAGAACTGGAATCCTAATGGGAGCGCTGTTCCTCGCCTCTCGCGACCTTCTATTGACTTCCTCATACCTGCGGCCACTGGATCCTCCTTCCTTAGCTCTTTACAAAGCCTATCTCCTGATAAATTGGGTAGGCGGACATAAAGATTTCCGGAAACTTGTTGGTTTCAATTTACATTATATGTAGTTCCAACAGATATTGTTGTAATGGTAACCTTCCAAAATACCATAAATACGCTTAAAACAACATATCGTTGAAACACAGCATTGAAAGTGAAAAATATAACTTTTCATGAATCATATCTAATAATATATGTTAGAAAACTCATTCGTTAGTTTGATTATCTATAAATTATAATTATTTTTCTATAATGAACAACGCAAAGTATCCAATGTGGCATCTTGGTTTGTTTGATTTGAACCACCTCGTCGGTTTTCCGGAATGTTGCAGCAGGAAACACACGAACATGACATATTCAATAACACTGTTCTGCAAAAAATAATTTTTGTTCTTAAAAATTGTCACCTCATTCTATGTTTTCAATGATGCTGAATCCAAATATATCATCAGAAAAATTTTAACACGTACAGTTTTTCAAAGAAATCGATGTATTCACAAAAAAATATGGTTTTCATAAAAAGAAGGCGCTTAACTTATTAACATGATTTATTCACTCATATATATAAAGTATAAAATACAAAATAAGGCGTTCTGATAATACAATATGTTTAATACATAAACCGTAAAATTATAACTTTTACTTAATGTGTAGTTTTATTCCTTTTGTAGTCTTTTTGAAGTGATTCTCGCTGTAGACTCCAGCAGTAGCCGGCGAGCATTTTCTCATTCCATTTTCCACTATACCTCCTTTCCATTTCGGCAATATCTTGATGGAACCGTTCCCCGTGTTCATCAGATACAGCTCCAAGATTGTGGAGGAAAAATTTTAAGTTGGAATGGAGAAAATGGATTTTTAGGGACATGTTACAACCAAGTACTTGGTAGGCTTGTAGGGTATTCCATCCTGGGTTTTGTTCGCTTTGAGAAACCTTTTCTATTTGTCATGCAGTGGTTGAGCACTGAGTTGCCATGGCGGAAATCCTGGTTCAATTCCCGCTGCGGGCAGTTACTTTTATTTAGTCTGTTTGCGGCGGGAGATGGATCATATAGGATCTAGGACCCTCCTGGGGCTCACCCAGCCTCTATAAAATATTATAAAAATAGGGTACCCATAATAAGGGGGAAAAACCTGGCGGTTGAGCGTGACCTAGGACATGTCACCTCCTTGCAGAACTGTGTTCCATGAAACAGTACAGTCTCAACCATGTACTGAACCCCCAGACTCGTTCACGGGTCGTAGTGGTACAGAAAAGAAAAAAAAAACATGCAAAAATAACAGTCACTTACATGGTTTTGTGGTTCCCGCCATACCATTGGAACTGCAAAGGCTATTGCTTTGTGTGTTCCTTGAAGCCAACCTGTAAGGTACCTCATACATATACTGCAGCAAACTTTAGGAGCCTAATCCTTATCCTGATCTCCCACTTTACATCCAGGATAAAAATGATAGACTTCTTTGTTAACCTGCTGAATCACGCGAATGTGGTACATTCAATACTTTGTAACTTCGAGTTAAATTAAAATTCGCATAATAACCAATGCAGAACAATTAATTCATTGCACATTACTTTACTACATTCGAACATATGCAAGATATCTGCAAAGCCGACCTTTTGGCAGGGTTACTTTTACTCGTTACAAAGTGATTTCAGATTGAAGAATTTTCTATAACATTGATCAATCCTAAAGCAATGGGTGTAGATCGAAAACGAAAACTTTGGTGTTTTTTTTCATATTCGACCCTTTGCCTTAGTATCGACAGTATATGGCAAAAATTATTAAAAGCTACTGTTATTAACGGGAATCCCGTTGGACCCATATGACTGCTAGCGTTACCCTCATTCCTAAATACTAGCAACGCCTAAGTTCTTGATCATATTTGTGGTGATTTATATTAAAAACCTGTAACAATAATGGCGATGATGAGCATTCAGTGACTCTTAGTATGTAGGAGAAGTTGTACGGTTTCCAAACCAACATTGTGAAGAGAAGCAATTGGGCCGAGATCACGTCCAACCACCAAGTTTTCGATCCCATTTATTGAGGCTAGGTGAATCCTAGAAGGATCTCCTAAGCCCTAATGATCGATTCATGGCTGTTAAATAATTAATAATTTTTCTGAAACACCCGGATTCGAATTTGAGCCCTAGAGATCAGTAACACTACGTAGTGGGCTACACTGTTTCACAGGAATTTATGTTGCCAGGATTCAATTCAATTTAATTACATTTTATGAGTTAAATCCGTTTTATGAAAATAAATTGAACAAAATTCAAAACATTGAGTTCATGTTCCGTTAAAAAAACGTATAAATTATTAACAATATTCCTGCTTTAATTGATCGTCCACTTCGCGCGAGAAATTGAGGAACCCCCAACCGTTTGAGTTCAGAATCCTAACATAAGTTATATTGATGTGTTGGAAATGTCAGTTCTAATTTACGAACTTTTTATAAAGTCGGTAATAAATGTTTGTGCGAATGTTGACTGAATATCTGAATAAATATTATTTTAACAGCCTATAGACATCGGATTGGTTGTAAATTCCAGGTTTAGACACTGACATCGTAAGTTGCTTTGTATCCATCAAGAAGATCATCAATTTCTCAAAAGAACCTAATAGTTTATTTGCGGTTTTTTTATTGAATCGTTATATTTATTGAGATTAGGTATCTGTTACTTTTTGAATGATATTGTCAAAGCTAAATGTAATGGCGATCTTTTACGTTTCGATTCCTGTTGAAGAATACAGGTTTGTTTCTTGTATTTCCATTACGATATCTCATATATTTCTATATTTATGAAGCGTTTTATAGTGTAGTTATATTTAGCGTGATGAAATATACTTTTTATTTATTTTTATAATAATTGGATAATTTTCAAATTCATCTTCTCAATTTTACCTAAAAATTAGCCGAATAAATTTGGTCAAAAACACAACGCTTCCTTTACTTGACAGATAAAACCTCCTTCTTTCTTCGTCTTCTTTGAATGGTTGAACAGAACATTACTGATCCATGGGTTTCCTCCTGGATGAAATATATTCTTTAAGAAGTTCAAATAATTGTTTAAAGATGTTTTAAATATTTTTTAATATCTTCATTAAACTAATGTTTATACTAGCATTATTTGATATTTAACGTTAAAGAACTCATATTTAAGACGATTAGAATAACTTACACGAAATTTTATCGCCTTTTTTCTCACGGTATTAGTCCGGTTCTGAACATTAAATTTGAGGAGCATGAAACATTGCTTGAGTAAACTTTTGATCCCGGACGCCTCAATGATGTTTAAATTTCTTTCATTTATACATGAACTTTAGTTATATTAGAGGATAGAAATAGTTGGGGGGGGGGCAATCAAAATAAACACCAAATAAGTGAAGACTTTTTTTTTATTTGTGCCGACGTTTTGACTTTGTAGGTCATCTTCAGGGCAAATAGAAGGAGAGGCGGCTGGGTGAACCCTGTAACTCAATTATTTTAGTTATATAAGTTATTTAGTTATATCATTTTTTCGTATTATCCTTGTCTGTTCTCCGATATAAACTCCTCTTTCTCTCTCTGTATTTCTAATCCCTGTTCTAATGTTATTTTTTTTCAAATATTTTTATTTGAAAAGAAAAGATACCGGGACTTGAACCCGGGTCTCCCATATCGCTAGTCTGGAACTCTACCATCTGAGCTATCTACCAACTCAGGCTCAATTAGGCTCGCTCCCCGGTCATGGTCACATCCTTTCTTTTCACTGATCCCATGTCCCTGCGTTCTCGCAATTTGCGATGTATACGAGGGGAAGAATGTTCTTTTAACATTTATTTAATTGTGATCTTGTTGACTGAGGTCATTATATATTATTATAATTTATTTCATTTTAGTAGTTATTGATTTTATTAATTTTTAAATATTTTTATTTGAAAAGAAAAGATATGATTTTAAAAGATATTACTGCATTTCTTTTCTTTTGAAATACAAATATTTAAAAATTAATAAAATCAATAACTAATAAAATAAAATAAGCTACTTTTTTTCGATTAGCAGATGTTCAGGAATTTTATGTTTAGTATACATCACCTTAGGAAAGGAATGATTCATTATAATTTTCCTTTATTATGCCTTGACATTTTTTACATTAATACTAAATATACTAACTATCGAGTATCGAAAAATATATCTAAAGGTAGGTCAATTCCACTTTAGCTGTTGGAGATTGTTGACACGCTGTGCCTGCCGTATTGAGTCGTGTGAGCATTGAGCAGGTTGTTTTGCTCTTCCTCTCTTTGTTTAGAATTGCCTTGTCACGAACCTGCTGAGTATCGTTACACGGTCACAGTATCTCTCCTTATACCGTGACCTGAGGCTACATCGATAACCTCAATATTTCCTCTCTGTAGATACAGCCTCTTGGATAATGGGTAATGGGAACTGTGGTCTCATTACCTGAAATACTTATTTTATCAAGTTTTTGTCACTTTTTTAGGACAGATTTTCGATACTGTACCAATTTATAACAGTAAACACGATTAAAGTGTAGTCGTATTTATTTTTCTCTTCCTATAAATTCTTCAGACAATCCGTTTATTCTCTTCTTTATTAATTTATTTTTAAAAAATGATTCGCACATTTTTCGTTTTTAGAATTTCTTCTGTATCCGAAATTTAATTTATAGAACTTTATTTATCAAAAATATAGGCTGAAATAAAGTATCAAAGGTATGTTTCATGGCATAATACATAACAGCTTATAACAGCATTTCAAGTTCTAAAAGATTTTCGAGTTTTTATTTTTTTTAAATTTGTGGAAAACCAGTCCCACTATTCCATTCTCTCCATTTTGTGTTAAGTATGGTTCCACTCAATCTACCGAACTAAAAATAATTATTCAGAGGAACATTTTGGGTTATAAATATCCTTAATAATATTTAGAATCAATGAATAAATTAATAGATATGAACACTAATTTTGCATTAATTTTTCGAGTACAGGAAATTGAAGGTAACCTGTACAATCTAATTGATAGAGACAACAATTTTCAGTTATTGTGAGTTTTCTCTTATCATAGTTATTAACCATTTGCCTACTTCCGTTTTTTAAATTTAAAGTCAGTCCAATATTTTTAATATATTATATTTTTATAAATATTCAAGTATTTTTATATGAATCGATTCTGATTTCAGAAATAAACATAAATTAGGCCAGTTTATAATAATTTATATACAAGCAATGGTTCTTATTTCAACAATGCATAATATTGTAATAAAGATCTTGGTTTCGTTAAACTATTTTCATGTAATAAATGAATGAGATCTCATGTGTTATTTTTAATTTTGTTGCATCATTATTTTATTAAAGATATTATATTTGAGACATACGGGATCAAAAGAAAATTCCAGATTTAAAAACTTGACCTTTTCACATTTTTATCTAATTTAGCCAAGAAATGCTTTATGCTCCCGAAATTTCTGATAAAACCAGAACTAAAAACCTAATAAATATACGGCTAACTGTCGTGTTAGGCAAACTCGCTTAACTAAAGTAACTAAAAATTTGAAAATTTAAATTTTTATCGTTATCCGCTTTTGATCCTTAAAGTAACGCATTTGTAGCATGGTTGTTTTGACTTTCATGATGGGCCAATGCAACCTTTCATTTATGCATTTGTAATGGACTTGTTCTTGCACATCAGCGAGATAATATCTGTTATTGTATAAAAAAGAAAAAATTAGACCTTCATAAAAATGGTCGATAATTTGTTGTAATATCGGAAAGTTGTTAGAAGTTTACTTCTTCGTTGCGGAAATGAACCCTATACTTTTCCATTATCGTGAAGGACGAATATTAAGAGGGTAGTACAAGGTTGTCATTAGGTTCTCTTTTGTAGTCTCTGTTTACTCATTTTTAATTTTCTAGCTCAACAAGAATATTTGAACAATACAAAATATATATAAATTAAATAATTATCATATACCCAAATCTACCACAAATTGCTATAACTTGAAAGTTAAAAAAACAGTATAAAATTGTTCTACTAAGATAAGGAAATAAATAGTAAATTACATTAACACAACGTGCACAACAAGTATCATAGAGCAAAAAACTCAAAAACTGTTACAAAATAAGGTTAGGATCTAAATGAATGGTTCCATAAGCAAAGTTCAGAGCCTGAAAACTATTTCAAAGTATAAAATATGTAGTCAATTTAATTATTTCCAACAGTAAAACACATATAATAATAGTATTGTTAAACAATCCTTTTAAGTTCAATATTTTTATATTCTAAAAACACAAACCAACCAGAGACAGCATCCATTCTTCAATCCTTCTTCAGGACGCGGCTCATAAACAGAAGGAAATGAGAACTTTATGACTACAGCTTGGAGAGGCTAAATGAAAAATCGGCTGATCACCAAAAAACAGGAGACTGTCGCCAAAAATTAACCAAAATGATTTAAAAAAAAAGCAATAAAAAGCAAATAGATATATTTTTTAAAAAGAAAAATATGTGATTATCAGTAGGGAAGGTTGAAATCACACAAATACCACAAAACATTGCTAGATTCAAATCTTAATTTTGGCTACTTATTTTCAATAATGGACCTTTGTAATTGACCTCTTGAAAAAGAGTTGCTCTCGTGGGACGACGTTTACAGTTTTTACGTAGATCCAAATATCGAATTAAAAAAAAAAATTGACCGCCTATCAACCATGCTTTTTCTTCTCAACCAATTTTTTTTTTAGAATTCCGCTTTTTTGTATGTAAAATGTGGACGATCACGCTTATTACTCTAATTAACATAAACTATGGTGTACACTGCATGATTTGTGCTATGGGCATTTGATATCTGACAAAGTTGTGTATAACATATATAAAATATCTTTATTAGCTTAAGATATAGAGGTATTTGTGGAATCTCATATACTTCGTTTATCTCACAACTTTTTATTAGATCCATGCTCTATTTCCATTTACTGTTCAGATGGCAACCTCTCCATCCATTCTAATTGCAAGTTCACGTGTTCTTAAAAAAAAATCAAGATCCTTTTATTCCAGTATAAAAAAAAAGCCTTTATTTCAGACTATAATATCAGGAGTCCCGGTGAATAAGTGATTAAGTAAACATTAATAGAGTTAGTTATACTGAGGGAAACATCACCGTATCATTCTTGTAGTGTTAAGCTTGAAAAGTAGTTTTATATAAGCTTTATGCACTACGAGAATAACACGATTCCGTTTCCTTAAGTACAATAAACTGTTATGGTCAAAATTCAACTTAGCCACTTATTCAACGGGGCTGCAGATATTTACCAACAATTCTGGCCCTGTGTTTTTTCTCTTTTCTGAGTAGTGTAGGCTTTCAGATATTATTGATGCCAGATACTTCGATTGTGAAATGTAGTATTCTTGACCTAGCAATAAAAATGCCTTTAGTGAACAGACCACTAAGGTTCCTTTGAATGTACTTGTGTAAGGACGCGTCCTTGACGATATCTATGCTTCGAAGAACTTGCGTTGTACCATGACCCTCCAATATCCCACTTCGATAGCGGTTCCCTGAATTTGAATATAGGGTCGATCGCGGCGACTAAGGAGAAACATCGATAAATCATTTCGAAAAATATAAAAATGGTCCGTATGATAATCCAGTGAACAGGTTTATAATTATTAATTATTAAATATTCATAAATAGAATGATCATTAAATCATTAAAGATTGATTTTTGTAAGACCGCTCAATAGTGTTGAATTTAATTAATATATTTTAAGTAATATTTATAGCTTGTAAATTTTTAATTTATTAAACACTAAACGTCATCATTAATAATTGATAGATCAATACGAGTTGATGTTTTTTATTGAATAATATGTCAATATAATAAGTTTCATAATACTAATATAATAAGTTAATAATAATATGTTTATGTTTGTTAAAGGAAAGCCTCGTTCGCTAGATTATGATAATTATATAGTCGGTATTATATATTTATTTGATATTGAAATGGGCAAATGAATGTTACTTAGAATATATAAACATTGATGAGTTGTCCTGTCGTTAATTTTTTTTTAGCGTTTATATACTAGATTTAACATTATCATTTATATGAAAGTTTTACATTAGTGATAAATTTTTAATGAAACAATAACAAACTATACCACTATAACCTAAGAAGGTTCTTTGTATTCGGTACAGGGTAGAGATGGCATGGAGGTGATTTGACCGCGCTCAACCGCTTGGTTTATTCCCAAAATTAGTATTCCCTCTTTATAACGGTAGGGTGAGTCTCAAGAGGGTCTGTAGATCCCGCAGGCCCACTCGTGGTTGTTAAAAATTCATCTTTAAGTTGAAAATAGTTGATTGGGTAATTCCAATAATGGATTTAATTGGGGGAGGCAGTCAAAGGTAACACAAAATAAACAAAATTTATTTTAATGTGCCAAAGTTTCGGTCGTTAGGGGCAATTCTACGGACTCACGTCGCTCCATCCCCCGCAGGCAAGATGGCCTTCATCGTAGGCCGAAACGTTGGCAATTTAAAATATGTTTTGCTTTTTTTGTGTTATCTTTGACTGCTTCCCTTGACCAAGTAAGTAATTTATCTGTCACAAACGGATTTGAACTCGGAAACTTCGGCATAGCAACTCTGCACGCTACAGACTAAACTACCACACTCCCAATAAATCTCAAAAGGAAAATAAAATAAATAAGATCTCGGCGGTGATGTTTATATCTGTTAGTTTGTTGTTTAATTTGAATAAAAGTTAAAATAATAAATAGGGAACAACTTGTAAAACTTAGCTGTGTAATTTCATTCCTTAACATTTTATTTTATTTATATGCTGGGACCGAGCTGCCCAACTCAATCAATATTTCGAACAGTATTGGTAGTTAATATCATGTTAACAACATGATGTGAATGTTATTTTAAAGAAGAGTGCATTTGATGAAGAACAAACACTGATTAGTGAGTCACAGGGAGGAAATACTCATCTTTTTGTGATGATCTCAAGGTGTGGATTGTGTAGGAGTGGCATTTCCTCTTCTATATTTTATCAATGTTATAATTTAAGTCAGTAATTACAATATATTAATTTAGATATTAAGAAATTAAAACCAAACATACTACTACATTATAATAACATGATATTGTACATAATAAACAACACAACTTCTTTAGGAATTTACCTAATACGGTTATATAGGGTGTTTTTTTAAGCTAGATAGAACTTTAAATTGTAAAAAGTAACACAAAAAATTAAATTGTAATCAAAAATTTTTTTTTATTTGTTTCAGTATACTCTGACATTTCGTATACTTCTTTCGCCGATTGGGCTCTAGAGCAGTTGGCAACTGACCCGTTGTTTTATCGCAAAATTGTGTTCAGCGATGAGGCGCATTTTTGGTTGATTTCGAGAAATGGACCTGTCAATTGGCCTCCAAGGTCGTGCGATTTGACACCTCTCGATTATTTCCTGTGGGGCTACGTGAAGTCACTGGTTTATGCTGATAAACCAGCAACAATTGACGCCTTGGAAGCCAGCATTGTTCGTGTTATTCGTGACATACGGCCAGCAGTGCTCGAAAAAGTGGCCCAAAATTGGACGTCCAGAATGCGCTTCGTTAAGAACAGCCGCGGTGCCCATATGCCCGAAATCATTTTCAAATGTTAATGTCACGTATTGATCTTTCGAATAAAAAAAAAATTTTGATTACAATTTAATTTTTTGTGTTACTTTTTACAATTTAAAGTTCTATCTAGCTCCAAAAAACACCCTATATAATTTATAAAGCATTATTTGAGTAATGTATTAATAGTAAACTTCTTTACAAATTTACTTAATAATGGCAGCAATTTCTATAAAGCATTACTTGAGTCTTGTTTTAACATACACGTAAGAATCTCTCGAGAGTAGAGACTTTAGGTATAATTATTCCCTCTTTAAGTGTAAATAATACAGTCGTCATTTAATATTGAATTACTCAGAGTATGATAAAAGTACGTGATATTGATTGAAATGGTTTATTTATTTTAATGTATTTGTTTAACAAACATTTTGATTGTAAATATTTTTTTAAACTCTTCTCGGACCGCCTAGGGTGCTGAGAACTCAGGGATTTTATTTTCATTTAACACTATTGTGCCACAATTGGAAGAATTAGAAGTGGTGACAGACTTCACCTACCTAGGTATAGTAATAGGCGGATCTGGGAATGTAGACGCAGAAATATCAAACAGGATTAACAAGGCAAATGCAGTTTACTGCCTTATGTGTAACACTGTGGTAGGGAAGACAGAGGTAGGCAAGAATGTCAACCTCCACAACTTCAAGACAGTGTATCTGCCCATACTTTTGTATGGAGCAGAGAGTTGGATATTAACAGACCGACAGGAGAACAGATTCACTGCTCCCGAAATGAAATTGGAAAAACAAGAAGAGATCGAGTTCGCCGTGAAAGGATTCGTTAGGAACTGGAGATTGAAACAGCTCCTAGAAACTCGACAGCTGAAGTGATTTGGCCATGTTATAAGGATGGACGACCACAGAGATCCTCTAAAGACCATGGAATATGTCCCAGAAGGCAGAAGAACCAGGGGTCGCCTAAGGATGTCCTATCTCGGCCTCATATAGTCCTATCTCGACTAGAGTCCTTGATCGACTCTGTAGGGTGAGGGGGGGGGGGCCTCCGACAGGCCAGGAACCTAGCTAGAGATGGGGAAGAATGGATTTCCTGGCTGGATGCTCCTCTACGCTGAGAAGCCACTAAAGAGGTAAGCTGAAGAAGAAGGAGTTCCACAATTGCTAGCTACAATAAATATACTTATACAAAAACCTTCAAATCACAATCATTCAACTTATATATACATATATTTTGATTGATAAAGGACATATATATTAAAAACGTATCTGCAGTATTCACATGGGTATAATGTCTTAAATTACAATTTTAATTTCTTTTTTGAAACATCAATTAAAAGTTTCAATTTTAGCAATTATAATTGAAATAGGAACTACTAATAAAGTAACTGGGAAAAGTAATTGAGTACAACGGTTAACAATTACCACTTGCAATTGACATTTACTTGTCAGTTACTTTGATTGAAAATTACAATTTGTATCTCTTATTAATTACATCGGGCTTGATTGTTATTACCCTCTTACGAATAGTTTAGTTTGAATTAATGGCATAAATTTCAAACCTTTATATTGAAATTTGGTGTTGGTATAAAATTTAATAGTTCTTCCCTACCTACAAAAGTTGATTTATTAAAATAACACCTGTATTGAAGTGAAGGCTCGGTGTTTATGTTAATTAGATATTAATTCTTTACCACCCTTCATTGATTCTCTATTCATTTTAGTTCAAAATATATTCAGGGGAGGCCCACAAATTTGTTATTGCCTATTTGGCTTGATTCTAGCTCTGTTCTATCATGGGACTTAATAGTATTACATAAACATAATGTTTCTGGTTTATTATTTTCATTTAAATAACACTTGTAATGTTTTTTTTTATTGATGATTCGATTTCAACTTAATCTTTTGCTCCTTATTTTGTTAAGAATAAAGTCATCCATAACGACCTTAATGTCCCATTTGTTGCTGATTTGGCCCGAACCCGTTATCTATCCTTTCATAACAAACTTCATCCCCACTCAAACCCTCTAGTTTCAAACCTAGCTTCCTCTTCAATTCCCGATAATCCTCCGAGGCGTCTGAAAAGAAGATGGCCACGTGACCTTCTTAGTTGAACTAGTCATTTGAGTACTACCAGTGGGTAGTTTCTCTACTTGCCATTAACTCATGTCATTATGTATCACATAGCCTATTTACTTGATGTATTATTGTAATACAGTTGTAAATATCAATAAATAAATTTAAAAAAAACTTAATCTTTTAAATATTGAGTATGTTTTCCTTAAAGTTTTATTTATTTAGCAATCCAAGCATTCTCGAACTATATTTTATTTCAGAACAATTTAGAATTCCACTGCATTCCACTTCCAAGTCTGTCTATTTAGCATATTAATAATCTGAGTTAGCATTTAAATAGCTAAGGTCTTTTGGAATTAGAACGGTTAACACGTCTTGCTCTAAGTGTCTAATAACAGTTTAAATTCTTATGAATAAAAACCAGTTTTAGCAGGCCTCAAGAAATTATTTAGTGCTGGGGAATTGCACCATCCAGATGAGATATGTCTGCAAGTTATCTTCTAGGCGAGGGGTTAAAAAAAATAAGAAAAAAAAGACAGTTATAAGTTACTGCTGCGGCTAGAGCGAAAATATATTTTTAACCGAATAATGGCAATTCTTTCGGAAATATTCTAAAACACTTTTAGCATTTTCAAAGTTTATCATCCAAAAAAGATGTGTAAACCAAATTAAAAATGAAAAGAAAAAATACCTACCAAGAATGTACTAATCAATCTTCACCAATATCTGACTCAGAAATCGCTTTGTTTTTTTTTCCCTCCTCTTCATCCGCTTTGTTATTATTTAAAAAAACGATTTTTTTTTTTATTTTTTAATTTAAAACCAGCGTTATAAAATTCACTTAATTACTTCTTCTTGTATTATAAAAATAGAAATAAATTAAATTTGACTTTGAACACATTGCGTAGCTAACTGAAAAGTTTCCAATTTATAAAAATATTGAATCTCTTATTTCTTGATTATTTAATCTAGTAATTCGGACTCACATGGTCAATTTCCATGTTTAAAAAAATTAGAAAATTACCAAAGTCAAGATTAATTCTCATAAAATCTTACATTACAAAGAAGTAAAAATATACATAAATTGAACTAATTTCCTTAAATTGCTTTTACGAGAGAATTTAAGAGGAAAATCGTTGTTGAATAAGTATCCTGTTAGCATTTGTAGTTGAAGCAATTATAGGAAATGGCTCTTTTTTATTATTACTGTCAGTCTTTTTAATTATTCTTTCAACTTTACAGATAGGATATTTGTCAACTAGCCTTAAACTTAACAACTAACTTCACTATATCTAGCTCCGTGGTAGCTTAAGTCAGCCTTGAAATGTGAGCGTAATGGTATTTCTTATTCTTCTTTCTTTGAAAATGTAGCTCACTGTTGATATATTAGTCTGTTTATTACACAGTCCAATTGAGTAGATGGTTTTAGGTTTGATATATTTTTACATTCTTGATTTCGAACTAATAAATAAGTTAGCAGACCATAGGTTGATAATTAGGCCTATTTACGAATTTATGAATCTTTATTTTCAACCGGAAAGACAGATGGTTCGAGCCCAAACTTAAAGTTTTTGATCCTGATACAAACTTTTCTATCTATATAGTTGTATAGTAATACTTTTAAGTAATTACTTATATATTTCATCTAATTATCTTACTTGTGTTATATATTTTTTGGAAACTGCTTCAGATTTTAGCTCCTTTGTAATAGAAGCTATAAGCAGTAGCCGATGGTAACTAACGGGAGATTACGTTTCACGTCTTAGTTCGAAGGACATAAGATCACGACTTCCACTCAAGAAAATAACGCAGATAAATATCTTAAGATCCTACTGCAACCAGAACTGGAAACGCAAGAGGTGGAAGAATCTGCTATTACTAGATCTGCTGGATGCGATACTGCATTGGTCATGGCCAGAAACATCAGATACTATTTATTTCGTACAACTAACTACTCGCAAGATTATGGTTTTTTAAGGTCAGCAAGGAATGCTAATAAGGAATTCATTGTAAATATATATTGTATATGTTTTTAAGAGGAGAAAATAAAAAAAAATAACGTTTTTTCGAAATTACTAAGTTAAATTGAAACAAGAGGAAGTTGCCTTACAGGGAAACTTGAACAAGAATTAGTCCTTGAATAACTTGGATGAATAGTTTTTGGGAATCAATTAGTGATAGAAACAGTCCCTCCGGTTGTTATTTGGAGTAAAATGTCAAATTTAATATCGGATGAAATTACACTAAAAAGTGATTATATACTGGTTTTGGTGAGAATAATATTTTAAAAAGTTTATCCATTTTACGTTTTTACAGTTCCTCAACTTCTTTTTAAAGACTATGGTGGTTATCGTTACTTAATTAGTTTTAAATTATATTATATTTGTATTAAATTGTATTTATTGTTCAAAGGCATTTTGCCAATTATAACTTGACAATTTTATGGTCAACTATTTTTTTCCTCTTTCTCTCCTGATTAGGGCCGATAATTCCCTGTGGCTCAGCCAGTCTCGAATATCTTTGAGTTCGTAGTTCTACATGTTCACCATATCGGCTGCATTCTGCGCAGTAACCACATTTGGAATGCTTCCAATCGCTTTATAGTGCTCTTTTTTAGCGACCAGCTATCCACTCCATATAATAAGACATACCATACATAGCTTCTTTTTTATACCTACTTTCAATTTTATTTCATTCAGTGACATTTTCACCAACAGTTTTTTTTTTGAGTTATTATAATAGATGAATTAAATCTAAATATATAAATATTTACTGATAATTTTTGTATTTCAAACTAGGAAACACAAAATAGGTCTTTATACAAAATAGGAACTATATGAAACAAGTAAACTCATAAAAGCTAAAAAACATAAATAAAAAAAACGTCCCAAATTATTGGAAGATTTATTGTTATTAATTGTTTTCTGTTGGTTCTTCTATTTATTTAATCTTAGCGTAAGTTTTCTCCCCTTTATGGCGATCAAAATGTTAGGTTTGGTATGAGGAATCGTGTTGTCTGTAATGATGTATAATACATGGTCCCAATATAGCTTGACATGCCATCAATCAATTACTGCTTGTGGGCGATGCTTATAATAATGCCTGAAATCATTTAGATTATTATTATTGTAAGACCAACGATTGTTATTATTATAGCTCAGTATAAAAACTTTAACAAACGGTGCTGTTATGCTAACATTGTACACTCCAGCGGATTGTGCACACTAGATCGGAGTGTTTGGATGAGGGAATCACGTGATGGAGTTAAGGATTGACAGAATTTCAGCCATTCCCGAAAACGCAAAAAATCTACTGGCTTTGTGACCCTTAGAAAGGTTATACCATGCAAAATCGTGAAACTTTCATGTGTTTAATGTAGTTAAAATAATTATATTTATGGGCCTATCTTGAATATGTTTTCCTAAAATAGCTCTCAATATTGGACTGATGTTTGAATTTCCTGAGAGTATAGGCCGATAAATAAATGGGAACATTACACTATCATTCACGTAGATTTGATGTGAGATATGGTTCAATGAGCAGCTCTTAAGATTCCGCTGCTATCCTAAGGTTCACTAAACTCTATAGCTACTGTTAGGCACGTCAACCGGATACGCAAGCTTTGAATCGTCTGGAATATTAAAATAATCTCATTAATGTTATAATTGAAAGAAAATGATTTCAGTTTTATAATATAGAATCCTATAAATTTGTATCGATTTAAAAAAAAAAAAAATGGGTGATAATAGGTTCTTATTCCATGTTATTATATTTTTAGTATGGTTCCAGTTGAAACATAACATTAAATACAATTTCCATCAAATTTTATAAATTCTGATACAATGTGATTTGGAAAAAAAATGTATGCTGCTTTCTACCTATATTATATTATTCAATACATATTAAAAACGATTTTTTTATAAATTATGGCTTACATGTAAATGAAAAATATCGACACTTTTCTTCCCAATATTCAACTGTCTTAAGTTCAATGGATGCATTATCATTATTTCAGTCGTTTTGTGAATCTTCTTATTCTTCTTGTTGATAACATTGTTGAAATTATGAATCAGGACCGACCAAGGAGAGAAACCGCTCAGCTATCGATGGAATATCATCCTTACACCAAATACTTGAGAATTAAAAGGGGTTTAAAACAAACCGATTCACTTTCACTTGTGCTGTTTAATTCAACACATAAGTACGTTATTAGAAAGGCGATACACACCGAAAAAGGGTTGAATTTAAATCTGAATACTGAATATCCGTTCGCGGTTTGCGAACGATTTGGTACTGTGGTAGGTGTTGCGGAAACTATAAAATTATATACAGATACATTGATGAGAGCAGGTAATAGAATAGAGCTGGAAGTAAATTTGTATAAGGCTATGTAAGTTGTCAATGACAGAAAAGGAAGAGATTTTGGTGATGTTGTTGTTTTACATGTCGATAAGTACTTAATATCTATAACTAGAAAGAATAAATTAAAGAGGAAATAATGGCGTAATTAAAGCATGTAAATTCTTGTTATTTATCGGTTTCAACATTAGTAAGTTCGCGTATTTTGTCCCAAATTCTAAAAATTAGAGTTTAAAAAACAAATCTTCTACTAACTGTTCTTTACGGATGGGATTCCTGGGAGTTAATGGATGAACAACGCTTTGAGGTATTCAATAATATGGTACTGTTTAGTTTATTCAGTCCAAAAAAGAATGAGAACATTGGAGTATCTATGAAATTACACAACACGGAATTGCATAATTAAACTGAAAGGGTCGTGAAGGTTGAGATGCGCTTGTAAAGTCGTTGTGCTAGTAACTAACGAGTTTCTAAAGTGTTAATAAGTTACTTCTAACCGGTAAACATCCGGGGGGAAGACCAAGACGCTGTTGGGAGGATTTCTTTAAGAGTGACCTAACTGATTTGTGTTCGGGTAGTCCGTTGACGAAAGTTTTTAAGCTGATATCGGCGTCGAGCCTTCGTTTTTTTTATGTCTTTATTCTTCTTATTCTCAGCATTAATGGATGATTTGTTCTATCCGGACCGTGACCATGGTTAAGCCCAATTGTCTCTTTTTACATATTTAAAAATTGGTTCTTATGAAGTACTTAAAATTCCTGTTAAAGTTTAAGAATCTTCAATGATTCCATTATTTTCTCTGGAATAAGGCCATTGGTAGAAAATACTATTGGTAGTACTTTAACTTCTCCCTGCCTCTAATGATGTTTAAGTTATAGGCTTTTTACTGTTTTCTGCACGTTATCATTGTCAGGAACTGTTATATCAATGATTTTAGCTTCCTTTACTATCTTGTCAATGAGCAGGTTTATTATTTTGGATATGCTGGTCTATTGTCATATCTTTACAATTTATTAAGCATATTTACAGCAATATACAAGGGTTCGTTCTTTAATCAAACCCTTGTAAATCAGCTTGCAGCTATCTTTATGTAAAGACGAATGTTAATTATGAATAATAAAAATGGAATTGGTGAACAGTAACTGTCTCAACATATCAATATATCGTTTGACTGTGTATCTATATAAATGAAAATACGTAAATATCTTCAGTTGTACAATAATGAAATAAAATACTATAGTGTTTACCGATAGAAAGTGAATTGAAATTTAAAATAAAACCTATTGTTAGATAAGACAAAACTCAACAGCTCAGCAGAGTGTGATGATGATGATGCGGCAGAAGCTAGAGGAGTGAGTCATAAGCGAACGAGCGGTTTTACTTTCCTCCTGAACTTGAACCGGAGCTCCCGAACTGTTCCTTACGAACACTTTCCTTCTCGGTTTTCCACGCCGGTGTTGGGAAACATTAATTAACCGCGGCAGGTGGAAATCGTGCTAATTACTTTTCATTAGCCGATGACAGGTAGTTAGTGTACGAATTTCCCACACACAGGTAGATTATCTTATCGAAATGAGTTCCGTTCGGTTGTGTGTTGTAATTAAAATGCGAATTGTGTCAAGGCTTCTTGTTTATTAAAAAAATATAGGTAACGTTTTATTGTTGAAAACCTTGATTGGTTTTCAAGCGAGGAACGTTTCATTCCTCCGATAAGCTGGTGGAGCTTAAGCTCCATAACTAACGGTGTAATATATCTCTCCTTAAAAAAACCCAATGACATAACTCAAAAATTGACATTTTTGAGCTAAGCCTTCAGTAACAATATTATTGGTTGAAGCTTTTTAATCCAGGAACGACATATCTGATATTCAATTTCTAACGTGTTTTTAAAAATGTTCTAATTTGAGCTGTATCATGCTTGAACTTGAAGTTTCATGGAAATCAAATCAAAAAAGTATCAAGCTTTTAAAAAATTTCTAATGGTTATTAAAACAATTTCGATACCATCATTATAATAGGAATGTTTTGCTTTCCCAATACTCACATTTTTTTTTTTTAATTTAACTCCCATGGATCTTGGAATTAAATACTAATTAATTACTAAGTAATTTCAAGTATGGGGCTCCACCAAACCATCGAATTCCTCTCGTATTCAATCCTTGCAATCCAAAATCCTAAACGCTCCTTATTTTGTCACAATTAAAACCATCCATAAAGACCTTAACTTTCCATATGTTACCGATTTAGCCCATTCCAGATACCTATATTTCCATAATAAACTCCAGCCCCATCCAAACCCACTAGTTTCCATCCTTGCATCCAATACCATCCCGGACAATCCTCCTAGGCGTCTGAAGAGATGGCCTCGGGACCTTATTGTATATATAGAAATGTTATTAGAGTGCTGCCAGTGGGTAGTGCCTCTACATGTCCTTTCATGTATCTAGTTAGTCATATAGCCCTTGTACTAGATGTATATATTATAGTTGTACAATTCAATAAAATAACTTTAAAAAAAATTCAAGTGAGCGGAGTGACTCAGGGGAGAACTGAGTTTCCATGCCGTAAATCCTAGTTCAAATTCCGCTGCGGGTAAGACTTTTATTTAGTCTGTTTCTTGCCGGAGATGGATCATATAGCATCTAGGACCCTCCTCGGGCTCACTCAGCCTCTATAAAATGTTTTTAAAATAGGGTACCCTAAATAAGGGGGTAAAAGCTGGCGGTTGAGAAAGCTCCCTGCAGAACCGTTGTCCATGAAACAGTTCAGTCTGTATCATGTACTGAACCGTTCACGGGTTGCAGTACAGTGGTTTTTTAAAGTAATTTTCATATCATAAGTGGTGGGTTTTTGTGTAGGTTATAATTAGTTGATTTGTTAGTTATCTTTTAATATTATTATTATTTCAATAGACCCTTTTCAATTATTTTTTTAAAATGTAATGAATTTTAACATTTATTTTTTGTTGCTGAGACAATGGGCATCTAAGAGCTATACGCCAACTGATGTCAATTAGTACCCACAACAAATTAAAAAAATAAGGAATTATTCTTATTTTGTAATTATTGGAATGAACTTTCTTAATGTAGGACCTTTTCTATATATGTTTTCACCTCAAATTAAATAGTTCTTGCATGGTTTGTCACACTACAAAAGCTTTACATTAGTCCACATAAGATGTGGATCCGGATTTATTCATGGTTCTTTATTGATATAACTGAAACAAAGCAGTATTATTCAAAGCTATTCTAAAAATATTTGATCCGTATCTAATATATATATATATATTTATGGAAGTCCTTTTTCATGTAATCTTTGTTATAAAAAATTTCAGTATGAATTGGGAAATTTCCTTACAGAACATCAATTAACCATTAGAAATGTCAAGCGATAAATAAAGGTAATAGCTGAGTCTAAGGGATTTAAAGAATCGTTCAATTTAAACACTTCATTCGATGGATGAGAAATTTCGAAAGATGTGCTCACTTGCATTAGAAACTACCTCCACAGTGAGGTGGCATTTAGCGCTGAAGAGAAAATCTTAAGAATCTTCACAAGTGGTATTTTGAGATGGAGAAACTTCTCTTAAAAAAAAAATCCTGGAGAAAAATACGTAGTGAGTAATTTAAAGATGGCGTTAAGCTGAAATGGACGAAACTCATTTGACCTCAGATTTCTTAAAGTTAGCTACCTGCATAAATTGAAATACCTTGCAACTTGAATCTTTGGAGCCGGAATTTTTCGTTGGATCACAAATAAACGCTGGGTATATGTTTCAGGATTTTCCTTTAATAGGAAAGTAATGGAATTGTAATAACGATCTGCTCACTAATTTATCTTCTCCATAGATAATAAATAAAAAATCTGTACGACTACTACTCATGAAGGATCTTAGTTCAGTACATGGTAGGGACTGTTCTAAGACAGCTGCTGTGGGCGGATGTGATTTAGCCGAGATCACGCTCAACTACCTTATATTTATACGAATATTGGATCCCTCTAGTATTAAAAAATAAGTGTAACACTACAACCCATGAAGAGTCTTGGGTTCAGGAAGTGGTAGAGACAGTACTGTTTCTGGACGTGATTCGTTCCACGCTCAACCGTCTGGTTTTTCCCCCATATAAGTATAAGTACCCAATTTATAGAGAGTGGGCGATCCTCAGGAGAGTCTGCAAACACCCCATTGTCCTGCTTATGTCTGTCAGCAAAGTAAAAAATGTTACAGTTGGATTCGAACTCGCTCTCTGGAGAACCTCAATCACACTGAGCGTTCTCGCTTCCTTATAGATTGTGGAAACTCTAATTGATTTCTATCGAGTCTATCAGCGCTTATAGTTTCAGCATGACTTTTGTAGTATAATTGTTTGTGATGTTACTCTAAAAAGTAAAGAAATGAAGAATACGTGTTTATTCAGTTTAATGCTTTCTTCCTTATTGACAAACGCATATATCTTGAACTAAGTAGATATAAAAAATAAGTCGCGTATTGTTGTAAACCAAGAGATGTAATAGTAACAAATTATGCAAATAAAAATTAATAAAATTAAATGCCTTTTTATAGAAAATAGTTGATTTTTTTAAATTATACTTTATCTGTTTTTAAATGTTATTGGTTCTACTAGTTAAAATTCATAATGTTTAAATATATTATTCAGTAGTGTAAAAATAACCTATAGTATTTAATTTAACTTTGTGTTATATTTCGTAGTTTTCCTGATACATGTGTATTTGTATGGCTTATTTCTAATTCTTAAATTAGAATAATAATTGTCTCCATCCGAATATAAACCAAGCATCTCCATTCCAAACTTGGTTTTATGAAAACTTTATTTCTAACTATCTTTCTGGGTAGTTAAAAAAATTGTCTACGTCTTGTTGAAAATGATAGTGATTCCACTTTTTTTTGAGTTCGAGAAAGAAAATCATTGAACTATCATCTTTAGTTAAACTATAAAAATGCAAAACTTCTTAGCAACCTTCAGTTTATATGGCACTTATACAAGAAAACGGTTTTAATTTAAAGTAAACTTAAATAGAATTCCATTAAGGGTCATCAGTACATTCCGTAAAAGGGGTCTTCATCGCATGCTTCCGTTTAATAGACCATTTTATTTCAAGAATTATAAACTTAATGATTACTTCTTTAATGAGTCTAATTTCTCAATGCTTAGGAGTGCATTGTTTTTCAAAAGCTGATCATTAGAGCTTTTGTATTCAAAGAAAAATTAAAGATCCCATTCCTGTAAAATATTTTTTAAATACATTGGCTATTATAGAACTACAACCCACCAAGGGCTCAGTACATGGTAGAGACTATACCGTTTCAAGGATGACAGTTGTGATTTGTCCGGTATCACGCTCAAACGCAAGGTTTTCCCCCCACTTTAGGGGGCCCACTTTATTGAGGCTGTGATAACCTCAGGAGGACCAGGTAGGTCAGTAGGGCTGAAGGTCCGACAGGGTCCATCCGTGGCTGTTAGTACGAGTAGATTGAAGAGTTTATCTGCCACAACTCAGTTTGAACCAGGGACATTACGAATAGCAGCTCTGCGCTCTTCAAACTGAGCTAATCCGCTCCCAATCATTGTAGTGAATTTTATTATGAACACATTTTTTTGCATTATAAAAAAGTTTACAAATATGTTTTCTATTCCATTCCCTCTTTATATTCTGGTGTTTAGAATGTCAGAATAAAATTTTTAGGACTCCAAAATTTCTATCCTGACGTTAGTTTGAAGCGTGTTCCAGCGTGTACCGGACTATTCCTCGAGTCACTGAAATTTCTAATGGAATAGATATATTTTTTAACGGATTCTAATATCAAGTGAAACTACAAGACCAAATCATTTATAAATAATAAAAGTGAAACGGATATAATCGCAAGTAATCACAAGTTTGTATGAAATTTACAATGTCTCTGGCAGTGTGTTTTTTTTTTTTTTTTTAATTTAATTTTTCAACTAAATGTAGTAGCACTATATACTATATTCCTGAATAGTATTATTGGAGCGATGACAAAAATGGTTGGAGGAAGAAAAAGTGTAAATAAATTACAAATCATTCAGAGGATACGATTAATTTAGGACACCATAAAATCGCAATTGAACTCGCATGCGACAATTATGTTGTTATAGAAATGAAAGTTGGTATAGAAGAATATGTAGGAGGGCCGCGTGACTTCAGGATACAATGGCATGAAGTCATGGAAATTTCTACAAAATTAAATTTCACTTTGCAAATTGCCGGGAAAATAAGGATGTCAAGATCGACACTAAGGAACTAGCTAGAACGTTTTCATAATTTTATGTAGTCAATTGTGAGGAATCAACTTTTAATAAGCTAATAAATAAATTTCATAAACCATTTTTTATTTAGGTTTTTTTTAATGATTGATTTTGCTCCTAGTGTAGCTCAAAGAATTTTTTTTTTCATTGGACTTACATCCATCCCAATAGATCATGTTTTCCATAAGAACAATCTTCTGTCTATAGAGAATGGAGAGATTAGATACCTCTTTTTTATTTATTTTTTGAAATATCCAAAAAAACGCATAATTCCATGAATTATTCCTCTCTGAAATTAAATATTTTAAAGATGTTGCGCTACAAAGGATTGTGTATTCCCCACACTAAAAATACAAAAAGGTGACAAACAAAAGATTCGTGCCGTTTTGCTCCTCTCATCTCTACCTATTATACACTTTATTTAAGTTTTCTTTTTTTACAACAGATAACAATTACATTTCTTTAAGTTGTAATTATTTTATTAAATCATTTGTAGTTTCATGGATTGTGTTGCCAAATAAATGTTTAAAAAACCCATCGATATTAAATGTGGTTAGTATTTATTGATTAAATATTCAGCCACATCAGTCCAAGCAAATATTTTAGCGTTATCACGTTTGCTTGCCAAATTAATCAAATTAATGAAAACATGTTATTTTTTTTGTGATCAAGTAGCTAATTATTATTATTATTTACGTTCACATGTGGTCTAGTGGTTAGCGTAACAGACTACTAAGCCCAAGATCGCAGGTTCGTAGCCTGGCAGGTGACCCTAGAATTTTTTTAAGGGAGAAAAAAATCCTTAGTTACGCCGTCCTTCGGAAGGGGCGTTAACGGGGGGGGGGTCCCTAGCCTGTACTATGTCAGGTACTCGTTAAAAATCCCTATCCTAATTAAACCTGGGTAGGCAAAATTTAGAGCTCCCACTGTAGCATCGTCCGATTAGCCATAGCAGCGTAAAGTGACGTTAAATGAACAAATAACAACAAGTAACAAATTAACAGTTAGCAAAACATGTTTTCAAAATACATTTTTGATTGATAAATAAAATCTAGTGAGTTAAAAAAATATATATTTTTCGTTGAAAATGTAGTAAATAATCATCCGAAAGAGCGAGAGTCAAACCTTGCTGTGGTTTTTTTTTCTATCTACGGCGGTATTTACTATTTTCCAATCGAAGCATTAATTTTTAGTTTACACAAAGTTTTAGCCTCTTCTGTAAAATTACCTTTTCCATGTCAACGTCTCAATGATTTACGTATAATAAAAGAGTAAAAAAAAAAAAAAAAAGATATCTTATCTCTTTATTCTATGCAGACGGGAGATTGTTCTCATGGAAAAAATGATCTATTGGGATGGATGTAAGTCCAATAAAAAAAAAATTCTCTGAACTACACTAGGAGCAAAATCAATCTTGAACTGTTGAGTAGAAAAAAAAATTTAATTCAAAAAAATATTTCTATTAGTATTTTGAAGAGACATTCTTCGGATATTTCCGATCTTTTTGTAACTAAGAAACTGATATAAAATCCATAAACTATTTCTTTATACTATTATTACTGCTGTAAATAGTTTTTTCAATGCACATGCTTCGTTTTATTAGTATCTTCCCGAAATCTGGTGTGTTGATTAACGCTTGCAAGTCTATGTTTACTTCACACCTGCCTCACTTTGCACTACTTCACATGAGTCCACTACTTCATTTATGTCATCGCATAGACAGGTATCGAAGCATTAATCAGATCGATTACCTTTCCTGATAGGCGCCTCCTCCAATGGCAGTGCTGTTACCCGCACATGTACATAGCGAGGTGTTCCATCAGCTGACACTAACACCAACACTCCATCTGCTAATTAACGCCCGATCCGATGGTAATGGGTGTTGGAGAAAGTGTTTGGGCGTCTTATTCTCAATTACACTGTTCTGCAAAAAAAAACTTTTCTCCCCTCCCTTGAACAATTTTGCCTGTTTCTCATGTTTTCAGGTGTCCTGAGTCCGAATCCGAACTCAGAAAAATTCTATCACCCTCTGATTTTGAGAGAAAGTAGGTGAAACTTGGAAAAAATGAAAAATTGTATTTGAAAATTATTGTCTTTATTATAACAGATTTTTTTTTTTTGCAACAATAAAATATAATTAACTGAATCCTGCATGCTATCAGGTATAATACTAGATATGACACAACTCAAAAAATATACACACATCGTCAATGAGTAGTTTTTTTTCTTTTGTACTCTTCCTCCTCTGTCTCCCGCTGCAGTGTCCAGCAGTAATCCGCCAGCATCTTCTCATTCCATTTGCCAGAATATCTTTTTTCCATTCTGGATATGTCTTGGTGGAATCGTTCTCCATGTTCGTCCGAAACTGCACCCAAATTTGGGGCGAAAAAGTCTAGGTGACTATGCAGGAAATGTATTTTTAAGGACATATTGCATCCCAATGTTTTATATGAAGTAAGCAGTTCTTGGACTATTTTTCGGTAGTCTCTAGATTTTTTGTTTCCCAAAAACTTAGCACATACCTCTCGAAAAGCAATCCAAGCCTTTTTCTCAGTAGTATTTAACTTTGCTTCAAAAGTGAGGTCCTTGAAAAACTGAAAAAACACTTTTAGCCATATTTCTTTAACCACTTGTAATATTCCCATCAAATTTTTTTCGTTCAAATATACTTCATTGCGCTCAAAATCATCGGGCTTTTGAATTTTTTTCACTATGTTTTGATGCCGAAAAAAAATTCGTCAAATCCACAAAAAACTCACCTTTTTGGATAAAAAACTAGAATTTCTCAGGAAACTGTGCGTGATAGACAAAATCTGACTTCAAATTCGTGTTCACCACATCTGATAACAGTAAGAAAGCATGTTTTGGTTTGAAGGAGGATTTTCGTGCAGAACAGTGTTATCATTCCGATACATCACACCCCGGGGTAATTATTTTCTAAAATTAATCGATAAATCACAGTACGGTTGGGTACTATACGCTCAATTAACTGACTATGAATAGGTGTTGGATCAATTGCTGTATTGATTAGTTACTGATTGCTTTTAAAATTCTCATTACTTTACGGTACAAATGTTTGAAGTTTTTTATTGTATCGTATTGCAATAAGTTACGTTACGGTTTATTTTAAGATTTTGAAAATAATTATAATATTTTTAAACTTTAACCACCAGTCATAAAAAAAAGATACTTAAGTTATAGATAATAGAAAACAAACAAAAAAGCTGTACCACTACAACCCGTGAAGGGTCTGGGGTTTAGTACATGGTAGAGAGTATCCTGCCTCTTGAAAAACGGTTGTGCAGGGAGATGATTTGTCTTTGGATCACGCTCAACCGCCAGATTTTTCCTTCTTATTTTGGATATCCAGTTTATAGAGGCTGGGGGTTCCTAGATCCTATAAGATTCATCTCCTTCCGCTAACAGATTAAATAAAAGATTAAACTCATCTGTTGATTTTCGTCTTTTATGTACATGTGTTTATATCATCTTGAAGCGGAGAGCATTCATTACTGATACGCTACTATTATTTCTACTAGTATTAATAATAATTATCATACTGTTTATAATAAAAACTGTATTATGAACATGAATTCCGAATAATATTGGGTCGTTTCATATGAAATATAATAATAGGTTATTTAGTAAAACAACGTTACGAAGTAAAAATATTTACCCTCATTTTCTTACATTTTTTCTTAACCTGTAATCAAATTTTCAATAACAAAACCGAAAAATTCAGCAATTGTCATTAAATAAAATCTAAAAATGCGTTTTTAATTTGAGAATCGTTTTCAAAAATGTTTTCCCTTAAGGAAATTGTCTAAATTTCTGAACAGATGGATATCTGCTGAGATAAGTCTGGACAATAAGGTGGGCGTGGGAGGACTTCGTAACCCCGTTCGTATAGCTTCTTCATTGTCAATCCATGAATATGAGGTCTGGCCTTGTGGTGTAGGTCCCTTCCGATTACCAATGCAAGCTGTTAATAATAAATTTTTGTTACGTTATGTCAATATACCTGCATTACGAGGTTCGTTACAACCCCCTAGTCCGAACGCGGTGGTAATGACTTTTGTTTCCATGGTGATGTTTGATGACAGTAAAAAAGGTTCATTTGATTGTAGTGATAGTAAATATTATCATAAAAGAGGATTAATATAATATAATTACAATCAGTATGTTTTTATGGATTTCCATTTTGAATTTTAGAAATAATGTAAACTAGCATTTCATATGAAAGGACCCCATACTCAGTGAAACCGTTGATTATTCTCCTATTTTGGTTCTTAGGACATGAAAAATAGAGTGAAATAAATTAAGTAGCGTTCCTATATTGCTGTTGATTGGTAGTTCTTCAAGGAAGTCGGACCTAAATGGAATGAGATGATTGTTGCTGCTTGCTTTCGCTAATCTCATTTGCTTACAGGACATGCAAGGCTATCGCATTCACCTTTCCTATTTTCATACGTCAATTTTCCCTCTAACTTGCTCAGAGTGACACTTGAAGGCTCTTGTGTGCACTTTAGCGAACAATTTACATCTCAGTAGATGTAGTCGTCGGGTTATTTTAACCGTTTAGTAAAACGTTTTACGGTAAGTGGTCGGTCATGTTCGCTTAACTAGCTTTCTGTCTTATTGTCTCTTTTGTAATTCTTTCTGGTTTATACATTTCGAGTTATTTCTTCCGAGTCAGGGACGTTAAGTTAAAAAAATAGGCAATATTTATTTATACAAGAGTATGCTAACCATGAACTATTCAAGTTTTTATTAACTTGCTAGTGTGATCCAACTGAATACGTCTTAACCAATGTTTTTATGGATTATCGCAACGATTTCATCAAAGAAAGTGGATAAGTCGAATTTTCTTCAAAATGATTATGGGGTCTGTTTCGGAAAATGCATGCTAATTACTTATTCAGTAATTATGATTACTTATATGAAATAACTCCATATGTTATTTATAATAACTCCATATATGAAATTTAACATGTAACTTAATTATAAATCCTAATTAACATAAGGTTTCATTCGTGTTCTATAATAAATTATTATGAACATTTTTCAATTAAGTGAACACATAAGGAGTGAAGAAAATGCATTTAAGTTCACAGTAACATTATTCCTACCACCAAATTATGTGAAAAAGGGCATCTGATGAAACCAAGATGACATGAAAGAACTTCCAAGCGGTACTGTTATAAGAGGGGATGCAGGAAGGAGTGGGTGGGCCATGCGAGGAACATGGCTTGAGAGATGTCATCTGCCCTTGAACAGAGTAATTCTCCTAGTTTATGTCTGGTCTCAATAAATAAAAAGAATGTGGAACGAGTAGAAATATGTTGGATTCTTATTTATACGAATCCATATGGAGGAGATGGTACGAGAAAGAATGTTTGTCTACTAATTTTTTAGAAAGCATTTCTGATTTGTATCTACTAATTTAATTGCAATTGTTTTGTTTTGAGGTTATTTATAAATATACACATGTTTTGTTAAGGGTATTTTATTTAATAGCATAAATAACTGTTAATGTAAAAGATTATATAATCTAAATATAAATTATTTTTATGAATATACATTCTCTTTACTGAGGAAGTGAATAAAGCACAATGTTATTAATTGATTTACTGTTAAAAAATAGGGGAAAAATAATTTACTCAGCTGATTAAAATATATAAATTGACAATAACTTGTTATTATAATATTTTTTATTGGGTAGTTTCATATGAAATGTCCGTTTTTATTGTTTCTAATAAAATATGTTTACAGTTTGTAATGAGCTGTTATTCCTCTCTCTTTCTGATAACATGAACTATCACTACAATTGAAAGAACATTTGCTTAGTATGGCATCAAATATGAGCAATTTTTTAAAGGGAGTAAAAAATCCTTAGTTACGCCGTCCTTCGGAAGGGACGTTAAACGGGGGTCCCGAGCCTGTACGATGTCAGGTACTCGTTAAAAATCCCTATCCTAATAAAACCTGGATAGGCAAAATTTAGAGCTCCCACTGTAGCATCGTCCGATTAGCCATAGCAGCATAAAGTGACGTTAAATGAACAAACAAATATGAGCAAGGAAACATGCAGTTTTCGTGTATTTTTTTTTTTAGTTTAAACTTGTGGGTCTCCATGGTGCAAGAAACATTACCACCGCGTTCAAGGAAGGGTGTTATTATGAACAGACCTTTTGACGTGGGTTGAGATTTAACAACCAGAAAATTATTGGTTTTTTTTTGTGTTGGCTAATGGCAGAAACAATTTAATTCTCTTTAATACCCAGAGATTAAACCATCATGTCCACGTCGCACTGGAGGGATATTGACAAAGTATAACAAAAAATTATCAATAAACAACCTGCATTGGTTAATCGGAAGAGTCCTATACACTCACACTACAACGGTGGAGCTCATATTTCGCGATTGATGGTGAAGAAACTAAACGAGCTGGGTTACGAAGTCCCCCCACAACCACCTTATTAGCCGGACTTTTGTCCAACAGTTTTCCATCTGTTCACAAGGTTCCTTTGAAGGTAAAATGTTTGAAAATGATTCTGAAGTAAAGAAACGCATTTTATTACAAGACAAAATCCTGATTTTTTTTCAGTTTTGGAATTTAAGATGATAACATTGTTTAGAAAATATGGGTAAATATTTTGGATAATAATGTTTTGATTGCATAATGTCGTTTTATTGAATAACCTTTCCTTTTGAAGACAACCATTTCTTTTTAAACGACAAAATATGATATCAAATCTTTTAATTAACTATCCTTGGTTGCTGACATAAAACGGCTAACGTTAGTTTTGTGGTGGACTCGCAGAACAGAAGTATCTGAACTTTTTCATTCTGAAAAGGTTAATAATCTGTAGGGCAATCCATTCCTATTATCGTTTCAACATATGATTAGATAAAGACCTTCGAGGAGATTTCAGCCCATCCTAGAATGATTTCTTAAAAAATAATTGATTTCAGAAAATAAATATTGTTACTTATTAGATTAATTTATAGCCAATTTTGAAAAGAGTTGACTTCTTGAAATTATAATTCTGACTATATATATCTGTTCGTTAAATGTCTGCAACAATTTTAGAGGTCCGCTAAGCCTGGTTTAATTACTTATTTATTAACATTTTTAGTGTTAGGTTAAATAATGAAAGGAGTTAATTAACATCTAGTGTTTACAAAACTTCACAAAATTGAAGATTATTACGAACTATCTCCATTTTCTTCTTTGCAATCATCATTGGTCCAGAGGAACATTAACCTTAATTTGCCTGGTTTGCAGCAATATTACAAAGAAGTGAATAGTTTCCGTAAGAACCATCTTCAGCGATGATTACTTCCGTTTAAGAACCTTGTGTTAACTACGTTCTACCTCCTTGAGCTCGCAAAAGTATTTATGTATTATTTTAAAAATGAAACTATAGAAGTTAGTAACAAACTGTTTGACCCGTCATTCTGGCAGCTAATACTTTCCGGAGAATGTTGAAGATATCAGTGATTTTATAGGTGATCTGTGTATAGATATACCTTGTTATAGATCTCATGAGCCTTGAGGTTGAATTAAAACATTAGGCCGAAACGTTGGCACAAATCCAAGTCAGACAAATCCGTTCTCTTAACCGATCCTGTATCCACGTGTTCTTGCAATTTTCGAGATGTATACACGGGGAAGAATATTCATTAAACATTCCGTTAATTAGGATCTTGTAGACTTATGTCAATATATTATTTATAATTTATTTTTATGGTGATTATTTTTAAATCGTTTCTCTTCAAACCAAAAATATTCAAGAGAATTTTAGTACTGATATCGACTACATATTGCACTATGTGTTTTCTTAAATAGATGATTTCTTAAAAGAGATTGTCAATAAGAATATTCAAAAATAAAATATGAGATTGAAACTAATAACAATGTATTTTTAATTACTTTACAATTATTTATATCATGGATCTATTAAATTTATTTATCTAATCTTTCTTTTTTGTTTTCAGGTAAGCTTTTGCTTGGTCTTTTGGATGTAGTGTAAGAAACATATTTGTAAGTAAAACATATTTAAAGAGCAACAGCGAAATTAACTCAATTTTAATTGTCAAACGATCATAACTAATCAATTCACTATGATTCGGATTATAATAAGAATTGTTCTTAGTTATGTTTTTACATAATATTTATGAATTTTAAAATGCATTGATTATTCATTACTAAAACTATATGAAGAGAATATGAAGTTCATTATTGATAAGTAACATGCGAATGGTATATATCTGAAATATTTTTATTTGAAAAGAAAAGATATGTCCAGGACCGGGACTCGAACCAGGGCTGCCCAGGTCACTAGCCTGGAGCTCTGCCAATCGAGCCATCCTGGTTCGCCTCCCGGTCATAGACGTATCTTTTCTTTTCAAATACAAATATTTAAAAATTAATACAATCAATAACAAATAAAAAAAGAAGAGATAATAATAATAAATATGACGTAAGTCAACAAGATCCAAATTAAAATAATGTACAAAGAACATTCTTCCCCTCGTATACATCGCAAATTGCGAGAACGCGGGGACATGGGATCAGTGAAAAGAAAGGATATGACCATGAAACGGGGAACGAGCCTGATGTAGCCAGGATAGCTCAATTGGTAGAGTTCCAGGCTGGAGACCTGGGCGGGCGGCCCGGGTGCGAGTCCCGGTCCTGGGCATATCTTTTCTTTTCAAATAAAAATATAAAAAAAATAATACAATCAATGACAAATATAATAAAATAAATTATAATGTATATATCTTATATTGCTGTAAGATGACAGCACCTAGAAAAAAAAAGAATGAGCTTATTACTCTATAGTTTTCGTGATTATTTTGGCTTCGTTTTGTTTTTATTGATTCTGGTAGTAAAATAAATACATAAGATAAATACATTAATATATTTGTTTTTAAAACTTCCTATTTAGAAATTTAGAAAGTGGGTTAGCTCAGTGGTAGGGGGTTCAAATTTAACCGCTAACAGTGGGGGACGAACCTTGTGATATCTGGAGACCCTCCTGGGGCTCACCCGGTGTCCATATAGTGGGTAAGCTTAATTGAAGGAAAACTGATCAACCGGTTGAGGATGATCTTTAAGATATCACACAACCGCTGTCCTAGTACAGTAAAGTATCTACCATGTTCTGAATCCAAGAATCTTCATTGCAGTGGTAGAGGAATACAACATTTTTAGAGATTCCATTCCTTGTTTCCATCCGATTCCATTATTGGCTACTTCAACACAGAATCTATGGGAAATTAAACTGTTAATTGTCCTTTCCCCCAGAGTTACAGTTGAAGTAGCAGCGGTCTGTTATTAAAGGAGGTACCTGATGCGGCTGGCTGCACCTGCCATTGACTTCATACTTGAAGTATCCCGGTCAAGTACTCGCTCTTCTTCCGACCGCGGTTAAAGCATAGTGTGTCACTGCCGTTCGTGTCAATTCTCCGTTCCTGAACGGCCGTAACATAAATAATTACTCATGATAACTATGTATTTTTTTTGTTAAACTCTGAATCACGAGGACAAAGCAGTAATGAGCTAACACAGCTAGATCGTATGAATTGAAAAAAAAAATTTAACTTTTGTTTAATCTCTCTAGTAAAAAAAAAAAATGTTACACTACAACCCATCAACATTTTGGGTTTAGTACTACTCAGCATGGAGGTAATTTGACCTAGATCACGCAGAACTAGGAGGTTTTCCCCCATTTAAGAGTACCCACTTATAGAGGCTGAGTTAGCCCCAGGAGGGTCTCCTGATCCTGTAGGGTCCATACTCGGCTGTTAACAGATGAAATAAATTATCTGCTACAGCCGATTTGAATCTTACACTAGCTCCGTCTCTATTTTCAAACCTAGCAACCTCTTCCATTCCTCATAATCCTCCGAGGCGTCTTAAAATAAGAGGGCCTCGTGACTTTCTAAGTTGAATTTTTAATTTGAGTACTACCACTGGGTAGTTTCTCTACTTGTCTGTTGCTTGACAATATGTACCATTTATCCTATTTACCTGTTGGATAAGTATAATACAATTGTAAATTTCATTGAATTATAAAAATAAAAAAAGTTATTAAAAAATGTGTATAAGAACTACACATAATAATACTTAAATGTACTAAAACTACAAAATAGATTCAAGTATGTTGAAAATGAATATTTCCAAAATTTGTCACTTTTTTTATGTTTCTGGCAAGGAAATAGTTTAGTACAAGTAAATAAATTAAAATTCCGAAAATAAATTTCTCGAAAATAGTGTGCTCAATTTCATGGTATGTAAAACGTGAAGCTTGAAATGTTTTCTATACTAGTTGGGAAGCAAAAATAAATAAAAAAAAGTTTAATAATATTAGTTGACCTTGTATATATGAGGAAGAAAATGGTCCGGGAGGTCAGAACAAATTCTCTTTAATAAGGAGAACTGTTTATTGGTAAGCCAACGTTTCGACCCACATTGTAGGTCTTCTTGAGGGCTATATATACAAGATACAAATAAATTAAAGTTTATAAAAAAGTTTACCAAAAGAAATTAAAAAAAAATTACCAAAAAACTTATAGTCAATAATGAAGTAATAATAACCAATCTTAGCTAGGATCAATAATACATAATTATTTAAAATTTAACTTGTTTAAATTTAGCCTGTTTACTAGTTTCTAACTGGTGCAAATTTACAATTTATTTTCTTTGGAATTTTTTTCCATGTAAAAAATAAAGTTGATATTCTGTTTTATTGCTGAGTTTGTGAAATGCTTCTAGACTGTCGCATATAAACCACAATATCACCCCTGACTTTTAGTGCCTCCACTCATAGCCTCCACATTTCCTCATCCCAGGTAACTGAACCAACACGGAACTGAATATCATTTCGCATAAGTATCCTCCTCAGAGATCTGGAGATGGGTTGCTCATGAACTTATTTGCATCGACTTCCCTTTGGGGCTCTAGCTTTCTTGAGCACATGACTGCTCCCAAGGCCGCTTGAATCGAAAGTCTTCCTCTCTTTTCCGGGATTTCCAATCGGACCGATTACATTGGGTGTTGTAAGATTTTATATTTTTGAAATTTGTATATGAACTTTGGTAACTATGTTTTGGTTAGAGAAAGAGGAGAAACAATAAAAATGCATATGCAAAACCAACCAAACAGTTTTGTTTGAAATGCCATATCATCTGTCAGTTTTATTTTGTTTTCTGCTACTTCGGGTGTTGGGGTTTGGATTGTGGCAAGCAGAGATTGGTTGTGTCGGCACTGAGCCTTCGGGTTGTCGGAGGCACTAAGACTTATTTTTATTATTAGCCGTAAATCCTAAGTGGAAGAAGTAAAGATGGTTCACGTTTGGGGGTTCTTCTTCTTATTTGCCCACCAGGTTTTCATTTTTTGCGAGAATCCAGCTTTTCTTTATTTTGCTCCATTTTGTTCCAGTTCTCGGTGCTTTTGTCTCTAGGCTCCCATTTTTCAACTTTAAGTTTAAAATTGTTTCTTGTGTTCATGTCTTCATTAGTAATATTAGCTAATTCGAAGTCTTTCTTAATTAACAATAGATACTACGTTTCCAGAAGCAAGAATAGCATTATAAATGTATATTATATGGATTCGCACCTTTCAGAAAGCTAAAGATTTTAGAAATTTACAATTTAAAAAGCTGAGAAATTGATGGCGAAAGAGTTGGAAACGGAGAAGATTGATGTAGTCACTATATTAGTAAAGGTAAATTTCTAAAAAAAAAATAAAATAGAAATTTGGATATAAACTAAAACCGTGCCTAAAAAATAAAATGTGGTATTATTGTTTAGTAATATTAAAAATAACGCATGGAAAGGTATATAATTAAGTTGACGAACAATGAAATTATTTATACTGTATTCGTTACGTGCGACAAATTGTTAAGAGTCCTGTGTTTGTAGTTATATTGAATGTTTGGGCAGCATGAAAAATTTTTGTTTTTCCTTTTTTTTTTTATTTGTATATTATTAAGGAGAGGATGTGTTTGTGGCTTCGAAATACTCAGAATTCAATAATGAACGGATTAAATATTAATAAATGCATAAATAAATAATAATTTTCGTTTGAACTGTGTAATAAATATAGTAATAAAACATAATTGGATGTAATCAGTCATATTCGTTTTTCTAATACTGACATTTTTTCATTAATTTTCTTTCTTTTTTTTATTCTTCCAGTTCCCTCCAATTTCATCAGGGAGTATTAGTGAAAGAAAAAAAAATATACACTAAACATGAATTTGTTTAAATGTTTTGATTAAGATAATGTTAATGATTTTTTTACAGTAGTCTAAAATTTTGTACAGCTTGGTTACACATTTAAATTAAGTTATGTAACGTAATATGTACACGATGAAATAATTTATATAATTCTCACAACTGAAGGCCATTAAGGTGAGGAAAACAATAAAAATAAGCCATGGACAAAAGAGAAATATAGATTGAAACAAAGGTCATCTTCCCCGTGCCTAACTTCACTCAAAGCTAATATTATCTTAAATAAGATATAAATTAGATAAAATTACGACACTTGAGGTAAGCTCGGAATTCGCTGCTGAAAGGCCTTGACCTCAATGCGTTTCTTTGTTGTTTAGTGTTTCTTTTTATTCTTCTTATGAGCTATATTAAGAAAAAAAAAACCATTGCCAGTGAAGACTGTTGAATTATGTCTATTCTTTCCGCTTAAAATACTCATTAGAGCATAACTAATGTCCCCACATTTATCACTCTGTAACTGTTGGAAAAATATGATTTGAAAAGTTAAAAAAATCTTCTTATTTGTCAGGATCCCAGACCACAAAGGTACACATGGGAATTGGTTGAGTCTATGAAGCGGCAAAATATGAATCATTTATTCCCCCATCTGCAGTAATGACATGACTGATATGACAGCACTTCATTCACAGCAATAAAATAATACCATTTTTCTATAATTTTAAACCAGATTTTTCAAACAGCTTAAAATGCGAAATATACAGACACATTAGAATTAAATGAGTACGTCTTTCAAGTGTTTCAATTTGAATTAACAAATGTTTTTATCTCATAGCAGTTAGCAAAGAGTGATGTTTTTAACCCTATAAACCTTTTAAATTTTATTATGAAATAATATTCATTAAAATTATTTAAAAGAATAATCGATTTTTTAAAGATCCAAATGTAATTAAACGTTATTAAAAAAAAAAAACAACAACTCATATATGGAAGAAATGATTAGTTAGCTCTAAATAAGTGGTTTGAGGTGAAAAAAATAGAAATTATTTGGCTGTCTTCCCAGGCATTGCTTGTATTTTTTCTTAATACAGTTCACAAGCAGAAAACAGTTAACAAAGGTCGTTACTAACTCAATTCACTTGTTAAATCTCAAATAATTAACAACGGGAACATAAGCTTGATCAACAGAAGAGACAACGAACTCAGGGTTATACTTTTGTAACCCTGGAAAAATACATTTATTAATTTATTTTTGTAGGTTTATATTTATTTTACCTTCCAACTATGTTGGAGAAATTTAGTATAGACAGATAAAAATGTTATAATCTCAATTATAAAAAATAAAATAAAACATTCAGTTTCTATAAATATTTCACTGGTAGAGCACCGAGATGCCGGAAATCCCTGTTCAAATCCCGCTACTGGACTTTTATTTAGTCTGTTACCAGTCGTAGATGGATCATATAGGATCTTGGACCCTCCTGGGGCTCACCCACCATCTATATAAAGTGGGTTCCTAAAATAAGAGGGGAATTTGGTGGTTTAACCTAATTTAGGACAAATCATCTCCCTGCACATCTGGTGTCCTTGAAATAGTACAGTCTCTACTATGTACTTAACCCCAGACTCAGACTCGTTCACGGCTTGTACTGGTACCGATTTCTATAAATATTTACGAAATATTGTTTAATATAATAAAGTATAGTATTTTAAAAGAGTTTTTGCAATTCGTTATTCTGAAATTGTAAAAATGAAAAAAAAAAAAAACCTAGATCTAACGCAGCCAATATCTAACACAATAATTACAGAAGGTGGGCATCGCATTATTACAAATTATTGAATAAATTTCCTTTAGTTTTAATTTTATTAATTATTACATTCCAATTTCTTGTATTTTATAGACCGTTTGTAAGATTCTTCAATAAGTATTCGATGGTTATAAGAATTCTGAAGAAGAAACTAAAGTTCTAAAATAAAATCGGTATAAAAAGATGGTGAAGAAACCGAGCATAGATTCACCCAAATTCCCTTTTCTCTGGCAAAAGCTTTTGCAAGATTTGCCCGAATTTCGTGACTAATTCTTCCGATATAATTCATAGGTAACAAAACGTGATATTATAGTGTCAGGGAATACTTTTCGAAAATGTGATGCCTTGGTATATCTCTGATCGGTGCACGGGTAGTTTCACAAAGGGTACTGTTGACCTTTTCAAATACAGTTTTCATATAGCTTGTTTTTGGACTAGATTTATAATTACTATGTTTAATAATTAAGGAAATGGTTTCTTCAGGGGAATCAATGATTAAAAAAATAAACATTAAAAAACAACCAGTAGCACTACAACCTATGATACTGAATCCAAGACCCATGTCTTGGATTCAGTATAGGGGAGTGAATGTACCCTTTCTTAGGCAATGGTTATGCAGAGAGAGGATTTGGTCTAGAATAGGCTCAACCGCTAGATCCCCCCCCCCTATTAAGGGTTCCCACTTTATGGGGTCTGGGTATGCTCCACAAATATCCTCAACGTCTTTATTTTTATTGGATAAAAGTTCATCGCAGACATCTGCTTACTATACCAAATATAGTAACATGTATTTAAGTCCCTTTGTATTTCGTTTTATAATTAAACATTTCTGAACTACATAATGGTACACTAATGTTATTATTAATTTTTTTCAGGCCCGGAATGTTATTAAATGTAATTGAACATTCCGCATTGGATTCTCGATATGACAAGTTTACTCAGACTGCTTTTATATTAAAACCCGAGTATGAAAAATCGAATTAAAAATAATGAAGTATATTTATTTTTTGTAATACATATCCATTATATGAATTAATGTTAGGCTTAGGAAAAAATAAAAATTACCTAGTCTAAATAAGAGTTACCGATCTAAAGTTTCATGAGTTAGTGAAGTTGAGCAATGCTCAATAACAGCCATCGGGGAAATGAAAGTCACAACACAGAAAGAAAGATCTAGCAAAATTGAACTTGTGATATTATAACATATAATATAATAAATTATTAACATATAACAGATAATAAATTAGCCACCGTATTAGTCATTTTAAGATTTCACAAAAATTGTAAAGAGAATTTTCAGAAGATAAAATATCTGATTAGTATTCTTTCGTAATCATAAAAGGTAGGATCCAAAAATGTTTTCAGATACCGTTTTTGGGGGAGGTGGTTTAGTTCTAGTTATATGTATATTATAGAAACGTCTATCCGCATGGTCATTGTGGTTGAGAGAAAAAAGAAAAGAAAAATGAAGCTGTCGTAATTGGATACTCAAAACCAAATTACGAGTATATTGATAACTTGACCCTGCAGAATTTAAATGAAGCAATTAAATATCCTTTCCTATGAATTATTTTATCGTGTACACACACTCCAAATTTAGAGTCGGAAGATTGAAATCACGACGCGGTATAAAATATGAATTTCCTTTTTGGTTATGGTAATTTGTTAAAACGAATCATGATGTATGATTTTTTACTTGTAATGAAATTTTGGAAAGCTGGGCCTGACTGATGACGATTAAACAAATTCGTGTCTGAAATGCGATACTCTCTGCGAGGGCTGAAGTAGGACACGCCTCATACTAAACTCTGAAATATTCCTAAATTTCTAAAGTATTTCAACAAGTATTACATGTTAAATCGTTAAGTTTATCTTTCTGGTTGTCCGGGATTTTATTTTTATTTTTTTAAATATACGTTAGTTGAACTTTTAACTTTTATTAACACCTACTAATCCTCTTTCAAACAAAAATGTTTGCTTACCTCTGTAGCAATTCACTAATTAAAAATAATTTATTTTATTTTATTTTTTATTAATTGTTATTTTTTTGAAATATTTTAGTTGTTGTTTATTTACTAAACGTCTTTGGCTAATCTATAACGTAGCACATTACAATGATGCTATGTTGGGAGCTCTAAATTTTAACGGGCTACGAACCCACGATCTTGGGTTTGATAGTTTGTTATGCTAACGACTAGACCACTGGTCGTCCCAAAATAATTCAGTGTTTTCTAAAATGTCAAGACATGATTTTGGCGTAATTTTGTATTATATTTCAATATTGAGTAGTCCAGAGCGTTTGCTGTTGTCGTAGAGGATCCACTTTTCATTGCAAGTCACAATTCGGGATCGTTGATGTTTCGGCAAAGAAGTGTAGCACAGATTTCATACCGCTGATTTGGCGGTCGTTTAATTTGTGGGGGGCTCAACTTTCAAGTTTTCTTATCTTCCCAAACCCCTTGATATTGTCATCGACGCGACGTTTGATTTGGTGACTTTGAATTTCACTGACAATTCTCGCATAGTTTTTCTGGGATTTTCTTCCAACAAATCTCAGAAAACATCGTCATCGAGGGCGGAACTTTCCTCCTTTTTTGTATCAAAGGCTCAGGTCTCCTTTTCAAAGTTTCAGGAAACACAGCACTCACTTATAATGCCTTCGCACTCATTTCAGACTTCGTTGATATTTCTGGCCGTTAGGGCCCCGTTCCGGCCGAGTTTGAACTCATAAAACATAACTATACGAAAATTACGCTTTGACATCTTAGTAAAGATTGAATTATTTTCAAGCATCAAAATATTGCAGAGGTAAACAACAATTTTTCTTAGAAAGAGGAGTAATAAGTATTTGCATTGATATACGTCAAAAGTTCAACAAAAGTTTACAATTTGTAGGGGTATTTCAAAGAAAATATAAAATCCTGTATTATTTTCTTTAAATATTTTGTACAGTGGTGTTGGGAAAGCGCATTATTTCTATAATACTATTGTTTATTGTAATACTATGGGTGCCTGGAATATGGCTTGTAATATATTCCTCGCCTCCAGGGAGCCACGATCCGTTGGAAATCTCCAGCTAATAGGTCATTCCAGATCCGAGGTGTTTATAAGATAATTAAGCGGGGTATCAATTACCAACCGTTAGGATTTCATAAGTCCGCCGAGGCTGAAATATGAGAAGGGGTTAAGTGAATATTATCGCTTCTGAGCCGAAACATCGCCTGAGGGGCTCATTCCTTGTCAGGGATTTCTTTCCGATGAAAAAGGTATTTATCTTGGATCGGTTTATAATTCACGCTGATCTGATGCTAAATTGAATTCTACAGATTAGCGATATTTGTAGAAAAATTAAAAATACTCGTAGTTTTTCTTACTCTTGTTTTAACTTTTTTTTTTTTTAAATTATTTTATTGAATTGTACAACTGTAATATATACATCTAGTACAAGGGCTGTATGAATAAATAATTACATGAAAGGACGTGTTGAGGCACTACCCATTGGTAGCACTCTAATTACATTTCTATTATAGAAGGTCCCGAGACCATCTTCTCTTCAGACGCCTAGGAGGATTGTCCGGGATGGAATTGGATCCAAGGATGGAAACTAGTGGGTTTGGATGGGCCTGGAGTTTATTATGGAATGGGCTAAATCGGTAACATATGCAACGTTCAGGTCATTATGGATGGTTTTATTTGTGACAAAATAAGGAGCGTTTAGGATTTTGCGAAGGATTTTGGATTGCAAGGATTGAATACGAGAGGAATTTGATGGTTTGGTGGAGCCCCATAGTTCAATTCCGTAAGTCCATATAGGTCTTATAACAGTAATATAAATAAGTCTTTTGTAATTGATCTGAAGCTTTGAGCGTTTGTCTAGTATGTGTTGAAGTAGTCGGAAGCGTCTAGCTGTTTCTTGTCTTTTCAGTCTTGTGTGAGGGTTCCATGTAGTTTGTCTAAGTTGAGTCCTAGGTAGCGGATCTGTTCAACAGGGATAAGTGGAGTACTATTAAAGGATACAGTAGGAAGTTATGGGTTTTCGGCGAAGGGTAAAGGTAATTTGATGGAACTTTTTGGAATTGATTTTAATTCTCCAATTCCGACACTGCTTTAACTTAAATTCATATTTACTTCTTCATCAAGGATAGAATAAATGTCAAATTATGTAAAATCTGTCTGATGATATGATTACCGCTAGAACCCAAGCTGCACTATTAGGAACTTTTCAAGAATTTGAAGATACAGTGATTCAACTGGGTCATAAAGTGAATGGGAATAAGACTAAGTACATGAAAAACTCAAAATTGGAAAATGTGGTAAGTAGAAAAGTGAGTTTTAGAGTTGTAAGTATATTCAAGTACCTGGAAAGTTTGGTTACTGTTGGCAAACAAGTATAGAGGGAAGTACAAGCTAGGATAGCAGCAAGAAATAGGAGTTATTTTTCACTGTAATGAGTGTTGCGATTTAAATCGCTCTCTAAACGAATGTTACTACAAATATATAAAACCATTGCAAAGCATGTAAATGTATGCCTGGGAGACATGGCCCCTGACCAAACAATCAGAATTTATTGTCAACTCTTAGGAATGAAAAATATTAAGAAGAATATAGGGCGGAGTAGCTGAAAATGGAATGTAGAAGAGAAGGAGTGAGGAGCTGATGGAGCTGTTTGGAGAGCCTGACATGGTGCCATTGATAAAGAGATCCAGAATTAGATGGATGGGACTTGTAAACAATGCCAGCCCTCAGGATACCGAAGAAGAAGCTCTTTGGGAGAAATCACGGCAAACGAAGTAAAGGACGTCTTCGGGAGAGATGGCTGGACGATGTCGAGGAGGAAAGTTGCTTGGTGTACAAGAATGGAGGAGAATAACGCAAGTTGGCTGTGGGGGATGAGGCCCGGGTTCTTGCAGGACCGTAGAGCCAGAATAATAATAATATGGCTCATATTGGTATTTCATTTTAAATACTGTCATTTCCTGATACTTGAGATTGCTATCATTCACTGAGGTTTAGGGACATTATATATAAAAAAGATTTATATAACTACAAATGCTTGTTCTTCCGCTATTTGTGGTACTTATTTGAATTACGAATTTGATAAAATATTTGGTGAAATCAAGAAGTTAGCGGAAAACTATTTAAAACTTCGTTGATCGCAAGCTCACCAAACTGTGATTGGATATGTTCCCCACCCACTCTTGCTGTGTTTTCAAATCATTACTCGTTGTTATCAAGTTGCATAGTGTTTTGATCAATGGTAGCTGTTTCCCACGAATTATATTTTGATAATTTATTTAATGAGAAATGTTTCATGTATTGCTTTAGTGCTTATATTGCTTGTTTACGAAACTCTTTGTGAAAAGCATTAAGAAAATTCATATCGTTTGTTCACTTCAATAAATACTGGCGTTTTTTCAATAAAAGCTATTTTTCCGCGTCATTAAAAAATCTAAATTAATAACTATTAACTAAGCTGACAGCATTAAAGTAAGAATAATGATGATTCTCTTCCATTTAAGATGGTGATAAACAAATTATCTTGGTCAGTATTGCATGTTAAATGACCATCGTCTTCTTCTGACCTTTTGGCAGATCTCCGTGACCCCTCGCGGCTTAAGTGATTATGCACAAACATGATTCATGATATTTTCAAAGAAAAGATGTTCTCATTTTTATCTTAAATCAATAATCTTTGATTTGTAAAAGATTAAATGTAAGTAGTAAACAATCTTTTCAATATATAAATAGCTTTCTGGTCCCTTAATCGTTACGATGAAGCCCTATTTACTTTTGAATAGGAACGTTTTAATAGGAAATCCACCATCCATTGGGATATGGTACGTTGTCTTGATGGTTGTGTGGACACTTTGATAGGCTGTATTGAAATATTTGATACCATAAACTCTTACTTACGAACATTGCTAATTGTTGAAACTAATCAATGAAACTGCACTTGTGAATGGCATTCAGTATTTCTGGAATTGAATAACATATATGACTTTTCTTGATGGCTGTTTGCTGATCCTCTACTCCTAACTATTTCCCTAGTGGTTTATTTAATTCCAGCTGCTGAGTTTAATCAGGAAAATATGCTGACCACTTCTGCCCATTACACTTTTTATGATGGTCATAGTCCAGGTAGGAGTCATAGAAAGATTAGAGTTACCCCGATCTATATGGTAAAGAGATTCAACATGAGTATGTTGAATATGAAGGTGGTAATTTACCTTATTTCTATTGTATACAGTTCAATAGTTATCGTCTTTAAAAAACTATATTGCATGTTAACATTTTCCTTTTTTTTTATGCTTATTTCATAAAGGCAATGGTTTTATATTCATTCATGAGAAGCGAGGAGATGGTTGACTGGAAGATCTGAGTAAGGTAGGAAATAGTTGGGGGTGCAGTCAAATAAAACACTAAATAAGTGCGTACTTATTTATTATGTATCGACGTTTCAACCCACTTTGTGGGTCATCTTCAGGGCTAAGAAAGAAAAAAAGATAAAAACAACAAAACTATAAAAAAACATTGCAGTACCAAGTATATGATAATATAAAAAAATGTATATGTAGAGTAATAGAAATTTAGAACAAAGAAGTGAGGGATATATATGAATGTTACAGAGTAAATGTACAGAAAGGCGGTGATGTAAACATTTACAAAGGTAAAGAAGGAAGTAAATAGAAAGTTTATAAAAAGAAAAAGTATAAACATCAGAGGTGAGATGTAAAATTATGGAAAAGATAGTGGAATATAGATAAAATATAAAATGTATGATAATAGAATCCTTGGGAGTTTACATAAGTAAAATAAAAGAAAATATAACAAAAATGATATCAAAGAGTAAATAAAGGAAAAAGAAAAGTAGAAAGTAAAGATATAAATCTAGAGTGTAACAAGTAAAAAAGTAAACTGAACATGGAAAGTAGAAAATATAAGTAAGGGGAGTTTTAAAATGTATACACATAGAATGAAGTGGTATAAATATAAAATATGATGTAAATATACAAGGAATGTATAGAAATATAAGTAAAAATATGGTTAGAGAATGGAGATAGAATATAAAATGATGAAATAGTGATGTTAAATGATAATGAAATCTTAAATAATAACATATGATGGATGCCAAAAAAGCTAATAGGAGAAAAAAAAAGTGTGCAGAACGAAGAAGGAAAGGGGTGAGGCGAAGATATGAATATTAAAAATTTACTGACCTAATGGAAGCTGAGGCTAGACTAGAAGCGGTCTATTGTTGTTTATTCTAGAAGTGGTCTCTACGGTTTTATATCGATGTTTGATTTCTACTTATATCATTAAATAATGTCATTTCCTGCTACATGAGGTTGCTATTATTCATTTTAGTTGGAGAAATGGTATAAGAATGAAAGTTTACTACAAATGAAAGTACTATTGCTCATACTTACACGTGTACATTTCTGTAGCAATTTCCGGCATGCTGTTATTCCTTAGACACAAATGTTTTTTTTAACATTATAAATTTCTACTTTGATAATTTTTAGTATTGTTATATAGTAACTTTAATGATACCATTTTAGTTTATGATACAAGAACTATATCTGTCGTTAGATAGTAAGAATATTTCATTGTTATCTTAACAATAAGCTATGTACGAAATGATAAGTACAAATAAATTTCTTTTGGGGTCGATTGAGAAGGAAGGGCAAGGGTATCTTTACAACACACAACGCAATGCTTTACGGAGTTATCTCGTCCTCACGATGTTCTGGAGAATGTGTCATTATTTAAAAGGTCATATATGAAGATGAAATCTTGGAAGTTGGAACTCTTTTTCTACAAATATCTGAGAAAGTTTGTAATAGGATTTGATGACTAGTCCGAAACTCCAACTATAATATGCTATTGAGTTCAAGGAAGCAAAAGATTAAAGGAAATACAGTTGTCCTCAACTGATAAATATCATGTAGTATTTTTCACTGCCTTATTATGTCTCTCTCTCAAAAAAAAAAAAAAAAGCCACCATTAGAGAGGATATATTAGTTTACCTGGGAATGTGCTTTCTTATTTCTGACAAGAATGTTAAAAACACTTGTATCCTGTGATATATCTTTTCTCCCTCTGTACTAAAGAATTTTTTGATGAAACATAAGATGGAAAGAATGCTGCGATAAAAATGTGCTGCTAGCTGCCCAACCTTAGTCACGCGTTGTGTAGTAAGGACGATCACGTAGCTTTGTCTAGGACAAGGTTGAGTACCTGGGTCTAGTAAAATATCTGAATTATATCTTGGCTACGTTTCTAGGACTGGATTGTAAAGTAGTTGGGCTATATATATAGTGTGAGGTGAATAGTTTCCATTATAGTGGATGTTTATTCGACTTAGTGCAGTTAAGAAGAATGTAATAGACCCAATTCATTGGAAGATTTATTATTTTATAATAGTCATAAAATTCCCTGAATCGCCGTACCTGAATGTTTTTAAATTATAATTTAAAGTATTAATCGAAATTACCATCTCAATCAACTCATAAATAAAATAAAATCGGTACAAAACATATACGAAAATAAGAGTACTATATTCTATTTAATCCTTCATTTGACCAAGTAACGAATCCAATACTCTTTGAGAATGACAGTGATAATCTATGGTTTAACTTTTCATAAGGATTAAATAAAACATAATTTTAAAATATTTGTATGTAGTGTAGTGATGGATAAGTTTTACTAATAAAATGAAATATAAATCGTGTTCTGCCACTTTACTGAACTTAGCCTCTATCTATCTATAAATAAGTATAGGCAGTCCATTGATTGTTACCTTATACATCATGGAAACATTGCCTAATGAGTTCAATGTTCATAACTTATTAGACAGTCCAGATACACACACAATTATATTTTTCTATATATTTATTATATTTCAACCCGACGTTTCAGGTTACTTCAATATTTACTCGATAAACGCTCTAATTTCCCAATTAATTACAAAAGATTCATATACATGACAATCATTAGACCTATCTGAACTTGCGGAATAGAGAGCTCCACTGAAATACGGAGCTCCACTAAGCCATCTAATTCCTTTCGTATGCAATCCCAACAATCCAAAATCCTTCGTAAAATCCTCAATACTTTTATTACGAACAAAGTAATCCGTAATTTCCCATTTATGGCTGATTTGGCCCGAATCCGATATTAATCGTATCGACTTACTTTATTTCCAATCAAACCCACTAGTTTTAAACCTACCAACCTCTTCAATTCCTGATAATCTTTCGAGGCATTTGAAAAGAAGATGGCCTCTTGACCTAAGTTGAACTTGTTATTTGAGTACTATCGCTGGGTAGTTTCTCTACTTGTGTTCATTTATGCCGGTAGGTACCATCCCTGCCATTTACTTGTATTGTTATAATACAATTGTGATTTTCTATGAATAAATTATTTAAAAAAAATTATATTTCAAACAAGTTATTTCTTCAGTTCTTTCGTCTATTCTTCTTTATATCTATTTTAGTAAGTATATTACACGATTGTAGCATAAATTATTGCTTTAGATACAATTATATTAAATAGTAAATAAAATAATAATTCTGGCTATAAAAATTGAACATTTAAATTTACCATATTTTGCGATAATGAGTTCAATAACAATTATCGCTTACGGCCCAAGGTACTTTATTTATTCAAGGTATTGCGTGATTCTTTACAGCACTTTTTAATAGGCTTTACTCATTATCAGTAAGAAATTTACGAGGGACACGATAAAGGTACATAAAGAGAACGACGTAATAATTAAAAAGGCTATAAATGGGGCGAAGTATGTAGTAATCGTATGCAAATATCATTTTTATTTTTGATAACTGAGTCTCTAATGAGGAGTTGAGTAAGTGGATAGAAGAAGGTGAATTCGTGACAGGAGAGGGTAAAGATATGCACTCAGGACCATATGTGGCTGCAAATAGGCGCTATTCCGACCAGCGTTATTTAAATATATAATGCCTTTGAATTTCAAGTACCAATTTCCAAAGTAAAAATATAATTCATCTATTACCTCATAGTCTACATAAGGAAGAAAAAAACAACAATACAACACTTCAAGGTTCTGGGGTTCAGTTTATGGTAGATATTGTACTGTTTCTTGGACAGTTGTGCAGAGAGATGGTTTTTCCTAGATCACGCTCAACAGCTAGATTTTCCTCCTCTTGGGTACCCACTTTATAGAGGTTGGGTAAGCCTCATAAGGGTCTTAGATCCTAAGGATCCATCAACCTCCAACCAACAACCGAAACCCTTAGCTTGGGAACTCAGCGCTCAATCACAGAGCCACCCCGCTCCCTCCTTAACTTCTACATAGAATATAAAATGTTCAATTCAGCCTATCGTCGATGAATACATCATAAAATAATATGTATTAAAAACGTAGACATTTTTAATAGTAGTTCAGTTACCGTAAATGGGTGACTACCATTTTTATTCTTTATAGCTATTAACGGCACAGGAAATTCGTATGATATTATATATTGTAATAGTCTAAGATCTAGGACGAAACCTAATATAAATTTGAAAAATTTAATCTCTCAGGGATCCCCCGAGTTGTTATTCACCGGTTTGCAACAACTGGCCTTAAAGATGTCTACATTAACTTCAATTTACCCAGGATCTTCAACAATCGGTCGATAGGAATTTTGAAACCGGTTTTCGCACAGGATTAATGTAATTTCATTACTCTTCACGCGTGAAAATGTTGCTTTTCTCTTTCCATATTTAAAAGGTTACCTAAAGAAAACTGCTGCATACGATCAATCGAACTTTTTCACTAGCAAGCTGTATATTTTGTAAAAATATATAATTGTTATGCGTTTGAAGTTGTCTGTGACCAAAATCAATAATTCCTCTGTTGGGAGCACACGAAAATAAATTCCAAAGAACTAAATTGTTTAATTAAATTTATAGTGATTAAGTTGGAAGTAACTATATCATATCTTATCCGAAAATCTGCAATATTAGTAACTAATATTCTTTCCCATAGAACTTGCAAAAAATAATATAATAAGGAGTGTATGAAGGAATTAAGTAGAATTTTATTGCAAATATACGTTTATGAACTTTAAAAATGAACTTCGATTATTAAGGACTTGATTAAAATTCAATAAATAAAATATTGTCTTAAAACTAAATGTATGTAAGAATTCTGATATCTTAAAATTAAATAGTATTTGTCAAATGATTGAAAAGTTCTGCTTTTGCGATTATATTTAAACTGAGTTTTATATAAATTTTATTGTTAAAAATATATGTTTAGTGTCTTGAAAGTACAACTCATTAGAATTTTTAATAACTGCAGTTTATCAATTTCTACTATTTGCTCAAACTAATTTTGAGTTCAAGATATCGCGAATAAATAAAGTATTTTAATTGATTTTTTAAGTAGTTGAATCAGTTATTATTTATTTCATCCAATTTTACAACATAATAATCATAAATTTTCATTAAATCCTAATAATATCCACATTATTTTGTTTTATAATTAGTGTTTAGTGACTTATCGCCATATTATTATGATCATAACCCCATTTACATTTTTCATTTAGAATTCTTGATATAAATTGTCGTTTCCAGTTACTGAATGATACCTTGTTAATAAATTCTAGTGCCGAAAGCTATTTAGATTTAGATTGGGATAAGGTAATATTATGAATAAAAAAATAATCTTGTTAGGATTTGGAACTTGAAGGAATAGCTATGACATATACTTACATACTTTATCGTGTCGGATGATGCGCTGATGCTATAAATAGCTTGGGCTATACATCAGATAGTAGAGGCATCTCATGACAGCACGATAGATAATATATAGCATGCACCATGATATGTACATACATAATATATACCACGCGCTATGATATATTATATATAACGAATCGTCCCTATCATCAAAAGCCGTGGTCTTTTGATTGCGACCTTTTGGCCTCTCGAGTCTCCTTAAAGGTTAACATATGTTCAGTTGAAAGCCTCCCAGTTGAACTAATCGTTGAATGGTATATGCTATAAAGTTTATCTTCCATTTCATTGCCTCCTTCAGAGCACTCGATTAAACCTTGAACTTTCTAAATAGAACAGTTAAAGATTCTTGATGTTCAATATTTGGAATTGCACTGCATTTATTTGCTTGAATATAATGTCATTAGGTTTTTTTTTCAAAATCAATTGTCATAAAGCATTGTATGAAGAAGGATAAAACGGCACGATATTTCCAATATTTCCAATTAATAATTGTTGTTAATTTTATCTTACTTGTAAAGTAATAAGAAAAAAAAATTTAGTTGATTACACACGCCAACAAAAAAATGTTTTTTGAAAACTTCTTTAACTTTAATAGTTGATCTTTATAGATTTTTCTGTGCTGAATCTAAATCTGGCCTTAGTTTTTTTGTATCACCCATAGTTTTCCAGCAATATGCTTTGTATTATATAGTATAAACCCCTATACGATATACGGGGGAATTAATGAAACACTATGTTACATCATAAGCATGGTTTGTATTTATAGTGGCTACTTAAAACAGTATAATGTGCTAATACAGGTTTCAATTACCGACTGGAATTGGTCTATACTTTCTTTTTCTTTTTTCTTTTGAAGCTTCTTATGTAGCTTTTACTACGATGAGTCGCTTGTTGAACTTCTCGGTGAAGTGACCAACAGTAGTCCCCCATCATGTTGGTGTTTCAGCGGCCCTGGTAGCGTTTCCCTTTTTGTATTCAATACCAAACTCATTCATCACAGCGGGAACGTCTAAGCAGTACACTAAATCAAAAAACTATGAAAATTGTTGCTTTCTCTTCCTGTACACATAAATGCTGGTTCCAAACCGCCAACAAGTTCATTTCTTTTAGTCTAGAGCCACGGAATTCGGCTTTATCTTTCGCTAACCAAGTCGTTGAGCTCGATTTGAGTAAACAGTTTAGGTTCTGCATTTTCTGTAAAACATTAAAATTCTTTATCATCTTGTTCATCTAGCTCCGATTGTACATCAGAAAATACTTCCGTTGGAATACAATTTAAATCATCTGGTGGTTCAGGGACCGGTAAATCTACACTGTGCCCTATTGGTCGGATGGCGGACGGAAGGTTAGGGTAGCTTATTATATTCTTGGTTATTGAGTTATGACCTGTAATATCGACACTGCTAAACTAGCAATAATCGGAATGATTTCTTGGCTCCCTCCATATCATAGGAACAGCAAATTTAAAGTTTTTTTTCTCCTTTTTCGACCATTTTCTTAGATCTTCGACACATATATAACATTCCTTATGCGGGACCCAAGATTTATCCTGATCACCAAGTTTAGTTCCAAAGTATGATTGATAAACCTTCTTGAGAAAGTCCGTAATGTTTCTTTGGTGTTTTTTAATCACCACAAATATAACAAAAACTGTCAGCAGAGTTTTTACAACCGCGATTAGACATTGTACTGAGCATATGTACAGAAAACGTGAAAGTGAGGTTAGGTTGACAGTAAACAAAACATCAGCTGTTAACAGAAAAAATAATCAACCTTTTTTTGGCCAGCAAATGTGTTTCAGCAGTGCTACCAACTTCATCCACACCAATAGACCTAGTTTTTCAGTTATTTATTTTAAATATTTTAAGCTGTTCAAGTCTTTAAAAATCGCTTAATTTAATAACTTTAACTATAAAATGTGAAGAAATGGTGGGTGATACAGCTTTTTTTGTATCATATTTGGATTCAGCACCCTAAAAACTATATGACTAAGGTATTTTCAGTACAAAAGTTTTTTCATCGTTGGCATGTGTTATGAGAAAATGAGCTTAGGATGTTCTAGAGTTTCACTAATTTGTTTTGAAGGTATATCGGAACCAGGTTGAATCAAATTCATTTCCTTTTAAAAGGGCGGGGAGCATTAGTTCCAATCTCGAAACAACTAGCTGTCTGCTTTCAGAATACACAAATTATTAAATTGTCTATATAAATATTTAAACTAAAACTAAAAGGGAGTGAGGTAGCTCAAGGCTGATTTGCTGTATCGAAGGCCCGGGTTCAGCTGTGGCAGGTAATTTTTTTAATCTGTCTACAGCCGAGGATCGATCCTGTGGGGTCTAGAGACAATAGAGATCTATAAAGTAGGTAACCTTTATTGTTTTCTATTTTTTTAGGCGCCCTAAATGTTTATTTCATTAAATAAACTCAATTTTAAACAAAAACTAACAAATCCAGTTTTGTAATTAGTTACAAACATACAAATCTAGAATCGTAAATATATAGGTTCCGAGTTCCGGTCACAATCACTAATTATCTAGGTATATTCCGGCATGGATAGAAAAAGTAATTTTAATCCTCGACTTCCCTAAATCTTTAGACAATCATTGTTATAAGAACGGAGCAGTAACCTTCTTTCCTTATCCTTTCCGCTAGAGTTACCCAAGAATCGACCGATATTGTAATTCATTTATTAACGGCCAGCTTAATTAAATCTACCACGGTCATCGCAACATGTTCGGATACGATTTCCAGATTTATATATATCCTTTCCTCTCTCTTTAGTATTACTAGGTTGCCAATAGAATCCCAAGATCTATAAGATAGGAACAATACATGTACCAACTCGAATAAATTAATGAAAACTCAAGACATTTTCAAGGCTTCAGATCCTGAGCCAATTTCAAACCCTCACCTAAAGATCGTACCTCTCAACTTTCTCGAAACCTAGGCGTCACTATTGAACTTACAGCATCCAAATTTCACGCCCTTCGAAATAACCATCAAATTACTCTATAGCCACCTTATTCCGTAAGCTACTGAAAAGTTTCAGGTATCCTCATATATTACCTTTCTTGAGCTATAGCTGTGTGCGGTAGCCTCTTAATCGTTATCGAGAACATATTGGAGTGATTCTCACATTTCTATCTATGATTTGTCACCGGTTATCGAAGCAGTCTTACGCACCCTTACTTTACTGTGAAACGTTTGGATTTTCCCCTTGATACTATTTTACTGTAGACATTATTTCCTGAAATCCTTCCTATTCTAAACTATCGATATTTACTACGTTTTACAGTAAAATCTATATGCAAGAAAACAAATTCCGCATCTCAATTCTCTTTATTTATCTTTCTGTTACTACCAATACCTTCCAACTTTCTTCACCGTCATCATTCAGTTATTCCATTTTTCAACATCCGGTGTTTGGAAATAATGCTCTCTGCTTATGAAGATAAGTCGTATCTAAAATATATAAAATATAAGCAAACAATTTTTATTTTGATCATGCTAAGTTTATTCCACTGCTAGTTCTAAATCCCCTCCCCACACTTCTTCTGAGCTTTAATATTTTTTAGAATCATTATTTTTTATTAAATACTTTTAACATAATCTACTTTATTAATTTGTTTCTGTTCTACTCTTTATTTATTGTTTCATTTTCACAATTTTTTTTTAATTTATTTTTTGAAATTTACAAATGTAAATAGCAATACAAGGGAATATAATTAGTGATACGCAGTGGTATGGTAAATGAAATAGAGAAGCTAACTACCGTTGCCAATAACAACTTTAACTTAGTATAAGGTCGTTAGGACATATTTTTTTTCGGACGCCTTGGAAGATTGTTTTGAATTGGAGAGGTAGCTAGATTTGAAACTAGTAGGTTTGAATCATGAAAGGACTGATATCGAGTTTGAGCCAAATCAGCAGCAAATGGGACATTGAGGTCATTATGGATGTCTTTGTTTGTAACAAATAAAGGAGCATTAGGGTTTTTACGAAGGGTTTTGGATTGTAATTATTGAATACGTGAGGAATCCGATGGCTTAGTGGAGCTCTACTCCGTAAGCCCAAATGGGTCTAATGATTGTCATTAATATGAGTATTTTGTAATTAATTTGGAGATTAAAGCGTTTGTCTAATGTTTATTTTATAGTAGCCTGAAACGGTGAGCTGTTTCTTGTCGTTTCAGTCTAGTATGAGGATTCCAAGTTAAGCGTTTGGCAAGGTGTAGTCCTAAGTACAGGATCTGTTATACGACGGAGAGTATAGGTGATTTGAACCATTGAGTTTTGAACCATTTTTCAAGGTCATTGATATGATATTGAAGAGTATCAGATGCTATAACTGGATCAGTGTTGAATTTTAATAACTCAAAAAAATGTTGGAATTTACTACTTAAAATGGTAAGATCTCTATATTTAAAATGATTCTTTCCTCGAATATTTTCATTAAAAATTTCATCGAAATAAAATGCCAAACATTTCAAATTGTCTATACAAGGCTCATATATAACAATAAACTCTCTTTAAAATTAACAAAAACTTAAAATTGGATGCGGCACTTAATGATTTTGATATGTATTTTTTGTATATTGTATAACGCTTTCTAAAAGTGTTTGTCAAGGTGTAGTGTAGTACTGGACTAAGTACCGGACCTGTTCTACAGGAATCAGTGGGATGTTATTAAACGATACAGGAGGGCAGGAAGGTTTACGAGGGAGGGTAAAGGTTATTACATAAATAAATGTAATAAATAATTTTTTAAATTTATTACTTGTTTATTTTCACTCAAACCTACCAGCTTCAAACATCTCGCCGTTTCAGGCTATACTATAAAATAAACACTAGACAAACGGTCTAATCTCCCAATTAATTACAAAAGGCTCATATATATGACTATCATTAGACCCATCTGGACTTAAAGAGTAGAGCTTTGGGGCCCCCACTAAGCCATCGGATTCCTCACGTATTCAATCATTACAATCCAAAATGGTTCGTAAAATCCTATCTAATAAATTAAAAAAGGTTAATCAATAAGTTTGTCATGAAACGACTGATATCGAGGTCGGGACAAATCAGCAACAAATGGGACAGTGAGTTCATTTTAGATTACTTTATTCAGAACAAAGTAAGGAATTTTTATAAAATTTAACTAAAAATGAATTAGAAAATATTTCCCCCATATCTTATGTTAGTTTAGTATTAATTAAAACAACTTTATGTAATTCTGAAATGGATCTAGTAAATATTTCTTTCTACATTTTTCTTTTGGTCATCTCATTTGGATTATAATATAATTTTTAAAATTTAAGATTAAAGTTAAGTGTTGTAATACTACATATATATATATTTTTAATATTTAATTAAAAAATAAACAAATATAAATTTGTATTTTCATTATAACTATTGTGACTTAATGGGTGTTGCTGATCGGTCGCCTTGTAAACCAATACAAATTACACTCCTGCCTTGCGGGTTAGTTGGACAGTGAGAAGTAGGCGCTTTTACAAATTTCAATTCCTGGCTCGGTCGGTATTGAAACATTAATAGTAATTTAGAAAAAAAATAATCAACGAGTAGATTCTAATTTGATTTGGGATTGTTTTTTGAGCCTCTGAGTGCAAAGAAGCTAAATGTTGCCCACCTCAGATAATATCCCAATCAAATGATTATTTTTTCGATTTTTTTCTTTCGTGATTCGCCAATGAAAAGGTTTGTGTTTCGTGAGTTTAACTATCTCTTCTATCCTTCATTTATCGATCAAATGGTTCTATTTTCTGTTCAATTGGGAATCAAACTTGTATGTGGAGTCTAACTGATTTTTATTATTTTTGTTTACCTATAAGAGATAAATCTGTTATTCGTGGTTAATTTTTAAACATTTATAGTGGTTCACAATTTCGATGGACGACATACTATAACTTTCGGCTATTTGAGTTGAAATCATCATCATCATCACTGGGACTACAACCCGGTACGGGTCTTCGCCGCATCAAGGCCATTCCATTCATCTCTGTCTTGCGCCAGGGTCTGCCAAGCTCTGGTGTTGAGGAGCTTCTTTGCGCCCCCTTCAACCTCATCTGCCCATCTCGTGGCCGTCCTCTCCTTCTCCTTCCATCCACATACTTAAAGAGCAGCCTCTTGATAGGTGTGTCACCGTCCAATCTTGCAACATGCCCGTCCCATCGTAGCCTTGAGATCCTTATAAATTGTACCACATCTGGTTCCCGGTAAATCTGGCACAGCTCTTCATTGTGTCTCTGCCTGTACTGGGCGCCATCCCTTACAGGTCCAAATATTCTTCTCAGAATTTTTTGCTCAAAAACCTGCAAGCTGATGGCATCTATACGTGGTAAGGGCCATATTTCAGAAGCGTCTGTCAGTACAGGTCTAATTAAACATTTGTACAGAGCGATCTAAAACTTTCTTGCCAGCATATGACTTCCTAGTAAGTCTCTCTGGTATCTTGCTATGACGTCTATATCATCTGCGTAGGCTAGGATTTGGACTGACTTGGTGAAAATCATACCAGTTTATTTTGCACTTCGGAGTCCCTTATCACCTTCTCTAGTGCTAGGTTAAACAACAAGCATGATAGGCCATCTCCCTGTCTCAGGCCCCTTGTGGTCTTGAAAGTCTCTGACTTGACATCTTGATCCTATCATCAGCAGCTCTGTAAGAAGGATCAGTTCATGGGGGATATTCATTGTCACCATAGCCGAGTACAGCACAGCTTCTCTGTTATGACACTATAATATACACTGCTAAAAACAATAAAGTGGTGGTGCGTGGTGATGTTATATTCGCGCGTTCTCAGAGCAAAGATTTGATTAGTGGTTGATCTCCCTCTCATTAAACCACTTTGGTAGACTCTTACCTCTCTTTCTGCATGCGGAAGTAGCCTCTGATAGATGATATTAGAGAAGACCTTATACGTGCAGTTCAGAAGACTTATGCCACTGTAATTACTGAAAATTGTCTGATCTTCCTTTTTATGGAATGGTACGATGATGCCAGTGTACCATTCTTCGGGGATAGTCTTGGTAATCCAGATGCTATGAAGAAGGTCACGAATAACCCTAATTGGAACGAATAACCCTAAAGGTCACGAAGGTCCCTTCATTCTCACCAGCCTTTGGCAGTTCCGCGGCTATGTTGTCAGATCGTGGGGCTCTATTGTTCTTCAATTTGAGTTAAAATACTGTCATAAATAGTTCATAAAATTTTGTTTCTATTTGTTTGAATATTCATTATTCATACATTTCTGAAATAGGTTTTAATTAATCATCCGATCATAAACCATTACGTCAACTATAGTTCTGTATTTTTGTTCTATTAAGAATTGATATAATTTTTTGCAATGGAATGTGAGAAAAAGTTAAACAGTGTAGATAGCGGTCACATTACACAGTTTTATTAAAATAATGTATTCTACTCCACATACAAACAAGTATGGAACAAAGCAATGTTGTTGTTTTCTAAGACCCTTTCCATTAAATCCACATATGTTTTGAAGGTATGCTGTTATGTTTTATACTCCAATATTATTATCCGCAATCTTCCAGGTTGATCATTTACAATCAACAGGTCATGTTTGGTTTGTATTATTAGAGGTTTTGTAGATCTGGTGATATTTTTGTTTTTATTGAAGCTGTCAGAGGCTAGCTCAGTGGTAGAGCGCTGTGTTTCGGTGCCGAAAGTCCCGGGATCAAATCTGCCTGTGGTAGATAATTTGTTTAATCTGTTAACTACCGGGTAGAGACCCTGTGGATCTGCAGATCCTTCTGGGTTCACCCAGCCTCTATAAAGGTAATCCTTAATTAAAAGAAAAACCTGACGGTCGAGCGTGATCTCAGATATATCTCCTCCGTTGTCCAAGAAACAGTATAGTTTCTGCCATGTACTGAACCCAAGACCCTTCATGGGGTGTAGTGGTATAGGTTTTTTATTTTATTTATACTGTCAAAACCAAAATGAGGTTATGCCTGAATGAAGAAAAATATGTGATTACCTTATTCTTTGGAACGACTCCTTGAAAAAACCATAATGTAGGCAGTCGCTAATGGGTTGCAGCCACATTGGCGATTCCTTCTACCTAACCCTGGCTATTTTTGTGTGCGGTTTTGCGTGGGCCCGCATAGTTTATACCTCAAGGATCCTACGAGGGTTCTTAGGCAAGTCGGGATCCAGGATATTCTATAAATTGAGTTTTGGGCTGCTTGGATCATATCTTAACTTGGATGTTTCTTCTTAGTAGAGTTCACTATATCAGCTGTTCATTAAAAGTTTGAAGAACTCAATTTATCGAAAACGGCAGATTACGAAACTAATTTGCTCAAGGAGTTTTCTGTGGCCCACAAAAAGCTTTAGAAAAGGACAATTGATGAAATCAGGAAGTTTGCCCAAAATTGTATTAAACCCAACCTCCATCAAGCTTGATAGTAGGCTCATCAAGCTATGATTGGATATTTTCCCCACCCAATCCTGCTACTGTTTCAATCCGAACTCAGTGTTTTGAAGTGTCATAGTATTTTGGTCAGCGGGAGTTGTTTCCAAAACTGAACAGTGTTTCTTTATAATATGAACTATGATTTGACAATTTAATTTAATTTCTGTTATTTAACTTTATGTACTGACAATTGTATCATTTATTGTTTTAGTTTTTACATTGGTCGTATACAAAACCCTTTATTAAAAAATAGTTATAAAATTCTTTTCGTTTACTCAATTTCAAAGCATATATGTATTTTGTCCAGTTAAACTCTTTTTATAATCATAATATTTAGTCCGATATTAGCTATATCAATGCAGCCATGCCTCTCGGTCCTTACTCAACATCTTTCCGGCTTAAATATTATTAATTACTGTTATATGCATTATTATTTTACTTCAAAATGTTTGTATTATATAATTGATTTATTAAAGTTTAGTATTATAAAAAAATTGAGGTATTGCTATAATAATAAGTGCATGAGTTATAACATATTTATTATTTATTATATTTTAACTTTGCCTAACACTATAAAAAAATAACCATAACTTTTATATACACTTTTATAATTTAACCGTTTTTAATTTGATTGAGTAATTATCAGAGAAAGTGATTTTATGTAATGCATTAATCTTTCTAAGTTTTACACTTTTTATTTTCACTTTTTTAAATATTTTATAAAAAAAGGAAGAATTTTTTCAATCATTTAATATCATTATTATGATTATTACCTATATTTAATTTTAATATTATATTCAAATTGTCAGATTACTAATACTTTTATTTTTTTGATTGTAGGTGAGTAAACTGTCAATCGACTAGTGAAGTAATCAGTGAGTATAGAGGTTTGATTTTAATATTAATTTTCCTTTTAATTCGTTTCCTATTAATTTTCCGTTATTGCTTAGAAACAATAAGAAAAATAAACATTTTCCGATGAAATTATAAAATTAAGAAACTTATTAAGGCATTATTCTTACCAATTTTCATTCTCACCTAGCCTCCATATAATTTATTTAATAATTACAATTTAGTAATTTTTCTTATCTATTTTACATTTTTTTAGTTTGAAAAATACTACGTAAGTTCAAATAATAGTACATACTTTTTCAACTTTTGATCATTATTCAAATCCTGTCATTACTTTTATTAAAAACAGACATGAAAGATGAGTAAAGATCTTAGAGGTATTTGAAGGAAGAGCTTCCTTGATTTAATTGGAGGTCTCTTCTCTTCAGCCTTCTACGGGTGTTAGCTGGCATGTGAGCCTTGTGGTCCGTGCCATTTAAGGTATTGGGCATCCCTGTAATTGGACGTGAAACCTGCATTCTTTATTGTAACTATTGAAAGACTTGAAATATGTTAATGCATTTTTTTATCTGTCTCATATATCTGTGGTGTATAGATACAAAAAGTTTTCATCATGTGAATATAATTTATTTTTGAGCGTCACTTTTTTGTTTTTAATAAAATCTGATTTTAGTTTATTTTTTCTATAAATACAAAAACAAAAGAGGGAAGAAAAAAACAACCTTGCTCAACAATCGCAGAACGAATTACTAAAATTTAATTGAATGTGATTTTATATTTTTAAGGATAAAAAGAATAAAATGTGGCAAGTAACTTTTAAGTCCTTTCACTTTCGATTGCAATTTTATTATCAAAGTTCTAACCAAATATGGATCTGTGGAAGCTCGAAACCTGCACAATCAGAATTAATTTATATACGCCTTCAGCAAATATTGACGACACTAGGCTCGATTCCTATTTATGTGTAGCAATGGATAAATAAATAAGTTAAATACATATTGAAATAGGTTTAAGATAAGTAAGTCGGCGCTCAAGAAACCCGAGTTGCTTAATTGGCCAGAAAGTAAAAGGGCAGTTACTGGAGCGGAACAGAACTTCATTTCTCAATGTTCGCCTTCGAGGGCCTTGGCCTTTCCTCTGTTCTTCAGAGGCAGGCACGACATTGTCCATCGCCTTGTGTCCGAGTGTGTGAAATACTCACAGACATGTATATGTTAGGTATAGTAACATTTTCTACGCCAATGTAATAAATACATATACATACAGTAGAAAAAAAAAGAAAAAAGATGTTTCACTCAATGATTGAAAACTTTATCCTCTACATAGACACATGGACAATAACGAAAAAGGAGGAAAGGAAGTTGTTGGCCCTGGAGATGAACTTCTGGAGACATTCTTGAACCATTTCCGGAATTTCCAGACCTTCCTAATAGTACAATAAGGCAACTGATAGACCAAAAACATCCATCCTCTCCACAACAGAAACAAGAATATTAAAATGGTATGGCCACTTAAATAGAATGGCCGAGGAGCGATGGCCGAAAACAATCTCCGACTATTGCCCTGCGGAAAGGAGGAATAGTAGACGACCCCCAAAAAATGGTTGCAGGACGTGGAGGAGACATTCTTGGACGCATGGCAGCGAGGGGGCATTTAAGAAGGAACTGGCTGGAACGAAATCTGTGGCGAGAACTTTTAGGAACGAAAAAAACAACTAAATTGTACAAAACAAGTTAAATAATAATTACAGTACTTGACTTGTAAAAAATATTATTTTTGTTGAGAAATAGGAGTTTATAACTTGATTATACCGAGAGACTTTCTGATAGAACTAACTAGATTGACTGTGGAAAATAATTACAGCTTATCAACTAACATATTAGCTTCTCTCTTAATTATCCCGTTAACTATTCTTACTCTGTCATAACATCTTCTCTCTGCTCCTATCTGTATACCTTAATTAAAGTGGAAGATATTCATACCAAAAAGGAGGGAGGCCAAGGAAGTTTCATTGCTGACAACTCGGAAGAAATGTCGCAAACTTAGGAGTTAGGAGTCCATAATTATAAGCACTCTCCTTATTTTGTTAAGAATAAAGTCATCCATACCGACCTTAATGTCCCATTTGTTGCTGATTTGGCCCGAACCCGGTATCTATCCTTTCATAACAAACTTCATTCCCACTCAAACCCTCTAGTTTCAAACCTAGCTTCCTCTTCGATTCCCGATAATCCTCCGAGGCGTCTGAAAAAAAGATGGCCACGTGACCTTCTTAGTTGAACTAGTGATTTGAGTACTACCAGTGGGTAGTTTCTCTACTTGCCATTAGCTCATGTCATTATGTATCACATAGCCTATTTACTGGATGTATTTTTTAATACAGTTGTAAATATCAATAAATAAATTTTAAAAAAAAATGATTATACACAAATCCTTTAGTCATCAAACCCATTCGATAACTCATCGATCCCTGGCAATAATGAGTTTTTCACATTGGCGTGTCATTAATTGAAATACAATCTTATAAAACTGACGTGAGTGTGTTTTAAGATGTTAAAGATATAACGAAATTATTTATACAGTGAATTCGAATATACTTTTTTAATAATATATTAGAATCGCTAAATGTAGAAAGCCTTCTGCTCCAAGTTTTGAGATTTTTTAATATGAAAACATTAAATTTGACAGAAGGCGTCCTCCCGCATGACGGCCATTATGGTTTTCAAATTTTTGATAACACGCCAGAAAATGTTATCGTGTTTATATATGGCCATAAGTTAATCTAGTATGCGATTCCAAATTTTCAATATTGGTTTCCATAGTCCCTTTTCTAAAAATACTCCAACTGCGTTATAGTACCTTTTATAGTTTTAATTTAATATAATGCCTGCGTTATAATTTTAATCAAAGAGTTCATGTTTATTGAACATCATAATTATTTATAATATATCTCCATTCTCAAACTGATATTTTATATCTCTCATCTATAGTTTCTTTTATACTTACATCTTATTTTATATTAATATAACTTCATTCCTGTTGTATACTTTTATATAACATCTGATACTTATATTTTAAATTTTATATTTATATTTTACTTCTCTCCCTGTCATACATGAGATTCCTATTCTTTACTTTTTACAATATTCTTCTCTATTTATTCTTAGGTATCATATTTTTTAATCAATTTTCTTTCATTTTACTTATGTAACTCCTCAGGAGTCTATTTTCATACTATTTTTTTCTACAATACAATTCTATCTTTATTAAACTAAGTTTTCCATACTTAAATATCTCACTCATTATATTTGTATCCTTTTCATTTTATAATTTTCTGTTTAACTTGATTTCTCTCTTTGTATTTTGTTTGCATTATCACCTTTCTATACATCTATTATGTAATCATCTTTATTCATATATCCTTTCATTATATATCCTTCACTTTTTTCGCTCAATTTTTCTATATCTCTATATTATGTTATGTTTTCTATATCTCTATGCTATGTATTTTTACAGTCATTTCTGTTTTTGTCTGTTTTTTCTTATGTCCCTGAAGATGAACTACACAGTAGGTCTAAACGTCGGCACACATAAAATATAATAGGTTTCCACTTATTTGTTGTATAATTTTTGACTGCACCCCCAACTATTTCCATCCTACATATTTTCTTATTGTCACTATTCTAAAATCCAACAGTGTTGGATCTAAAACACGATTTCTATTAGCCATTTTAATATTTCAGTTTAACTGTGGGGTTTTCCAGCTCGTAGGTCATAATGGAATATTATTCAACGTCGACGATGTAAAATAGATTTCGCTAAAACTAATAAATAATAACTAGCGAGCAGTGAAAGGTAATAGCGGATAAATCATTCTTGTTTATCAGTTAGTACTCCATCCTAGCTCATTGTAAATCGGCAATTTATATTTAAATCAACTCCGATCTATCCTCTAGCAAGTAATATTTATCCATACACTTTAGTTATAATTTTTAATAAGTTTTATTTTAAAAAACAAACAATATTATCTCAATATTGAACAGTTCGCCCTTAAAATGCTTCATCTCTTCTTTTGTTGTGTCAGATGAGACCTTATGGTAAATTTGTGAATATCATTAATACATCACTTTCTTGTTTAGAGCCTTTGAAAGGATACAAATAGTAATTTGAATATTAATAGAATACTGGAAAGATTTAATAGTATTAGTAATTTTTTATGTATTAGATTTGTTAGTAGTAATTTTTAAAATAATGTCTTTACTCTTATGATGTTTTGCCTTTTCTTTGATTCCATGTGGCCTTTTTAAAGATTGAATCTTATTTATTGTTCTTTTTTTTCATATATAATGTATATTTTTGAATATAAAATCTAATGATATTGAAGATTAGCGTTTAAAGTTTTGTTTTCAATTTATGGATTAGAACCCCAAGATATTATGCAAAACCAATCACAATGATTTGTACATTTCATTTTGGTACGTAATGTTGAGGAAAATTGGAAAATATATTGTGATCATTACACCTCTTCATGTGCTTATATAATAGAACTTATATAATTACATATAATTGCTATTATATATTTGGTTAATATTTAAAAAAATGTCAAAAGTACATTCTTTGTGAAATTATAATATTATCTACTATTGTAAAAAATGGAAAACTGTAAAGTGATACAATAAAGAAAATAATATAATATAATAAATTATTTAAAGACATTCGATTCAATATTTATAAAGTCATGACTAGAAACACCTGTAAGTACTGGTTCGATTTTTGACTCAGAACTTAATCCAAAATAAATTCTGATAAAAAATGTATCCAAATAAATTTATCCAGTTTTGACCTTGTTCTTATAATAATGATTTTACCGGCAACGGCTGTTTTTCAAAAATCATCTCATAACCTTAACCGTTAAAAGCTGTGTTTTAGTTAAAATTTGAAATGCTACTTTAAAGTTTCACCAATTAATCTTGCGGTATTAACTAGGTGATTTATAAAGAATTTATATAGCAGTTTAAGTTATTTATAAAGTCTTTTTCTGTTATACAAAAATATCACACATTACTTCTAAATACCAAAGAGCTGTTGATTGCAATAGAGTAGTTTCTCCCGCCTTGTGCACTATCTGAGTTGTGAGTAGAATGCATCACAGTTGCACATTCTTCGGACGTGCTTGGTCCCCTAGAACATGATCCATTGCAACACTTGTCATTGCACTTTTCCTAGGTTTTAATTTAAATAAGGCTAATGTTAAGTTCATGTTCCCACCTTTTTGGTCATTTTTTTAGGTTTTCTGTTTGCCTTTCATTACTCGTTTTACACCATTTGTGAAATGTGTGAAATGAAAGTATATTATTTATTAAATTAATGAATGAATAAAATAATTGAATAGTTGCCTGTAAGAAAGGCGCATTTTACATTTTTCAAAGTTTACGGGAGAGTCAAAAGGTGACTGTCACATACGCCTTTCTTATATTTTATAGATTTTGCACTTACGCCCTTATTCGATTGTAAAACAAGAAAAAAAATAAAAAATTGTTACATCCACGATGCTTTGGTCAAAATGTTTATTTTGATATGACATTGAAAAACCGAAGAGGCTATTGAAATTTCGCGTGCGGACGGGTATTTCTTGACGAGAGAGCGGTAGGGGCCCTCACATGGACCTTGTTCCACAAAAAAAAAAATTGAAAAATGTAACATAGGCACTTCTTCCAGGCAACTATTCAATTAATGACAACGTGTTATAGAAACACAAAAACATAATCTTATGTAGAATTAAACCGACCCCATTATTTTTATTTTTCTTCTGGATTCGTTATTTTAAAATAATATTTAGTCTATTCGTATACCAAGAGTACACAAATATGGTTTTCTTTTTCTTGTTTCCTCGTCCTTAGCTCATAATCTACGGTAGCTACTTTGAATAAATCGTAACTCACCCTCAGACATAAATGGCCAGTTATCAGGGAGAGAAAATGACTCTATCGATACGAAAATCATACGGTAGGTTAAACGGCAACACCACTCCATCATATAAAGGTCTAAAAAGCATCTTCAATTTATGGAGAAGGACGTTTTAAATTTTGAAAGATCACGTCCTATCATACAGATAAGATTTCAATCATGATTTCTATTGATTTTGTTAAACATTTTTCTGAGCCCTTATTGCTCGCTCGTATCGTTAGTCCTATTATTATTTTTTAAATATCTCATATCAAATACATGACTTCCTTGCACATTTATTAATATAAAAATAAATAATTGATTCTGAATTCAATTTAAACTGGGTGCACCTCATTAAAAAAATGTATATGTACTCGTAATGCGGAGAACACATGAACATATGTATGTCTATAGAATTATAAATTGGTTGCTCAAATAGTCGAAAGCAGTGCCTCAATCAAGTTAAAATCAGTGTATACCGCATTTAGTGTATCATAAGTTTTTCAAAAAAATTACTAGCTTTCACTTGTTACCAATTACAGAATATTTTAAAAACAATATGTAATACAACAGCAATATTTATGAAAAAATAATATGTATGATATATGATTTTTTTTCTATATAATCCAACCTTATCATGTAGTGGATTATAGTTAGCTAAGAATTTCCAGTCATCTATCATTTTACAATTCTATTAGAAAATAATTTAATGCTTCCAAAGAATTACTAGTTTTGATCTATTGCTTGTTACTGCCATTTAAAATCTGATTTACATATGTATATATATATATATATATATATATATATATATATATTTAGATAAATAAAGGTATTAAAATAAAGAAGGAAAAAGGTTATAGAAAAATATTTATAATCCTTTATAATTACCTTAACTATCTAGCCACTCAAACGTGAGTTAAGAACGCTTGTCATGGGTAGGAAATCAAAACAAATTCCAATATGCCTGGCTCTGAGAGCATGAGTATGCTCCCATTAAAATCGATTAATAATGTGCCACTTATATCTACAAAACAGATTAATTAGTATATTTGATTTAATCTCTAAAGCGACAAATGGAATCCTTGTTGACTACGTTATTCCATTCTAGGTTATAAATTATGATTGATTTGTTATTTTCCCATACCAAAGGATTTCCGCAATAGTAGCGTACAGCTTTTTTTTTACGTTTTTCAGTACTATCAGTATAAAGGATACTTTAAAATCTTTATAGTTATTATGTTGTTTGTTTATTTTAACGTAATTGTTATGCTGCTATTACTAATCGGACGATAAATAATTATTCGTTCCACGGGACCTTATCTTACAGAGAAAAACCTAAGGATAGAGCTTTCTAATTTCCTATTTTTCCTTCCTTGAGAGACTTCTTAACTCCTGTATGGTGAGTTTTATTGCCTCTGCTTTCTAATCTACTCATAGAAGTATATGTGGGTCTGTCGCGAAGATTTTTATTTATGATCTAGCTAACAAGAACCGCTCTAGCGCTTATTGAAGTTTTGAGAACTCGTGGATTAATAATATAATTTTCAATCAGTATACGTTTAGCCTTCTTTGTAAATTTGCTTTGAATTGGATATTGCCTTCCGTAGGCTTGTTGGTTAAGATTTTTTTTTTTATGTTTACCGTGTTTTGTCTAATTATTGGTCATAATTGAAAGAAATTTTTATTTTTTAAATAAACACCGTGTAGGAGAAAATTAATTTGTAATATTGTATAGATCAGCAGAGTACAAAAATTAATATTAATTTCTGATCTTAAGAATCACCCAAGAAAAACATTTACGAAAACCTATAATATAAATAATTGTAATTATTGTATTTGTGCTATCATTTATGAATAAGAGCATGATGACTACATAGTACAGCGCTTTTGCCATTGAAAAAATTAAATTACTATTATTATGAAAAAATGGAGGGTCTTAATCATATTTAATTCAATTATCGCTATTGGATTCGAGTTTGGATATATATTGAGGTAGATATAATACAGGTTTTTTTTTGTACATTTAAGTTTTGTTTTGATATTTTAATGTGAAAGAGATCTAAAAAGAGCCATATTTAATCTATTTTGTGTTTCTTTTTTTCTACATCCTTAGAATATCCTGCGGTGGCTACTTTGAATAGATCACATCTCACTCTCAATAATAGCCAGTAATCAGAGGGAGAAAATGACTCTATCGATATGAAAATCACACGGTAGCCAATATGGGAACACCATTCCTCCATATATGGTTTAAAAAGCTTCTGAAATTTATTTGGAATGACCTTTTCAATTTTCGAAGATCAGGTCCTGTATTCAATATTTTCTTTTCTTGATTGAATAAAACGCCATATTCCAGATTACTATCTCGTTTTGCTACTGACTACTACTTCATAAATATCACTCAATACCACAATCGGATGTGTTCTTGACTTAATAAAGTACAATATATAAACTAAAGTGTTAATTAATAAAAGTACAAATTAAAAAGCTACCCTGAATCTAATTAAAATTGTGCATAACTCTTTTTATAGTAATCAATTATAAATTGTGATATATTGCATAAAACACCAAAATATATTTATTAAAACAAACCTATATTTAAAAAAAAGTTTCTGGTTTTGTACAGCAAATGATCAGCAAAACATGCAATGGATTTCTGAACTTAAAAATCAAACAAAACTTTTTTTTGTTTAGATATTACCATAAAGAATCATAGAAATACTGAAAAACGACTGTAGAGTCATTTATTTTATTTTAAATATTAAACTTAATGTGTTATAATATATATACAGTAGTCTAGCCTCAGCTTCCTTTAGCCCTGAAGATGACCCACAGAGTGGGTCGAAACGTCGGCACAAAATAAAATAAGTATCCACTTATTTAGTATTTTAATTTGACTGCACCCCCAACTATTTCCTTCCTTACTGTTATAATTATAGTTACTATAAAACGTTTTAAAAAAAAATCGCAAACATTTAACAATATAGTTGAATCTTATTTCCTAGTTAGAACGGGGCTTTGACCATTGAAAAAAAAATTAAATGACTGTTATTAAGAAAAACATTTTAGGTTATTCAACATATTTTAACAACTAGGAGAGGACTCCTCCTTGTCTACCTCATGATTAAGTGCTCCAGCCGTCTGATCCGTTGTACCTTACAATTTGTGAGATACTTAGGTCATTATATAGTGTGTATTGATTTTTTGTTGGTGTCGAAACAAACCATTCTCTTCAACAGGTCCATAAATTCGTCTCAACATCTTTCTTTCGATCCTGTCAATACGCTCAGCTGATTTTTATGTTTGTACTAGAGAATTATATAATTTTTATAATTTTAATAAAAGGTTAACCATCACTACTTTTAATTGCTACACTACAACTAATGATATAATATGATTTCAGATCCTGAGCTATGGGCTGGTGGAATGGAGAACCCACCGGACCAACTCTGTACTCGGTGCCCAACAGGACCTCGGTGGCCGGCGATGTCCCTTCCATAGTCGCCTGCTTCGTCTTCGTCACCCTCTACGTCGCCTTCCTCATCATATTTCCAGGAGTCAGGAAAGAGGTAAGCTTGAAATATCTTCCTTGCTGGGGAAATTTAAAGTGTATTTGATTATAATTTTTCCTTCCGTGATAATCATTTATACCAATAATCGTGATTATCAATTATTACATTATTATATTCGAAATGATCGTATTAGGGTAATAAATATGTCGAAAGTCCTGGGTTCAAATCCTAATGCTTTGCAAACTTTTATTTAATCTGTTAGGGGCCAGTCATGGATCGTATGGGATCTAAGACCCTCCTGGAGCGGACCTAGCCTCTATAATGTGGGTACCCAAAATAAGGGGAGGGGATCTGGCGGTTGAGCGTGATCTAGGACAAATCACCTCTCTACACAACCGTTTCCCAAGAAAAAGAACAATCTCTACCATCTACTGAACCCCAGACCCTTCTCGGGTTGTAGTGGTACAGGATAACCTAATGAAAGGAAGTAGTATTTTTTATCTTTTTATATGACTTTCATGTTTATCATGAAAACTCATTTGGACCAAAACGCAAAGAAATAGGAATAATTAAAAAATATATACTATATTTTAGAGCTAAGGTTCCCAACTTGGGGGGCGCGAGACCCGTTAAAGATAAGAAAATATTCTGACTTAGTCTTTGCTATTTTCCTGTAACCAGTACTCATTTATCCCAAATTGAAACTTATAATGTTGTATCGTGTGAAATGAATGTTTTGTTTTCAATGTAATATACCTGTATAATTTATTGTGTTTTTTTTGTTTTTTCATATACCTGTATAATTTATTGTGTTTTTTTTTTTCATATACCTGTATAATTTATTGTGTTAGTGGACCGTGGTAGAGACAAGTTTGGGAACCTCTGTTTCAGAACTAATGATAAAAGTAGAACGGAGTTTAAGACTTTTCTGCCCTTCAGTTCAGGAAAGAAAGAACATATGAAGGCCTTTTATGGAATCTACCGTGGCGAATAAGCCAATTACAAAAGGATTTCGAAACCGACGGTAAATCGTATTTTGAAACTTTTCCAAAATGAAGGACTGTTTCAGTTGGTAACCGCTTCAATACACAGTAGCCGTTGTGAAACTGCCCTACGTACGTACCCCCCATAATGGCCGTGTGCAGGTAATGGCTTTGTAAAGATCACCATTACCTAAATTTAACAAGGCCTTGGATTGTGCAACCACATGGTTTGTTCAGCTCTCCTTTGTCTATATGGGTGAATTGATTCGTGCATTCTGCTGGTACCACCACCCCCCTATCCCGATAAGAACGAATAAGATTGATGGTGAATTTCAAAACGCCTTAGAGAAAGTATGCTTATTAGAAATTCTATCCTAGTTGTGTTTTATTTTTGCAATGATTTTTTCTCTATTTTTCAATACAAGGTAGTTAAATTCAATAAGTAGGATAGATACTGCAAACTGAAATTTTAAGAATAGATTTATGAAATTTCAAATAGTAGTCCTGATGTCTTTCGCTAATATTTATTTCAAATAAAAAAACAAAACAAAAACCAAACGCTCCAAAAATCTATTTCAGGAGTCTTTTGGTCCAGAAAAAAAAAATCTATACCACTACAACTCATAGAGGTCTTGGATTTTGTTCATGGTAAACACTGTAGTGTTTCTAAGTATATGGTTGTGCAGTGATATGATTTCTCCCAGATCACGTTCAACCGCCCGATTTTTCCCTCAATTTAATGTACCCATTTATTAGTGGCTCGTACCCCAGAAGAGGTGCATCCATGACTGTTAACAGATTAAATAATTTACCTAATCTTTAACGGTTGTTCATAGACACAGACGGAATTGAACTGGAACCTGGAAAAGCATACTAAGATCATTATCCTAATTACACCCGATTATTCAAAATTTAGGGCCCGATTAGCCATAAAAGCATAAAGTAACATTAAAGGAATAAATTAACATAAATTCTTTTATGGATCCTGATTGGATATTGTAGACTGCTTTATTTTATCATATTATGGTGCTTAACATCCACTTATAGGCGACGCGTTTAATTAAGTCATTTACTCAATTGTTACTTTTAAAAACTACACAAAATTAAGACGTTGATAAAATAGAGAACTGACGATATCGCACTAGTATTTTCAAAGTGACACAACTCAAAACACTCCATTTTTGGAAAAACGGGAAAATATTAGTGAGCTTAGAATAGCATCAGGACACTAAGAATGATACAAGTGCCATCTGGCAGACAATCTACGATATACTTGATACAGTTTTGATTAGTGATAAAAAGAGATATTTACCCATTTCTTTCATGGTCAAAACTCTCCACCGATTTTCGAGTTGTGTCATTTCAGTAATACTAGAGAACTTGTACGTGGCCCTTAAGATTCCACAGAACTTATCGCCATTAACATGGAATGCTCGCGGTTCACAGGTGGCCCCCTTGAACCTGGAGGAAGTCGCCTTGACCAACGATAATAAGCCCGCCCCTGGAAATGCCAAGGCGAGGGGTTGTCTTCGTGACAAAGGGTTTGTGTCTCCTTAAAGTCCTTTGCGGTCTTAGCAGTCAATGCCGAGTATTTTGTTTTGGATTGTTTGTTATTTATATCATCTTATTATATCAATGATAATTTTTAAAAATCAATATTAAGTATACTACCGTTCTAAGTAACATACTGTTTTTCATATTATGAAACAGGCGTTGAGAAATGCTGAAATGCATTGGTAGATTGTTTAAGGAAACGGTGGCCTTTTAATAAAGGTACAAGAGATGATAAGATGACCTCAGGAAAGAGAGATGTCCTTGGAGAATAAATGGACAGTGTCCCGACCACGTTTTCTAAAAATAGACGGCCCACAAAAGCTTCTTCCCTCATCTCTGAGTTTATTTTCACAGCTTAAATACGTAGATTTTTTTAAAAATAATTTATTCATTGATATTTACAACTGTATTATAACAAAACAACTAGTATATAGTCATATTATAATAAAATGAAACATATTGGCATGAATAAAGACAATTAGAGAAAGTGGACAGTGATAGTACTCAAATTACAAGCTTAAAGAAGGTGACGAGGCCATCTTTTTTTTCAGACCCCTCGGAGGATTATCAGAATTTAAAGAGGTTGCTAGGTTTGAAACTAGTGGGTTAGAATAAAGGACTAAGCTAGTGAAAGGTTCACTAATTGATAAACAATTGATTAATTTGAACATTATAGGGCCATGATGAAATACAGTTATCAAGTTTTACGACGAATCCTAATATTTATTATATTAATTATCATACATTGTAAAATTTACTCATTGCACCCGTACAATTTTTAGTTTTTATTAATAAGTTCATTTTTTTAAATATAATACCTTTGACCTGTTATTTTTGAAAGTGGTATAAGTCCGTTTGAATAAAAAAAAACGTTTATTCTTTTATACATTATTTTTAATTTATTTTATTTAATGGTGATTATTTAAATCTTTTCTCTTCAAAATAAAAAAATTATTATTCTTTTAAATTATTTTAATGATTATGGTTTTAAACATCATTCTTCGCTAATTGCTAAGTGATAAAAACATTTGCCCGTATTTTTACAGGAAGTGAAACGGAAACCTTTAGATATAGCGAATACGAAAAAATGGACTTGTACCACTTTCAAAAATAACAGCTCATTTTATTAAATATAAATCGTTAACGATCCCATCGACTATGTGAAATATGATATTAGGTTTTAACATTGTCCATTTTGAATTCAGTGCCCGGTACTCTACCACCTGTAATCGGTTATTTGTTAATTTTCTCCGGGCTGAAGAATTATTTACAGGATTATGGATATAAAAGAAATCGATCTGAAGATATTATTGATATAAATTTAATCATATAAGCAATACATAATTTCATCTGATTTTGTTTCATAATCTACAGTTTTTCTCATCCTTCAACTTCTAATTCGGTAAACATCTTGACCGCTCAATTCCTGGTCCTACTTCCATACAAGTCCGCGGTCCTTCTCCATTCTTCTACATCCACAATCTTTACCTATTCTTTTAAATACGATTTGTAACAACTTACCCTTGATGAATGCAAATGGCATTATGATTAACAAAACAATATAGCACATGTGCTACTAATGACCCTGTAGTACACCTGATACTGCTACCTTAAGCTATTGGTTAATGATTGGCCCAGCCTTGAGCAAGAGCTACAGCAGGTGGCGGCCAATCTCCGGATCGGATCCCTGACTAATAGCCTCGTGCTCGGATATATCTTGTGCCGGGATCGCCTAGGAAATGCTAGTAGTCGCCTCGTTCTGCACAAGTGGTTTCGTTGCCATGTGCGATTGTTTTATTGATTAATCAATATTCATTTTTTTAAAAATACATTATATAAACAGGTCTTTCCATAATTTACTGATATGATATTCAATATAACTAAGTATTTAAAAAAAAAATAAGACCAGACAGTTCCATAATGTACTTAGACACAGCAACATATCTCTTCCACTAAAAATAAGATTGGGCAAATACTACATATTTTCAGTTTCAATAATCTGAGTATTTTAATTTTCTTATATAATAAATTTCTTAAATAATAAATAGTCACGGCGGATGTATATATCGACTTCGCAATAAGAATAAAGCATTTTTAAAAGGAGGCAAATCTACGAGGGAAAGCTGTTAAACAGAGGCCTTCTTTCAAGAGTTTCAAATGTATCCCAAGTTTTAGTTATTATTGAATAGAAATATCCTATTAAATTATTGTAGTCAGAAATTGGTACAGCTCAGAAATGGAAGAAGTACTGTCAAGAAGCTATAAAAATTAATTCTTTGAATTAAATTATCGATCTCTTTAGCATTATCACGTGCTTATGAGGAAGCACTTCATTTATATAGCCTATTACAAACAAATTATGGAGAATGAATAAGTATCCAAAATGTTGATACTAATGCTACTTCCAAATTTTCTTACTATATTTCGTTATTTCAAAAATTATTTCCATCCATTTTCTTATCGTTAAAATGAATGTTGGTATTAAAAATAGTGATTTTTTTAAAGGTGTTTATTATGATTTATATGAATGCCGACATTCAATTAATCTATTTCTTTAAGCCAATATAATATTAATCCATATAAACCCGATATAATATTTGAATTTATGCACACAATTCATATTTTGATATCGGCTATTATTTTTCTTTTGTTAATTTATTAAACGTATTATCTATTGTTGATTAGTCTGGGTGCAGTTTTTCTCCTGAAAGCCTCAACTTTTTAGTCTTCATTGCTGAATTTTAACGAGAAATACAAGAGAAACATTATATATGTTGCGTGAAATTAATGACTTGAATATGATTAAAAGCTAAATCAAATAAGAAACTTAATAAAATCTGGTCTATATCATTAATAATAAAGCGTAAATAATAATAATATGGTGAAAATATGAAGAAAAAGTATTAAATTCACGGTACAATGTTTTAGTACAATTATGAACAATAGATGACGGAGAAGCCTAAGATATTTACTTTCAAAAGTCAAGAGTTTTATTTGTATTAAATTAGTTGATAAATATTTTATTCTTTGTTTTTCTTTCCTTATATAAAAAACTCAATAATTAATGAATCATTATATTAGAAAAATATTACTTTCATTGAATTAATCTTATCTAATTTTCCATTTGGAGTATTGATTGCTCATTTAAAGTAATCGCCTCTGTGTTATTTCCTGCATAAGGTTTAGTGAATTTAGGGTTAATGTAATTTGCTCAGTTCGTTCATCAATCACTTTTATTCTATCACTAAAACAATTTTTTTAAGTAATAAAAAAATACAATTATCCTTATTAATGAAGTACATTTGGTACTTGTGGATGATATATGATATATGTAGTAATTGATTGAAATGATTGATGGATTTGTATCTTAAAATGTTCCATAGCATCGGTGCTTAAAGCTTATATGATTTTCTAAATTTACAATACTAAGATTTTTTAGTATAAGCGCTGTGCCGACTGCGAAGCGTTTAAGGGGTAGAACAAGGCTTAGGTGGGAATATGGCGTTAAGAGTGATCTGGCGGATTTGGATTTGGGTAGTGGTCCGTTGACGGAAGTTTGTAAGCAGTGATTGGTGGTATCGGCATCGAGCCTTCGGGCTCAATTAATAAAAGGCTATTTATTATTCAATAAAAGAGTCTTGGAAAAGAGTTTGTGCTTGAATCGGTAAAGATAATAATCGCGAAAAATAAAATAAAAGAATAATATTGATAAATATTTATTTTTAGATATTATTTACCTTCAGATATTTATTTTTCGGTCCGTGGTTTTTTTTCTTTTTTATTATAGTGACCTTCTATAAACGCTTCACATCTATACAATCAGTTTTCTTGACATGTTTGACAATTAAATTACAGTTAAGCATCGATTATCCGAACGTCGATTATTCTAACTTCCAATTATCAGATCAGTGTTCGTGGAAAATATACAATGAAGAGTATTCATAGAAAATAAGTACGAAGAGAATTTTATCTAGAATATGTTTTCGCGGAAATATTATTTAATACTTACTAATATACTAAAAAGAATTAGAGATTTAGCTTTCATGTAGAGGAACGTTCTTTGTGCCACATCATTGATAAATCTTGGTAAATGAAAAGAGTAAAAACATAATTTTAATTTTAATTTTGTTTTGAAGAGAAAAGATTTACCCTGGCCGGGATTCGAACCCGGGTCCTCTGCTGCTCCGTAGCAGTGCTCTAACCAACTGAGCTACCAGTGGTCGCATCCAAGTCAGACAAACCCGTTCTCTTCACCGATCCTATACCCCGTGTTCTCGCAATTTTTGCGATGTATACACGGGAAAGAATGTTCTTTGAACATTACTTTAATTAGAATCTTGTTGACTTACGTCAATACATTATTTATAATTTGTTTTTTTTTATTAATTTTTATTATTTTTAAATTTTTTTATTTTGAAGAGAAAGGATTTGCCCTGGCCGGGATTCGAACCCGGGTCGTCTGTTTCTCCGTAGCAGTGCTGTATCCTATTTTGTATTTCTTCTAATAGTAATAATAATATCTTTTTATTGGATAGCAATTTATAAAATCTGCTACACTTACTATTAGTGGTCTTTGAACACACAATTTATTATAAGGATGACAATGGGTCCGGACATTTTTTTTGGAAAGCCATCGTTTCGACTCACGTTACAGGTCTTCTTCAGGGCTAAACATACAAAATACAGGTAAATTAAAATTATGCATGGTGAATATTAAAAATACATATAGGCATCAAGGTATATGTGTGATAAAACACAAAGATGGGGAGATCCTTAAATAAATATAAAAACAGAGATAATAATTATAGAGTATTATAAAATCAACAATAAAGAAGGTACTTACTTTGGTATAAATACCGTGATGCGTTTATGTATTTTTAATATTTACCATAAATAATTTTAATTTGTATGTATTTTGTATATTGTGTTGGTCAAAACGTTGGCTTCCAATAAACAGTTCTCCCTATTTAAGAATTTTTCTTTACCTCCACCTGGAATTTTTTTCTTCCTTATATATCTACATTTCCGGTGAATAAGTGGTTAAGTCGAATTTTCTCCGAAATGAGTTTCTTGTACTGAGAGTAGCTTAATCGTTTCATTTTCGTAGTGAATAAAGGGCTAAGTCAGGCGTTGGCTTGGAGGAGAGTTATTGCTTAAATTACAACTCCATTACAAGCAAAAAACACGAGAATAACTCCCTTAATACAACCAACTCACTCTGGGAAAAATTAGACTTAACCACTTATTCACCGGGGCTGTAGATATACTCGTATAAGCTCAACTAATTTTATTCAAGACAAACTATTATACTTTAGTTAACGGTTATTTTTTAACATGTATACTACACATTAAAATAAAGATTTCTTTTTTTTTTAATCATCGTCCCATTTTAAAGTGAATTTCAATTATCTGAACTTTTGATTATCCAAACCGTAGGATTAGTTCGGGTGATCGACACCCTACTATAGTTCCTTTTCTAACTTTAACAATATGAATCTTGCATATGTGATTGAGTGATAAAGAATAGTCATCATCTGATAAAAATAATAACACCAATCGAATAAGTGCAATATAACGAAGTTTTCAGGGCTCAAATATATTGTTTACATGTACCTATACTAACCACTGCTTACATGCATGTACCTATACTAAACCAACCCTTGAAGGATCTTGGATCAGTACACGGTAGTGACTACATTGTTTTTAAAACAATGGTTAGGCAGGGAGTTGATTTGTCCTTGAACATGCTCAATCGTCGGATTTTCGCCCCAAATTAAGTGCGCTCACTTTATATAGGCTGGGTGAGCTCCTGGAGGGTCCTATACATACAATAGGATCCATCCGTGCCTGTCATCATATTAAATAATGTATCTCCTCCCCGGATTTGAACCCATAATAGCAATTCAGTACTCTAATAGCGTTATTTATATTGTGTATATAAATGTAAATGTACGATATATTTTTGTTTTTATTATATTATGTATATTTTTCATAGACTTAAAATTATTTATGAGAAATTATAAAATTTTATGTATGACATCTATTAATTTATTGTTTCTTATTTGTTTCAGAAATTAACCACGTTTACAACAGTCACCCTAAGCCTATTTGTCGGGAACGTTATAATGGGTAAGTCAACTTTTTTTTCATCTAAAATTTGAAATAATCATCATTTAATAAAATATTTTCAATAAATCGATATTAGTTGTCCTAATTTGTATTAAGTATTGTCAGGAAAGTCAGGAAATGAGGAAAATATACAGCTACCGGAAAACACTTGTTTATTTTTATTTACTTTTTGTGGTATTAAATGTTTCAATCAAACAATATTTCCTTTTAACATTGTTGAATTTGTATGTTATATAACATCTATTACATCAATCTTATTATATATATTTCGATTTCAATTAAGGTCCAGCGTCCGATTATGTGTCACCTTCGGGTTTTTATAGAATTGGTTGTAATAATTTGATAAGTACCTAAATTTCATAAAAGTCGATGTTAATATGTAAAAAAACTGAAAATCGAGCAGGGAACTATGCATGGTTAATGGCAGGATTGTGTAAACAAATAAACCATATTTATAATAGAAATTTATTATTAAGACGTCTGTGGCGGGGCTTTGCAAGTCTCGACACGTTGTAATTCAGGAATACGCAAGTTAGCGAGGAGATATTTTACTGGAAGATCTGAGTAAGGAAGGAAATAGTTCGGGGTGCTGTCAAATTAAACACTAAATAAGTGGGTACTTATTTTATTTTGTGCCAATGTTTCGACCCACTTTGTGGGTCATTTCAGGGCCAATGGAATATGAGGCCAGACTAGGAAGTCTAGTCCTAGTACCCACGTATTTAGTTTTTAATTTGACTGCACCCCCAACTATTTCCTTCCTTACTAAACGGAATATGCACGTTTTTACAAGTAACAGTCGCTAAGCTTCTTAAAATATTATCTGCCTACATTGATAGGTGAAGTCAAGCCAACATTTTAGTTCTTCACTATAGAAAGCAGATAAATTGGACCCCCGCTGACGAATTGTGAACCCCCATTTATTTGTCATGCCAACGTAGACCCCCGTAGAGTCTCCCGTGGACCCCCAGGTACTTGGGTACCAAGGCTATAGAGTTTTTGTAAGTGGATCTTGAAAGTGTATATACATAACGGTTTAACTTCAATAGTATTAGTTGACCTTATATGTATGAGGAAGAGAGTGGTTCGGGTGGAGGTAAAAAAAACTGTCTTCCATTATAGTTTATGCCTCGATTTCATTTTTGTCGAATAGCACACATATGTGTTATTTAGTTAAATGGGTAACCAGTCGTGTAGTATTTAGAGTAACTAACATTTTATACCCACGGACATTTAACCTAGGATCTTTTAAAAGGAATAAAAAACCCTTGGTTAAGCAGTCCTTCGGAAGGAGCGTAAAAATAGGGGTACCAAGCTTGTACGGTATCTATTTTAATTATACATCGATTGGCAAAATTTAGGACTCCAACTGTATCATCAAACGAGTTTCTCTACATTACATTTCGCAAGGCTTTATTGTTTCATTTTAACAAGCAAGTTCCATGTCATACTTATGTCGAAGGAAGTCCAAGATAAAATGTAGAGTCCGTTACTGTTGGGCAAGCGTGTCTTTCAAGGTAAAACGTTATGTGCTTCAATATTTCACGATTTAGTCGAATTAGATTTAAGTCATAAAGATCAATCGCTTCTCACTTTCACTCAATCAGCGGTGTCCTTATGGGAAATTAATCCTAAGAAATCTCTCGTTGAAACCTTGGAGCATTGCACGACTAATAATTCACAACTAGGCCAGAGAATTGTATGCCATTAATTAGACAATACGTGACACTGGCCAATAATAGGAGGCGGGCTATTTCATTGGTCGTTGGAACCTGCCATTTCATTGGTCATTGGAAACGGCCAATATCCTAAAGGGCATTATTATTAGAAAGAAGGAGGCCGGGAGACCTAGATATGGTGATTAATATTTTGCAGTGGTGCAACACTTTGTGCTTACCCTTCTTGTGGAAGCCGTGTTAACTAGAGCAGATCAGATAAGTGCTCCGAGCAAACTCGCCGATCACGATTCTCTGGCAGCCCAGCTTTGTATCTAATCTTTTCCATTGCCGATGTGGGTCAATGGATATTTATATTCAACAAAAGCGGGCTATGTCTAATGACATGGGACTTAATTTAGTAAAACCATTTGCGTTTATACATAAATACTTAGGACTTGCGTGACAGTTTTTCCTTATTCAAGAAATATGAGGCATGGCTACGTTTGATATAGCCAATAATGAAGGAAAGCGACTAAAAAATAGCTGGTTGAGGGTTTCTTTTCCATTATCCGATTTAATAAAATAAGATAGAAAAATGGATTAACAAGGAATATCTACAACTTCTTGTTTCATCTCCTGGAATGTCAAAAATAAGACATTATAACTCTGTCTGTCTAACTTTACCAGTGAATGCCTCTGGATGAACTATATATAGTCTCTAAACACTGGAATCCTGAAAAGAAGAATTATAAGAAGAAATCATGGGTACAGTTCAGATGAGGAAAACTGCGAATTAATTGAGAAATCTACCACAATCGGGAAAGAATCTTGAACACTATGAGGATGAGAGATGCCAATCCTCGAACATCTGTACAGAATAAACAAGCAATATAGATTAATAATTGAGTAAGGAGCATTGAGGATTTTATGAAGGATTTAGGATTGTAATGATCGGATTCGAGATGAATTCGATGGCTTAGTGGAGCTCCAAAGATCTCCTCCGTAAGTACAAATAGGTCTTATAATAGTCATGTATATGAGTCTTTTGTAATTAATTGGAAGCTTCCACATTCCATTCATATTGGTGACACATTCGGTTATATTGGTGCGCGATACAACCTTGCTACCTTGTATTAAGGACCTAACATGCTTATGAATAAATAAATAAAACAATTAATAATTGTTAAAAAATAGAAAACTCTTTTCTGTACTTTACAAAATTGCACCGTCACTAAACGATTATTTTGTGCATTTTCTTCGTCATCTAATTTCCGCAGTCTTTTAAAAAAATATATATTTTTAAAAGATGGTCTTGATATTCCGTATCTGTTTGAGCAACCTCGAAATAGTTATTGGACCTTTCGATTAGGAAAATAAATTTCTGATTCAATTATGCCAGTTCGCATGTCATTTTGATTGTAACCTTTTATTAAATTAATAACTACTAATCCTTTTGATAGGAAAAAACAATTGATTAAATTAAAAGAACAATTTCAACGTTTTTATAATTAGAAAATGAAGTTACTAATACATATTAACTAAATTATAAACCACTAATTAATTACAAAAATAATACAATTACCATTAAATCTTACAATAATAAATTTGACTCTATTAAATTACAAATAAATAAAAAGTTCAAATAAAATCTATTACAAAATAATAAATGTTTATCTGGTATTGTATAGTTGAAATGATATAAACAAAAAAAAACTCTTATCTGTCTGTCGAAGTAGATTCCAGTAGATAGAAGATTCTCGGCAGGGCGAGCTGGATGTTGAGACGACACAGGATTTTCGTAGGCAGAGCGAGCGAGGTTGTTGAAACAATTGAGGTTGAGATGATCGACTGGGTCAATTCGAGTTGGTCGAATCGATGAAGAAGTTTAAACTAATTACACCAGCAGGTGGGCAGCAAATTAGTATCTTCTTCGAATTCAAAATGCAACTTTTGGCTCCTATAGAGCATACGATGTGCTCGTCTTGAGGCTCGTGCCAACACTGTCTGGCTTGATGTGTACCTAGCGAACAAAAGCCGATCGACTCCCTTTTGTTTTTCTCTCTTCTTTTGTAACATTTATTTTCAAACTTATGACAAATATTAGACTTAGAACTAAATAAATACCTGTTTATATATTAAACAATTAGGTAATATAAGTTAATTACATTAATGTAAACAATTGTAAAATAAACGTTTAAACTATTATATTACAATAAAAATGTGAAAAATTAATAAAGAAAATGTTCTTTCTTTTACGAAAATATGATTTAATTTTTATGATTACAACTAATAATCTATTAATTAATAATAATCTTTTATAAGGTTACTACGTCATCTGGCCTTAACAGTATCTGTGTTACGGAATCTTTGAACTCGATTTTAGGCCATTTCAAAACATCGAATTAAATTGAAATTCTGTACACTTCTCAAGGAAACGTTTACAGTACAATAATTGAATGAGTTTGTCTCAGTATCCTGACTTCTACCAATTACAAAGTCGCATACTAAGACACACAAGCCTTGATCTTAGAGACAAGGAAATTACTACTAGCAGGATTAACCGGAGAGAGTTTCGTATACTTTCAACAACAAAAAATGATAATTTACAAAACACGCTTTTGTACCTAGTCGAACTAAAAAGTAGAAAATGAGCATCAGTTAAAAAAAACTAAAGAAAGCGTTTGTAATCAGCTGGACTAAAAAATTGATAACAAATAATAGTTTAAAAAACTAATAAACGCGCTTTAATAGAAAAAAATCTTGAACGGGTCGGGGTACAGTACGTGGTAGAGACTGTTCTGTTTCATGGCTAACGGTTCTGCAAGGAGGTGACTTGTTCTGGGTCACGCTCAACCGCCAGATTTCCCCCCTCCCTTATTTTGGGTACTCTATTTTTATAATATTTTATAGAGGCTAGGTGAGCCCCAGGAGGGTCCTAAATCCTATATGATCCATTTCCGGCTGCAAACAGACTAAATAAAAGTACTGCCTGCAGCGGGATTTGAACCAGGATTTCCGGCATGGCAACTCAGTGCTCTACCACTGAGCTACTCCGCTCCCTGATTTAATAAAAAAACAAATTAAAAATTAGTCAGCTATTTTCAATAAGTTTAAAAAAAGAATAGAGAGGTGACAAAAAATTTGTATTTTATCATGAAAAAGTGTGCTTCAAGATATTTTCATAATGACTCTCTTTCGGAATCAATATCAGTCAATAAAGTACTTACAACAATTAACATTAAGCACCCCATGTTTTTTTACATTATTATGAATATTTATTCATCCCGCTATTCTTATATTATCTCTATTACTGAAAATTATGGTACTTGTGTACATAACGCACGGCACTTGCAGGCCAATGTTCTGCGCATGCCCCAGCGGTTACATTTTATAACAGTTACATTTCTACCAGTTACCTTGGATAACCTTACATTTTTGACAGACATCATTGTTTGTTTACTAGTCTGTTCGAGCGTTGTTGTGTTTGTTGCTCAGTTGTTCTTTGTTAATAATACAAGATAATGTCGATATTTTGTTGTTTGGTGTTTCTTAGTTATACGACAATGCTTATTTGGGATTTGGCAAGAACCGAGGAAGATGCAATTCATTTTTGCCAGGAGAAAAACATTTTGCAGAAAAATAGGAAATGTAGGAATAGAGACTCTTTTCAATCCATGTTGAACTGTATAGCAACCCATTTTCCACCGAAATGCGATTGGATGTTAAGTTTTTAAATAATTTTTTGAATTTTAAATATTTTATATATGTTGCATTATTTTACATCCTACACTTATTATTTATGATTAAATATACTTATTATTTATTTATTATACTTTATACTAGTTTTAGATAATTATTTTAATTTTAAATCGTTTATATATTGGAGTATTTATTGATCTCATTATTTTATTTATTTACATTATATACCAAATTATTTTATAATATGTTATATATTAAATTATATTGTTATTACTTCGATTTATGTATTTCCATTATTATTACTCTATTTATTGATCTCGTTATTATATTTATTTACATTATATACAACATTATTTTATAATATGTTATATATTAAATTATATTGTTATTACTTCGATTTATTTATTTCCAATATTATTACATTCCTATTTTGATTTGAATCTGAGATCGCCTCCCTTCGGATATTTTGAAGAGAAAAGCCGCCGGGCGGCAAATCTTTTCTCTTCAAAATATCCGAAGGGAGGCGATCTCAGATTCAAATCAAAATATTTTAAAAGGTTATCCAAGGTAACTGGTAGAAATGTAACTGTTATAAAATGTAACTGCTGGGGCATGCGCAGAACATTGGCCTGCTAGTGCCGTGCGTTACGTACACAAGTACCAAAATTATTTTCTACTTTTTAGTTTTCTTTTTTATTGAAGCATGTGTGTTGTTAGTTTTTTTAAAAACATTATTTATAAGATTTTTGTTATATTTAATGTGGCAGATCACTACTAAATGCTGGAGTTGATTTGTTTTTCTTCTTTATATTCAGCCGTTTCCACATGCATAGGATTTTATTAAATTAATATTTTTACTTTGAGAGAACCTGTTCTTCTTGAGCTATAGAGAGATAAACGCGAGGAAATACTGCACACCTCTCATAAATGTTCGTTCCATCGGATTATGCCAGGATATGAAATCAGTAATCGACGATGAGAGAAATAATATTCCCTTGAACTATGATGGCCGATGGGAAGAGAAGAAAGCGATAAACAAAATATTACCAAAGGTTTAACAAATACAACAATGCGAAAGGTGAAGGTTAGCTCTGGCTATCCTTGGGCATTTTTGGTCCAATCTTTTATTAAAATTATCAAAAATAATATCAATAAATGTACTTCAAAAGTAGATATATTAGCAGATAAATTAAAAAATATTTGTACAATTTTTATTACTTGTCAACAGTTTAAATCTTTTTCGGTATATACTAAATTTCCAAATGTTTAAATTATTAAGGGGAAAAAATATATTGCAATATGACAGCTAAGATCTTAAAAACGACCCCTAATTCATGTGTTTAAATTTCTTTTTCGTTTAAGTTGGTTTGCAAAATAAATACCTACACTAATCTTTAAGTCGAATTAAGATGGCTCAGGTGAAAATGAAGTCCAGAAGAAGTCCATAAGTACCTAGAACAAGTCTAGGAGCAGTAGTAAATAATAATAATAAAGTCTTTATTTATTCAGGGGCAAGTCTCTTTAGAATAATAATACAAAAATAAAATATGAACTATAATATCTGAGTAAGGAAGAAAATAGTTGGGGGTGCAGTCAAATAAAAACACTAAATAAGTAGGTACTTATTTATTAATGTGCCGACGTTTCTGTATATATCTGAGGAATATATCTGAGGTTAGAATACAATTAAAATATAATTAATAAATAAAAATGAGAACAAATTACTTGTTAACTTGTAATAACAAATTAAAATAAAGAAAAAATACATAAGGATCACAATAATTATAAAGAATGAAATAATATTTATGTATACATATCTACGTTATTATATACACAGATAAGAGAGTGTCGTTTTTGGAATCATAGTCACCAACTACATTCAATTTTCGCTCGATTGTTCCAAAACTTCAACAAAAAGTAGTTTTGCTGTGAATAGAACTTTAAAAAAAAATAATTGGAAGTCTACTTGAAATGCGAAGCCATTAAGAATTTATTAGAATTACATTAGGCTATCAGCATAATGGTTGAACTAGAATCTTATTTAATATTTGATAGTTGTAAAGGGGAAAGAAAAATAATGCAATGTATTAAGTTTATTTACCAGAAGACAGATGCTCATTGGATCTCCGGATCCAATTATTAACATTCTTAAAAATTATTAATTTAGCTGAAACAAATTACGTGAAATATTGAGTGTTACGGGTCCAGTGTATTAGTTTGGTTCTGGTCTAGACCCACCTGACACTTTATTTATTTCTATTCATTTCTAATTCTACAAATAAATCTCATGTAATATTCTGTTCAAATTTCCTTCGCGGACCTAACGAATTATAAATTAATAATTAAATTTCGAAGAATGAATCTCACTCTGGTACTTCAAATATTTACTATAAATACAGCCTATAGCGTCGATCGTTTTTCAAATTTTCTCAGTATTTTTGCTTTGTTGTGAAACTTTGGAGAGATTTTGTTTTGCAACATTACATAGCTATGTCGATCTTTGCCACTTGATTGGGTAATGCCGCTATATGAACAATTGTCTTGCCCAATATTCCAATATGTCTGTCCTATCTTGTATTTTACATATATTTTTTCTAGTTGGATTGATTATATTTCTCTTCTTTTTTTTTTATTTACTCTATTTGTATTGATCGTATCATCCAAATAAAAATAATACCCGAACAACTTATTTTACCAATGCATCTTGTTGCTTTTTCTCGTGATTTCCAACATTAATATCTATTTTCATCGTCCTACTATTTTTCCCATCTATTTTCACACTTTTTGACTAGTTTCGTCGTTATGTGTGAATGTCACTGTTCGTTCGTGTGTTTGTATCTAGCATAATCAAAAATAGCTAACCGTGAAATGCTTTACCTTTGTATTTTTGGTCATTTTCACACATATTTGAACATCTTCAATATGGTTATCATAAAAAAAAAAATGTATTGAGATTTTTTCTGTACCAATTATATTGCTCGATTTTTGTTGTGCTCTGTAATAATATAAGTAAATGCTGATTATTGATACTGATTGATGTTATTCAGGCAGATTTTAGTTTTAATTCGAATCAGATCTCATTTTGAGTCACATTAAAGTTCTCATTGAAAAAAAAGCTGTTTTTATCTAACCTTTTCCAGCTGTTGTGTGATTCAGTAATTGCATTCGGGGCTTGGAGGTGGTGGGATGTTTCCTCTGGCTAGAATCTTGCTGTATTTGAAGGTTATGGTGTTCTTTATTTATTTATTTTTTTATCCCTTTGTTATTCTCTTTCTGTTCTGAAGATGTTTGAATGGGCGAAATATTGACAGCTATTTCTGTTTCTTGTTTTAGTTTAGAGCCTTTAGGCATTTTGGTTGGAATTTTTCCGCTAATGTTTTATCAGGTATTTTATGTCTTAAATCTTTGGCTCTTCTGCATTCATATATTTTTCGGAATAGCCATAAGACCCACTGGGCTTTTGATAATCCTTTTTCTCTTGGAAGCTTTCCCTTCTTATATGGTTTCTTGTCTTCATTTTTTTTTGTTGTTTCTCCTTTGTGATTTTTGAAGTTTAATGTGTGTGTTTTGCGTTTTCAATTATTTATTTTTTTATGAGTTTTTTTATCAGATTACAGATACTTTGTTTCCTGTATCAGTTTATTGATGTAAGGCTTTATGGTTGCAGTTTTTCCACAAATGTTTTAAAAAACTGAATAAATGTAAACGATAGTTAGATTAGTAGATAATATTATTACGATAGATATTGTTCCTAAAATTTATAAACATTTTATGACTTTGAATGACCAAAAAAAAATTTAAAAAAAAAAGGTGCCGTAAATAAACGAGACCATAGCTTACCTTCACTAATTCAGGGGCAGATTATAAATAGCCATGTCGTGGCAGTGTGTAGACTTTCGGCCTACTACGTGATCTTTAGCGGCTACTATATTTAGAATGAAGACGTAGTCGATTTTTTTTTTTTTTTTTGTCTTTGAGATTGTAATTATAAACTCGCCATTTCCTGTGTATACTGAGCGGTAAAGTTACCTTATGACCACATACATTGGTGGTTAACGATATATTGCAATTTTCTTAGTTAAATTATATTTATTATTTTTATTATTAGTTTTTTTTGTTTGTATTTCTCGGCTTGTACCGGATAATTACACCAACCCGGACCAAGGTCAAGGGTATGGTTCATTTAAAAGTTAAATGGGAATATTTAAAAATTTTCTAACGATGCTGGCAGATCCCAGCATAACCGCTTTCTGTACTTCTTCCAGTCCCCTAATTATTTCCAACGTCTTCATTGATGCAATCGTTTCCTGAGGAATTAAACCATTGCTGGATACAATGATCGGGAGTACTTTTACATCCACCAGTCGGTAGAGATGCCTTAATTCCTCGCAGAGCTCTTGGTACTTCCGAATTTTTTCGCTCAATGTTTTAGAAACGTTATCATCAGCAGGAACCCCAACTTCGATGATGATGGCCTTTTTTATTTTTTTGTCTACGAGTAGTATGTCTGGTCTGTTGTGGGGTATATTATGGTCAGTGATCATGGTTTGATCCCAATATAGTTTAATGTCGTTTTTTTCTAATACTGCCTGTGGCTGGTATTTGTAAAATGGGTGATGGCTGCTTATTAAATTATATTTTTGAGCGAGTGCCTGGTGAACGATCTTTGCAGCATTATTGTGCCTAGTTAGATATTCTTTACCTGCCAATGCTTGGCAGCCAGAGGTGACATGTTGAATCGATTCATACGTTGCTTTGCATAGGCGACATCTATCTTCGATTGCTTGGTGCAGAATATGCTTTCTGTAGGAATTTGTTGCTATGACCTGCTCCTGTATTGCCAACAGGAATCCTTCAGTCTCGGGGAACATTTTTCCTGTGGTCAACCAGCGGACTGACGCTTCTAAATTGATGCCCTGAGCATATAAAGAACTGTAAAACCTTCCATGGAGTGGTTTACACTTCCATGATTCTGTAAGGCTCTCCTCAGTTGGGATTGCTACTGGATCTTGTCGAAGCAAATTCAGTGCTGTGTAGTTGCAGTCGAGGGCAGCAATGGTCGACAGCATCGATGAACTACTATTCATAAAATAGGTTCTAAGACTTGCTTCTTGTTCACGGCAGGCTTTCAACAGGCTAATAAGTCCCCTACCTCCAAGTTTTCTGGGCATATATAGTCTTGGCACTGAAGAGTTTGGGTGACGCTGTCTTGATTTAACCATCTGAGTTCTTAAGAAGCGGTCCATTTTTTCCAAATCCGTGTCACACCATTTTATCACTCCAAACGTATATGTAACCGAAGGAACAGCCCAGGTATTCAAAGCTTTTACCAGATTTCCAGCTGATAAATTAGTTTTTAGTAGTTTTCTGACTCGATTCTTAAATTCTTCTTCAAAGGTTTCTTTGACCTCTTTTTTGAATTTAAGCAGCTGTGAGATACCAAGATACTTGTAGGAGCCTGTAACCTTAAGTTGCTTAATGATGTCACTATTGGAGAGTTCAATGTTAGCTGAATCCTTGTATTTTCCTCTGTGTATATTAAGGGTTGCACATTTTTCAGTTCCTAGCTTCATCCCAATATCTTCTGTGAATGAACTTACTAATTCAAGAAGAGTTCTCATGTCCCTCTCATTCTTTGCAAAAAGCTTTAAGTCGTCCATATAGAAAGAATGGGAGATCATTGTTTCCTGATTCAAGGAATAACCCTTTCCAGATTGATTCAAAATGGAGCTTAGAGGATTAATCGCAAGGCAGAACCATAAAGGACTTAGCGAATCACCTTGAAATATTCCTCTTTTTATTGGAATTTTCTCTGCAACGAGAGTGTTCCTTTTAGTTGGATGAACCAATGACACTTCCCATAGCCTCATAAGTCGTTGCAACAGTTCTGTCACTTTTTGGTCGACTTTATAAATCTTAAGAACTTCAATCAGCCAGTCATGGGGGACCGAATCGAATGCTTTCTGATAGTCAATCCATGAAAGCGATATATTACGCAACTTTTTTGATACCTGTGAAGCTATGAATGAATCAATCACTAGAAGCTCTTTACACCCCTTAGAGTTTCGCTTACATCCGATCTGCTCCTGTGCCATAAGGTTGTTCTTCTGTACATGTTCCATTAGTTTATTACTGATTATAGACGTTAATATTTTGTAAACACCATTAAGACATGTTATTGGCCGAAAGTTCTTCGGTTCTGGAGATTTGTTTTTTCTTTTGGAATCAAATATGTCTTCCCTAAACAGAAGTCCTCTGGAGGTATAACCGAATTGCACAATAGTTTCTGGTAATAAGAGGCTAATGGTCCATGAGTACTTTTAAAGTGTTTGAGCCAATAATTTTGAATTTTATCTGGCCCGGGTGCTTTCCAATTGTGTGCAAACTTAATAGATTCCTGTACATCATCGCCACTAATTTGTACTACATCCATCATAGGAACACTCTGTGTTTCTGCGTGCAAATTCCTGAGCCAATAAGCATTATTGTTATAATTTTTCGGACAGCTCCAGATGTTTTCCCAATAACTACAAAAGTCAGACTCATTAAGTTCCAACATGGAAAAGGAGTCTTCCTTCTGATTCGGTTTCAGGTGATTATAAAATTTTCTCTCAGTTGTTTGAAACACGTTATTTTCTTTTCTTCGGGATTCTGCTTTTGTATATCTTCTGACCCTGTAAGCATAAACTGCTAGCTTTTGTTTCATGAGTTCTGAGAGTGCAGACAGCTTCGAATTGAGTTCAGATCTGTTGACGGAGCCTATGTGTTTCACAATAAGTTCATCAATCTTAGTCTTCAATTTTATTGATGCTCCGTCGGAATTATTGAGATAGTTAGAGAGAACTCCAATACTTTTGCGTAATTCATCAATTCTACGCTTCAACCTTCTCCTCCAAGGTGACTCAAAATTCTTTTTATCAGCAATAAACTTGCTTTTTTCCGGGCCCACTTCTTTTATTAGTCCCAATTGGCTTACAACCGTTCTTGCTGCTATATATATCCAGTGTCGGATTTCATTGAGATCGTAGTCGTTTGTTATATATTCTTGCAACAGATTATCCACTGCTAAGACAGTTTGCTTAGAATATGGCACCTTAGGGATGATAGGACGACTATCGAGAGGTATGCCCCGGAATTTTAAGTGTTCTGTTATTAAACAGGTACGGATGTTTGCTTGACTTATACTATTTGGGTTTGCTCCATCTTCCAAAGTATTTGAGGGCTTATTATTAGTGTTTTTCTTCTCAGCATTGCTGGTTGATATATCTTAACCGGACCATGGTCAAGGTCAAGCTTAATCGTCTTATTTATCGATATTTAGAAATTTCCGTACAATACTAGCAGTTCCCAACAACACTGCTTTTTGTAGTATTTCAACTTCCTTTTTCAATTCAAGGATTTTCAAGGATCTTATTGTTTCCTCTGGGATAAGTCCATTCGTAGACACTACAATTGGCAGTACTTCAACCCTCACCAGTCCATAAAGATGCTTCAACTCTTCGCTAAGCTCCTGATGTTATTATTAGTTTTTCTTCTCAGCATTGCTGGTTGATATATCTTAACCGGACCATGGTCAAGGTCAAGCTTAATCGTCTTATTTATCGATATTTAGAAATTTCCGTACAATACTAGCAGTTCCCAACAACACTGCTTTTTGTAGTATTTCAACTTCCTTGTTCAATTCAAGGATTTTCAAGGATCTTATTGTTTCCTCTGGGATAAGTCCATTCGTAGACACTACAATTGGCAGTACTTCAACCCTCACCAGTCCATAAAGATGCTTCAACTCTTCGCTAAGCTCCTGATATTTCCGAATTTTTTCTCCTATTGTTTTGTGCACGTTATCGTCGGAAGGAACTCCTATCTCAATAATCTGTGCTTTCTTTGCTGCCTTGTCAATAAGCACGATGTCAGGTCTGTTGTGAGATATATGGTGGTCTGTTATCATCGTATGGTCCCAATATAATTTAACATTACCACTTTCTAATAATGCTTCAGGGTGATATCTGTAGAAAGGTTGGTGATCTTTAATTAGATCATTATTATTATTAGTTATTATTATTATTTTATTATTAGTTATTATTATTATTTTTATTATTAGTTAAATTATATTTATTATACCTTATGAGTTCGTTGATCATTATGACCTGTGTTGAAATCCAACTGTTGGAGATAAATCATTTAACCTGTAAACAGCCACGGATGGACTCTGTGAGACTTGCAGACCATCTTAGGGCTCATCCAGCCTTTTTAAAGTGACTATCCTTAATTGGGTAAAAACCGTTCTTGCTGCTATATATATCCAGTGTCGGATTTCATTGAGATCGTAGTCGTTTGTTATATATTCTTGCAACAGATTATCCACTGCTAAGACAGTTTGCTTAGAATATGGCACCTTAGGGATGATAGGACGACTATCGAGAGGTATGCCCCGGAATTTTAAGTGTTCTGTTATTAAACAGGTACGGATGTTTGCTTGACTTATACTATTTGGGTTTGCTCCATCTTCCAAAGTATTTGAGGGCTTATTATTAGTGTTTTTCTTCTCAGCATTGCTGGTTGATATATCTTAACCGGACCATGGTCAAGGTCAAGCTTAATCGTCTTATTTATCGATATTTAGAAATTTCCGTACAATACTAGCAGTTCCCAACAACACTGCTTTTTGTAGTATTTCAACTTCCTTTTTCAATTCAAGGATTTTCAAGGATCTTATTGTTTCCTCTGGGATAAGTCCATTCGTAGACACTACAATTGGCAGTACTTCAACCCTCACCAGTCCATAAAGATGCTTCAACTCTTCGCTAAGCTCCTGATGTTATTATTAGTTTTTCTTCTCAGCATTGCTGGTTGATATATCTTAACCGGACCATGGTCAAGGTCAAGCTTAATCGTCTTATTTATCGATATTTAGAAATTTCCGTACAATACTAGCAGTTCCCAACAACACTGCTTTTTGTAGTATTTCAACTTCCTTGTTCAATTCAAGGATTTTCAAGGATCTTATTGTTTCCTCTGGGATAAGTCCATTCGTAGACACTACAATTGGCAGTACTTCAACCCTCACCAGTCCATAAAGATGCTTCAACTCTTCGCTAAGCTCCTGATATTTCCGAATTTTTTCTCCTATTGTTTTGTGCACGTTATCGTCGGAAGGAACTCCTATCTCAATAATCTGTGCTTTCTTTGCTGCCTTGTCAATAAGCACGATGTCAGGTCTGTTGTGAGATATATGGTGGTCTGTTATCATCGTATGGTCCCAATATAATTTAACATTACCACTTTCTAATAATGCTTCAGGGTGATATCTGTAGAAAGGTTGGTGATCTTTAATTAGATCATTATTATTATTAGTTATTATTATTATTTTATTATTAGTTATTATTATTATTTTTATTATTAGTTAAATTATATTTATTATACCTTATGAGTTCGTTGATCATTATGACCTGTGTTGAAATCCAACTGTTGGAGATAAATCATTTAACCTGTAAACAGCCACGGATGGACTCTGTGAGACTTGCAGACCATCTTAGGGCTCATCCAGCCTTTTTAAAGTGACTATCCTTAATTGGGTAAAAAACAACTTATACAGAACCAATAAAAATACCTTCCATACCTCTTTCAGAATATTAAATATTCTAAAATACTCTTTTAGGTTTCCACGGCCACTATTTATACAAAACACTTCAGTGGTATCTTCTGGTTAAGAACGTGTCGTTAACTTTTTCGCTGACTTCTTCAGGGCAGAAAAGAGAACTCTGTTCTCATGTCTCATCTGAAACATGTTCTCTTTTCTGCCCTGAAGAAGTCAGCAGCATGTCTGGCGAAACGTTGGCGAAAAAGTTAACGACACGGTCTAAACCAGAAGACACCACTGAAGTCTTTCGTATTAAATATTCTGTTAGTAATTACAGCTCTGGTTCTTCGAATCCGCTGCCATCCCCATAATCTACTCAATCGCAAGAAAATTAAACAATCAGAAAAATCTTTTGTCTTCAACAGATTGTGGTAATAATTATTTTCTAGATGAAAATAACAGTTCCTTTCCTATTCTTACCGCTTTAACATCCACAATTTCTCAAACAACAACCACCGACATTAATGAAAACACAGCCAACTTTTTCAAAAGTTTTAAATGATTTATGTCATGTTTTTTCTTTATACTCTTTTTTTCCAATGCCATGGCCATAAAAATTACTAAACACGCTCTAGCCATTAAAAAAATAGGTATAAATTGCGTGAGAAAAAGATGACAGTTCTTTTTAATATTGACCGTGTCTGCTGGAGAAACTTCATTAATACTGACAGTAATATTGATCGTGTATTGTGTAAAATACTGGACGGTAACTCCTCAGTATTTTCGTCATTCCAGGACTGTCAGCAATATTGACCATGTATTACACTTCTTCTTTAGAATCTCCTCACTACGTACGGTGATGACATCTGTGTTATCAGTAAATAAGGATCCATTTGTTGCATCCCAATCTCTTCAATCCCATATCTCAAACCTTCAAGAATGGTGTCAAAATTGTAGAATTAAAATAAATCCTAACAAATCCCATCAAATTACCTTCACCCTTCGTCGTAAACTTACGAATTCCTGTCCTACTGTATACTTTAATAATATTCCACTGAACCCTGTCGAACAGATACGTTACCTAGGACTCCATCTGGATAAACGTCTCACTTGGAATCCTCATACAAGACTGAAACGACAAGAAACGTTTTCGCCTACATCAACATTTACTGGACAAACGCTCTAAGCTCCCAATTAATTACAAAAGACTCATTTACATGACAGCTATCAGACCATCACTAGTAGGTGTAGGTTCACGTTATCATTCCTCCTATTTTACCCACACATATGTACACCATATTTTACCGACTGGTTTTTTTCATATTTTATTTGTTTATTTATTAATGGACTCTACAGTCCCATTAATAAATAAACAAGTTGAAGCAAACAGTTTGATCTTGAAGAACCTTGGCCTCTGCTAATTTCTTCCGCCATTCGGCTCTGTCCGCCGCAAGGCGCCTCCAGCGGTTTATCCCGATCGCCTTCAGGTCACCCTCCACATCGTCGAGCCACCTGAGACGGGGCCTCCCTCTTAATCTTGAACGCTTATTCGGTATCTCATACATCATCCTTCTTGGAGTTCTCGTTGGGTCCATCCTCTCCACATGCCCCAACCATCGTAGTATTTTGAGCTGGATGACTTTTATTATATCAGGCTCTTCGTGTAGGTCCTTTGCTCTTTATTGGACCTGATTCTCCACTTGTGTTTCACACTGATAGGTCCAAAAATGTTACGCAGGACTTTTCTTTCCCATAATTCAAGGATCCTTTTGCAATTTGTTGTCAGTGGCCAGGCCTCGCATCCGTAAGTCACAATCGGTCTCAAAAGTGTTTTATATATGAGACACTTTGCCTTTCTTTAGATCCTTTTACTGCACAATATTTTCTGTATGCCGAACAGACATCTAGTTCCCGCAGCTATTCGTGCCTTAACATTCTTATGTACTTTGTTCTCATACGTTATCATACTGCCCAGGTACTTGAATTCGTCACAAATTTTGAGGCGCCAGTTCGCTACATGTATTTCTTCTTCTTTCATTTGGCCATCTCTTGATGTCCGCATCTAAACGCTCTTCATTTCGTTAATTTCCAGGCCTTGATCTCTAGATTCCCTGTGAATTTCTTCAAGAGCGCCTGCAAGTGCTTGGGCTGTAATAAGCACATCATCTGCATATGCTAGGTGTTGTGTTGTACGGTTGTAAATTGTGAATCCACCATGCGTTTTTATTTTCCTTACGGCTGCTTCTAAGACCAGATTGAACAATGCGGTTGATGGTGGATCTCCTTGTCTAAGTCCTTTTCCTATTTTGAATCTTCGAGAGGATTTTCCATTTATCATAACTCAACTGTGTGTATTTGTCAGAGTCATTTTAACCAGTTTTATTATTTTCTATGGAGCTCCCAGCTTCTCAAGGCACTCGTTAATTTTTTCCCTTTTCACTGAATCATACGCTTGTCGGACAGATGGTGTAGAGTAATTGGTTTCGTATGTCTTCTCCAGCATTTGTCTCACTGAAAAATCTGGTCGGTGGTGGACCTTCCCGGTCTGGTAATCATCATATTTTATTTCTTACCTTATTATTTACCATTAGACTTAGAATTATAAAAAATACAACGTTATGATATTTATTTATATTATCATAAATTATTATTACATATATAATATTTTATAATTATTGTTTGCAGTGTGCAAGATGGGGTCGAGCTGGCACGTGGCTCGAACGAGAGTTGTAAGTTCCTACAGTGCCTTCTCCAGGGAGCTGGTGCCCGCAGAGCTGGGGGCCTACATTGGCCTAGCCCACGTCAACATAACGCTCATAGGTCAGTCTTTTTACATTATAATATTATTTTAATATTTATACCTTAGAATAATTTACAATTATTTTCAGTTTAGATTTCATAACAGTGGGAATTATTGTTATTTAGCATCTTTAGCATTATTTAACAGTGGGAAACTTGACAATTATTCTGTTTATGTAATGGAAACAAGGTTAGAAACATATACATAGTGGTAAAATGTTTACAAGTTATAGTGAGAAATTGTATATTGAGATTCATGAAACATAAAAAGTTAGTAATAATAATAACTAAAATAAATTAAATGATGCATGATGCTTTGAGGATTAAAAGATGATATCTTATCAACAACCATTATGATTAATCATCATAATCATTTATTAAAATCAATGTCAAGCAATTTTGTCTAATATGATACTTTTCCGCCTTATTTCTCATGGTTTTAGTCCGGTTCTGAGCCTAAAGTTGCTTGACTAAACTATTAAAAAATATGAAAAAGTTAATTTTTGAAATTTCGAAGTTATCTGCTTTTGATCTTGACTATTGAGGACTATAAGATAGAAGTTATTAAAGTTTACAAGTAAAAAATATAGGTGTTTTTTTATAGAATGTATTTTTGGAATGAATATGAAAATAAACTCATGAGTTTATGATGCTTCAATCTCTTGAACACATAGCCGAGGCAGCATACGTAGATAATAGTTTGTGTATTTAAAAGGCATCAATTATAGGATAAAAGAACTCTTGAAGTCAATTAGGAATCGGAAAAAAAAATGAAAGAAATTGTTCCGGAAACTTTTTGTAAATAATTGTAGAATATTGTATATACGAAGAATTACTTAAATTTAGGAAATATATGGCAAAAAAACATGGCATCTTTTTCAAACTTGACTTCTCAAACACTAGCAATAAATTAATTTATCATTCTTGAATACTTTTTTTTCTATTTAAATTTAAACTTCCTTAGCTACTTCTTCTATGAGTTTTTCATATTTATTTGGGGGGGGGATTACTATGTGTTGATTTTAACGTTATTTTAAATCAATCGAATTATTGTGTACACAACTGTTTGAGCAACCTCGAAATAGTTATTGGACCTTTCGATGAGAGCTCCGAAATGGATAAGAAAAATAAATTTCTGATTCAATTATACCAGATCGCATGTCATTTTGATTGTAACCTTTTATTAAACTAAAAACATAAATAAATCTTCATAAATTAAATAACTAATATTTTTGAGAATATAAAACAATTGATTAAATTAAAGAACAATTTAAACGTTTTTATAATTAGAAAATGAATTTACTAATATTAACTAAATTATAAACAACTAATTAATAACAAAAATGAAACAATTATTATTTAAATACTCTTTTATTTAATCTTATTATTTAAAGATTATTATTTAATCTTAAGATAATAAATTTAACTCTATTAAATTACAAATAAATAAAATGTTCAAATAAAATCTATTACAGAATAATAAATGTTTATCTGGTTTTGTAGTTGAAATGATATAAACAAAAAAAAACTCTTATCTGTCTGTCGAAGTAGATTCCAGTAGATAGTAGATCTCGGCAGGGCGAGCTGGATGTTGAGACGGCAGAGGATTTTCCTCGGCAGGGCGTGCGAGGATGTTGAGACAATAGAGGTTGAGATGATCGACTGGGTCAATTCGAATTGGTCGAATCGATGACGAAGTTTAAACTAATTACACCTGCAGGTGGGCAGCAAATTAGTATCAAAATTCAATTTTGGGCTCCTATAGAGCATACGATGTGCACGTAAAGAGGCTAGTGCGAACACAGTCGGCTTGGTCTAGCCGGGGCACACAAAAGCCGATCGACTCCGCTTTTGTTTTTCATTCTTCTTTTGTAACATATGTTTTCAAACTTATGACAAATATTAGGCTTATAACTAAACAAATAATATTACCTTTTAAATTCAATTATTCTAAACAATTACGAAATTGTTGGCATACGTAGATAATGGTTAGACACATTAAACGTTTAAACGTTTAAATTATTATATTCTTTTACGAAAAATGATTTAATTTTTATGATTAAAATTAATAATATTTTATAAGGTTACTACTTCGTCTGGCCTAAACAACAACGGAAAAAAATAATGATATAAAAAATTTATTTTTAAAGATGATTAAAACAATCAGTAATTATTAGTAATTTATTAATAGTAATTAAAACATGTTAAGAGTAATCATAACATGCTAGTAACACAAATCCTTTAAATCAATGTTTCGATTAATGAGTTGATGAATAATATATAAAAATAATTTTAAGGAAGACATTAGTTACTATTGCAATACTATAGTACTAATTTAATAATAATAATAATAGGCAGTATAATAATTCTGGTTGTGCTTAAGCAATTTTAGCAGAAAGACATATTTGATTAGATTTTGTTTTACATTTCATGTTAACTAGAGGTTCTTTGATCAAATGTTGTGCGAAAATCAAATCCACACCACCAACTTGGCACAAATGTTTTGAAACCCGGAATATATTTCAGCTAAATATATATATATATATATATTTCTCAGATTTTCTAATGCCTAAATATCAAGTAATTAGTTTTTGCAATTGTCTTTAGTTTGATATATGCTTTTCCCCACAGAGACCATCATATTTGGCAGAATGCAATTATAGGTTCGTCGAGACTTGATGATTCTACCATTCGAATCCTTTGAGAAAGTTATTGAGAAATATAGTTTCAGATTTCGGTAGTGCCATTTTGAGAGTTCGAGCAGGATGTTAAAGGGTCCTTAAGAGTAATGGTAGGCCAACTTCAATTCGATTCTCAAACATGGGTAGGATTTAGTTTTGTAATCTCAGGCAACATCTGTCATCTGTTGAAACGGTTCAAAAATTATTACATGAAGTTACAGTGTTGAATTTGACAATGTAACCTGTAGTTTCTCTAATTATATTTAATGCACATTCTTGAAGAAACAAGGTGATACATTGTTGAAATATAATGAAAAATTGTCGGTACTTGTGATTTAGAATGTCGCTATCGACTGTTATCAGCCATTGTTTTTAATCTGAACACTGATATTACCTAGCTTCTTATTCATATTAAAGGAACTCTTTTCTTTTAGAATAGTTTTTCCTACGCTTTCGATCAAAACATCTCCATTTCATCTCCTTGTCAAAATCCATTTGAAGATCTTTTTTCAAATATTGGAAACAAATTGGAATTATTTCGAACTTCTAGAAGTATTTAACGGTTTCTTCTTCTCAATACGCCAATTCCCAAAGTGTTATTCTGTTCATTGTAAATAAACAATGGCACAACTTTGCTGCCTTATTAAATTTAATAGACAATAAACTGAATTAACAAGATAAAAATTCTAATCAATTTAATAACGCACATACACAAATAACTCAAATTAGACGAGTGATAGGAATAGTTACTAGTGATAAGGAGGTAGATTTCATGGTGACCAACTAAATCACAAGTACCAGATTTTCTTTAGCAACACAATTAATTGAAAATAATTATGTACGGATCCAATGATTTTATGCACACCTGAACCTGCATCTTACCTCCGTTCACTGAACCTTGTAAAACCCCTAAATTTACAGGATTCGTGGCTAACATAATTTTTTATCTGCATTTCTGTCTACTCCTCTGAAAATCCTACAACACTGTCAATAGTAAGTCCTGATTGCCGGCTTCTCTGTCTAAATCGTCTACTCACGAAAAGACTAATAATATGTGAGTTACATTGTAAGGTAGTTAAAATCCTAAGCAGTGCCTCTTCCGTAGTATTTATTCTCTTACCTATGTTAATTAAGGAAGATCTCTCATCTAGCACGTGTTGGTTATAAATGTTAATCAGATCTAAACGACGGATACTGTCTGGCGCTTAATCTATATAATTGGTTGATAACATAACTCATTATAAGCGAATCAACTTCTTAACTCGGATAATTCTCATAATTATTTATCGAAGATAAACAAATGACTATTACACTTTATTTGCACATTTCAGAATATCATGTATCCAAAGAAAAAATGATTAAAATCATGTAATGTAAACATTACCATGTATTTCTATTGACCTATAGTTACCGGAAATGTTATAGCATATTTCTTTCTAGTATTACGAATTTAGTTTAAAAGTTAACATGCGCTTATAAACGTATAAATGAATCCACGTATAGACATTCCTGTTTTCTACTGCATTTCCAGATTTTGACTAAGACACTAAAGATATTATATTTATTTTTAAGAGAAAAGATTTGTCCGGGGCCAGGATCCGAACCCGAGTCTCCCATGTCTCCGTCGTGGTGCTCTGCCAACTGAGCTATCCTGGCTCATACCACGGCCAGACAAATCCATTCTCTTCACTGACCCCATATCCCCCCGTTCTCGCAATTTGCGAACATTGAACGATCATCCCTTTGTATACATCGCAAATTGCGAGAAAACGGGGATATGGGATCTGTGAAGAGAATGGATTTGTCTGACCGTGGTACGAGCCAGGATAGCTCAGTTTGCAGAGCACCACGACGGAGACATGGAAGACCCTGATTCGATTCCCGGCCATGGACAAATCTTTTCTCAATACTTTAATATTATCAATACTATACTATAGAAATTCTTAATAATGCCATAAGGCTATTTCTATCTTGTTCTTCTGCCCATTACTATCCTTCCACAGCAGATTTCCTGAACGGTTTTTTGAATACTTAATGACGCTAGCGTTATGACGTTAATGACGTTAACGTTATTCCTAGATAGTAGTCCGTTGATTCTATTCCGAAGAAGTTATTTTTTTATTGTGATTTCCCGCAATAGAAATGTTTCATGGATGAATATCTAAAGTAAAACTCATAGAATAAAATTATTAGTTTATTTCATTACTTCTTCTAAATTTTTTTTGTTTTTTTTCTTCACCTCATTTGTGATTAGTTTTATACCACGCCTCTTTTCCAAATTCCAATAATTAATTGGTAATATTCATAATATTTCCCATTTCGTCGCTTTGTTGAAAAATGTACCTTATCCCAAATCTTATGCAACCCACCATTGGGATAATGTTGGATGCTTTGAGTATCTGCTTGCTTTAATTGATTCTAATAATTATCCAATGATATATATAAAATATAACTAATTGGTTTTTACAGTGCAAAACCTGAGGTTAATGAACTTTGTTCATTAACCTCACTCTCGCCTATCAAGTTCTCCTTGGTATTTATGACAGTTTATCAGACTTTATTACTACTGGCTCAATTATATAATTCACGATAATAACAGCTTGTAATCAGACATGTTTATTATGTGCCTATTACTTTGTTGCGCGTGGTTTATTAGAGGTTTTTACCTGGATTATGGGCAGTTCTGTAAACAGTTTTTTTTCTTATATTGAGTTTTTTTCATAACTTCACGTTTTCCTGTAGCTTATTCTCGTCCTTATATAATCAAAAATTAGTTTATACATAATATATTTATACTATATATTATTATTAAGCACGTTTGGACCATTTTGTATAAACACGCTGAGCATTCTGACTCATTTCGCTCCTTCCATGCTTCTCTTATTTTTTCTCCGTGTGATTTTTTTGTCTTCTGTCTTTTTTTTTAACTTATTGTAATAAATGTTTTCCTAGAAAAAAATAAAAAAAACGAAACGAAAATGTAGAATAATAAAACTAGAAAAAATAAACTAGAATAAAAAAACTACAAAAAACGAAATTCAAGAGGAAATAAAGGCGCGATTAAAGGTGGGAAATGCTTGCTATTATTCGGTCTCGAAATCAATAAGCTCGCATCTTTTGTCCCGAAATCTAAAAGTCAGAATTTATAAAACAATCATCCTTCCATCTCTTCTCTACGGATGTGAAACTTGGCTCCTAACGCTAAAGGATGAATAATGTCTTCGGGTATTCGAAAATAAGGTGTTACGTAGAATATTTGGTCCGAAAAAGGATGAGACCACTGGGGAATATAGGAGATTACTTAACGCGGAATAGCGAAGCATGCATCCGGCAGATATTATTCAGATTATAGCGTCGCGATAATTAAGATGGGCATGTAAAGTTGCTGGTCTTAGTACCGAACGAAACTCTAAGGCTACACCTACATTGGATCCGGTGTGATACGATGAGACGTCGCTAACAAATCAAATGACTGATTTATAACATTTGGTTCTTTAAATTTATAAAATTAAGATTATTTATTAATTATTTTTAATACATTTATATTTTACTATAATGTATAGTAAAATATGTATAATGTATACACCCCAGCATCGTATGTGATAGAATCACATCGCACCGAATCGGATCCAATGTAGGTGTAGCCTAAGATGTTAATGCGCGCTGTACCGACAGAGGCGAAGGTGAGAGGATCGCGTTAAGAGTGATCTGGCGGGTTTGGGTTTGGATGGTGCTCTGTGGACGAAGGTTTGTAAACGTAGATTGGTGGTATCGGAGTCAAGGCTTTGGGCTCGTTAAACCTTTTATTTATTTTTAATGAATAAGTTCATGTTATCTTTTAGCGGATTAGGCTTAGGAGGTAGACCATTTGTCAAAATGGTTGAAATATTACTATTTTCAACTAAATCAAGTCACAAAATAAGTTTTTAGACGTGATCATTTGTTGGAACGGGTAGGAAAGGCCTACAATGGAAGGCAAGAACTTCATGCTAGAAATAAATTTCGTTATAAATGGCATTAATAAAAAAAAATTGTTTGTAGAAACACTAAAGTAAGACACTACAATAATGTAGTAAGGCCAGTGATTTTGTATGGCTCGGAAACGGAAAATCTCAAGCCTGGGGAAGCTCTTGAAGATATCGGAATGCGAATATTAAGAACATAGGGCCCAAATATATCACAGCTAAGCTTCAGATTGAGATCGAATGAAGAAATATAGGAAAGGACAGAGGACTTGGAAACGACTATGACGACTATGTTTCTGCGAGCAAATAGTCAGGATAAATACCAATAGTTGCATATGCAATTGTTTGGTAAGTGCAACAGCCAGAGTGGTTATTGTAAATCCATATATGATTTCACACTAAGGGCAATCCGGTGTCTTTTAAGGGGTAATTTTGCAACCCTAGGATTCATAGCTTACATGTGAAATAAATACTCGTAGAAAAAAAATTCAATGCAATAACTTGGTATGTGAAAGAGTAGAACATCACCTAAGATTGGTCAATTAGTGGCTTGATTTGTTTCACCTTTGAAGAGCGAAAGGTATAATTAACTTTACTAATTGATTACTTCCCGCTGATTCTCCAATTAGCAACATCCATGTATCAAGTATCAAATGGCAAGGCGGCTGTTGAACCGCAGTTCGACACTGCAGGATGCTCTTTATGGCTAAATCGTGGTACAGTTCTCCTTGAGGGACCCCTGGATATATCTCCTGCAGGAAATATTATTTATCACTCCTCCAGGTAATGTATAGCGGTCCCTCTCACATCAGTGTGAAGGCCAGTGGGGTCTTATATTGATGGTCCGGGCAGCCAGCTCTTCCAGATAGTAACAGGAAGAAGATAAAGTATTAATTTTATTTAGTATTTAAACAGAAACCTCTAACGTTGAATTATAGCTAGTATTGTATAATTTTAATACCATTAAATTTTGATATATCTCGAAATTTCTTTAATAGATAGGATAATAGTCCTACATGTTGGACTTTCTTTTTCTCCACAATTTTGTTTTTATGAAAGGAGATACATTTTTTTAGCTCGAGAGCTTTACTTTGTCAACTACCTTCAAAATATACATTTAAAAAAAATGTATTTATTGGAATTTACAACTGTATTATAACAATACAACAAGTGAACATAAAGGAGGAATGATACATACTACTTGCCTTCATACATAATGGCAAGTATAGAAACTGCCCAGTTTCTATAGCACTCAAATATCAAATTCAACTTAAAAGGTCACGAAGTTTGAAACTAGTGTTGAGTGGGAATAAAGTTTTTCATGCAAAGACTGGTATCGGGTTCGAAAAAGAAATTTAAAACAAGTACATTAATTAATTTCATTTCATAATTAAATTCATAATGTAAACATTTCAGTTGACAGTTGTTAGTTTGACGCGTACCCTCATACTTGGCACTCACAATTTGGTTGCCCTGAAGATGGCCTACATCTCAGGCCGAAACGTTGGCATAGTAAAAACATATGTTTTACTTATTTTCTTTCATCTTTGACTGCACCCTTGACCAATTCAATCCATCATTAAAACAATTATATACATGTGATCATAAATAATAACGTGCGTTTCTCGTATGAAATCCTCCAAATGCAAAGACTCCAAATTACTGTTGTTGACATGACATTCCAAATTCAGGAATCTGGAATTTCACAGTTATTATATTTTTGTTTTTATTAGTCATTTCCTACCATGATCCTCAAACTGTGTAGATATTTAATTTCTGGGTCCATGTTCTTGTTTAATCTGCATGGGTAATCTGCTTGTACGGGAACAGTCAACATCAACTATCATATTATGACGTAAGAAGGTACGCTGTACGGAATAAATTTAGTTCCAAGTGATTTACTAATTGTGTATTTTTACATGTTAGCTTATAAAATATAATATAACAAGCTCTTGCCCGCGACTTTTGATTTTAGATGCACTCTAATTTCTATCCCTTATCATTATTATTTCATCCCCGATTTTAAACTTTTAGGGGTTGATTTTCGAAAAAATAACCACGTTGGCCTTATAAAATGTACCTACTGTCCGAATTTCAGGTCTTATGCCGTTTTGGCTCTGCGATGGTCTGTCAGTTAGAACAAACTCTTTTATATATATAGATATAGATAACGTACTTTCAATAGTTGAAGTATCAACATGATTCTCTACTATTAGCAATTCTTATACGAAAAACATGTTTTTAAACGAAAAAAGTAGGTTAATCTAAAATTGTATGTCACTCGTTCTAAAAGTGACGTAAGTCCCACACGAATTTCCATCCCTTATTATTATTATTATTTCATCCCCTATTTTAAACTTCTAGGAGTTTATTTTCGAAAAATTAAAAACACATAATTTTTTATTTTAAATGTAGAAATAAAATCTAAAATTATAAATTACGTAAGTCCCATACAAACTTTCATCCCTTATTGCAGGCTTCTGGGGGTTGATTTTGCAAAATCTTGAATACCATTGTCATTATGTTTAAAAGTAAAGCATGCTTAATTATTTTCACATCTCTTACATAACATGTTACGATTTACCCCATTTTACACTTTTAGGGGTTGACTTTCAAAAAATAAAAAAAACACGTAATTCTTCATTTTAAACGTAGAAGCTAAATCTAAAATTTCATAGTGCACGCTTCAAAAATGACGTATGAGTTTTCAAAAATCTTTTCCTAGTGCGCGTCGGCCTTATAAAATGTACTTACTCTCCGAATTTCAGGCCTGTAGCTTATGCCGTTTTGGCTCTGTGATGGTCTTTCAGTCAGGTCAAACTATTATATATATAGATAATAGATATTACCAATTGCTTTTCTTATTTCTTTTGGCCTGTATCTTCAATATTTGTTAACTTTTGTTCCCAAAGTAGGCCTAGTTTTGTGATTTCTCAATATTTTCTTAACACCTATATTTCACAAAACCTTATATCTTATTAATCAAGAGAGGTCAGATTCGTTCGCAGGCAACAATTATTGTTTGTTAAACTATTGCCAGATTTACCATGATCAAGAAAAAATGCCACTTTTTTTTTTTTTTTTAGAGATTTTAATTTTATTTTATTTTAAATTTATACATACATACAATGCTACTTCTTTTTATATTTACCGATAATAAGAATCAATCATTTGAGCAAAAAGAAATATAAAATAGTTATTATGGAATTGGAAAACTCCAATAAGCCTTCCCAGATGTTGGTAGGGTACATTTCTCTGTCTCAGTATTTGGTTGAACGTCTTGTAGTCAAGTTGAAATCTCTGGTGAGTCTGATTGGCCTGTTCATGTGAGATGTGGTCCAATTGATGTTCATCTAATTTGTTTTAGTCTATGACCTAATTATACCTCAATTAGCTAGAAACTAACTGGTTAATTGTTTCTCAGTATTTTTGAGACATAAGTCTTTGTTTTTCGGAAGTTTCTATATTCCATTCTTATATAAATTGATGAAGTTTCATATAATTCCAAAACAATTAAAAATATAAATGGGCGAAGTATCACAGATTTTTTTTCTACATCTATAAGACATTAAAAGCTGCTTGTGCACTTAGGTTTTCTGCAATCATAACAAGAAACTGCACGGTATTTCATTCTACTTCGACACTTGATAGCCAAACGCTTAATTACAAAAGACTCACATGCATGACAATAGTCATACTGCGTAAGTCCCAATAGGTCTTATAATAATAAGACCTATTGGGACTTACGCAGTAGAGCTTTAGGGCTAAAGTAAGCCATCGATTTCCTCTCGTCTCTATCGTGAGCATCCTTCGTAAAATCCTCAATGCTCCTTTCTTTGTTTCGAATATAATCACCCTTAATACCCGATGACAAACTTTATTCCCACTCAAACCCACTCGTTTCAAACCTAGCTACTTCTTCAATTTCCCATTAACTTCCGAGGCGTAATTGGAATTTATTATTTGAATTTTGCCAGTGGGTAATTTCTCTACGTGCATTTATTACGTCATATCATTACGTACCATTCATTCTAGTTACTTGTTTTATTATTGTAATACTGTTGCAAATTTCAATAAATAAAACTGATTCTTTATGTTCTAAAGCGATTTTATCCTCTATTCAATGTTTGAGAGATTTATATTTTTGTGTTCCTCTAATGGTAACCTCCTATCCTCTTCCGCCTGTAATAATGAAAATACCACCTTATTCAGGAGATAACAACAGCGGTATCAACTTCAACGAGAGGTTCACATGGCGTGGGTCTAGCGAGATGGGCGCCAGCTACCGAGCCGGCCTGGAGCGAGGACTTCCCTTCCCGATCCTCACAGTCGCAGAGTACTTCACCCTGGGGCAGGAAGGCTTCACCTGGGGAGGCAACTACAGGCACGCTGGCTACTATGCCTCTGTCTTCTTATGGTAAGCTAATATATAATCATCAATGCATTTAAAATAAACATAAGGTGTCTCTGGAGTAAACGGTACTAATTTAAGATTGTATAGTATTGGGTTGTTTCAAATGAAATTTCCGTTTTCAAAGGATAGGCTATTTAATAATAACATTTTATGGACTCAAAATATTTATTAATATATTTTATATGATTATAAATTATTGGACACACGTGAAATAAGAATTTAAATTATGGTCCAACCTGAACAGAAAAAGATCCAGTTTGTAAATTTCTTAGACGAGCAAAGCATACTGAATTCAACAGCTGTAAACTAATTATAGCAGTAATAATTATAATTACGGTGCATGTGATTTTGTTTATCCCTTGAAGGATTGGAAGTCGATGGGAATTATAAATTTATGCAGTAATGATTATTTTTCATTGGGACACTGATGTGGAAGTCAGGGCTGGGTTAGTTTGTCCACTATAATATTGGTTGGACATGCATGACTCGATTATAATTTTTATTATGAAGTTTAATTGTATCTAAAGTAATTATTGTTTATTATAATGTAAAGTTTTTATTAGGGCTGCCTTCGCTTGCTGGGTGCTGAGCAACCTCCTCCTGCTAGTGGTGCCTAGATATGGAGCGGGTGCGATGGCTCTCACCGGGTGCCTAATGTTGGCTTCAACGCTCACCTACCACTGTCTACTTCCGGGCAACCCGTTGCATGTCCGTTTTGAAGAGAGGCATCTAACTTTTAAGTTTGGCTGGTGTTTCTGGCTCGTTGTATTCTCAGGTAAAAATATATTTGTTTTTTAATATCTATTAGAACTTCCTATCAACATGTTGCAATAGGAAAAATCACCAAAACAAGGCCTTTAGTCTCCAATATACTGAAATAAAGACAACCAGTCGAGGTTTCGCCTATTCTCGCATCCACAGGAAAACACTTCTCTAGGAAATTAAATCAAAGGAGGCAAAATGCACTACATCTAACACCAACAGTCCAAACAGAGTCATCAAATAGTGACAGCAACCTTGCTGTAGGACGCTCCGCAAACAACTACATTTTTGTTCCAGTACTTTGGATCTTTGTTTTGGGAATTTTTCCTATTGCAAACTATTTATAATTCATGTCTCTTTTTGAGTTTTTCCTTACTTTTATTGAATTTGTTATCTTATACTAAAATTCTTTTACAACTATTTTAATTTACAATCTGAAAAATACTGGAATAGTAGTTGAGACAGCCAATAAAAGTAAAACATTAGTATTTTTTACTTATTGAATGAGAAGTAGCTGCCAAGATAACACATATGATGATTAAACATTAAACATATATTTTTTAAAATAACGTAAAATTTAATTTAAAAAAAATAAAACCCTTAATTATGGTGATAAATTCTTTATTTTATAATCTTATCTGTACTGAGGTACAAAATGCACTTGCTTTTGCATATCTGTTTTAGAGAAGTTGAGGTTTATAAATATTAAAACTTTGTGATTTAGTCAAGTTTATTTTCCACTTGGAATGAAATGTTTTTGGATGGATGGATGGAAACATCTAGGATTTCAAATGGATAAAAAGGGCTTTCTATATTTTTAAATGCACAAAACATGAAACATCTACTACTAGTGAGTGTTTCATATGTATTTTCTATCATTTATGCATAAGTGCATAAAAACATAATGTGCATATAGAAGTGGACGGAATTCAGTAACTACACTTTTATATTCTAATACTTAAAATATCATGTAATTTTGTTTGAATTTTCCAAAACATTCAAGGGAATTAACTGAGTAGTTAAGCTAGCCGAATATAAAAATTGTCTAAACAATAAGAACATAACCCAAGCAGACACATTAAACACATTCAAAACCTCTGTAGATTATTTTAATTCAAAGTATGTCAAAACATTCACAGGATTTCAAAAATCTAAGGGATCAGGGCCTCCTGGGGTCAGTAATTATCGACTTAAAGAATCTATTATCAGTTTAAAGTCTGTTAAGTCAACGGAACAAATTTAAAAAATTTTAATCTATAGTATATAGTTTTGGGCATATTCATCATATTTCCACAATCAGTAACATTATTAACTTATTTGCTAATAAATAAACAATAAAGATATTGTCCAATGTAATTATTATTAAGGTATACTATCAATGTTAAATTTTACTATCATTACTTAATTGTACAATCTTATTAAATAATTTTATTTATTCAAATGTAGCCATTATTATTTTATTATGAACCCAAATTAGGTGACATCAAAAAATTGAAAACCAGTCACACACTAAAATATAAAAACACAATTTTCTTTTATTCTTGTATATTATTTTATTTCTACTCCTATTAAGGGAAACATAATGTCATATTCCTGTAAGTAATAATAACAAGATTAATTTTATTATGAAATAAATTTAACCTTTCCAGTTCTAATTCTATCATTGCTTTACTTCTCTTGTCCACCATGGTCTCTAAACATTATTAATTGCATTCATCGACATTGAAAAACTGAACTATTTGTCTAGTATTGCTAGAAGTAATTCTTATATGGCTGGTTTTCCATATCTCCTTCTTCCTACTCATATGTGCACGTGTTGGACATGATTTCAGAATATAAATTGTTATTTTGTTGCCATTTCTTGTTATAAAGTTATTATAGCCGAGCTTATTAAGCTCTAGGTACAGCATATAAGCCAGTAACCAACTAACTATATATTTCTTTTTCCTTTATTTCAGTTTATTCTCTTTATTTAAAGTTTATCCTGGATTTTATCAAGACCTTTTGAACTATTTGAACAAATTTCAATACTAAATTGAATTTTTATCAAAAATATAATAATATATATAATTTCATAAGTTCAAATTTATGTTCTAGGTGCACTATGCTTACTCACTGGATTAGTGATTCTAGCAATAGACTTCATATACCCGAATAGGTTTAGCACTATACTCGAAGTCGACTTTGACACGCCATATGACAGGCATGTTATTATAGAGGAAAGTCATCATAAGAGGAGAGCAGGAAAAGGTTTAGAAGAACCACCTGGTTTGGGTAGAAGAATATTAAGGTATCACATTAATAATATAATATAATATAATAGTCATCAGTTGTAACTGTAGTAAGAAAAATTTCATTTTATTCTTCTTAGTATATTATGTACATATAGCAGGATATTTATAATATATGCAAATGAATATATCTAATAAGATCGTAAAGATATATATAAACTAAGGTTCTTTCATTTATTTCATCTCACAAAATATTATTTTCATTATTATATTTTTGTACAAGTTTTGCTCCATAAATCTCAAACAAAAATTTCAGTATCAAATATAGGGAACTAATATTTTATCCAATAAACAATGAAATGAGGAAAAATAAAAGAAAAACAAAATCTAAACGGTCTATAAATAAATAATATCAAACAATTTAATAGGTTTCAGTATTATCCAATATTATCCAATTATGTTTTTCTTGTTAAACAAAATAATCATCATTTTCTCTAGTTCTTATAATTAATTATTTTTTTTATTGAAAAAGGTAAATAAATTAAAACCTTTAATTTTTTTGTGATAAGCTACTCATGAATATTTAACTGTTGCTGTTAAATATGTTACAATCTACGACTTATTAGATTATATTACTTAATACAATGATTCAATGTAAAAAATGTGTTTTTCTATTTTCTTTCAATGAAACATGCATATTTTTGTATGTAATGTAATAATAAACAATAACATTTCCCTGTATTTGATATAGTATTTTTATTTGATATTTACATTATCTAAAAAAAAAGCTCAAAAGGGTTTACTTGAATGTAGCATCTAAGCTTAGTAAAAAGAACCCACAATACCACAACTTTTTGTTCCTTTATTAGAAGAACCCACAGTTCTTTGGTAATATTTACAGTCTACTTTTTTTGAGGAAAAATATTGGTTATCAACAAACAAATTTTAATATGAATATTACATTATATGAAGACAAGAGAGGGCTAAACAAGGTAACTCACTTTTCCTAAATGTTCAGGAAAACAAAAAGGCATCCTGCATTTCCTGCATAATAGGCATCATTATTTTTATTAAAATTCATATATATTGCTGGTTTAAACTTTATTAAGCTCTAAATACAACTGTAAAAAAGAATCATTGGAAGGTTACAAATCATATGTTAATGAAATTTCACATCTCTAACACAATAAAACCAATCTTTTACAACAGAAAATGTTGGTGCGCTCTTCGTTTGTTAGGGGGATGAGGTCATCATAGATGAGGTAGACAGTCCAACATACATGATAAAATGTATCAGATAATAAAATCATTCCTGGTAGAACCCAAGCCTGATTATATAATTAGCAGTAAACTGAACATATATATATTATATAGCATTCATATATAACATATATAAACTGAACAATATTTAATTTTTAAAAATTTTAGACTAGTAAAACACTTAATTAGTGCGGTAAAAAGTTTGATTTACCTGATAATTGTTAAATTTAAATGAATGAAGGAATAAATATTTTGAAAATACTTTTAATGAGACATTAACTGTTATTCATTTCATTATAATATAATTTAATCTTTTTTCATATATAGGAGGTTGTCTTCCAAAAAAGAAGAAACTGAGGGAAGAGCAAATGCTGGTTTCGAAATGGATGTACCAAAATCACCTTGGAACTATCCTCTACATAGGCCAGCAATGCCGTTCCGGCGCCAGGACTCGGCGTCCAGCGCTGCCTCAAGTATAGAGCCTCTGCCCCAGTTGGGCCGACAACCTTTCCAGAGGTTCTCTTCAAATCTTTAGGTGGTGGCATCAGCATGAATCACTAAGCATGCACCCATCCTACCCTACCTTTAGTTAGTAGTTACTAAAATTACTACATTTATTGTTAACAATCAACTCTTTTACAGAGTTTCTATATGCAGTTTTACTAACATATAGAAGAACATGTTAGAAGTTAAAATCTACTTAATTATTTTCTCTGATTTGCTGTTTCATCAGCTTAATCTAAAATTTAGATATTTTAAATTAAAATGTTTTGCTTTTTAATTAATTGAATACATAAATATTATTATCGATTGATATATATATATTCAGTAGAGTGTCTATTATCCAAATTAATGAAGTCATGTGTGGTTTCGGATAATCAAAAGTTTAGATAATCGAAATTCACTTTAATATAGGCAAATGTTTTTATTGCTCAGCTCAGACTCACCATGTTTTTATTTAAAAAAAATTATTTGTTTTATTTTATAGTAATGGCATTTATTGTGAAGTAAAAGTATGCACGTTTTTTCACACAAAGATCACACAAGGAAAGTTCCTCTCTATGTCAGCTAACTCACTAATTCAAAATATATAAATATATCAATAAGTATTAAATAATAGTTCCAAGAAATCAAATTCTAGAGATAATAATCTTCAAACTTATTTTCTAGGATTGGCAATGTCAACCTTTCCTTGTGGCTTGTGCCAGTTCGGATAATTTAACGTTCGGACAACCGACGCTCTACTGTTATATATAATTATATATAAAACCTCGTAATACTAGAACCCATGAAGGATTAAGTACATGATAGAGACTGTAATGTTTCTGAGACAATGGCTTACAGCTAGTCAATTTGGCCAAGATCATGCTCAACTGCCAGGTTTTATTCCCAATTAAGGGAGTCACTTTATAGAGGCTGGGTGAGCCCCAGGTACCTGCAGACCCAGATACCACAGGGTTCAAATATAGCCATCAATGACTTAAATAATTTATGTCTCACAGCCAGATTTGAACTTTGGATCTTAAGTACGGGCAGCTTATCGCTCCACAGACTGAGTTACCCCGCGTATAAACGTCTCTGTGTGAATCTCTAGAAATCTTAATTTTACTCTTTAAGGATTTATAAAGATCTGACATTAATACTTAAAAGTTTGCACGAGAGTATGAAGATTTAAAGGTTTTTACTGTTAGCAGAAAGTGAATACTGATAGAATAGTAAAACGAAAGATGGAGGAAACAGAAACAATTATGAGGGCGGTTTGAAAAGTTCTCGGAATGTACTAGAAAGAAATGTCTCACCTCGGTGGAACTGCTTTTATTTTTAACATAGTCTCCCTGTAGACTAATGCATTTGGTCCAGTGATGTTCCAATGCCTTGATCCCATCTCGAAAATGAGATTCCTCCAGGCCTGCAAAATACCTCTCCAATTTGCCTGTCAGTTCTTCCGTTTTAGGAAATCTCCTTCCACCTAGGAAAATTTTCAGTTTGGGGAAGAGATGAAAGTCTGATAGTGCCAAATCAGGTGAATAAGGTGGATGTGGCAACAATTCGTGCCTCAGTTCATGAAGTTTTGCCATGGAAATAGCACTTGTGTGCGGAAAAAAACAACAACAACAAAGAGACGTCACTACCACTCACTGTCCCGTCGCCACTCACCACCCGTCACCACCAAAGAATGTGTGATTATTGCGCGGGAAACTCGTTGCTCTAGCACTGACATCTAGCGGTGATTCCGAGAACTTTTCAAACCACCCTCATATTATAAACTGAAGGTATAATTTATGTAAGAGGAGAAGACTAATTCCATGAGTCTACTAGTCCTTTTTTGCAGATAGCTACTTAAAACAGAATAAAACCACAAAATCAGTTTTATTTTTATAATATTTAGAATAATAATGAGATCCAACCTATACCCAGCTAAATCAAGTTCTTTAAGGTACAATTTGACATCTCCCTTCCATTACAGCCTCACAAGTAGCACTAAATTTAGTAAAATTGTTTTATCTGGATCCACTATGTTTGAAATCTACATAATTCTTAATGTTATCTTTGGTTTAAATATGTGCACATATATTCATTTTCATATGCATTAAAATATTTATTTCCTCATTAAGTCCGATGCAGCTCAATGGTTAAGGGAACAAACAAATTGAGACCATCATAGGGCACACAAAGTTTCAATTAAGTGGATACCCAAACCTTGAGCCTTATCATTATCAAAGCTTATCTTTTAACTGCATAAGATTTTTATTAATTGCGTAATTACTTGGTTGATCATATCTTTAAATTTTTATAAGCTTGTAATAATTAATAATAATTTTTATTAACATCAAATTGATAGCGGAGCATTTTTATACACTCAAGCCTTCAATTAGTTTTGAATCTTCATTTGTCGTTAATATTATTTTAAATAAAAGAAGCGAAGAAACACAGAGCCTGCTTTAAAAATGTTTATTATTAAATGTTCCCAATTCTTAATTTATTCTTATTTGTTTTAGTTACTCAAATAATTCTAGTTACACAGAAAAAAAAGAAACTTTTTTTTATGACTTTTTCATAAATTAATTAAATTTTATATATATATATTTTATTAAAATATTCTTTATATTCTGTAATAGCACTATTGCATAAAATAATGTTGTGGATTAGTTTAAAAACGCAAAACTTATTATCATGTGTTCTAGCCATTAGAGAGAAAAACACAATGTTCTGAATACAAATCAGTAACCTAGGAAATACTGAAATAATTAGACTAATTAGGATTAGTGGGTCATTCAATCTTTCCTGAAGTAAACTGCTTTAGCTTTCTAAATGAATCGAGTAAAAAGCATTGTTATTAAGATTAATTTAAAATGATGTCAACAACAATTCATTGAACAAATAGTCAACTCTAATAATTTTATGTGGTAGGAGACACATATGATTTGTTTTTTAATTTTTGTTTTAACCAGATTATATGAGAAAATTTAACTAATTTGTTACAAGTGGTCAATTTTAGCTTATACTGAGTTCTTCACCTGCATAGGTAACTACTTTGTTAGTTTTTTTTATTTATTTTAATTTAAATTTAAATTAGCCTTAAAATTATTTTCGAATCATATCTTACGTTTTGATTATATCTTAAAAAACAATATTCTTATTTTTTATTTCTTTTTTTTTTAAACAGAGATTATCCCAAGAAATCCTGAAAAAAAAATTATTTGATGAGGTCGAGAATCAATTATAGAATTTATCGTTGTTTTAACAAATTACACAATTATTGAATAAGAACACTCTTTTGATTTTTCTAGATAAATAAATAAAAAATTTTAAATAAATATTGGAACTTTTTTACATTAAAAAGCTGTGCAGAAAAGTCACAGTTTTAGTTTGGCTTGTTACATAATGCAATTTTCATCTTTAAAACGTTTTTAAAGATTCAAAACTCTTATTTTTTTCCTGTTGTAGTTTTCGACAACCAATTGCTGTTGAACTTCAAGGTAAAGGCTGGTGATTTTATCTCAACTAATGTTTTGTTCACGACTTTTGAACCAAGAAATTCCCTTAAATAAGTCTTCATGATAAAGAAATACTTTTTTGTAAATAAATTGTAAATTTTTATTAAGGGAATGTACCTGATTTTGACTAAAAATGTATTTTTCTTAATTTTTACAATATTTTATAATTATGCCATTGATTATTTATAAAATTCTCGACTTATTTTAATCAAAATTTATTAATTAATGGAGGCAAATTGGACATTAGAAAAATTTGCTCAAGAAGTGTGTATAAGAATGGGCTGTTCTCTTGTAAAAAAAATAATTATAAATTAGTAAATTATTATAATAATTTTGAGATGTATTATTAGTGTAATTCTTGTATGTAATTATTTATATTGAGTATGTTTTAACTCTGGGTTGATACCTACAAAATGTGATTATGTAATTCCTCAGTTTAGTTTTTAGTAATTTTAATTTAGTTTTTTATCATAATATTTTATATCTGATGTAATACTAATTATCTCTTTATTTTAGTGTGCCAGTTGTATGTTAATTGTTAAGGTATAAACAGTCAGTTTTGTTAATGTTTGTTACGATTTTAGGCAAATGTGATAATAAATTTATTCATATACACTTGTCTATTGTTCGCTATTTACTTTTAATTGTATTTCCATGACAGTAGTTAGTATTTAAAAGTGAAATTTTGAAAATATTTTGATAAGCTGAACTAAATGAAAATTAAATTTTGACTATTGTTTTATAATGCTGTATCAAATTTACTTGAATAATGAATGATCATAAATGAATTCAATGTTTGTATCGCAAAGTGAAAAAATAATGTTGTATGTGGTTAATGCTCATCTCTTATATTCTGAATTATGGAAAATGGTAAACTGTTTCGATTGGAATGTATTGGGAGAATTGAATACATTGCAATTTATAGAAGCCAAATGAGTGAACGAAACAAAACCTTGTTTCAGTTGGAAAACCTAATTGATCAAAATGTTCTTTAAGCCATTCTATACAGTTATCATTCAGTAACATTTGCTAGTAGGAAATAAATTAGTTACTTTTTCAGTTTTTGTAACTGAAAATTATAATTATTATTTGTATAACTTCTAAATTCTTTTGAAGACATAAAAAAATGAAAATTTGATAAATATTTACCCAAAACATTTTACACCTATTACATAATATACTATTATTTTTTTAATCAACAGAGGTGATGTTAGAAATTACAATTAAAAAATTAAAATACTACTTTATTCCTCATTTCTACCCTTTTTATTTTTTTAAATTATACTTAGCAGTTTTTGTTTGCCCAAAATGAAGTATTGTTCCCTAATAATGAATATGGATTGGTTTTCTATACCTATAAATAATTATAAATAAAAATATACGTAGTATACGAAAGCATTTTGAGTGCGATTTTTCAATGAAAGTGTGTGCATGTGCGTACATACACGTGTGTACAAGCATGTAAAATAATGTACACCAAACTGTTATTACTTATTTAAGGTTGTCGGCGATGTTACAGGAACTTTATAATTCAAATAGTTTTAATTAAAATTTTCAAAACGACTTACTGTAACATACCTTTTGTTTGGTTAATTTTAAATAGTTAACTGCCAATTGCTGCTCTAGTTTTTTTTATATTAAAAAAAGCAGAAGAAAATAACCTAGCAAAAGGAGAAAAAGAGAATTATTGTAAAGTTGAAAATAAATTTCTATATACAAATATAGTAATGTGAATATAAAATATACAACTGAAAAATTATAGGTTTTAGAAAATCAATAAGAACCAATGAAGTTATGGTAGGTTATACAGAGTGGTGAAAAAAAAAGTTTTTTTCATATTATTTATTAGTTAAAAATAAATATTTCCTGGGAAAGTAATATGTAGAAGCTAAATGATAACATTTAAATTTTACTTATAGCTTGATTATGCAAAAAATATTTAGTTTACAAAATCCGTAATTCATTATACAGATTAAATTACAGAATCGTAATTTCTACCATTGTTTAAAAAAAAATAAAAATAAAATTGTACTTTTGTGAGATAAGATATTAAGCAATTAAATTTACTGAAGATATTTCAAGTAGTGTTAATATGAATTCCTTAAAATTATGTTAAGAAAGGAATACTGTATGATGTCCTCACAAGATTTTCTTAGTTATTAATTGGAAAAGCTTAATTTATTTTTAATTTACTAAACATAATAGCCTATAGATCATTTATAATAGAAAAAAATAAAAAATAAAACCTTATCCGTGTACAAATTTGTACAATGTCCCTTGAAGAATTATACTTATTTAAAAAAATGAAGATTATAGTTGGCCAAAAAAAACTCTCAGAGAAAATAAATAAATAAAAAGTATTATTTATAAGCATAGTTATTAAAAATATATGAAGACAAATGTAAGAATGGTAAAACAATTTATTTGCTATTGAAGACAAAATAAATAGAGGTAGAGATAGATATATATTATACTTAAGAAAACAAACATTTACACTATTTAATCATCCGTTGAAATGTATAATAAAAATCCAACAATAGGAAAATAAATAAATAAAAAGTATTAATTGTTTGCATAACTATTAAAAATATATGAAGAGAAATTAAAGAATGCTGAAACAATTTATATTTACAAATGAAAAAAAAAATAGAGGTGGAGACTGATATCTATTATACTTAAGAAAACACACTTGAAATTTACACTATTTAAGCATACATTGAAATATAGAAACAAATATATCCATCCTGATAATAAAAGTTGAACAATAGGGAAAAAATTGAGAAGATTGTACAATAATAAATCTATTGATATAATTTATTATCTTAATTTCAAAAAAATTAATAATAATAATAAATGAAAAGTTGTATAACTACAAGCCATGAAAGGTCTTGGATTCAGTACTTATTAGGGATTGTTCTGTTTTTGAGTTAATGGTTGTATTGTGATGGCAGGTGATATAATTGAGAATATGCTCAACCTACATGTTTTTATCTAATGTTATAGAGGCTGGGTGAGCCCCATGAGAGTCTCTTGATTCTGCAGGTTCTATCCATAGCTGATTACTGACTGAATAATTTACCTACCATGGCTAATCATAAACACTGAACCTTTAGATTATTAAATCATTAAGCTATCCTACTCCATAATTTTAAAAAAAATTATATTCAATATTTAAATACCCTTGAGAAGCAACTTAGTATCACTGGGTCTTTTATTTTTAATATTTGTTAAATTAATAAATATCAAAAATAAAATAATTGGGAAGATGTGTTTTTTTTTTTTCTTGAGAACAAATGTACAGATATACACTTCAAGTGTATTCTGACACCACTTTATCTAATCCTCATTATCTTGAGAATTACAATTATATCTAAAGTACTTCAGAGTCATTAGTACCCTCATATAGAGCTTCGAACCAAGAGAGTGTTCTGTTTTACATCTGAATATTAGTCGGTTATTTGACTATATTTCCATTAAAGGGAAAAAAGAAAAACAGTAATCGTGTTTCATAATTATCCTTTCCTCCTCCTACTCCTTTGTGTTCTATGTAGTGAAACTTTCCTGGAAAAAAAGAAGTGTGTCACAGAAGGCAGTCAGTAGCAAGCAGCCAGTCCCCCTTGTAGGCAGCACTTGCTTTGCTCCTGGCATTGAACACACAAGTCTGCAATCAAAAAGAGAGGCATCAAGAAGATTCAACTTTGAAATCAACCAAACATGTTTGGTTTTTCATTCTCTACCGTGAGTTATTTTTATTTTCTCTTATAAAAAATAAATTTTAAAAGAATCAAAGCGAATAATATTTCTAAAACAAGATGTACTTAAAAATATATTTTTTAAATTAATAAGGATCAAAGCTCCCTTATACACTTTTTGAACATTATAAACAGAATTTAGTGTTGGTTCTGTTATTTATTTATAATGAAATAGGTAAGAACTAAGATTTATTAGTTTCTGCTAACTACATAAACATAACCATTTGTTTAGATTTAAAAGTGTTTTTATATATTACAAAATTTTTCAACACACATTTCTGTTCATAAGTAGTTTTCGTTGTGGATAATTCAAACCTGAATCAATTTCAATTTATTGACGGTTATGAGCAGCTGGATTTATTACTAACAATTGACCTTAGCACTAAGATACAAACCACAATAACACAGACACTATTATGAATAGAAACTTTAGATATCATTTAATACAACAGAACTCACAAAATGATTTTAAACATAAGTATGACAAAATATTAATACAACTTCTTTGAGAAACAATCATTGTTTTCTAAATTCAAGTAAATAAAAACTCACTTTTTCTTATTTTGATCATAATTAAGCTCAAAAATGGCTACTTTAGAAATAATTTCTATAATATATCCTGTATTTCATTATAGATCTTAGTTTGTTCTATGATAAAGATTGAGCTATCTCATAGATTACATTTTAAATGGTTCGATTTATTATTTATGTATGTTTTTCCCCTTTCTTGCTCAAACATATTTTCTTCTCATGAAGATTAAATTAAGTATTTTATAATGTGTTGGCTTTAAAAATCAAAACAAGAGAAAAAACCTATCTTAAAAATAAATTTTATTTATTAACATTAGTATTAATGAGATCAAAATAAAAAAATATGGTGATAACACCTTGATTTTTATTATTGAATTAATTACTAATAAATAAATTCCTTTAAAAAAATAATAAATGTTAGTGGCGGTAGATTTATCTTTGCATTTATGACTGCCTCGTCCTAATTGAGCGATTAAAGCTTGTAATCTTGCTGTAATTATAACTTCTTACGAAACTTTTGTCGAACCAAAAAGAAAATTTTCCACTTTTTTGTGCTAAAAGGATTATCTTACTACTTTTCAAACAATTTTTATTGAAAACATTAAGAATTAAGAAGCCATGGAAATGTTTTTGTCTCTTTTTTATTTAAACTTATTATTTTTGTTTAAAAAAAGCAGTAATAGTCAACTGAATCTCTCTATGGTAGTATTGTTTATTTAATTATGTGCATAAGACAAAAAACAACGAACACTTAATTATCTATATTTCAAAAAGCTAACAAATACTAAGTACAATAACATTGATTGTTAATTGTTATTGAAAAACATTTTTTTTTTCCAGTACAATGCAGTACACCCAATTTAAATGTTTCAAACTTCTCATTTGAAATAAAGATTTAATGATAAATTAAAGTTTAGTTTTAAATATTTTTACAAATTTAATTTTCTTTTATTGAAAACTTTATTCATTATAACCAATATTTCATTCTACATGAGATATTTATGTTTTATTAATTCTATTTACACGATTGATGATACTTGCATAAGACTATTTTACTACCTTCACCATCATTGTTTTCTTCTATATTAAAATTTGGAGTGGTATCTGTTCCGCAGGTTGTTGCTTGGAATTGAGTTACAAAAAGTTTTAACTGTTTATTTATTTAATTTTTAACTTTTCCAAAAATACAAATTATCGTTAGTTTTAGTTTGGAAAAGATAATGTACTTTTTGGGTAATGGGTAGATTTCGGTAACCATTTCATCAAGAAATAAAAGTTTCATATAATATTTCGAAGTATAGCTTAATAAACAAGTATGAGTACAGCATAAGTATAGCTCTTCAAAACCAAAATATTTAAAAATAATTACCATCAAAATAACAATTAATCAAACTAAATTATATATAGATCATATGTATTTGTTTGAAACGTCCATTTCTTGATGAAATGATTACCGAAGTATAAACATTTCCAATAATTACATTCTATTCAATACTAAAGCTCATGGTTAATTGTATTTTTGTACAATATTGAATGTGAAATGAATGAAAAATCAAAACTTTGTGAACAATTTGTGGGTTGTGATTCAACCCAAAGCGACAACCTGCGGAAGCGTTATCCGTTTTTCTCTTTCCCCCTATAAGTTATTTTAAAATAATTTCCATTAAACTCTAGAAAAGCATGATTGGTTTTTGGAGGTCGAGTTATGTTTTAATGAAAGTGAACATTTAATTAAATTAGAATAAAGCTATTTAAAAATTGGTTTTATTCAATTTTTTAATAGTTTTTGCACCCAATTTCCTCTGCATTACTACTCTCTAGATGATAATTGAAATTTTTAATCTATTATTTATAAAAAAATTTTAATTTAAAATAATGATTTACAGTTTTTTCGTAAAATTAGCTTCTAAAAAAAAATAGTTTTAAAACTCAGAACAGTAGGCACTTGTTTCCGCGATTCGCCAATCGTTATCGACTTGTCAAAATGACGCAAGATAAAAATCCACCTCCACAACGTAACTAGGTTTTCTTCCTCAAGTCATGACATCAGCATAACCACAAAAATAAATAACTACTTATCACATAACTGATCATTTATTGATTAATTGAATACTTTTATTTATTTATTTTTTGTCGTGCCGTTTTATAATCCGCAAATTTTCCTCTTTTCCTGTGAAAACTAGAAATATCGCTAACCAATATTCCAGTGCCCATCATATCACGGTTACTTGCTTTACATAACATTAACATAATCCACATATAAGATAATCTCTCTTCAATTATTCTTCTAAATAATTCAGTTAAACACTTCAGCAACAACAACCATCTTCTTGAGTTCTATTCACAATTTACAATAATGAATTTAAACTTGTATAGATTTAAGGTATTAAAAATAACTTGGGAAACTAAATAGACCTCGATGCTCGCGTCAAAATCTACAAAATTTACGACTTCCAGTTTCAAAACATAGAATAACTACCTTCCAAAATTTGAAGCCTTCAGAAATTCGTGCGTAAAATTACCTGACTTTTTATATCTATTTCGTCAAAATCCAACATTTTTGAAAGGCGGAAAAGGGGCCTATAAATATATAGTATTATTAGATAAGAAAAATGTCTTGTGGCAAAAGAGTTATTTTATTTAAGACATAAGGGACCAAATGACTTTATTGTATAATTATTTTTTTTTAAATCCTTATAAATGATCTCGGTCAGAATGACTTCTTTAAAAGTAAAAATAAATTTTAATGCTTATACCTATAGTATCTCTCTTCCAGGAAAAAAATATTAAAAGTGGTTAAAACGCTAAGTAAATATGGAAAATTCGGCACATTGATGAGTAGTTGGTTGATTATCTTTTGCATATCAATTACCTAAGGACTTACTAACCAAATTTCTTGGTACTCGATTGTATGAGTATTGGAATAAAATTCTGGATACCAAATAAGTTTATTTGATAAAAACGAGTATAGTCAGTAGCCGTTACTCAGAGTACTTTTTGATCACCTTATCATTAATTTATTTGTCAACAAAGAAAGTCATTAAACAAAAAAAATCATAAGGAACTACAATTATATAATACATCTTGCAAAGTTACAACTTTGCAAGACGTTATCGTGAAGATGTGATCGTGAACCGTCTTCACGCCTTACTCCAATACGCTTCATAAATTGGATCCTGCTTCTGTTGGAAGAGTCTGTTTGGGCTGTTAATGTGAGATATGCTGCACTGTATTCTTTTGGTGTACGTTCTGATGATGCCTGAACTGGCGAATCGTTGACTGTTTTTCCAGTCTCTTATTGCACCACTTCATACGAATTGAGCCAAGGGGAAATAAAATGAAGATTTCCCTATGATTGCGTTTTTGAGATTGACGCGTTAGTTCCCCAGGAAATAGTTCTAACAGAGTGTAACCCAAAGTTATCACATTCATTGTAACTTCCTCTAAAATACAAAGAGAACTGTTGAATCCTTTTTCCTCATACAGAATAGGAACAGTGAGGAAAACTGTCGGGTTTGCCCACTCGAACGATTTTCCTCATAGGTCTTGTGAACCATTTAATTATCTTTTAGATGAAGATCTGTAGTATTCAAGGAGATTTACAGCTTCTTGGAGTTCGAGTTATTACAAGGACTTGTAGAATATATTCACGTTTATTGAGAAAAACGCTCAGACTATCTACTTAAAAACATTATTCTATTTGTTTAAAAGGCTATTGTACGTAAAATAGAAAAATGACGGTTTATTTAAATTTAATTGTAAAAGACAAAACCACACCATCCACTTATAGCTCCTTAAAAACAATATGCCAATTTTTTTGTTAAGCCCTCAGAAGCAATGTATTGGTTACAGTATTTTAATTTAGGAAAGGCATATTTGATATTCCATTTCCAACATGTATTTATTTTTGTAATAAAGTCATATCTCACTAGTATAATTACGTCACTATTGACATATAACGTTATTTAAAATAATATAATGTGATTTTTTTGTTTATTTAATGTGCTCAAAATACATATTTCTTAACTCCTTGGGCCTGTGGGTTGTTATTTAGGGAATTATAACTAGTACTTTGTACTTGTACATTATAAGAGAGTGATGGCGAGTGGGAAGGTTTTTTGGATATTTAATTTTATTTTTAACAAAATAAAATTTTCAGGGCTTACCGGATTTTCTTTATTATGTTTTTATTTCTTATTACTGAGTCAAGGCTGAGGTTTTTAATGTAATTTTGCAATCTATTTTAGCCTATGAGGATATTATGATATCCTGACATTTTGATGTGTTTACTTTTTCTATCTCCTGTTTCACAATAATACACTAAGACCTATTTGGACATATGGAGCAGAATTTAGGGTTCAGTAAAACACTTTGATATACACAAGATACAAACAACAGAATCCGAAATTGTAATAAAAATTGTAAATGCTCCTTGTTTAATTTTTAATTATACTATACACATCTGTTAAAAGTTTTTTTTAATATATTTTTTCTTTCATTGTATGCTATGATTCTAAACAGATACATTTAAATTTGTCCAATAGTAATTGTTTTTAATTTTAGACTTGTCTATTTGGTACAGCATGCAAATTTTGTGAATCGTAGCAAATTATGTGAGAAAAACATATTTAAAAAAAAAATACTATACATAACGACATGAACATTCCCACTCATTAAAATCATAATAATTGCATTCACAGCAATTATTCTGATTTTAATACGAATACGAGAAGATTAAAATTATAATGTCCCAGGGACCTGCTCAGAAAGCATTATTAATCACAACAATAATTTTAGGGGATCAGAGCCAATATTCAGACAGTTTACATTTTACTTTTTGGATGACTTGAACTTTTCCACAGACCATTGAATTCTCATTAAGCTCCGCTATAGAGCCTGAGTGTGCGCTATGATGGTTTTCTAATCCCTGAGTCAATCATGTCGATTGAAACAACAGGATATAAATTATGCACTTCTGGAGGATTTCACTTGAGTTTAGAAATCTGAAGTCCTATCCCCTGCTCATTAAGAGGTGGTATAATTTTTATAAACCTAAATCTTAAATTGAATACGTATAAATACAAACTAATTAATTAATTTATTAAAACAAATTAAAATTGCCGATATTCCATAGTCAATGACGTATTTATTTAAACTCCGATCGATGTTTTCCTTAAGTTATCTCATTAAATACCTGTTGTCATAGATTGTTTAAATAATTTTGATAAGCCACTTAAATTTTATCTCTTTTTTTTTTTTATTAGAGTGGATAAGGATCAGAGGGGAGTGACATTTACAATTATAAAATCCTGATACATTTGAGATTTTATAACTAAAAAATTGTTTGGTGTCAGAATTTTACTACAAATTTGCATTATTTTATATAATAAATACGAATCATAAAAATATTCCGCGCACACCAACGTTTTTTTGACAGTATTTCGTCACACCATAAATAAAAGGTAAACACCTAATAAAATATATCCTGTTGGGTGATATATACTTTAGCTCAAAGTTCATATATAAACTTAAACCTGCAACATGTTCATCAAGGTTAACTCGAGGTAATTTATTAATGAGATATTTGTGATTGTTTTGATGACAATATAAGTTGCATTGTGAGAAAATTAAATCACAAGTTCATGACCAAGGCCCTCGAAATAAGACATTTTTCATTTTTAATTTAAACAATTGTTGAAAAACTTTTCCACATAAGTATGTAAGTGGAAACGGATTAAAATTTATTATTCTGTAGTAAATGGACGAAGCAAGTCAATTTCAACTTCAACAATGTTCTAATGGATAGAAATTAAACTTATATCAATCTCTTATAAAACTATTAGTCAACAATTGAGTTGTAACTTGCTGTTTGTCCCTAAATAATTGCGGTAAACTATTCAAAGTGTATACAAAATATTTACAAATAGGCTAAGATTGGCAGGTCACACGGTCATAATGGTGGGTACACAGTACAGATTTTCCTTTCAGAGGCACACTTCAGTTTTTTAAAAAAACTGGGTCTTGGGGGAAGACCAAGAAGCTGGTGTGAGTGGAGGATGAATGCATGAAGTTGAGAGAGATGGTAGTTTAGTGAGTGATATCTCGTGAGACCAAAGATAAATGTGCGTAAAATAGAAAATACAACAAAGCCTTAAATTTTTAAAATACTTAAAACAGTCAAAGTTTCGCCATTTCAAGCATCATTACCTCACATCAACACACGCCTTGCTCCAAAACTTCCATTTCCACAAAACTTCAAGTTCAAACATGATACAACTCAAAATATGACTTTATTAAAACAAAAAATGTCGGAAATGGAATATCAGATATTTCGTTCCTAAATTAAAAAGCTTCAACCGACACAATTAAACTGAATGCTTGTTGTTCATTAGAAGGAGCGATATGTAAATTTCGTGTCAGAACTTAAGGTACCACTTAAATCATATTTATAGAAATTACCGGATATTATTGTACGTATTCTGGTATTGGTATCAGAAGGACATCTAGCGAAGGATTCAAGAGAAGATAACGAAGCGAACTGTTGGGAATCCCACAAATGAGACATTGTGCAAGACCATCCTCCGTAAAGGTCACACAATTATAGTCTAGCAATTAAAGATTTTATTCTCTTTACTGGAAATAACTGCGAAACCACAATGGCTAAAAACATAAAAATTATATTAACAGTAATTGTTACTTAACTTGTCACTAACACAACCGTCTCCATCGATGATCGTTCTTGTTTGTGAGTTACGATGCAGATAAGACCGTCTCTGGTATAGTAATAATAATATTTCTTCAAAAGAACAAAACATATACTTCTTACTTAACAAATCGCTATTTTCAGGTATTGTAATCTAGTTATCTGTAGTTATTTTATAGTCATTTTTAACTGTTTCTTTATTTTCTATTTAATTATTATTATTATATTTATTAACTTGTAATCTTGTTTGTATTTCTCGGCTTGTACCGGATAATTACACCAACCCGGACCAAGGTCAAGGGTATGGTTCATTTAAAAGTTAAATGGGAATATTTAAAAATTTTCTAACGATGCTGGCAGATCCCAGCATAACCGCTTTCTGTACTTCTTCCAGTCCCCTAATTATTTCCAACGTCTTCATTGATGCAATCGTTTCCTGAGGAATTAAACCATTGCTGGATACAATGATCGGGAGTACTTTTACATCCACCAGTCGGTAGAGATGCCTTAATTCCTCGCAGAGCTCTTGGTACTTCCGAATTTTTTCGCTCAATGTTTTAGAAACGTTATCATCAGCAGGAACCCCAACTTCGATGATGATGGCCTTTTTTATTTTTTTGTCTACGAGTAGTATGTCTGGTCTGTTGTGGGGTATATTATGGTCAGTGATCATGGTTTGATCCCAATATAGTTTAATGTCGTTTTTTTCTAATACTGCCTGTGGCTGGTATTTGTAAAATGGGTGATGGCTGCTTATTAAATTATTTATTTTATTAACTTTACTATTATCATTTTTATTTATTTATTCATTATTATTATTATTTATTTATTTATTATATATATTTTTTAAGGTTTTTTTTTCTACATTTTTCCTGCTATTGTAAAACTTATTTATAAAAGATAACTTTAATTATTTAAAATCACTGTTCTTTTTCTTTATAAGATATTTCTTATATACTGGACTCAACCTTCTTAATTTATATAATTTAATAGAGAAGAAAAAACCATATTCCAGTCAAAAATTGTTATTAAAAATCATTGCCATTAACAGAAATCCTATTTAAAACATAATAAAAAACCAAAAAGATTAGATACCAATCTTAGAAAACAAAAATTTGATATATGAACTCACTTGCAATGATTGTAACAGGTTATATATAGGACATACTAGTACACACCTCAAAAACCGAATGTATCACCATCAAAGCAATTTTAAACCAAAAGCAAAAACTAACACAGCATTATCCACACACTGTAAAAAAGAGTCACATACTTTCAATATCTGTAATCCTAAAATTTTCCATAAAGAAAATAATACCTTAAAGCGTAAATATTTGGAAGCCCTATTTATAAATGATAATTTGGAAAATGTATTCAAAAAGTGATTTTAATTTGATCTAGTATTGCAGAGATCAAAGTTTGTTTTCAATGTAATACCTATATTATATTTGACCATGGAAGAAAGTTAAGTTCCAGGATTTTATATATATTTTAATTTTTGACTTTTAAATTGTTTGACCTCAAGGTATCTATGCTTATTATTATTAGTTATTTTTGACAAGTTATTTATTCTTCTTATATTCAACTTCCGGGATGGACCATGTCTTGTTGATGTTATGAACCAAGCTTTCGCTCATCGTGCTGTGAGCTTCTTCAGGGTTAGTCAGTTAATGAAGAGCGGATGGTTGGAGTCGGGGTATTTATACCTGGGGGGCGTGGTCTGGATCGAAGTCGGCCTTCCCATTGGTTCGCTTGTGTCGGTCGTGTTGTGTTCGGGTGTGTTCGTGTGTGTTCGGCGGGGTGGGGTTCATCTGTATGTGGATGGTGAGGTAGTGTATGGGTCTTGCGTTGGATGGCCGGATACCAGTTTTTACTGAGCTTATAGCCATCTTCCCTATTGAAATTGTTGGGTTGTTTGACAACCATCCAACCATCCGCTCTTCATTAACTGACTAACCCTGAAGAAGCTCACAGCACGATGAGCGAAAGCTTGGTTCATAACATCAACAAGACATGGTCCATCCCGGAAGTTGAATATAAGAAGAATAATAATGACCGTGGAAGCCTACGTGAACAAGTTATTTATTATTGTATTTTAGTGTATTTTTATTGTTTTTACAGTAATAATTTGGACTTTTAAAAGAAGTTGTATGAGGAATTGCTTAAATTGAGAATGACAAATAAGTGTCGAAACGTTTTTTTAATCACTGTTCTTTAAACACGTAAGTCCGGAACATGTATTTACACTTATGCTGCTTGTATATGTAAAATTTGCAAAAAAGTTTTTAAATTTCTTTGAATTTTTTTTTTAGAAATTCCGTTTGCCATATCGCACTAGTATTGCTAAAGTAACATACGTAAAGAACCTACATTTTTGGAAAGACTATTAGTGGGCTTGGGGTAGCTGTAGGTCACTAATTGTGACACAAGTGATTCCTTGAAACCTAGATTCAGACAAGCTCTGAAGCTAGGTTGATACAGATTTGATGAGTGATGAAGAGATATTTACCCATTTCGTTCATGGCATCACCACTCACTACCGAAAAAATAAACCTCCCCTAAAAGATTAACATGGGATCATAGATGGAGAAACCTCCCATTGAAGGCACTTCCAGAGTACTTGATTTTCTGGTATAAGGTATTATTTTTTCGAACATCAATACAAACGAGAAATGTTTTTTGCGGATTTTAAAAAATCGCAACTTTGTTTCGCATCTCCTAAGTATTCTATAGATCACTCATTCCTATTTAACAAAAATGAAAATAATATCTTCTTATGATTACATAGATCTGCGATGAAAAAATTGTAGCATATTTAACTAGTTGGTTTAATAGTATTTTTTGTGCTGATTACGGAAAAAATAGTGAAACAATTCCATCACCCCTAGATAAGTCACAAATTTCACCTGAAAATTTTAGGGTCTAGACTTAAAGAAAGACATATGTTAGCCTCCGGTGTGTCATTTTCATGGTACCGATTTAGAGAAAAGGAATTTGTCCCTTTTTTACAAAAGAGGATGACCTCGTTTTCTGCAACAATATACCTGGAATCATGGAAATGTTAAAAAGCACTTATGAACAATCATAGGAATGGAGACTTTTCATCGATTCATCAAAAAGGAGTTTGAAAGCTGTACTTCTTCACAATGGTGAACCGATATGCTTCTGTGCCTGTTGGACACTCAGTCCATTTGAAAGAATGCTATGAAAATCTTGAGTTTGTTCTTAATGAGCTCGGCTACTCTGACCATAAATGGGTCATTTGTGGGGATTTGAAAGTTATTTCCATGTTTACTAGGTAAACAAAGTGGTTACACAAAGTTTCCATGTTTTCTCAGTGAATGGGATAGCCGTGACAGGAAACAGCACTCAGTCAAGCAGACGTGGCCAATCAGAAAGGCTCTTATTCCTGAGATTGTCTCTTAGGCTCTAATTCAGAGGATTGTTTTAAGTTGTTTTTTTTGTTTGTTGTTTGACATTAGGAAGAACATTACGTAGAAATAACCTTTCGGACCTATCTGTTTTATGGCCTCTCATCCAAATTATATTCAATCTCTTCTGTGATTTCACGAATAGATGCAGTGATTATTGTAAGGATTAATATGCTGTTATAACCAAGGAATTTCTGATGAAGTTTTAATCTGTATAACTTAGAAATTTACTGTAAATATTTAACTTCAAATATTATTGTAGAATATGCTTTCTGATGTTTAGTTAAATCGTCTCTCCGTCGTAAACAAACGACCTCCTGTCCTCCTGTAGCGTTTAATAACATCCCACTGATTCCTGTAGAACAGTATTACGTAACTAAGTAAAGTAAATCTGTACTTAGGACTACACCTTGCTACACAAACGCCTATCTTAGAATCCTCATACTAGATTGAAACGACATGAAACAGGTCGCCGTTTCAGGCTACTTCAACATTTACTAGACAAACGCTCTAAGCTCCCAATTAATTACAAAAGACTCATATGCATGACAATCATTAGACCCACCTGGACTTACGGAATAGATCTTTGGGGCTCCACTAAGCCATCGAATGCCTCTCGTATTCAACCCTTACAATCCAAAATCCTTCGTAAAATCCTCAATGCTCCTTACTTTGTTGCGACAAAGTAATCCATAATGACCATTATGTCCCGTTTGTTGCTGATTTGACCCGAATCCGATATCAATCTTTTCATGAGAAACTTCATTTCCTTTTCAAACCCACTAGTTTCAAACTTCGCAACCTCTTCAATTCCTGATAATCCTGCGAGGCGTCTGAAAAGAAGATGGCCTCGTTACCTACTAAGTTGAACTTTTTATTTGAGTACTATGACTGGGTATTTTCTCTACTTGCCTTTATCTCTGGACATGATTAATTTTTCATTATATTTACTTGATGTATTCAGTATACAGTTATAAATTTCAATAAATATATTTTTTTTAAATATAGTTTACTATATTTAATTTTAAAAACTACATGAATATATATTTAGAGGAAGATTGGCTCGCATTTTATAAATAGACAATTATAACTTTTCTGATGATAACGAGAAATAGGTGTGCAATCAGCTGACAAGGCAAATCGCAGTCGATCTACAACTATTTGCTTTTCTCCTTGAACACTTCTCTGCCGTTTATCGTTCAAATTATTTCAACTGGATCAAGGCTGTAATTTATGAATAATTATCTCATTGTAATCAAATTTAAAATTAGATAAAAATAATGGTTTAATACTCAAGCATTTTTTTCTTCATGCATGAATATTTGAAGACAAAATTAATTTCTGTAAGGGAAAAACTTGCAAAGCGTGAAACAATTCTAACGATTCCAGTTTAAAAAAAAAATTATTTATCGAAATTTACAACTGTATTATAACAATGCTACAAGTAAATGGCAGAAATGATAGATAGTGCCATGCATGGATAAATGAAGTAGATAAACTACCCAGTAGTTCTACTCAAATAACAAATTCAACTTAAAAGGTCACGAGGTCATCTTATTTTCAGACGCCTTGAAGGATTATCGAGAATTAAATAAGTAGTTTGAGTGGGAATAAAGTTTGTCATGAAAGAATTGATATCAGGTTCGGGCTAAATCAGCAATAAATAGGATATTTATCAATGTTTTGTATTCTATTCGTATCTTAGTAAGGAGCATTAAGGATTTTACGAAGGATTTTGGATTGTAAGTATAGGATACGAGAGGAATTCGATGTCTTCGTATATAGATATATAGACAAAGATATATTCCGTAAGGCCACGGAGGTCTTATAAATAGTCATGAATATGATTATTTTGTAATTAATTGGGAGCTTAGAGCGTTTGTCTAGTAAGAGTTGAAGTAGAATCAATTTAAGGTATTGGACTGCAATCCCCAAAATGGTCTGTTTGTATTTTATATGCAAAGCCAAAGAGTCGGAAACTTATATTACCTACTTAAGTATGTGACTGATCTATAAGAGCATTTTTATAAAATTTTGAACACAGCTCATCGGTGTACCACTGCATACAGTGTTATTAATTCTACACACATTGCGAGAGAACAATCTTACAATTTTAATTAAATCTAATATATTTATGGTGTTTAATACCTACTTTGTCTTACTAACTCAAGTAGTCTTCCTGACAAAACTTAGATTCCAAATTATCAAAATGGCTTCCGCTAATGTAAATTAATTTTTTTTAACTATTTTAAATTATTAACCATCTTTTAATGTTAGAAGTAATAAAAAATAAATAAATATGAACGATGGAAGAGGTTGATAGGTTATTGAAGGCGTAAAAAAATAACATATGATCCCCTATAGAAAAGTAATTTCCTGTAATAATGCATATAGTAATAACACATTTTTCATTATATTTTGAGTATCTTTTCGGAGCTTTTTTTCTCTGCTTCCCACCATCCTTTCTTTTATGCAAGTCTCTTCCAGTTTTCATCTATAGTATTAATAAAAAAATAACTTGATACTAGACCTATAAAACCCCTCTTTTAATTTCAAAATTGGGTTAGAGGAGTATTTGAAAATTATAGATTACTCACTCACAGTTTGGCACTACAGTCCTTGTCCTCCTGGGCCTCCTCCAACAGCTTGCTCCACTCCGCTCTACCTGAAGCTAACCTCCTCCATCTTCGCACTCCCATCCTACGCAGATCCTCTTCCATCCATCTCAATCGGGGTCTCCCGCGTTTTCTCCTTCCTCCCGGATTATCGTACACCGTTTTTCGAGGAAGTCTCTTCGGATCCGTGCATCCAATATGACTTAACCAGGCAAGCCTTTTCTTTCTAATGACCGTGACTTAAGTCTGGCTCCGCTAGCAATTCCATCAGTTCTGCATTACTTCTCGTTCTGAACTTCTCGCCTTCCTAAATAGGGCCATATATTGTTCTTAGTACTCTTCTTTCCCAAATCCTGAGAGAATCTTTGGCTGATTTTGTCAGGACCCATGTCTCGCTGCAATACGTAACAACGGGGCGTATGATTGTCTTGTAGATTAAGATTTTTACGCGAGAGATTCCTAAATTTCAAGACGTCCCGTAGAGCATAAAAATACTTGTTGGCCGCTGTAATTCTAGCCTTCACTTCCATTCTCATGTCGTTGTTTCTTGACAACATCCCTCCCAGGTATCTGAAGGACTCACATCCAGGGTATTCCCGGTCTCCGATCTTTACTGGTCCATGCCTGTATGTCCCGCTTCTCGTCGTTAGCATATATTTTGTTTTGGCCTTGTTTAAAACGAGTCCAAGTCTCCTTGCTGCCCCCTCAAACTCTTGCATAGCCCTCGATTGCTACTTCCAGAATCAGGTTGAATACCACAGGCGAGAGAGGATCCTCTTGTCTTAGTCCCTTATTTACATTGAATTCTTTTGAAAGCTTTCCCTGGATCTTTACTCTACTCCTGGTATCATTCAGCGTAATTACGAGCCTAATTAATTTTGACGGCAGTCCCAGGTTATTCAGTCCTTTGTACATTTCATTCCTCTCCATGCTATCAAATGCCTGACGAAAATCAATGAAAAAGTGATGGAGTTCCACGTTGAACTCATAGGACTATAGATAAAATACGAAATCAATTATGTTCCTTTCCTGAAACCATATAAAATAAAAAATAAAATAATATCAATATTTTCATCTCCTTTTATATGTAAGGAAACTTTTTTTTTTTAAGATCCATCAAAAATATTACATATCATACAAGAACTTTATCCATTTGTTATGACTACTCCCAGCGAATCGCTAAGACAATAAACAACGGTCATTAATGAACCTTTATGGCACTTGAAGCATTCAGACATGAGAAAGTTTGAGGAAAAAATATAACACTTGCTAATGATAAAAGTCGCAAACATCTTTTTAGAAATTTCAAATAGAGATTAAGCTAAACCATTCAATAAATGTACAGTACAATCAACTGATAACAGATAAGATGCCTAAGGAAGATGAAAATAGCAGACATATTACCGTGACCATATTATTATTGATGAGGAAGAGGTTGACTGGATGGATCTTGAGCAATGTGGAAATTGGTAGGAGGAGGCAATCAATAATTTTTAAGTAAATAAATGCTACTTATTTTAAATATTCTAAAATATTTTATTTTAAAAGAAAAGATATGACCAGGACCGGGACTCGAACCTTGGTTTTCCACGTAACCGTCGTGGAGCCTAGTCACCTAAGCCCTCCTGGTTCGCTTCTCGGTCAGACAATTTCAAATAAAATATTTAAATAATATAAATTTTAACAATAATAAAATAAATAAATTTTAATAATATATAATGACGTGAGGCAACTAGAGCTGAAAATAAAAGTAATGTTTAATGAACATTCTCCCCGTGTGTACATCGCAAATTGTGAGAACACGGAGATATAGGATCAGTGAAGCGAACAATTCTCGGTCAGACATATTCATTCTTTTCACTGATCCTATATCTCCGTGTTCTCGCAATTGGCGATGTACACACGGGGAGAATGTTCATTAAACATTACTTTTATTTTCAGCTCTAGTTGCCTCACGTCATTATATATTATTATAATTTATTTATTTTTTTATTGTTAAAATTTATATTATTTAAATATTTTATTTGAATTTGTCTGACCGAGAAGCGAACCAGGAGGGCTGAGTTGGCTAGGCCCCATGACCTTTACGTGGAAACCCGGGTTCGGGTCCCAGTCCTGGTCATATCTTTTCTTTTCAAATAAAATATTAAAAAAATTATAACATCTAACAATAAAATAAAAGAAATAAGCTACTTATTTTATTTGTGTTAATATTTCGACCTAATTTTATACCATCATATGAGCTGAGAATAGAATCAAACAGAATAACAATATCAACAGTGAAATCCCAAAGACAATATAGCCTATTCATAGGCAGATATAATAGGAATGAAATGCAATCATCAGTTGGCTAAATTATAACATTCTTGATGAGGAATCACAACGTTGAACTGAAATGATTTTTAAAATTAATAAAAATTATAATGAATTTCATGATATTGGTAAAAGTCAAAATGAGTTTGAAATCAGGTACTATTAAAATGTATATATATTTATAACAGGGCTGTATCATAAAGAATATTTAGAAAAACCTGTACCTCTACAACCCTGTAGGGTCTGGTCAGTACATGGTAGAGACTACTATTTCTTGGACAACGGTTGTGTAGGAAGGTGATTTCTTCTAGACCACGCTCAACTTCCAGATCTCCCCCCTTATTTTGGGTACCCACTTTATAGCGGTTGGATGAGTCCCAGGAGGGTCCTGGATCAAACAGAATACATCTCCGCTAAGAGATTAAATAAAAGTCTGCCAGCATATCTCAGCGCTCGACCACCTAGTCACTCCGTTCCCTAATTAAAAGTAATACAAAAAAAAAATAAGATCATAAGAAAGTATTAAAGGTAGAGAGAATGAAGGACTAAAACATAGAACATGCCAGAGAGGGTTTGAGTCTAGAAGCAACTAAACAAATATTTTTGTACAAACATCTTTCGTTTAATATTTATTCAGTTGTTCGCAGACTAAAATTAGGTTGAAACGTTGGCAAAAAAAAATTACATATTTGTGTACAGTTACTAGGATACTTATAAAGAATGTGCTTTATTTATTCAAAACCTTGTCTTTAAAATGCAATTAGTGTAAAAAAATGTATGCTAGGTAATTTTCAACTATTATGCTTTGATTGATGAGTTACCAGCCTTAAAAAAGAAAGAAAAAATGAGTACTTAGATATTTATTTATAGTCTTGGCCTGTTGTTCCTCATGACCTCAAACTGACAACGTCTGTGTTTTACAGTACGAAGACAAAAACGATTTAAATTACACCTTTTTACTCCTTTAAAATGTAATGGAATAATTACTTAACATTAAATTTATGTTAAGGCTTTATTAATTAATTAATGACTAATGCTCTAATAAGCATTTAACTTCCGCTCGCTTAGAATATGAAAACAAATTATTTTGAGTTGTGATCTGTATCTTTTCGTAACTCACTTAGCAGCAAAAAAAAAATGTTTTATAACTATTTTTATGTGAGATTAAATTTCCTATAATATTATATATTAAATTTTATACCTATCAATGCCCTCCAAGGTATATTAATATAACAATATTAAGAATGTAGACTGTGAACTTGAAATAGCTGCTAGTTAAATTTTATGCATTTGTAAACTAGACAGAAATGCCACATACATAACTAATCAATGCTGTATTGATAGTTTTTTCAATAAAACAAATATACTGAAAAAGTTATTAGGGGAAAACCACAGACATATTTTGTTTGTTGCTCGTATACTCTACGTTTCTTCGATTCTACATTTACATTTTTTTTCGTAAGTTTTCTTCCTTCATTTTCTTTACATCTATCTTCTTATTTTTTACACTATTCCAGGTATACACTGCTGCAGCTTTCTTAAAAGCTATTTCTATTTTAATTTCCTTTCCAAGTAATCCTTTGAAAATACCGTTTATTTATTGGCATATTTCATACTACAGTGACAATATTCCTTTTAATTACTTCTGTACAATATGAATTAACATATGTAATAACTAAACTGTATACAAAAACACCATTATTATTATTATTAGTCGTAAAGCTCCGAAAGTGGAGGACGCTAAGTAAAGATGGTTCACGTTGGGGGGGGGGGGGCTTCTTGTGCTTCATATTTGGCTACCAGGTTTTCATTCTTTGTGGGAATTCAGTTCTTCTTTCTTCGCTCCATTTTGTTCCAGTTCTCGGGGCTTTTGTCTCTGGCTTAACCTACCATTTTTCAACTTTAAGTTTGAAATTGTTTCGTTTTCATATCTTCATTAGTAATTTTGGCTGATTCCAATTCTTTTTTTATATTTTGGATCCATTCCCCTCCATTTAACAAGGAATGCTACGTATTTTACTTCTTTTTTTTTTGTAAATCTGTGATCGAGAAGCCTCATTATTTGGCCATACATTTTAAGACGTCTTTAAACATGCAAAAACAAAATCGAAACGATTCCACTTTTTGTAATCCGTTATCACACCTCTTCTGGTATAACTCACATTAACACTTATAAAATACTGGACTGATATTCCAACTACCGAATATTGAAAAAAAATGTCAATTTTTGACAAATAATTAAATATGTTATCAAATTTAAAAGGTTTAGTACACGCTGTTTTCAAAAATTTATTTAATACAACTTTTTATCCTTGCTTTTTTCTCCATGATATACATATAGAGCAAGTTATCTCAATTGTTAACAATGTTGGAAACAAACCTTCTTTTATGACTTTGGTTTTCGACCACTTAACCCAATTATATTATCATTCAACTCTAAATTTAATGTTCTTTAATTTTTAATACCGTTACTGCTGTAAAAGTATTTTTTGGATGCAAAAAAAACCTTCCTTTCCCCGAGTTTACTCGTATTTGTATATTTATTTTTTATAGTAGTTAGTAGTTGTTTATTTAACGTCACTTTAAGCTGCTAAGGCTAATCGGACGATGCTACAGTGGGAGCTCTAAATTTTGCCTATCCAGGTTTAATTAGGATAGGGATTTTTAACGAGTACCTGACATCGTACAGCCTCGGGACCTCCGTTTAACGTCCTTTCCGAAGGACGGCGTAACTAAAGATTTTTTAATCCCTTAAAAAAATCCTAGCGCCACCTGCCGGGCTACGAACCCGCGATCTTGGGTTTAGTAGTTTGTTACGCTAACCACTAGACCACAGGTGACCTTTTATTTTTTATATGTAGACAATTGAGAAAAAAAAATATTAACCTTATATTCCAGTTTTTAAAAGGAAGAAACGCATACCGGAATAGCCTAATGCACAAAGAAAAACTTATTTCTGATAGGCCGAGGTCATGATCAAAATTGACGATCGATAAATTTTAGATAATCATTAGGGCTGAGAAATCTAAGATAAAAAGTTAACAATAGTGAAAGCACCAATATCTGAAAAAGATAAGATTAGTACAAAAAATAAAGTATAAAGAAAAAAAAATGATATTTAACTAACTTATTTAGAATAATGTGAAACTAGAAAAACAAATAATCTGTATTTAAGTGAGATACTATATAAACCATGGAAAATATTAATTATACAAACTGTTGCATGATTTATTAATTTATTAACGCTGCTTAAGCAGGCATTAAAAATCATAAAATTTTACTGATAAGCCCTTTATTGTGTTTTATACAGCTGTATAAATTTCAATTTTGGTTTTTATCAACAGAACATTGTCATATTATTACGTCACGCTGATATAAATACCAGAATCCCACGTGTCAAATCAAACTTTTATGAGTTGAAGACATTAAAAAAGTATATATTTTTATAATAAAATGCTATTTAATTTATTAAAGATGTCCTGTAAAGAAGACTTCTAATAAAAATTATAGGTGCAGTTCAGGCTGAAGATGGATGTAACCTGCAAAGTAAGAGAGAAATCTACCAGAAAGTGGAATGAATATTGGATAATAATCGAAAGATTTATAGATATTGAACATGCACAAATTGACCAACAAATTTTCTACTTTTTCTGGAAGAAAATACCACTGTAATGTGGACTAAAGAAGTAAGGAAAGATTTAGAAATGTTGAACATCAGAGAGTTTCACATGTTGGAGGGAAGTGAATTTGGGAGCAAAGTGAAAAATCTGGAAAAGTTCCAGGATGAAGAAATACCAGGGAAGGTTGGACATAGGATGAAAGGAAATATGTCAGTGTACGCATGAAGGAATATTGGAGACAGAAAAAACTCCAGCAGAAGAAAGAAAACAAAATATATTCGTTGCATGACCCTAAGTGGTCAATCAAAAATTTAAAAAAGATACGTTATTACAGTAGCAGGCTTGCACCTCACGTAGCTACACGATTAGGGCTGCAGGGAGAGTTTGACTTGACTCAAAGATAACAATCAAAAATGAAATTTTACGACAGTAAAAGGTCTTATAATAGTCATGTATATGAGTCTTTTGTAATTGATTAAGTCCTTAGATTGTTTGTCTTGTAAGAGTTGAAGTAGCCTGAAACGGTGAGCAGTTTCTAGTCGTTTCATTCTAGTAAGAAGAAAATTAAAATTTATTTTTTTTTACTTTGAAATCTAAAATTAATTGTTAAACTTAGTGCGCATATTTGGTATATTTTGTAGATTGTACGTTCCTACGATAAAATATACTTAACCTTATTAATTTGGTTCATCTAAAACTATAAATTCTCTGGAACATTTGGGATATCGAATCAAAAGATAATTTATTATCTGAAATTCTAAGATTATTAGATATTTTGATATACAGAACACCTCAGTGAGCATCTAATCACTTGCGATGATTACAATAGATAAAGTTAGAAAATAGATTTGGAAATCTTATTGTTTATGTTTTCAAGCAAATATTTGCTCAATGATGAAGCTCTCAATATGAAATTCATAAACAGGAGCATATATCTGTGTATCCGCTCAAACATCGATTATGGTGAAGACTCTTATAAAAATGGCCTGTTTTATCTTTTTTAATAGTGAGTGATTCTATTTCGATTATTATTTGGTTTAGAATGCAATCTGAGTTTTAAAAAAAGAAAAAAGTTTTCATTATACACTGTTTCCCGTTTTTCTTGGACTTTGATTTTACAACAACTCTATACTTTGAAGTTGATTTTTTTTCAAAGTTGTAAAAGCTATTCTGATAACAAAGTTTGTAGAAAAACAAATTGTTCGGGTTTGTACAGCTGCTATATCACATAGGAGAAGAACATTCAAATAATTTTCGCACATTTCATATCCAAAACAAAATGTGGAATAAGATACATATTTTATGAGTAATTAAACTTTCGTTCTCATCTTTTAGATTATGAGAAAAACATGGAAACCTAAAACTTCGAAGATGAGATTAACAACATCCCGAAAAGTTAGCTGAACAAATAATTGTAAAATTTTTAAGCTTGTTTGTCTCTTATCCTTGACAAAAAAAATTAATCTCTTGCTAAAATACTGTGATGACACTAATAAGTTTGCATTCGCACACCTTCAATCATTAAAAAGTTTATACCAGTCCAAATTAAAAATATATATATATATATATATATATATATGTATATATGATTATTACATGTATATATTAAATTATATGAAGGGCTAAGATGCCGATGTGATCACTGTAAAATTAAATATTATTTCTTTTAAATAAAGGCGCGTTTTAAAATTAAAGCATTTTGATTGAACCTTAAGTATGTGAAATTGTATCATATTTATAGAATAGAAAAGTAATTTTATACAAGATTTATGTAATAAAAATCAGAAATAATTTAAAAAGTGACAAAAAAGCAAATAAAAACATGAGTTAGATATAATAAGTTCTTTACATAACGTATGCAAGACTTTACAAGAAAAAAACATAAGAACAAAAGCAATTATTTAATACAGATCCATTTAAGCAAATTACTAAATCTGCTTACAGCTTTACTATAAACATATATATATATATATATATATATATATATATATATATATATATATATATATATATATCGAATAATAATAATAAGTCTTAGCGAACCCGAAGGCTCGATGCCGATAACCAAATCTGCTTACAATCTTCTGTCAACGGATCACTATCCGAATCTAAATCCGCCAGATCATTCTTATATACAACCTAATCCTCCTACCTACGCCTCGGTCTACCCCTCAGACGCTTCCCAGTTGGCACAGCGCTTATTAAAGTTTTAGTAATTTGTTCCTTACTAAGCCTAGCAACTTTAAAACCCCATCTTTATCGCTCTACTCACAATATTTTTTAGTTAAATAAATACTAATAGTCATGGATCTTTCTAAGGTAAAACGCCCATTTATCTCTAAAACTCAATGAAAACCATTGATAAACAAAACTGAATATTCTTTTAAATAACTCGTATAGCATTAACTATCCAATACCTCACTTAATTAAACCTTATTGTGAGTGGCCTATCACCTCCTAAGTTATGGAATTTCAAGTATAATTACATATATAAATGGTTCGTTTATTTTTTAATTAATAATTATTGTATTTTATGATTTTTCAGTCCAGCCTGATCGAGGCATTGACCAGGAAGAAGGAATTCGTCTACGCAGAAGACAGTGGCCTAAGAAGAATCTTACGGTTCCATGACTTGGTCTTTCTTGGCCTAGGTTCAATGCTGGGTATGGGAGTCTACATCATGGCTGGAGAATTAGCTACCAAAGTCGGCCCAGCGATGATATTGTCTTTTCTCTTTGCTGGAGTAGCCTGTACTCTCGCAGGTGAGATACAAATATTAACTTGTTACTGTTACAAAAACAGTTATAACGCCTCACTCGTCAGAATTAAGCACGAAAAAATCGAAAATAACAGATAAGAACTTATAAATACTGTAAAATGGCAGGTTATAGAAATAATTTAGGGCTCAGATTTAAAAATAAGCCCATTTATATATGGATTGGTTAACAATTAATTTAAGGGTAATTGAGATAGGCTTGTTTATTCATGTATAACAAACGCATTAAAAGTAATATTAATGCAGGAGTTGTAACCCTAACACTTAGGTCAGACAAGTTTTCCGTTTATTAATATTAAAAATTTTGCAAAGTTGATTTTTGTATATATATATATATATATATATATATATATATATATATATATATATATATATATATATATATATATATATATATATATATATATATATATATATATATATATATATTAGAACTCGTTAAAAATCAGACTTTGGTACATTTGATATATTTATTGCAAAAGTTTCAGATTTTCATAACTCAAAAAATTGTTTATTCTTTATAACATTGCTATAGCTTATGACAAACTATACATTATGTATTTTGAAATTTTTATATCACGTTAGTCCTCAGTTATTAATGCAGTAACAATTAAAGAAATAATCACTACTACAATTTATTTTTAATAAATATGTTTATAGGAAAGAAATTTCCAAAGTTTAGCGTTATTCATAAGCTGCATGGGCATGTTTTTTTCTTAATATACATAGCCTTAAGCTTGTCCCCACTTTAGGCTATCGAATTAACAGAGGTAGTTTCTTTTGGGAAAATTTCATGGTACGACACACTATGCTCTGCATGAAAGCAGAGTTTGTTTACGAAATAAAGGTAAGAGTGTACCTGTTAAAACTCTTCCTTTTTGCCGTAACTACAGCTCATTTTCGAAAGATAAAATTTGCTAGAGAATATTGAGTCAAACCGATTTCAGTTTATTACCCTATCTATAGTGTGCTAACTGTTATATTTATTAACACATTTAGGTAAATATACAATTTAACCACTTTCTTTTCTGTGTTTGCATAGTGATGTCCAAAATGCCGAAATAAACATTACGTTTAAAAGATTGTCTTAGATCTTAAATCTCTTGGCCAGCCTTGGGGCACGAGCGAAAAAATTATTTTATGATGCTACTAAAACGAACAAACTATTGCTCAGAAAGTCAAGTCTTGTGAGAAAAAAACAACTAAAAAAAAACAATTATTTTTTCAGCAAGCATTAGGACTTATAAGCAATTTATCACTGTTTTAATTAATAACTGACTAATATTTTAAATAATGTTTAAATATAAAATAGGTTGTTACAAGCATCTTCTTATCTTGCTATCTATCTATTAAAAAGAAGAAGATATATACGATAGGTATATATATAATAAATAGTACTTTTTATTGAAAACATCATTTAAAAATTGTTGATATAATATAATATTAATGACTTAAATATTTTTTGCATATTACAATATTATATTTGTATTCCTGTAAAAAAATAATTAATCTTATTGAGGTGTATAAGTAATCATTAACAATTTCACTATTATTATTTATTTGTATAATAAATTATTATATTTACTATAATTTTACAGCTCTCTGCTACGCTGAATTCGCTGGTCGGACCCCTGGGACTGGTTCAGCCTATGCCTACTGCTATATTACAGTTGGTGAATTCGTTGCTTTCATTCTGGGATGGAATTTGTGCCTTGAATTTGTAATAGGTAAATTGATGATAACTATAAAATACTATTTATTACAATCAAATTGTGAACAAAACACCATTGTGACTTAAAGGATGTTTGTTTGTTTGTTGTTGCTTGAGGGCGTAAAACCTAGGGTAATCAACGCCTGTAGATTTTTGATTTCTATAATTAGTTATCTTAAAAAAAAAAAAATACTCCTATACACACATACTATAATAAGGAAATGCATCTTCTTCGTGAAAAAAACAACAAACGCATCTATAGCAGGGACAATGGATGATCAAATATTGCTTATTAATTATGCTGTCTTTAAGTGCTTCTCTAACATCGGGTGGTATTTTGAGCTGATTTAGTATTTTTATATATGTGTAGCATTCCTCAAATATATGTCTGATACAAAGATTTTTATTACACCTAGGGCATATCGGAGGTGCATCCCTTGTTATGAGATGTGTGTGGGTAAGCCGGGTGTTTCTTATTCTAAGGCGAGCAATAGGCACCTCTTCATGGCGTTTACTGCGATTAGATGTAGCCCAAGGCTTTACTTCCCTTTTTATATATTTCAATTTACTGGCTGGACTTTCATCCCACATTGCTTGCCATTTTACCATACATTCTTTAAGGGGGCGAGCAAGTTCTTGGGGGGTCAGAATAGCTGTGCCTCTATCTGGGAGGGTTAGAACTGCTTGAGCAGCTTTGTCAGCCATCTCATTCCCGACAATACTCACATGTCCCGGGGCCCAGGTGAAGAATATTTTTTTGCTTATGTGGTTTAGAATTATTAGATATTCGTGAATGCGTTGGATTATGGGGTTGTGTGAGTACATATTGTTCAATCCCTGGAAGCCGCTAATTGAATCGGAAATTATTACTATATTTGTCATGGAGAAATGTAGAGCGGATGCTAAGGCATTTAGTTCGGCGGTATAGACGTTGCAGAGGTGGTGTAGCTTTTTTTTATGGGTTGAATTGGGCGTAATAAAGGCAGATCCAGTTGAGCTGTCAGACTTAAAGAGTGTTTTAGAGTTGTATAATCATGGTGGATTTCCTAAAACAGTAACCATGATACTTGAGCGTAAAAAAAAAAAAAACGTTTTTAATTCTATTATTACCTCTAAAACAATATTTATAATTTTTTTTATAAAACTAAGGGCTACTGTATGCCAGGAGGAGAACCCATTCTTTTCCGACGCCTTGGAGGATTATCAGGAATTGAAAAGGTTGCTAGGTTTGAAACTAGTGGGATTGAGTGGAAATTAAGTTTGTCATGGAAATATTGATATCGGATTCGGGCCAAATCAGCAACAAATGGGACATTAAGGTCATTATGGATTACTTTGTTCGTAACAAAGTAAGCAGCATTGGTGATTTTACGAAGGAATTTGGATTGTAAAGATTAAATACGAGAGCAATTCGATGGCTTAGTGGAGCCTCAAAGCTCTACTCCGTAAGTCCAGATGAGTGACTGTCATTTATATAAGTCTTTTGTAATTAATTGGGAGCTTAGAGCGTTTGTCTAGTAAGTGTTGAAGTAGCTGTTTCTGGTCGTTTCAGTCCAGTATGAGGATGACCAAAGACTAAACATAAAATAATTCCTCGATCCAATGCTAGGTAACGCTGATAAAATATTACATCACTAAAAACTATATAGTCGATTGATCATTAAATTATAAATACAATTTCTGATTATTATTATTTCAGGTACAGCATGCCTGGCTCGTGGAATGAGTGCATATATTGATTCCATGTTTAGTGGAAGTATTGCAAATTGGGAAAAGGCAAATTTTGGAATGGACGTACATTTTCTATCGAGTTATCCAGATTTTCTATCTTTTATTATCATGGTGGTTTTCTCAGGTATATATAATTATTATAAAAACAATTGTCATATTGGATATAAATATGATTTTGTGATTCAATAAGTTAAATTCTAATTTTATCTTTATTTTTCAGGTATCGTGAGCATCGGTGTAAAAGAATCGACAATGATAAATAATACATTTGTTGTAATCAATATGATTACAATAATTATGTTAGTTATTATTGGAATAGTCCATATCAACTTTAACAATTGGAATTTGAATGGAACGGAGAGCCCGTATGCAGGCCAAGGCGGCTTCATGCCATTCGGCTTCACTAGTGTCATGAAAGGTGCTGCCACTTGCTTCTATGCTTACACTGGTTTCGACACTGTAGCAACAACAGGTATGGAGGTTATACTGATTATATTATTTAATTTGCGAGCTCACACATGCAATGAAAGTACTTTTTTAAATTTATTTATTGAACTGTTGATAAAAACTGTAAAATATTATCCTGTCAGTTGCCTGAGGTTTTTCAACCAGGAGTGGCGCCTGTCACCAGGACCTCTCTTTCCTTCAATCTTGCACTGTATGATTAACTGCAGAAGGCGATACTTTTCATTTCGCATCGCCTGACCAAAGTATACCAATTTATGTCTTTTGATGCTGTCCAATATCTTGAGCTGCTTCTGAATTCGTCGTAGCTGACATAGGACAGCCATAAAAGTCACACGCGGATAACATTACAACTCGAATGCTTGTAGACATTTACTTCAACCATCCGGAAGTGTCAGAGGGGCGGAAAATTAATAATAAAAAAAACAGCATTCTTAGTTGATTAAAGGCACTTCTCTATACCAGACCTGATTTCATTTTTCAGTTATCAGATATGTTACATCGCAGCTAAGTCATTTTATCGGTTCTTTTCAGAAGTTGGTCAGATTCAATCTTACATTAATATTGAATCGAATTATCAACTTCATAAAAATTAGTCTATTTAACTCTGAAATTTTAATTATTTAAATTTTCCTGTTCATAACCTCAATTTTTCAATTGCGAAAAGAAATTTTGGGGATCATTAAAATAACTATAAGATTAACTTTGAATAAAAAATCATTTGCATGATATCGATCATTTGACTCAACAACAGTTATGTGATTTCTCTCAGAACGATATTTTTGTTTCATTGGTTTGTAGTACAAAATACGCTTTATTTATTTTGAAATATATGTTTACTTTTCAGGTGGAGAGGCAAAAAATCCTCAGAAAACAATACCATTTGCTTTAATTGTAAGCATATCACTTGCAGTTTTGGTTTATGGTTCCATATCAGCGACATTTACTCTAATGTGGCCTTACTACGATCAGGTAAAATATTATTAGTCAGATTATATAATTTGTTGAATGAAAATCCGAACGATATTTAAAATAAAATAAAAACCTATATATTTTTTTTTTTTTAATCTTTAATTATGAAGGCATGTATTCCTTGTATTTCGTGTCGTATCTTAAAAACAGTTATGAGTTATTTCAGAGGCACTCCATCATAAAAAGGCTTAAAATTATTACATAATGATTTACTGGTTATTCGATTTATCACTCACAATTTTCATTTTCAATTTGGGTTATTTGAAATAATAGTGAAATAATTTTAATATTTGTCAGAATATTTATTTTTTTTTTTACTTCTAAACGGTTTATGTTTAGCTTTGCATAGAACAAAATATAAGCAATAACTCATGAGATACACGATTTTTCGGTTATTAAATAAACTTTAATAGGCTTCCAAACAAATATGTCCCACAAACTTCATAAAATATGCCCGTAAAGTTAAATACGTTACATCCTTTGTAATGATTTTTTTTCGTATTAATGGGAATTTAATTGTCTTTCAATTAATTATCTTAAATGCTCAATCTCAAATCTTAAGGCAAGGTTTAATTGTATGGTCCCATAGTCAAAAAATAAGCCAAACATTAAAATACACTTTTGAAGGTCTTGGTGTATTAATATATCTTCATAAATGATCAAAAAATCTTGAATGCTAATCTTGAGATCCGAAAATCACCTTTTGTTAACCTGTGACTTTTTTTTTAAATCTCAAAAATTAGTAATAATTCTGAAGAATCGGTTGACATACAACGGATTTTTGGTTTGATATTGTATTCATATTCATTGATATGTATTGATGAGTATCTTCATATCAAATTTTGAGAAGGGGTTAAAGTTTTTTTTAAAATCTATTATAAAATATCATTATTTAAATTAATAAACCAAATAACTTCAAGGAAATAGTGAAATTTTGGATTAAAAAAATTACAATATATCTACCATCATCTGGTATACCAGATATAGTGCAAACTACTGCAGCAGGCTCATTCCTCTCGATATTTTTTTTAATTTTTTTTTTATTATTAGAACAGTTAATCCTTGAATCTAAAATAAAACAGTAATTTTATTTAAGAAAATTACTTAAGCTAAGTGTTCATAGTAACATCAGTGATGCTGGAAAATCTGATTTTTTTTATTGAAATAGAAGTTTTTCACTCGATATTCAAACGTTTAAAGAACAATAGGCTGTTGTGAACAGAACTTTTTTAAACAGCTGATTTATAGGATTTATTTTCTGCATTATCACTGGTCATATACAGCATACAAATTAAAGTCATTGGGTTTTTTAGTATAATATGACATAATATAATTGAAATTCAGAATATGACAAAACCAGGAGATATTATTTATTATAGGCATTAATAATTATCTGTAATGAATAATATCCTCTTTGATTTTCCCCTATGCACCTTCCACATGGCGAGTCAGTTAATAGTTAATAACCATTAAAGCACATAGTCCTATGTATTACATATGTTTTTAATCGAAATGATATTTAGAATGCCAAGGAAAGTGTGCCTTTCAGGGGTTCAAGTATCGCTTGTGGGATGGAACGTTTATGTAATATTTATTCAAGAATTATCTAATATTTTTACCTTAGACTGATTTGGGAGGAAAAGTATTCGAAATTATAAATATTGAATTGAAATGCAATCATTATATTACCTAATCAGACGTCAAATGATCGGCATAAGTATGTGACGTAGTTCAAGTATTCTTCATGCCATTTAACCAGCAAGTAAAAAAAAATAAGTTGAAATGTCAAGTACTCTTTTCGAAGCTCATTCCGTATATGAACAACTTAATTATATTTAAAACAATACTGAATATATTCTTATGTATACTTCAATGATGAGGTAGAACAATTTACTAGTTTATACTTTTCTACACATTAAAACAAAAATGTTGATTAGGAAATGCTTGACTGGATGTATCTTGTGGAATGCTTTAAATGGTCGGGGTATAGTAAAAAAAAAAATACACAAATAAGTACAACTTACTTGATTTTTGCCAAAGTTTCGGCCAAATTTTCAGGCCATTGTCAGGGCTCAGAATAAAATAAAACAAAACGAAACAGAATAATAATATCAACAGTATATTAATTGTACGTCAACAACAACAATAGTCTACCAACGAAAATATAGCAGTTTTACCAAAATTTAGCACAACATAGCAATTTTAACAAAAGGTTAAAATGTAACATAGTTGACGAGAAATAAAAACTAACAGGAGTGAAATTAAATCTATGAATTCCTTGTTATTCTGAAGAATCTATGAAGATATTATTTTGTTTTGTTTTATTCTCAGCCCTGATTTGAATGCACCATCCGTCCATTTTCAACATCTCTCATAACACAGAAATGAATTGTCACATCAAGAAAACAAACAATGATTCAGTCTAAAAATCGGAAAAGGAACATAATACCATATCGAAGTTATTTGAGGTTTTTGAACGTTTAAAAGTATTAAATTTATTATTATAACTTAACAATAAGTTATTGAAGATTACAAGAAAATAATATTCGTTATCAATCAATAAAGAATTCTGTGATATTGGTTTGACGTTTAGATAGCTATTCATTTCACTTAATAGTTATGTTACATAATATTTAATACACCAGTATATAAATTAAAATATTATATAAAAGTTTCAATTGATCTTCTCTGAATGATCGATGAAAAAAAGGGTCTTATAGGTGGGCAACTTGTTGATGATGCTTTCAAAAATACGGTTAAAGTTAAAATGTAATCGCTCGTTATGAAAGAATTATGGTTTTCGACGTACATGGAGGTGAATCGAGCACCGAGAATGATAAGCCAACATTTCAATGATGTCAACTTGTGATAGAGGTCCTAATTATGTCTTTCGCAAAATGGAATGACATTTTTCGGAGTTAAACTCTTTGAGAAATAAAATAAAATTACAAGACGTCTATAATAAAAAAGATTTGTCAACCAACGCGAAAATAAGGCATTACAATCCTGTACTAAACCCAGTGATTTTGTGAAACAATGAATCAGTGAATGTTAAGAAGAATTCTACCTAAGTATAATAAGAAAGCTATATATTGAGATCGAATAATGAAATATACGAAATTACAAAAGAATTGGAAAATACTGTGGGGAAAAAACGACTAAATTTCTACGGACACGTGGTCAGGATGGATCCTAAAAGGTTGAATAAGCAAATATTTGATAAGAAATACAACATGAAAAGTTTGAGAGGTTATGCTAAGCAGTCGATGGAAGAACTTAAGAGATTTGGAATTACTGTCTGGACAGAGAGAGATTTAGGAGTCAAGTAAAAAATAGCACAGTTCTTGTGGATGAGAGAACGAGGCAACATACGGAGAGAACGAAGGATTATATGAAAGTAAGAAAAATGAGCGTGAAAGAACGTTATATCTACACGGCCCTACGTTGGCCAGTTCGCAAAAAAAAATTAATAAAAATTTTTTTTTTTTTTTATTATTTATTTATTGATATTTACAACTATATTACAATAATATAACAAGTAAATTGGCTGAGTGATACATAATGATATGATATAATGACATGTAGAGAAACTACCCACTGGTAGTACTCAAATCGCATGTTCAACTAAGAAGGTCACGTGGCCATCTTCTTCTCAGACGCCTCGGAGGATTATCGGGAATTGAAGAGGAAGCTAAGTTTGAAACTAGAGGGTTTGAGTGGAAATGAAGTTTGTTATGAAAGGATAGATACCGGGTTCGGGCCAAATCAGCAACAAATGGGACATTAAGGTCGTTATGGATGACTATATTCTTAACAAAATAAGGAGCGTTGAGGATTTTACGAAGGATTTTGGATTGTAGGGATTGGATACGAGAAGAATTTGATGGCTTAGTGGAGCCCCAAAGCTCTACTCCGTAAGTCCAAATAGGTCGTATGATGGTCATGTAGATGAGTCTTTTGTAATTAACTGGGAGCTTAGAGCGTTTGTCTAGTAAGTGTTAAAGTAGCCTGAAACGTCGAGCGGTTTCTTGTCTTTTCAGTCTTGTATGAGGATTCCAGGTTAATCGTTTGTCGAGATGCAACCCTAAGTATCGGATCTGTTCTACAGGCACAAGTGGGATATTATTAAAGGATACTGAAGGGCAGGAAGTCATTGGTTTACGACGTAAGGTAAAAGTGATTTGATGGGATTTTTGAGAATTTATTTTAATTCTCCAGTTCTGGCACCATTCTTCAAGATCAGTGATATGGGATTGGAGGCTTTGGGATACAATAACTGGATTGGTATTGACTGATAATACACATGTATCATCAGCATATGTGGTAAGGATAGTATTAGGATGAGTTGGGATGTCAGCTGTATAAACTGTATAAAGGATTGGGCCAAGGATACTACCTTGAGGAAATTAATAAAAATAAATATAGTTTAAAATAGAAAAAAGTTGGCCACATGCTTGGGGGTGAAAACTAAAAATTCGGAAATAGCTAATGATATATAATATATACCTCTTCCCGGACCATTTTCTTCCACAACTAATGATATATAATTTAATAGTTTTAATCTCAAATTAAAGCATAACATCAACTGCCGGGGTGAATATGTGGTTAAGTCGAACTTTGTTCTAAGAGATTTAACTGTATTATGGGAAGCGAAACCTTGTCATTCTCGTAGTTTTTGGCTTGTAATAGAAGCAGTAACTCTTTTTCCATCCGGTACCTACAGTTCTTTACTAACTATAGCAATGACACGATTCCGCTTCTTCAAGTACAAAAAACTACTTTTGGTAAAAATTCGACTTAACCACTTATTCACCGGGGCTGTAGACATCATTATTCCAGGTTTTTTATCTCATCGTCGATCCCTATGAGCGAATAGTGTCCGAAAATTCTGTATTTCTCTTTATAATTCCTGAAAAATGCATTCAAGTGGAAAAGTTTGGGAATAGTAAAATAGATACCTAACATTAAATCTTGTGTCGAATGGGTACCACTTCGTAATTATTTAGTGAAGAGGCGTGGATGAAAAAAAAAAACAATTTTGCCAAAAATATTGAACTTGGACTAATTATGGTACTTACGCCAACAAATGAGCACGTAAAAAAAAGATATAAGTTTAAGGTCATCGAATTGTGCTTTAATTAATTATATATTTTTTTAAATTACGTCAAGTATACCTCTCGAAATTAGCGCAATCGAGATATCATTGCAAATTAAATTGCAAAATTACTGAAGTAGTTTTTATTTTCAAATACATGGATTGCACAGTCTTCTCTGAAAAATCCAAGTATTTGACCTTCTCCTTCCTATACATTTCCCGCTTTCATAAAATAAAAAAATCTATTCCAGGATTTTCCTTTCTAACCAATCTATTCCTTCTGCTGATGTCTTCTTAGGAACAAGCCGAACAATAGTATTATGTTGCTTAAATTCAGTAGTATACTTTTCAGCAGACTCACTTGAGAAAAAAGTTGTGTGGTTTTATGAAACCACGATGCAAGTGAAACTTTTTTTCGGTTTGTAGGCATTTAACTAAAAATTTATGGAAAATTATTCGATTTAGGGTATTAAAATTGCGTTTTTAATCTTAACTTAATTATTGAAAAATGGTAATGATAATGGGAAATCAATAGTAGATAAAATATTCAATTATAAAATTTAATTTCAATTTGCGTATTAGAGTACGGAATACATAATTAATACAATCATTAAGATGATAAACGGATATTAAAAAGTAAGAGCAATATTTATTCAAATCTTTGAATCGTTGTCAACTTCAATTATTCTATCAATAACTTCATATTCACCTCGAGTCTGACAGTTTATAAAAGTAATTAACATTTTATGGTAGCTGAAATAAGCAAATAATGTCTTACATTCTATTTTTTGAATGTACCTAGAAAAAACCACATCGATTGTAGCACCATATTTCGTAGTTGGTACATTTCTATCATTTGTCATTTCAAGATTGAATACTTCTCTCAAGTATTCAGTAAGTGGAGTAGATTTTTCTTTCTTAAAATCAGTATTAAAATCACCAGATAAAATAATAGGCATTCGCGAATGTTTCTCGTGAACGGAAAATTGGTAGCAAAGACGTAGCGAATGGAGCAAGATGAAAACCTAGAAAATCCATTTCATTTATACTTTGATTCACTTTAATATAAATTGCCGCGATTACAAGTTTTATGTTGTCGTCTTATTGACACACAGCTGCACAAAAATCTCCCACAGCAGATACGGATGTAGTTGCTTGACTAATACTCATGTTAAATCCTGTTCAATGAAAATGCAGGCATACATAAATACATACCTTGTGGAACAGTTATCACTATAGGTGATAATTCAATTTTCTTTCCGTCCGGTGCAGTCTTTTGCGTACAACTTGTGTCCGAAGCCTTAATAGGTTCAAATGCCTTCCTGTCATCAGATATGGGAATAGAAAGATCAATATTTTTTATCACAAATTTGTTTGAGAGTTTTGTTGTGTTTTTGGGTGCAACCGCGAGTTTTTAGATATCTTTCTAATTTGGGCCGGTCGATCTCTAATTGGAGGTAAATATATATCTCAGTCCTCGTCTGATGATAACATATTGATTAATATTAATTTTGTTCATGAAATCACTAACCTCATTTAACGTGATGTTTTCTCGGTTCAGTATAACTGGAGGAATCTTCTTCGGTGGGGCCATCGTAGGTTCCTCAGTTGGTGGTATATTAGCTAGAGCGGTAAAGCTGTTCGATGTCACTTCCGGTGGCGCTTCTTCTGCTTTCCTTGTCTTACTCTTGGCCGATTTCTTTCTTGTCTTTACTTTTTTGAAGGGGGCCTCATCTTCAGAGTCTGGTAGAGGTGTATTTAAGCTCAGCATGATTACTGCCTGTCCACTTCCTAATACACCAAACCCCACGAGCACTACACATTACACACTGTACACAATTAAATAGTGACTGCACAGCCCTGCTAGATAGCTAGTCAATTCCCTACTCTTATCAGAGCAATGCTGCCCCGTCGTCTGTTGAGGTTGTACCCAAGGGATATGAATGGACTCCGACAGCTTAAGGCGGAATTTAAATAAGAGTAGTAATAGTGTTTGTTTGGATAAGTGTCTTTAAAAAGGGTCCTATACAAAAAATTATCGCATTTCAATACTTCGAGAATAAAGCAATAGAATACAATGTTAGCATAGATTACATTATTGGCGCGACAGACTCATAAAAAAGTCCTTGGCCTGCTCAACCGCTCTACCCCAATCGTCCCGATCGCCCGCTCGAGTGATGGAGACCTTACACAGCCTCAGATCTTCACAGACGGCATCCTTCCATCTAGCTTTGGGCCTTCCTCGAGGTCTTACTCCATCCGGATTTCCTTTATACAGCTTTTTAGCTGTTCTTTCTTCGCCCATCCTATATAAGTGGCCCAGCCACTTGATGCGTTGCATCCTGATGAAGCTCGATATCATTAGGTCTCCATATAACTCACTTAGCTCCTTGTTCCTTCTGATCCTGAGTTGGTCGTTTTCCCGAACTGGGCCGAATATTTGCCGGAGAACTCTTCTTTCGAATCTATTCAGCTTTTCCACGCTGGATTTATTCAGTGTGAGGGTTTCACCAGCGTATGTCACTACTGGCCTAATCAAGGTTTTATATATCATCAGCTTGGACTTTAGGCTAAGGAGCTTACTTCTCAGGAGCTTTGACATTCCAAAACATGCTTTATTACCTAATACTATCCTGGCTCTGATTTCCTCCTCCTCATCCAAATTCTCATTTATACGGCTTCCTAAATACTGGAAACTTGACACTCGTTGGAAAGTGTGTCTTCCAAACGTTAGCATAGATACCACACTGTAATGCGACATGCGATAGATGAACGAAAATTTTTGGCGTGATAGAAATAAAGTTTCACTTTAAAAATAAGATTTATTTACAGTCATTATTTTTCTGTTATCTTCTCATCTTTATTACTTATATCATTAATTTTGGTTTTGCCTTTGTTGAAAAAGAGGCTCATTTTCTGTGCCTCATCTTTTAACCAAGAGTACCTAAGCCCCCTACACTGCTTGAACTAATCATCTTTCAACAATGCCCTCATAATCTGCTATACAGTAGTTTTGTCTTGACATATTGTTCTTCCATTGTTTAGTCCTGCCTTTCTTACTACCTTACTCTCCTTACTGCCCTACCTACTCCTTTTTAATATTGTCCCTAAGAAAATACTAAAAGGAGTGGTGTTAATGAATCATCCTACCAAAGGCTCAGCAAAGTCAGAAAATCTTCCCTTCATGTTAACTTAACAAACCAAGCCCTATATAGTAGCAATCTTAAAATGAATCAATTTTGCTTACCGAAATTATGCAATGGATTATAAACCTCTTCTCTAATCACTGTGCCCTACTATATACAGAATATAATAGAATATAAAAAGTAACTTTATTCTGAGACTAGGCCTCTTTAGAAAATAAACATGAAGAGAAAAAGAAATATACTCGTAATATAAATCTGGCCAGAAAGCAACATAATACAAATCATAAGTTATTAACAAAAGTGTCATTAAAGTAAACAGGAAAAATAAATGCATTTCGTGACAAAATACTAGGCAACTAATGAGAATAAATAAATAAATGTTACCGAATAAAAGCATAAAATGTAAAGAAGTTAGAATAAAAAAGACTAAAGAATTATAGCCATTATTTACTTCTGATCCATTTAAGGAAATTACTAAACCTTCTTAGACATCATATGCTTGATAAGTGAATAGATGTTGGAAAAGCATAGGTTTAAATGAGGATAGGGAAGAAGCATGGCTTATATTAGGAGGTATTGAGATCCAGATGATGGTGGGACACTCATGTTTTAAAAGTAAAATCGTTGTTGTGACAAAGCACTCCTGTACTTTTCTCATACACTCCTTTTTACATTATCTATCCCGGCAGTTCACACTATAAATAAAAACCAGGATAAACATGCAAGTTAAAAAAAAAAATGATAATAGTGAATTTACGATAAAGTAATATTTTAGCAGTTTATAAATAACTTTTTAAAATATTATTTTATTTTTTTAATTTTACAAAATACAATGTACTTTTCAAATAAAAGTAACCTAAATTGTAAAACTATACATTATGTAAAACATACCAAGATCAGAAAATATTATTCACAAATCACAAAACTAGTGTTTGATATTAATTTCCACTTTCAGCAATGTTCTTTTTTATTTTATGAAACCTAATAGTATAAATTAAAACTCATATTCCTAATATGTATTTATTTTATTTTTAAGAATTTGAAAAATGGATCACCCTATCCTTATATATTGGAAAACCTTGGTCTCACAAATATGAAATGGGCTGTGACTATTGGTGCTCTGGCTGCGGTCACTGGATGGTATGCTAGCACAGTTACTTTTTAAATAACAATAATAATAAACAAACATCTTTAAGAAGTTTCTTTTGTTCTATATGCTTTACTATCAATATCACTTGAATAGCATATTAATACAACTTTATATTTTAGCACCCTTTCCTCTGTGTTTGGAATGGCACGCATTGTCTATTCCATAGCTGAAGATGGACTTCTCTTCCGACCAATGTCTGTTATCAATAGAATAACAAAAACACCTGTTAATGCCACCATTGCAACTGGATTGTTGACAGGTAATGAAATAAACATAACATGTTGATGGCGTTATTTTTAATATTAATAATATCTGTAACCCCAGTGAATAAGTGATTAAGTCAAATTTTGTCCAGAATGGGTTAATTGTACCGAGGGAAGTGAAATCATGTCATTCTAGTAGCGTCTAAGTCAAGCCTCGGCTTCAATTGAAGATATTCCTTATATTAAAACTCAATTTCAAGCCAAAGAACAATTCCCCTTCCTTTTGTTCAATTAACTCATTTCTGACAAAATTAGGCTTAACCACATAATAACTCCGGCAGTTATTAACATTTTTAAAATTAATTTCTTTTAAGGAAATAATTATTGATTAGTTATTCAATCTGTTATATAGGTTTCTTGTCTGTTATCTTCAGCACAGAACAGTTAATAGATATGACATCACTTGGAACATTAATGGCATACACAATGGTTGCGATTTGTGTCCTTCTTCTTAGGTATGCTATACTAATTATTTATTAATTTCTTAAATATGTTTATTTTAATATTGCATTTATCTTTTTCTTGTTTGTTTCCACCCCTGTTAACAGGTTATTATTACAGGTTTCTGATATTTATAACCAATGTTAGCTCATTCTGTAAATTCATTACTAAATAAATTTCAACCTGCCAAGACCAGATTTTGTCTTTGTATTAACTAATCTATTAGATTTATAACTTATTCTGGAAAGCAAAGAAAAATTAAAGTTTGCATGACAGGTTCATAAGAAAATAAAACTCAACTGTTAAAATACAAAATAGCTTTATTTTTGGCTATAAAAGGCTGAGTTTTTTTACCAACTTACTCAACCACTTTGGCTTATTTTAGTTAAATATATTTTGTAGATATAAATCAAGCTAGTGGCAGTAATTTTCAAAAAATGCTGAATCAATATCTAATTTTTGCACACTTTGTTTCCTTCTTTCGAATAAATATATGTTTTATATTATTTATATATGAATTGTCCAACAGAGATTTTATTTGATGAGTAGGAGAGAAAAAATTATATTAGATAATATTTGAGTGTCTTTCCACAAGTTTTAATTTAAAGTGGGTAGAGATAAAACAATACTTGTGCAATTTGTGGATTATTACAACACAATTTTACGAGAAAAAAAAAATGAACAGATGAATGCAGACTAAATATCAAAGATGGTTCTTAATAAGGAAAAAAATAAATTAATTTGAAATTACGTAGAAAAATGAGCTATTCACTAGAGAAAAATATCAATCCAGTAACTACTTGTAGAGTCTTTCAACTTTTTCTATTCCAGAAGGGCACGGAAATAAATGTCTGCAAGTAAAAAGAACAAAAGGAAGTAATTTGATTTTACAAAAATGTACCAGAATTCACTACCTTAGTGTTACTTAGTTCTATGATACACTAAGATAAAAATGATAAAAACAATGTTAAAGATTCTAAACAACGGATTATTTAGGTGATGGAATATTATAGCTTTTTTTCAATTCAGTCGTGTGAAACTGAACAGCAGAAAAAGAATCCCATAAAAACTTCAAATGAAAAATGAAAGAATGATAATATTTATTGAAGAAATAAAATAACATAGAACTTTGTTACTCCATAATGAGAACGATAATTATGACAATGTAACATAGAATCGTTATACGTTCAAATCTTTACATATTTTGGCATAAGTAATTTCATAAAATCGTCGATCCAATGCTGGTATACACTTATGTATGGACTTCAGAGTATCTATCATATTTTGGTGAAGTACATCATCAATTTTATTAATCAGAGGTATTCCTTTACTTTCCGTTGTTACTGTTCTTAGATTTTGTTGCCTCAGATTAGATTCAGTGAGATTCAGGGGGCGTTTGGTACTTCACTTCGTAAAATGGTTTACTGAAATGTAGGGATACGACTTTTGAAAGTGGAACAACATTATATTGCATTTTGGAAAAGTACTAGCTGAGATCCAAGTATTTTGAAGTGCAAAATGAAAATGAAGTATTTTGTAATGCTTTTTCGTATTGACTTTCAGTAATACGCTAAAAGTGTGGTAGAGAAATATTCTGTTTGCCTAAAGTTCTGTTCCTAAATGCATGAATGCCCGAGTACAGAAATTTCGATTGCGATTATTTTCAAATTTGGAGTTATTTGTAGAATATGAGCAATAGATAAGCTCATTAAAACTATTGCTGTCTTGCGGGACACAGCTATCACCCCTTAGTATCAAATAATAGAATAAGGGAAAATCTATTACCATGCTTAAATTTTTGTATATTGAGCTAGCAATACCATTACCAGCATGTCCGTGCACCTCTTCTCAATTAGATGCTGCTCTTTAATAGAGTTCTTTTCTAAGCTTTATGTTTTTTTCTTTTTTAAGATCTACTTCAGCAAACAGATTACATCCGTCTTTCGACAGTTTATTGAAAGAAAAGTTATACCCATTGCAAAAATTGAAACCTGTTCCTTTCACAAAGATTAGATATAGATCACACCTTTTTGAATGGATAGATCATCTTCAATAAACTTCCTCTAATACTTAGAGTCTAAGTATTAGATCGACAGTGATGACTCTCAACTTTGGGAAACAGATTCCTATGCTGTCGTATCAGACCTGCTGCTTTATCTGTAGTATACTTCTTTTCATGTTTCCCTTGCGTACTATTTCAAAAAGTATTCGTTTCTGTAGCATGATTTTGAACAATTTATATGGGTTTTAGGCATAGTCTAGTGATCCAGTGTAGAAATATTCGGATACCAGAACTGTATTATTAATCAAAGGGAAAAACCATTAAAACTATTGTTTTGTTTTTTTAATTTCTCTTTGTCTTCCCTTTCCCTCTTCTTTGTGGGTTGCTCTTTTCGAGTGTACTTAGGATAAACATACAGTATTTAACGATTATATATGTGCAGGCTATGACATAAACCCATGTGCTTCCAAAGTCATACATTTTTGAGAATAACAAGGTTCTATGCGGAACATAGGACAATGTGACACCGATTTTAAATCATCATGACATACAACTTTGAATTTTTTGTCTTTGGATGATTTGCTGTCACGATTTTTCGACATTTAGAAGATCTATGTGTAGTTTTTAACATATAGAACGATTTGATAACAAAATCTCTGATTTTTCAATTTTGTAACATACAACCTTGTAATACTGAGGTAGCAAATTGTCAAATTCACTAAAGAAAAAATGTTTTATTTATCAATGTAAAGGAAATATATATTTTTTAATCTGATGGTAATTGTAAAAATTGAAGAGAGAAAAAAAATGAATACATTTTTATACATCCCAAAAATATCCAGATTTCAATCTAATCAAACATTTATTAACAGCATTGAAAAAAATAAAGAAAAAATATAATAAATAGAGAATGTTGTTGACTTTTTTCTTTATAAAAAGAAATGATGTAAGCTAATAGTTTTGGATACAAAACAAAACCTGATATATTATTAGTATATAAAAACAATTTATTTATTTGAACTGTTGTAATTCGCAATAAAATAAGTTTTCCTATGAAGATTTCCTTTGTTTATCTCCTTAATTTGAAAAAAAAAAATAGGAGATGAGAGAAACTAAAGAAAATCATGGTATTCACTGTCACTAATTGTTTATATAAAAATTATCAATCATGTGAAAAGTAAAAAAAAAAAATATTGACAACTATAAAAAACCATTGGTTTCACTTTTTGATCAGCTGATTTAAATAAATATGTGTTAATAAAAATATATAACTATTTTATGAATGGTGTTAAAAAATATTAGTTCCATTTAATTTTATTATTAATAAAATAATTTATAATAAATTATACCATTAGAAAAAATTGATTTATTTTATGTATTGATTAATCATGCTCTTTTAACAGTTTATATTATTCTACTTTTTTTTTTGAAGGTATGAAGATAAGGAAATGGAAACTGTATATTTATTAAAGATGAAACATGAATATAACACTTCTCTAAGAAAAATATTTAATACTCCAATCACCTACAAAGAGCCTAATGAACTAACAAGCATGACTGTTAAATGTGCTACCTATACAGTTGGTGAGTAGATAATATTAGTAGCATAAATGAAATAAGTACTTATTATAAAATAATGAAATAAAAAATAAATTAATCTCAGGACAAGTATATTTATGCAACACCAACATTCAATCAGCAACCAAATACTTATTTTTAAAGATATGGTTGGATCCTAGCAAGTTTTGATAAAAATTGATTTAAACAAAACTTTTATCTCGGTATCTTTTAAAAATTGGTTTATGATAGTTGAATGGTTTCTCATGTTTACTAATGATATATCTAATTATGAATTTTTCATGTCTCAATTGGGATAAAAAACTTACTTTGATTTATTAATGGAATTTTTAATTTTTAAAACTGATACAATATCTTTGATAACAGTACTGGTGTCAGCACTTCTGGGATCAATATTCGCTTTTGGAATAGAGAAACTTACGGCTTCAGAACCCTTTACTATAGTTTGCACTGTAGCATTGGCAATAATGATGGTGATTGCCCTAGCTGTAATAGCGAGACAACCAAAATCGAAAGCTGAATTAAAATTCAAGGTAATTTTTGTTGTTTTTTATTATACTTTTAATATCTTAGCCCTGAAGATGACCCACAAAGTGGGTCGAAACGTCGGGGCATAATTAAATAAGTACCCACTTATTTAGTGTTTTTATTTGACTGCACCCCCAACTATTTTCTTCCTTACTCTATCTTCCAGTCAACCATCCCCTTGCTTCTTATTATACTTTTACTTATAAATTTTTGAAATATTCTTCATTATAATTACTATATTAATTTAAAATAATTTATTTTAAGCATAAATAAATTAATTTAATGTGTTAATTTCTCAACTTACATGTCTACTATTGTTTTTTATTGAATTTCAGTGTGGGTTACAGTTTCTTTGGAGTCTCTATATCTACAGCCACGGTGACTAAGTGGTTAAGTCGGATTTTGTCCAGAGAGACTTAACTGATTTCAGATAACCGAAATCGTATCATTCTCTTAGTTTTTGGCTTTGAATGGAGTTGTAATATAACCAATAACTCCGTTTCAAGCCAATGCCTTACTTCACTAAGAAAATAACTCGATTCCACTTACTTAATTACAAAAAAATCCTTTTTGGATAAAATTAGACCTAATCACTTATTCACCGGGGCTGTAGATATACCTCTATACTGGGAAGTATTTCTCTAGTACTTCTTTATCTTAAATTGAAACTTATAAGGTTGTATGTTGTGATAGTGAAACTAAATGTTTTGTTTTCAATGTAAATTATTTATTTATTTATTAATGGACCCTACAGTCCTTGAAGAACCTTGGCCTCTACTAACTTCTTGCGCCATTCGCCTCTGTCCGCCGCAATGCGCCTCCAGCAGTTTATTCCGATCGCCTTCAGGTCACTCTCCACATCATCGAGCCACCTGAGACGGGGCCTCCCTCTTAATCTTGAACCCTCATTAAGTATCTCATATATCATCCCTCTTGGATTTCTTGTTGGTCCATCCTTTGCACACATCCTCCAACCATCGTAGTCTTTTGAGATGGATGACTTTCATTATATCAGGCCTCATCTTCATGTAGGTCCCTTAGCTCTTTATTGGAACTGATTCTCCACTTGTCCTCCACTCTGATAGGTCCAAAAATTTTACACAGAACTTTTCTTTCCCATACTTCAAGGATCCTTTTGCAATTTTTTGTCAGTGACCAGGACTCACATTCATAAGTCACAATTGTTTTATACACGAGACACTTTGCCTTTCTTGATATCCTTTTACAGCACAATATTTTCTGTATGCCGAACAGACATACGGAATTTCCCACAGCTATTCGTGCCTTAACATCCTTATCTAATCTGTTCTCGTGCGTTATCATAATGCCCAGGTACTTGAATTCGTTGCATATCTTGAAGCTCCAGTTCCCTACCTGAATTTCTTATTCTTTTATTTGGCCATCTCTTGAAGTTTGCATGTAAACGCTCTTTTCTTCATTAATATCCAGGCCTATATATCTAGCTTGCCTGAGAAATTCTTCAAGAGCGCCTGGAAGTGCTGGTACCGTTCGGCCTGTAATGAGCACATCATCTGCATATGCTAGATGTTGTGTTATATGGTTATAGATTGTGCCTCCACCATACGTTTCTATTTTCCTTATGGCTGCTTCTAAGACCAGATTGAACAATACGTTTTCAATGTAATACTTATTTTTTTTCATATGCTCATTTAAATATTGAGCAAAGGAGGGGTAAAAGGCTTTTGGTTGAACAAGAGGCGTCATAAAAAAATGTTAGGAACCACTGCTATATAGCATATAAAAAATAGTGGTATGCGTTTATAGTTGGTATGACAAATTATAAAAATGTACAACTAGTTACTAGGGTTACAATGAAAATTAATGCAAGTATTTTTTAAATTTATTCACTGTTTTTTTAATGATTCATTATTAATTAACTATGAATAATTATTTAAATAGTAGGTTGCAATCTATGCTGACCAATGTTTAATTCTCTAATAAGCTTTTATGTTTAATATATTTCGATGGTTTCAATCAAATCGAAATCTTATACCCGTACGCAAGAAAATGGGTTTATTCCAACTTTTTTTTCAGTTTTTAAACAACTTCACATGTTATATGTTGCAATAAATATGTTCTTGTAATAAAATTGTCATGATACTCAAATGTTATAAAATTTTCAGGTGAAGCCTGTTCCTTATTTACCAGCTTTGTCTATGTTCATCAATATTTATCTGATGTTAAAATTGAACTCAATGACTTGGATTCGTTTTGGAGTCTGGCTAATTTTAGGTAAGTCGAACATAGTTTTACTTTTAAAAATCTCTTTTTGTTTTCATATTTGTTCCATTATTTTAATCATTATTTAATGTAATTTTTTTAGGATTACTGGTTTATTTTATATATGGAATGCAACACAGCAAAGAAAGGAAAAATCATGAGGGTATCCCACAACGTGAGGCCAAGAAATCATAAATTATAAATCAATGAGCAGAACTCATTGGAATTTTAAATGATTGGCATAAGACGAATGTGGCGGGATGACTGGTTTTTAATATAATAGTATATGGTTTATATTGCAAAAAAAGAAAGAATCAGATATTAAATTATTTATTTCAGAAGACTGCTGATTATTTTACTATTAAACAACAAAAATTTTAGCTTTATAAATTTGTTTTTTTATCAATTTTATCAAGATGACTAAAAATATAGTGTCAGGATATTCGATAAGCCGTATACTATGCTTTAACCAGAGATATTAAGTTTGTGTGATATTGTAACTAAGCTTAAACCTGTAAATATATTAATAAAAAAAATTATACTTAAATTGATGATATAATTATACTGTTTTGTTTTGAGAGTTTACTTACTGTAAATAATAATAATACTTATAGTTAAATTAGGAAATATTAAATAGGCCAATCGTCAAATCCCTCTTGTATTTAAGTGCCATTCCACATAAATTTTTAGTAAACACTTAATCCTGAATAAGCTGATATTAACACACACATATCTACCATAATAATACATTTCTAGGTTATATTATACAATATATTTAAAAAAAATTTGCAATGTCATAGCAAATAATTCATAAATTAATGGAAAATTATTTATGTATGAATTTTAGTATGTTTAGGAAATATATAAGCTATAATTATACTAATTGTTATTAATGTAAGTTTTTTAAAGCAAAATGAGGCACTCTTTCGATTATAGTCTTTATCCAGTTTTGCCACTAAGTATAAAACTCAATTTGATATTTTTTGCGAGAGTGTATGGAAGTAATTTCAAGTTGGATGATGGATGTAAACTGCGATTCAGAATAACATACGTTTTTAAACCTGTGATATCGAATAAACATGTACCTGTAATTTATATGTACTCTACCTCAAGATCTTACGAATATAAGAGAGACTGTTATCTGAAATGCAATACTTGTATGTATGTTATTAATATTTTAAATAAAATGTATAACAATAAATTACAATTTTTAAACCTGAGTTATCTCTAAAGGAGTACATTATAATTGTAAATAGAAATATTTTCCTCCAAAAAAATAGCTAACAATGTAATTAAAATGATTTTTTTTCTAATAAATAAATTCTTGTAGAATCTTTCAAACATCATAGCCTAAGAAATACAAATTTATTTGAAAAGAAGAATGAAATGACTGATGAAGTAGGCTATATTTTACACTTGGCAACCTCTTCAACTCCTGATAATCCTCCAAGGTGTCTGAAAAAAATGGCCTTCTAAGGTGAATTTGTTAAACGAGTACTACCATTGGATAGTTTCTCTACTTGCCTTTATCTCGTCCCATTATTTATCTTTAATTATATTTACTTGATACATTCTATAATACTGTTGTAAATTTCAAGAAATAATTTTTTTAATGATTATGTATGGAGTTTAAAATATGTGATTATAACTACTTTAAATTCAGAATTTTAACTATTTGATAAAGAGAACAGTAGAAATCATAAAATTCACAGAAATACTCTTTTATGATGAACATGACAGCACTGACAGCAATGAGATTTGAAAATGTATCAATTTTCATTGTAATTGTTTTTCAAAGTTATTTCAGTCTTTCTATTTTTATTTTTTTGCCTAAAAAGCTTTTGCTTTTTTTAAATAGTGAAAAAGTTAAAATATTAATAAGGTATTTACTGATCTAAATCATTCAGGTTCGTGACTTTTTGATCAAAATAATAACCTTAGTACACATACAACTGATATGCTGATATGCTGACGACTTCCAAATATATCTCTCCTTTCCCCCTTCCGAGCTATTTATTGCGTTCGCTAGTATTCAGGAAGACCTAGATAGGATCAGCTGGGCAAAGCTGAACAAACTGGAATTGAACGCAATGAAAACTCAGGCTATTGTTTTAGGTTCCAATTCCTTCCTTACATCCATCCACATCCTCCAAACATTAATCCTAAACGATCATCCTATCACAATCACATCCTCTGTGAAAAACCTAGGCATCACCATCGACCAAAACCTTTCTTGGAAATCCCACATCGCCCAGATATCCCGACGGTCAATTAGTTCCCTGAAGTTGTTCCATCGTTCTCGTCATCTCCTTACACAATCTTCCCGTAAGCTTATCATTTCTTCTCTCATCTTCCCCCACTTTGACTATTGTAGCATGGTATATAGAGGCCTCTCTAAAATGCTTGAAGACAGACTAAAGAGAATAATGAACTACTCTCTAAGATTTGTGCTTGATACTCCGAAGCGATCGCGCGTCTCCCACCTCTATGATGAGTTAAAGTGGCTCTTCCCTCACTTCCGAAGACAATATTTCCTCTGTTATTCTAAAGGGACTTAGTCCCAGAATAAAGTTACTTTTCTATTCTACAACTGTCTTTGGAAGGTATTTTTATGGACAAAAGAAGTAGGTAGTTTTTCATAAATCAATATAAATAATTTTGGATAGTTATTATATATATATATATATATATATATATATATATATATACACACACAGCATTAAAGCGTCTTTAAAGAACTTTAGACATAGCGTTGTTAAATATTTACTTTACTAATTAGTGATTGATAATTATTTAGTGTAATTGACAATTTAATACTTTAAAATGTCACTTTTTGTTTGAAATATAATAATAATTAAAATGTTTACCTTTTATTTATTGCACATTAACCTATTTGAAGATAGTTGGTTATTTTTTTGTAATGAATGAAGCCTTTAAAATGACTTAATGGAAAGGTTTTTCATAATAATGTATTTATTGGCGAGCTGGATAAATAAATTTGGACGTCTGTAGCCCTGGTTGGAATATGTAGTTGTTAGGAAAAACCCGTTTCTGCAAAGATAAAAAAAAAAGATTAATCTAAAACATTTTAAGAATGAAATACTCACACTTCATCTGAGCCTATATCTTTTGATAAACAGCTGTTTTACCAAATATCTTATTTTCATTAATTTATAATGTAGTATAGTAGTATAAATAACGCAAATGTTTTATTTATATAATGCGCTAACAGGCAAAAGTGGAAGCGTTGAGTCCCAATCTCTACTTAGAGATAAAACGACAAAAAAAGTTTCTGGTGAGGTAAGATATCGTCTATAATTTTGTAATTACTAAGTAATACGAGAAAAAACAAAACAAATATGTCTTTATAATTTCAACAAAACATGAAAGTGTGCTTAGAATTCACCAATCGATATTTTTTATATAAAATATTATTACATTGTGTCCACATCCACTGGTACATTAATAACTTGCAGTTGATGGTATCATCGTAACGCAACCCACGTATTTGCATGGCAGTCGCGGTAATACTAGACCTGCACTGATCGGATCTAATCCGGGCAACCCGTGTTGCTTAGGTGGATACACAAATTCGTTTGAACGTCACAACGTGGGTACTTTGTCCGAGTCCACTTATTTTTTACCCGTACCGCACAGTTTGAAGTCCGCTAATGGCTCTTCAATAAATAAGTATTATTAAGCATCGGTAAGGGTTTTTCTTTTGTTGGCTTCAATGAGCGCAGAAACCATAGCAGATCACGCACATCACACTTATGTCGAATGGATTGTTGACAAATGTCGTTGTGGATAGTGATGGACCTGAAATCACGAACTGTTACTTTTTCACTGTTACTCAAAAGTCACAGGTCTACCTGTGATCACAAATTCATCAGTAACAGTTCTAAACTGTTCTTCACAGTGATTGGCGATAGAACTGAACGGAATTAAAGCGTGATTGTTATTGTGACTACAGTAACAGTTCTAAACTGTTCTTCCCATATGGGCGACTGGTCGTCGGCGAACGGAATTGAAGCGTGTTTGTGACTACTATTACTACCTTAATTTGACTCAATTAATTTTACTGTAGAAAATTAACTGCAAAGTAATAAATTTAAATTATTAATATAATTTAAATTTATATATAAATAAAATAAAAGGGAAAGGCAGATATTTATTTACAGGTTGTTTTTTGTATAGTATTAATATTTACTTGTAAATTACCTATACAAAAACTTATTTTTTTTAACTTTTTAAAAACTTTCTTTGCATTATATTCTGTTTTTTATCATTGAAAACAAAATAGCGATTTTATATGATCTAACTATTTTTGAAATAAATGTTTATAAATTTTTTAATGATGTATTTTCATTTTATCTTACATTGCACACTTGGTAAAAATTTTAATAAACATTTCCGAGGGAAAGCGAGCTGCATACCCAGTGTGCAATTATCTTATTTAAGAGAATTCACTTACGAATTGGGTGATTTCCATAGTAAACATGTTTTTTTATTTAAAATGAATAATATAAAGACAAAAAAATTTCCCTTCTGGGGACCGTGTTCGAAAAAAATCGTTGTCTTGAATGGGTTAAACCATAAGAGGAAAATTTACGTTATATAGGATACTGGAAATAATTCCATCTGTATGTATATTGATAGGATTATAGTGAATTATACAAGTCTCAAAGTAATTATTATCCTTATAATGTGTATTCTGTGATCGTTGTATTCAAGATGTGGAGTTAAGTACGCCGACGGAATCACTGTTGGTTGCATTTCGACAGAATCACGAATCACAGTTAGTAGCAGTTAAGAAATCACAGATAAGAAAAATCACAGTAACGGTTAGAACTGTTACTGAAAAGTAGCAGTTAAGCCCATCACTAGTTGTGGAGCGTGCACTAGCTACTGCCCAATGTGTCTTCATAATCGACGATCGTACACAATCGATGCCCACACGGTCCGTTGTCGATATAGAAGCGATTTCATCATCCACTTGCATAATTTCAACCGCCCCAATTGGATATTTACTGGCACAGTCGTTGACCCTCTCTGTAGCAACCATACTTTTACGTTCCCGGCCCTGCTTGACTCGATCTTATGGTGTTTTATTGTTATCATTAGCTCTTCAGAAGCCCATTCCAACCATATATGATTTCTGTATTTGGATTTGGCTTTCGACGCCTATAGACCGACATTACATATTTTTGATAATTTTTTTTTATTCTACACTTTATTATAATTACTTTCACTATTTTACACGTATATTTTATGTTCGATCGATAGATTGTGAGAACAGCTAACGATTGAAACTGAAACGAATATCGTAGCATCTCCAAGTCAAAAGTTAAACTGATTGGAAATCTTGATGCGGATTAAAATTACCTCTAAATGGCGGCGCTTCTCCCTCCACCATGCGCGATGCGTCAAAGTCCTCAATTATTCAACGGATTCTTTGATCCTTTAGCTATCCAGTGGTCTAATTAAATTTTGGATGGAGATGATAGATATGTAGCTACAATACCAAATTGTATCCCCCGATTTTGTTATCATTCGTTTTTTTTTTAGTTGTCTCCCACTATTCATTCGTATTCACGTAGAAAATGATTGACGGTTCTGGAGAGGAACAATACAGATTAACTAAATATGCACCTGAACCTATTCGTGCCTTCTTTGATAAAGCAGAAAATGAGAAAAAAAATAAGGAAAGGAAGCATATAAAAAAGTTCTATGAAGCAGCGATCAAGCACTGATCAGCCTCGCAATAAATCATTTGTTATTAAAAAACTAACAAGCTTTAATAACAATTAACATGACAGAATTTCGTCCCACTATTACCATTCGAAGGCAATGAAATGTTAAATGACGCTCTCCTTAGCCTAAATTGGAGAACATATCTATACATTTCCAGTTTCATCCGACTATAATAATAATTTTTAACCATCAGATCAACCGACAAAGCATGATTATATGTTCAATTATCAGTGTTAGCAGAGAAAGAGTGGAGAAAGATTCCCCACGTAGCCGACGCCTTATGACAGTAAACTTGATATTATAAAGTGATAAGATGTAATTATGTATATCTATATCGTATTGGCTAATTTTATCATAAAACTTATTAAAATAAGTCAGATATACTTGTTTTTTTTTCTCTTAAAAGTTGACAATTCCGTTGTGTTTTTATGTTTCAGTCAAATTTGCTCAAGGCACTCGCTAGGAAGAAGGAATTCGTATACGCAGAAGACAGTGGCCTCAAGAGAATCCTATGTCTGCACGACTTAGTCTTCCTTGGCCTCGGTTCAATGCTCGGTATGGGGGTCTACATCATGGCAGGAGAATTAGCAGGCAAAGTAGGCCCTGCGATGATACTGTCATTTCTTTTTGCTGGTGTAGCCTGCACTCTTGCAGGTGTGTGATTACGCATCTTGTTGTGTATGTATTAGTCCGAGCAAAGTAACTAAGAGCCTAACTATTGAAAGTTAGCATTCCTTTTTTACCTTATCGTATTGACGACGTCGGGTACACATCCCTCAATTTCACTATTTTCTTTAACTAATCTACTTGGACGTTGAACATTGTAGACTTTAATGCTTTATTAATTATGATTTTGATCATCAACGAAAGGTCTATTTTCGCCAGCGTTGTAGACAGATTATAACAAACAATATAGTCATAACAAGGTCCGACTTAGAAAACGATCTTTTGTGAAATCAAAGGCAGATCTGGGGAGATGCGGTGGAAAGGTCCCATTGGTTACCAACGTTATAATGCATTATCGGTTTTTTTTTTTTTATTATTTATTTATTGATATTTACAACTATATTACAGTAATATAACAAGTAAATTGGCTGAGTGATACATAATGACATGATATAATGACAAGTAGAGAAACTACCCACTGGTAGTATTCAAATCGCATGTTCAACTAAGAAGGTCACGTGGCCATCTTCTTCTCAGACGCCTCGGAGGATTATCGGGAATTGAAGAGGAAGCTAGGTTTGAAACTAGAGGGGTTGAGTGGAAATGAAGTTTGTTATGAAAGGATAGATACCGGGATCGGGCCAGATCAGCAACAAATGGGACATTAAGGTCGTTATGGATGACTATATTCTTAACAAAATAAGGAGCGTTGAGGATTTTACGAAGGATTTTGGATTGTAAGGATTGGATACGAGAAGAATTCGATGGCTTAGTGGAGCCCCAAAGCTCTACTCCGTAAGTCCAAATAGGTCGTATGATGGTCATGTAGATGAGTCTTTAGTAATTAATTGGGAGCTTAGAGCGTTTGTCTAGTAAGTGTTGAAGTAGCCTGAAACGTCGAGCGGTTTCTTGTCTTTTCAGTCTTGTATGAGGATTCCAGGTTAATCGTTTGTCGAGATGCAACCCTAAGTATCGGATCTGTTCTACAGGCACAAGTGGGATATTATTAAAGGATACTGAAGGGCAGGAAGTCATTGGTTTACGACGTAAGGTAAAAGTGATTTGATGGGATTTTTGAGAATTTATTTTAATTCTCCAGTTTTGACACCATTCTTCAAGATCAGTGATATGGGATTGGAGGCTTTGGGATACAATAACTGGATTGGTATTGACTGATAATACACATGTATCATCAGCATATGTGGTAAGGATAGTATTAGGATGAGTTGGGATGTCAGCTGTATAAACTGTATAAAGGATCGGGCCAAGGATACTACCTTGAGGAACACCAGCAGATTGGGAAAAGAGGGATGAATAGACATTATTGTGGTTTACTTGGAAAGTTCTGTTTGTGAGATAGGATTGAAGGACGAGAAAGTAGGTAGGCGGTAGAAATTTACGGAGTTTATAGAGCAATCCCGGATACCAGACTCGGTCGAAAGCCTGTTCCACGTCCAGAAAGACGCCCGAACAATATGATCCACGTTCTAATGCAGAGGAGACCACTTCCACCACACGATGGCATTGCTGAATAGTGGAGTGGGATATTATCGGTTTTACATGTTATATCCCCCCTATCAAGAAAAGAGGTGCCAATGCCCTGCACACCGGGGCCAAATTAATTCAGTTATAATTATGATCGTAATTTTAACAATATAATATTATAACCAAATATATTATAAATAAAGCCACTATGAGGAAACAGGATGAGTGAAGCAAGCTAGGTAGTGGTTGAACCGGGCGGGGCTTCCCTATACCACCTCCTCAAGGTGAATTCCGCGCAGTTCGTTTTCTAAAGTGTCAGACAGTGGTTTCCATGAATATCCGAAGAGTTCTATGAATCAAGCTGGATATTGGACAAATGAAAAAGATAATAATGTGAAATAACAACACGTATATTACTGTTTTCAGTATGATTATTCACCCTTTAGAGGTATTAATATGACCAACATAGAAGGTGATATTAAACGTCTGCAGAAATGAATTTACCCAAATTATCTGTAGAATGTATTTTGGTGGTTGAAGTACATATTTGACCAACGGTTGAAATTAGATCAAACAAGGATATATGTTTAGTAGGCAAGAATAATTATAATTCATCCATGTTGAAGTGTTTATAGTTCAAACCCATGTTAAGGAGTCTACAGATGGCTGAAATGATTGGACAAAAGTTGCTATTTGTACAATTATCTTGTTCAACTTGTCATTATGATCATAGGGGTAACGAGGGGGGGGGAGGGGGGGGGGGGGGGTTATTGGGGATGCGACCCCCCACATCGCTTAGAAGAAATTTAAAAAAAAATTGTAAGTAACATGAATTTTTTGAATGAAGTTTCTAAAACATGAAGAAGTACTGGGAAGTTTTGAGTGTCTAATACCTACCAGCAATGCTCAAGCCACCAAAACACAGGAAGAAAGTTAAAAAAAAACTTCTGAATTTCTATCAGGATGATACACAAATTAGTGATGTCGCTGCCATTGGAGAACTTTATAGGTAGTACGAGACGGTAAAATATTTGAAAATCAGTGGTACGAAAAGGTCCTTTTCGTCTCTACGAAGACTGAAAACTTACTTAAGAAGCACAACTGGCCAGCAAAGGTTAAACGGACTTGCTATGCTTAACATCCACAGAGAGATAGATATCACTGCTAGTGAAGTGTTGAACGAGTTGGTAAAAACACCTTGCCGACTTGAATTTAGATTGACCCGAGTGACTGTGTATAAACTTCCATAGAGTTCAATGTTTTACATATATATTTTATATTTAAGAATCTTGTTTGATAATGTAATTTTATTTTATTTTTATGATGAGTTCCATAGTCTTAATTTATTGTTTATTACGTGTAGTAAGTTATTGTAACAAATAAATAGGGTTACTTGTATTTAAAAGATATTTCTTGATTGCCCTTCCAAACATAACATTTATAACTTCCAAAATAACATTTATAAAAAATTATAATCTATTTATTTAATTTGAAGCTACATGATTATAATATAATACATTTATATTATACCTATATTACCAGACATCTTTTTTGAAGGGAGTAATATGTTGGAGTGGTTGACTGGTGGGGGCAAACCCCCCCATGAGTCAACTCTAGTTACGCCATTGGTTATGATTGTAGTGAACAATATAGATATTCTACATGCCTCTTTATATAGTTGATATACGGTATTTATTAAATTTCGTAATTTCATTCATACTTTGAATGGACGAGTTGCTGCAGCCATGACCTCAGTAGCAACAACCATACGAATTTAGGAACAATGTGTACCTAAGCAACCAGTGCTCCGAGTAGTAAATACATAAAATGCTTCAAGCCTTTATGAACTTTGTTATGTATTTCTCATGCTACTCGGTGATGAAGAACGGTTACATTTAAACTATATGCTAGCACTCATCATAAAAATTCTACTGAATATATTAAATATTGCCTTTAATTAAATATAAAAGTACTAATAGTTATTTTGGTAATTTTACAGCTCTCTGTTACGCAGAATTCGCTAGTCGTGTCCCAGGTACCGGTTCAGCCTATGCCTATTGCTATATTACAATTGGCGAGTTCGTTGCTTTCATTTTGGGATGGAATCTATGCCTTGAATTCGTTATAGGTAAATCAAACAACTCCCAGTATTATTTATAACCGTCCTAATATTTGTATACTATAACATTATTATTGTTATACGCATTTACAGGCCTTTCATCAGACCACGCGATGCATTCATGGCTACTTCTTCTTTCTATGTAATGTCCTCCTTCAGTCCACTTAGGTCTTTGGGTTGTGCGTGGTGTCTCTCTAAAATTACTTCCTACATATATACCTTGTGTCCAAAGAAGCTTTTGTCCGTGATGTCTTCTTTCTAACTGGGCTTTTTCCAGATCAATTTTAACTTGTGTCATCCAGGGTGTAGTATTCCTGAACCGCTGTATATTTTCAAGAAGTCTGTTGGTGAGCCTGGTCTGTGGTAGACTGCTGAAGTTGCCGTAAAATTGTATTCACCTCTTTCTGATGCCTGCTGCGAGGTTGGACAACTTCTCCACTGATCTCTTCAGTTGAGTGAATTCTGTATCCTTCGTCAGTGCTTTTTGGTCTTAATATTTTCCCGATTGTTGTCTATTATAATATATATTAAAACAATAATTTTTCACAAGTGAAATCAAATTTATTTCATTAACGTCGTAGCTAGTAGGACTAATAATTATGTTTACAATTTTTGATTGTTGTTTTGTCTTTTCTTTATTACACTTGTAAGAATACTTTAATTTTCTCCACTTTCGGTCTTTATAGTACTTTCTATTGCTTCTAAATAACATAGATTATTCATGCGACAGTCGTAAGTGTGTCGCATGAACCACCAGAAGACAATTTTGTCTTCACTCGTTTAACGAGGACATTCTCTGGTGTGATCCGATGAGGAACATCTGCGATTGCCTATCTACTATTGGATGAAACCAAAAATAGTTCCTCAAATGTGGATCGATTTAATAGTCAAGTTCAGCATGGTTGTTTATAGTTTTTGTTATTGAAACCTAGTAACATCTTATTTCGATACCTACTCAAATATTTTGAGAGCCATTTACCATAAGCAGCAAAACCCTGTGAGGTACAAGATTATATTAATGTAAAATTAACATATTTATTAACAGTAATCCAGATAAGGTACCATTGTTACATCACTATTTTCCTAAGAAATGTGATTTACATTTATTATTTTAGGCACAGCATGCCTTGCTCGTGGAATGAGTGCGTACATTGATTCTATGTTTGAAGGAAGCATATCTAAATGGGGGAAAAGACATTATGGAATGCATGTAAATTTTTTATCAGAATATCTGGACTTTTTATCTTTTATAATAATGTTTATTTTCTCAGGTGTGTATAGGTATTATTAAAGCTCTTAGAGTTTTTGAAATCATAGAGTCACTTGTATTGAATCATAATCAAAGTATTGAATAAGATAATAACAAATTAAAACCTACCATATAAGTATATAAAACAGCTGATGAATAACAGTCATTCGCGCAAGCGCAATCCGGTGGCGGGGTTGTAGATAAGACCTTACTTATCACGGACATACCATTTTTTATTATTGATTTAATAACAAAAGGATTGACGAATATGTAATTTTGACACTGATACCATCATCGCTGCTTACAAACTTTCCTCCATCTTTGTCGTAGCGAGTTTTATCTGGGGTTATATTTTCTTCGTTTGTTTTTTTAGAAGATCGAAATGACAGAGCTTATATATATATATATATATATATATATATATATATATATATATATATATATATATATATATATATATATATATATATATATATATATATATATATATATTTAAAAAAAATCGTTTAACAGCAGTTGTTGAGTAAGGATTTGTTGAGCTGGGTATATGTTTTGTCCACCACGTTACTTGAGTCAGGAGAGAGGCAAATATGGACAGACTAGATACACCCATGTCGTCCTTCCATTCACATCCTTGATACCATCCTTAGCCTAATCTTCCCACCTATGCCTCGTACGTTAGCCTGACTCTCATCATGTCTTTCTTCAAAGTTCCGTCTGTTCGTCAACTCATTGATAATCACTTTCGTTTCGAAGTTTTTCTAAAGGATTTTCCAAGATCGATAGTTAAACGGTTCCGTCTAAAACCACGTAAATAAAGTGTCTTTTCTTTATTACACTCGCAAGAATACTTTATCTTCCCAATTTCCTTATCTTGTTCAGTGATTTGACTTGTTTGGATTAAAAAGAATATTTTAAATCCGATAATTGGTATGATCTCACGATAGTTTTTATAATCTGTCATCGATCCCTTTTTGGAATCCGGATAAGTAGTTAATTATATTATTCAGGTTAATATTATTTTTATTTTTATTTGTACTAATTGTTCAAGACCCTGTTCGAATATTTAACTCATGGAATTAAATTAAGAAAATTAAATTTCCCGAATAATAAACTATACATTTCAGGAATCGTAAGCATTGGTGTTAAAGAATCGACAATGATAACTAGCACATTCGTCATTATAAACCTAATCACGATTTTTACTCTGATAATGATCGGAATATTTCATGCTGATATCAATAATTGGTCACTAAGCGAAGCACAGAGTCCTAACGCTGGCAAAGGTGGTTTTATGCCCTATGGTTTTTCAAGTGTCATGGAAGGTGCAGCAACCTGTTTCTATGCTTTTACTGGTTTTGATACTATAGCAACGACAGGTATATATATATATATATTTTACTAATGTATATATATATATATATATATATATATATATATATATATATATATATATATATATATATATATCTTATACCCGAATACATGTAAAACACTATTCCTTCTGGATATGATTTAGGCGGGGAAGCCAGGAATCCTCACAGAACCATACCATTTGCTTTAATTACAAGCATATTCCTTGCCATTTTAGTTTATGGATCCATATCGGCTACGTTAACACTCATGTGTCCATATTCTGACGAGGTAGTATCAAATGGTTTGCGTTAGTTAATGGATTAGATTTAACTATAAAATCTTATCAAAGTAAAATATATAAATAAACATTTTACCAGAAAACAATGCAAATGTGTAACATCATATTAAAGGGAGTGGGTTCTCAAAAGCGTTCATAAGTAATCAGATAAACTGACGATGGTAAGAAAGTAGAACCTGTTCAGGCGCCAATAATGATATCGATTCAAAAAATATTTTTTTAAACTCTTATTTATGTATAATACAGATAGCAGAAGAAATTAACTAATTCTTACTCTTCACTAAATCTAAATACACTACATTCAGTCGGGGATATATATAGAGACCGTAGAACTCAGCATCAGCAAAAATGCAGAAAATGTAAGGGGCTAACGTTAATCGTTTCACTCAGGGTTAATAAGCCTTTAAAAGTTATCATTTAATGATAACAGCAGCAAACGCAAATTTCAATAGTGAAACAAACATGTCACAGGAAAGTGTTATTTTCTGTTTCTGATAATATGTACTAATGTAGTTTAAGGTTAATTCCGCTATACATTTCGCAGCAGTAACAGACTTAATCCGATTTTGTACATTTGATCTTGATTGGTTGCGGAAGAACATACATTATACATAATGCTGTTGTTTGAACTCTTAGTTACATTATGTTATCTTAATACTTACCATTTATAGTATTACAATAAAAATTCTCAGATAGGTTTCAATTATCTAGTATGAAATTGTATTTAAATTACATAAAAGATACCAAAATATCTAATTTATTTTCAAGAATTTAAGCAGTGGATCACCTTATCCGTATGTAATGGAAAAATTGGGTCTCAAAGGCATGAAATACATAGTGTCGTGTGGAGCTTTGGCAGCGATAACAGGATGGTATGTTCAATATTTTTTTATTTTATATAAGAATGATAAGGTTATGCTGTCAATTATCCATAATTATTGATATAGTCTTAAAATTATTATTTTTTACTTAAAGTTTACTTTGAAACTATAATGTTAACAATTCACGTTTTAGCACACTATCATCTATATTTGGAATGGCTCGAATCGTTTATTCAATTGCGGAAGATGGACTATTCTTCAAGCCATTGTCTCTGATTAACAGATTTACAAAAACACCAATTAATGCCACTATTGTATCTGGATTGTTTACAGGTGATGGCAATAAAATGAAAGACATAAGTATAGCCCCGATGAATAAGTGGTCAAGTCGGATTTTGTCCAGAGAGATTTAACTGCTTTCAAATAACCAGAATTATATCATCCTTGTAGTTTTTGACTTGAAATGGAATTGTAATATAAGCAATGGCTCCTTTTCAAGCCACCTTAGGACCTTACTTAGGACCTTATTCTCTGAGAAAATAACTCGATCCCGCTTACTTTAGTACAAGAAACTCGTTTTGGAGAAAAATAGACTTAACCACTATTCACTGGGGCTGTACATATAATTGGTGCAAAAGAAACTGAATAGTGCACTTGTTTTTTAAGTTAATTATTTTGTTTTATAATCGTTTGTAACATTAAACCTGAAGTCGTAACTCTGAAGGTCGTATTAGGGAAGGTCAGTAGTAATCCCGACTCTGGAGGTTTACAGAACAGTAGTCCAACAAATATGAGCATTCATGGCACGGAAAAGTGGGCTATTAAAAAAATAATATGAACATATATATTTTAGATTATTGGATTTGATTAATAATCAAAAATTATCCTGAAAAATGTTGACTACCACCATCTATTTTTTCTCGCATTTGCGGGTTCAAAACAGAGATGGGGAACAAGTCCAACCATCAGCAGTTATTATTTTTTTCATTTATATTTTTCTTCTTCAAATGTTCAGGAATTTTCTGGGTACCTGCCTGTTGAGCCTCCTTTAAAACCTCCAGCGGAAGCCCCAGACTCACTCTTCCATCCACTGTGGATTTAGGAACCAATCCATTGTTGGAAATTATAATAGGTGTTACCACCACGCTTTCCATTTGGTAGAGATCTTTTATTTCAGCAGCTAGTTCCTGATATTTGCGAAGTTTCTCTCCCACAAGAGCACATAAATTATTGTCATTACGAATTGCAATGTCAATAATAGTTGCTTTTCTATCTCTCATCTTTATTTATTATTATTATCTATCTCATCGATTTTGGCTTATAATTAAAGTAAAGTCAAGTCATTTTCATAGGATTAACTAATTTTACGTTCATTTTGTTATTTACTTTTTCCACTTATGACCTCTGAGCTTTCCGTAAGTAAATAATGATGGTGTTTACTTAATAAGTAGTCCTTCAAAATCTGACACTGAAAAAATCAATAAACCTTTTAAAATAAAATACCGGTAATTATTCCGCAGGTGGTCACAATTACACTGTTGTTGCAATGACAATATGGATACCAATAAATAACTTTTTATTTGAATCCATAATGTCATTACTGCTATAATTATTTCCAGTTGCAACCTCCCACTCCAGAGTGGAATAAAGAAATATTTTTGAGTTAAGGTCACCAACATTGCTGTGAATTAAATTATCATTACTTTGAATATATTACAACTTTTTATAAATTGAGTAAAAATGCTTTATAATTATAGTGAACAAATGATGAGAATTGAAAATAAGGTACTTCTTATTTAGTAAACTTATTAAGTACTTAACAGTCACACAAATTCTCAACATAGAGCACTGATATGAAAGGAAGGTTATATTACAAGCTATAGGAAATACCAACAGAACTGTGGTTTCCTACTTAGGAACCACATATAGGAGGCATACCTGCTTGCTTCTTATCTACTATTATATTTATTATATTTATTATAATAAATATAATAGTAGTACTATTATAATTATATTTCTAATAAATTGATGTTCAGTGAATAATGATTATTTTTTTTTAGGATTCTGGTCAGTATTCTTCAACACAGAACAGTTAATAGATATGACATCAATAGGGACCTTGATGGCATACACAATGGTTTCAATTTGTGTCCTTCTTCTTAGGTAGGTTATACCAATTGCATATTAAATAAGTCTATCACCAATAATATTGAAAAGTGGCCTATTTGTAAAATTGGACTGTGGATTCCCTATTATGACATTTACTGAACATTTCATACCATTTGAACTCAATAATTAATGGTATGTTGAATGGTGAAATACTTTTTATAAATACAGGTCATCACAAGATTTATTATGGAAAAGAGAAAGTAATATTGGGAAGTGTGTATACTTAGGTAATATTTCATCTGGAAATGAACGTTTAAACAAACATATATCTATAAACATCTATATGGAAGAAAATGGTCTGGGTAGAGGTCAATAAATTTCTCTTTGATATGGAGAAATGTTTATTAAGTAGCCAACGTTTCGACCTACTTTGTAGGTCTTCTTCAGGTTAAATATGCAAAATACAGAAAATTGAAAATTAAAAAAAGTAATAAATTGCTAAGTGTGGTAAATACAATCTAAAATTTAAAATGAATGAGTGCATAGTATTGATAACCAAGTGACAGGAAGGTAGCAAAATACATAATCGAGAGTAAAATAAGAATAAAACAGAACGTGTTAAAAATTAAAGAATAAGGTAATAAAGATAAATACTAAAACAAAATGGATAAATATTAAAGCTGAAATACATAAGGTTCAGGTATCTGAGTGGTGGAAAACAAAGATGGGGGAGGAGAGAGAACAAGAGGTATATATCAATACAGAGCGAAGATGATCATGTGGGGTATTAATAACCATAACAATGAAAAATAAAAACTACAGTAAGCAATAAAACAAAGTAAAAATAAAAATTGCAGTATGAAATAGATATAAAAATTCAGAGGTAATGAAAATGAATAATACAGTAAGTAATAACATAGTTAATATTAAATTAAACATGTAAAATTGCATAAAAAGTGCGATAAGTAAGTTACAATAGATGGGCTATTGGGTATTGGACTAGTATAATTGTAAAAAAGACAATGATTTGTGGTTGAGTAAAGATATAATATAAACATAGTGAGTTAATTCTTCTTATATTCAACTTCCGGGATGGACCGTGTCATGTTGGTGTTATGAACCAAGTTTTCGCTCATCGTGCTGTGAGCTTCTTCAGGGTTAGTCAGTTAATGAAGAGCGGATGGTTGGAGTCGGGGTATTTATGCCTAGGGGGCGTGGTCTGGATCAAAGTCGGCCTTCCCATTGGTTCGCTTGTACCGGTCGTGTTGTGTTCGGGTGTGTTCGGAGGGGTGGGGTTCATCTGTATGTGGATGGTGAGGTAGTGTATGGGTCTTGCGTTGGATGGCCGGATACCAGTTTTTGCTGAGCTTATAGCCAGCTTATAACACCAACATGACACGTTCCATCCCGGAAGTTGAATATAAGAAGAATGATAATGACCGTGGAAGCCTACGTGAGCAAAACATAGTGAGTTAAGATGAAAACAGATGAATGTCGTATAAAAGATAATTAAAGGTGGGAAATAAATAAACACCTTACAGAAATAGTAAGCATGGAAATTGTAAAAAAATGGTATTATGTGTTTTTGTAATGTTTATGGCTATGAGGGAAAGAAAATAAACTGGAGAAAAGAGGGAGGGAGGATGGGTAAATTAGTGAAAGATATATAAAATAAATAACCTGTCGCGGGGGGAGGGGCATGACCCTGAAATATCTCCTTCTCAAGCTATACTCACATCACATCTAACGAAAATGTCTAAGGGGTTAATAGGAGTCATAGGGGCAGGTATATCATCTATACTTTTAAATGTTAGTTGAAACATATATTTCTTGATGAAATGATCACCAATAAACAAGTAAAACTTATTGCAACTTACCTCAAAGCGACAACCTTTGGAACAGATACCATGAACTTTACCAAATACTTCTTAACGGTATAGTGCTTATTTTTAGCTGTGCCAAAATTTGACATTTTTTATAAGAAATAATAAGATATCTATACTTATATTATTCTTTTGACGAAAAAAAAGAAGATAATAAAATAAGCATAAATGTATAACTATTAAAAAACACTATAAAATTGATTACTGAGAAAATGATTGATTTTCTATTGATACAATTTATTACAAGATCATTTCCTCCAGTAAAACTAATAATTTAAAAATTTGCTTTAAGATATGAAAATGAGGGTATGGAAACTGCATCTTCGTTGAAAAATAAACAAGAATACAGCTACTCTTTAAAAAAATTATTTAATAAACCAGTTACTAGTAAAGAACCCAACGAGTTAACCAGTACAATAGTCCAATATGCCACCTATACATTTAGTAAGTAGTTCTGGGCTAAGTTTTTCATCATCCTAAAGAATTTGTTTTTGAAAATATATCCTGTTTTATTAACTAAATTAAAAAATTCAAAATTGTGACTTTTCACAATCCTTAATGATACTTGGTAGTGATAATATCTCAATTTTCTTCATAATTTTTAGGGAATTATGTTTGTTGAGGATACTAATTTTACTAATGTGATTACAGTACTGGTATCCACCTTTTTGGGATTAATATTTGCCTTTGGAATAAACCAACTGATGGCCTCAGAACCTATTATTCTTATTATTACAGTAATCTTAGCAATAATGATGATCATCAGTCTAACAGTGATTGCAAGACAACCGGAATCGAAAGCTGAACTGAAATTCAAGGTAATAAAAAAAAAACACTAAAGAGGTTGCCTGGTTTGTAGATGAATCTCTTATTTTAGAAAAAAATCAAGTAATATATTAAAATATCTCAAAAGCGAGAATTGGATTTTATAAAATTATTCTTTGTGAAAGATTTTAATCTAATGAATGATATTATGGTACGTGCCAACTAATTAAAAGATATAATTGTGGAAGAAAATGGTCCTGGTGGAGGTCAAAAAATGTCTCTTAAGTAGAGAGAAAGAGCTAACGTTTCGACCCACATTGCAGGTCTTCAGGGCTAAATATGCAAAATACATATAATTAAAATTACATATGGTAAATATTAAAGTTTAAATATATAAGCATCAAGGTATCTGTGTGATGGAAAATAAAGATGGGGGGGCTGAGATCTAGAAAGCAATGGGAATAAATGTAGAGTAAGATATAAGTAAATAAGGAAGATAATAAAAAAGATTAATAAAGAATAAAATAAGTAATACATAAAGTAATAAAAATTAAAGCATTAGGTAATAAAGGTAAAAATTTTATTTTAATTTATTTCTTTAATCAGCTTAGCAATAGATGACAATAATAATATTTCTGTTATTTTTTTTTTATTTTCAGGTCAAACCTGTTCCTTATTTGCCTGCATTGTCATTGTTTATCAATATTTACTTGATGCTGAAATTAAATTTGAGAACATGGATTCGTTTTGGGGTTTGGTTAATTATCGGTAAATTAACTATCTGAAGCATCATTTACCAGAATTTTACTTTTGTTTTCATTAATTGTATTTTTTAGGTTTGCTTATATATTTTGCCTATGGAATATGGCATAGTAAAGAAAGGAAAACTCAGAAGGACATTTCAGCCAAGGAACCTTAAATCCTATGTTAATGAACTATTTGTTTTAAATATTTAGTTCGCACAAGGCAAATCGATGATTGATTTTTATAAGATAGCAAGACTGGATACCTGTGTGGGACCATGAAAGCTGGATTCAGGTTTTTCTAATTATGATTTTATTATATAATGTAAGAGGATTTATTAGTTAAATAATCTAATATGGAAAGTTCTACTCAAAGAAACAAAATATAAAGCGAATTTTCATATATTTTATTTCAATTCTATCAAATAAAATATTATCTATAATTCGTTAAAATACTTCCAGTTTATTTTTCTGGAAAATCCTGTGTAGATAAGCTTTTATAGTGTCAATATAAAAAAATATATTATCTGGATGTGTTTTAATTATAAATATTAATACATTAGTGGAAAAATTCCAACTAAAAACCTTAAGTCTCTAAACTAAAACAGGAAATTAAAAATACCTGGGACAGGTATTTTTAATTTCCTGTTTTAGTTTAGAGACTTAAGGTTTTTAGTTGGAATTTTTCCACTAATGTATTAACATTTAATTGATGTCTCTGTTGACCGTTCCCTTTTTCAATATTTAATTATAAATGTTTGAGGAGTAACAAAACTATCTGTTATTAGAGTCCCACTTTCAATCCATAACCATATTTAATTTTTTTAGTTCTTCTCCTTCCCAGTGTAAATTATCATTTCTGTTCAAAATACTGAAAAAAAAAATTGTAAAATAAAAGTGATTAAATGTTTTAGTTACTTAAAATTAAGTAACTTAGTAATAAAATGTTAATGCTTACTTTTTTTGTATGTAACTTAAAGCTTGTTCTTCTGCAGGGGACAACTTATTGAATACAACTTCGAGATTTGCTTGCAAAACATTCATGGAATTCATTCCAACAAGAAGAGTTTCAGTATTCGGACTAGAGAGAGTGTGATGTATTGCAAGTACACCAAGCTCTACACCTTGTTCCTGGAAAAAATATAAATATTTAAAAATAAACCATTTATTTTTTTTTTTGCTTTAAGGTAAGAACATATTAAGACTACTTTGTTATTATTGTGACTAATTATTGATAATCACATAGAAAAACTGAAATTATTATATAAGTGATGGACAAAACCTTCTAATTATCCATTACCAACACTTACTTTAGGTAGAGCTACAACGACTTTGACTCCAATTTAACTAAAATAGGTCTGTAGGTTTTTTATAAAGAAAAAATAACAACTCCATAGAAACTATACTCGGTGGAAGCTTGACTCCGCTTCATTTATTGAATAGTCACATCACCTGGTATCAGGTTTAATTCCTTTTTCTTTTTTTTTTTTTGTAATTGAAGTAGTCAATTTTAATGACCTCAAATTGCCATTAACCCTGATGTACCTTGTTAGATATTTTTATTTAGTTAAAAAAAGTTGTTTATACTATATCTTTTTTACTCAGTGACCTTTACTAGATGTATTTTACGTTTATTAGATGTAAATTTTAAAAATATTATTTGCTATATATAATTTATTTATTTATTATAAAGAGAAAAGATCTGCCCCCAGCTGGGATTCGAACCCGGATCTCCGCCTCACCGTGGCAACGCTCTAACCATTTGAGCCACCGGGATCGCTCCTTACCCAGGACAAATCTGTTCTCTTCACCGATTCCACATCCCCCGTGTTTTTGTAATTTTGCGATGTATACACGAGGAAGAATGTTCATATGTTAAAGCAATTAAATTAAAGCAGTGATTAAAAAATTATAAATAATATTATGACGTAAGTCAAAAAGATCCTAAAATTAAAAGTAATATTCAATGAACATTCTTCCTCGTGTATACATCGCAAAATTCCGAGAACACAGGGATGTGGGATCGGTGAAGAGAACAGATTTGTCCTGAGTAGGGAGCGACCCCGGTGGCTCAAATGGTTAGAGCGTTGCCACGGTGAGGCGGAAAACCGGTTTGCTATCCTGGCTGGGGGCAGATCTTTTCTCTTCATATTGAAGATATATTATTATTAGCTATACTTTTTCCTGTTTGAATTTAACATAATAGCATTTTTTTTTTAGTAAACCCAAATAAATATTCTTTTTCATCTTCTAAAGTCTTATAAAAAAATTGATACAATTTTATAAAAAGAAATATCACCAGAATTTGTCTCATATGAAATTGAGGCCAGGAGGCCTTAAGACAATTAGCAGACAATGTTTCGCTTACACAGTAAAAAATCTGTCTGAAAAATTTTCATTTACCCTAGGTGACAATAAAAATGAAAAATATTATAAGTAAAAATTTATAAGAAAATTACAACTGCTGTATCTGTAATTATTATGTTGTTGTTTTTATTAGAGATTTATCTTTTTATCGCCAGTTTGCTGACTAATACCTAAATACCATATTATGAATATGGCTGGATATAAAACCGGATGGTAATATTAGCCTCAACAATAATAAAACTGCAACTGAAACAAGAACCCTTAAGAAAAAATTTTCCTCCGCCACCAACCTTACTTTGGCTTCTTTTCAAATAACTTAATAAAAAACTGCACAAGCAGAGATTTGTAAGACATTAAAGCTAAAACAAATTCCCAATTAAAAAACTGTTTATTGAATGTTTTTATTTGTTTTTAAGGCATTAAAAGATATTTATTGAATTGTTTGAAAAATAACATATCATAGTGCACAGGTGGAATATTATGATCAACAGCAGGAATCTAAATAATTTAAAAAATTTAAACTCTGTGATAACATGAAATAATAATAATAATAAAATAATCTATAGTTGTTGAAGCAATAAAACAATCCCAGCATACAATAATTTATTGAGAATACATAATGAGATTTTATTGGAATAAGAGTTAGTTGAATCATATAATCCAATGTTATCACTCATTAAGGGAAGTACATGTATGCCATTTTGCAAAATAGAACCGACCCTTTCACATTTTTTTTATTTTATTTAGTGGCTTTGGAAAATTTTAAAGTTTTCTGGGGGTATATAAATTTATTGTAGTTTTTGTCATACACCCAGTATTATTTTATGATATGAACACATGATAATTAGTTTCAATGAAAACATAAGAGCGTTTCATTCATTTTCATTAATTATAAAACTTGCATTATATTTTCAATTTGTTGTTGTTTTTTTCCGAAGAAGACATCTGAACTAATAAAGAAACAAATAAAACAACTTTAGCAACAAATAAAAGATAATAAAACCTGATTAAAAATTATTCAAAAAAATAAAATATGAAATACATTTTCCATTCATAATACACTATCATAGAGTTGAAGCAAAAAGTTACCTTGCAATAATCTGCTGCCTTCGCACATAACTGTTTGATAGTGTCGTTTGCTGGGTGCCAAGGCTGTGGGCCAGCATTAGTTAACATTTGTAATGCTGTAGCTGCAGCGTTGACGATTCCTAACCCTTTGCTCTTTAAAATTGTAGAAAATACAAATGAAAATGTGTTAGGTAAGAAAGCTAAGTGTATTGAAATAAGAATACAATACCAACCTTAAATAAGGGGTAATAAGTATCGAGGCTGGAATCTATTAATGTATCTCGACCGTAACACATAACAAAGTCAAGTTTTACATCCGTACGGTTTATGACATCCCAGAGCCTACTCAGAGGGTATCCTGAAATTCCAATATATCTTGCTTTACCTGACTTAACAATCTCCTGAAGAGTTGGAAGTGCCTCTTCAAGTATATCTTTCATTTTTGCGAATTCTACATCATGGACCTAAAATAATAAATTATGTTGTTAACTACTATAAATTATTGTTATAACTAACAGTACCTCAAATGACTTATTGAATCAGTCTAAATTTAATCTTTCAAATTAAAAAAATAGTTTTTAAACAAATATCTAAAAAAAATAAATAAGGAATTGTTGAAATAGAAATCATTTTTGTACTTGTACTGTGGTCAGACATGACTTTAAAGTATCACTGAATTATTACATAATTTTGATAAAATAAAATTATACTATAAATGGTTTCAGAGTATTCACTTTTTTAAAAACAACACGATCTTAATAAATGCAAGAATATAACAATTGCTTTAACCAACAGGCATTACAATGCCACTAGCAAAACGGTTCTAGTCAACATAGATATTTTAATAGAACTCTGCCAAATTTTCACAATTATAAAACTTCGTTTACGATAAAATAAGGTCGACAAGACATTAGCCAATACTAACCACGCCATTGGTCCAACAAAAGACATCTCAATAAGTTAAGATTAAATAAAAATTAAAAGTAGCATCATATAATCCATTGACAAACATACAAATTTTAGACTATAATAATAAATCCTATATCTTGAATTATAACTTAACTGGAATTTTATTTCAGTTTTTACATAATTAACAACAGTAAATGGCAGCCATTTTTTCAGTACCTTTTATTTTTTATACTTATACAGCCATTTTTTCTGTAATATTTCATGCTTGATACAATATAAAGATAAAAACTAAAAAATACATCACATGAAATAATATATTTTTCTTACTATTATCATGTCTACATATTCTAAGCCTAGCAGTTGCAGACTGGTTTCAAATCGAGATTTTATTTTCTCTCCAGAATAGTTAAATTGCTCATCAATTTTCGTACAGTACCTTCCTACTTTAGTTGAAATGTAGTAAGCATTTCGAGGAATACCTTTTAAAGCCTAAAAATGATACATTTATTTTAATTTAGATTTAAAATTTATTAATCTATAAATTGAAATGTCTACTTTTAAGGAACTAAATTTAGTGATACCTTGCCAATAACCCTCTCCGATCTTCCTTCACCATAGTAAGGAGCTGTGTCAATGTAATTTACACCATTTTTAAGAGCTTCCCTAACAAGTTCGACAGCCTCTTCTTCTTTAAATTCTCTTAAAAGATATATACATTAAATTATAATTGATCCAAGATTTTCGTAAGATTAATTTATAATTTATAGCATTTGTTCATCCAATAGGTATACAGGTTGAGGTCTGTATTATATATTTAGAAAAATGTTAATTCTTCAAATGCTCATTGAATTTATTTTAAAAGTACTCGTAAAACCCGCTAAGTCCTCCGCCACCAAATCCTAGCAAAGATAGTGCCATATCAGTTTCTCCAAATCTTTTGTAAGGCATTCTTTGTCCAGCTCCAGGGTAGTGAAACCCATCCACATAAGTTGTCATTCCTAGAAAAAAATAAAGCGCTGAAAAAGAAGTGAAAGAGGGGTCTGATAAATAAGTTGAAGGGTTAGTAAATAGTTAGTTAGTTAGGTCTATATGGAAATGGAAATCTTATCTCTCATGTGATATATATTATGATTATATAATGATGATATTATAAATAATTTAATTATACATGTTCAATAGAGGTTTCCAATGTTCCAAGGATATATTGATATTGATGACGGAATAAATGACCAGGGTGCTGTCATTGTAAATTTATTGTTCTAAAATCTGACATTTTGACCAAACCTTTTAAGCTGAAATTAAATTAGAGGTATAAAATTCGTATTGTTTTCATTAAAACATTCAAAGATGACCTTTTTGAAAGATATTATTTTACTTCTAAATCATTCTACTCTCCGTGCCTTTAAATCATACCATCCTTGACTCTGATTCACTGTTGAAATGGATACCAATGAATCTAAGTTGTATTTAATTTACTTTCATTATTTATTTTTTATTCAAATTTATTCTGATTTGTAGTAATACCAAACTTATCTTACTCCTCCCCCTTTTTTAACCTTGTATCTCTGATTTAATATTTTAACATAAAACCTTGGCTAATAAGTAAGGGTCCTTTTGTTTAGGTTATCCTTAGTAAAATATGTCATTTGCCATGGCTTTTAAGTTTACTTTTCATTTATGTACTTTTCGTTTAAGTGCTGCTTTAATTTATTACATTTCTTACAGTTTAAATTTCTCTTTTCTTTCACTGTTAATGATTGACTGTGAATAATAATAATTATGTAAGTATTATTAACATGGTTAATATTAGTTAATTACTAAGTATGTATGTTAATGTACATAGTAATTAACTCATAAGAAGCATGTAGTTGATTTACATTAAGACTTTACCTAATATTAAAGACATTTTAAAAACATATATGCACATGAGATTAGGGTTTTTCTCATAATCAAAAGTTGATTAACTGGTATGAGTACTTAACTATTCTTATATTTTTTCATTAATATTTTACAACCGAATTATTTAAAACTTTGTATCAGCTTATATTTTAATAAGCTGAGTTCTTAGTGTTTATAAACTGGAAAATTTAACAGTATTCATTTTTCAAAATTATTAGATAAAATTTGGCATTGTAATTAATTCAAATAAATCCAAAATACAGTTATTAAATCGTTAATTGCAAATTTAAGTTAGTTTTAATTAGAAAATTGACTTACTTGGAGTAGAGTTGAATCTTCTTTCAATTAATTTGACAAGACTGATTGGTAATTCTTATCAGTTCTTAGATTGTTTTCACATGCCATTGAGATAAACATAACCATGTACTACAGCATTTATTTCATCTTATTTTGTTTAAATTTATATACAATTGCTTTTAAATGGTAATGGCTAATATTTTTTTATTATTTGTTTTTTATAATTATACTAGCTGATCCCAAAGTAATTAATGTAAATTAATGCAAATTATAAAACAAATATAATCTCTGTCTCTAAAACGAAAGCTTTAAAATGTTATAATTCTTTTTAAAGTTGAATCTGTTTATCCATTAGTATGTGTTCTATTGATATTTGATTAATTGCTTGTGGTGCAGTTTTAAGTTTTATTATACTGAGTGAAAATTACTTTTACATTTTTTTACTACTATGCTTACTCATTTTTTTGTACTTAATTATTGTAGTATGTTTTTAATATGATTTATTAATCAGCATTGCATACCACATTTGATGAACTAATATTTGTAAAGCTTAAAATAAATATTAGAACACTGATATTTATCAAACAATGAATTTAAGAAACAAAATCATGTTTGTTTGAAATAAATTCATGGTTTACAAACATAATTATTGTGCTAAATAATTATGAAGTTAATAAAGAAGAAATAAAATATTCTAGAACCATTTGTTTTCTAAATTAACAGCTATTATTTTGTGTGATAGGTAAAAACAAACAAACAATTTTGTTTATATTTTATTACATATTATGCTAACTAATTACATATAACAGTGGACATACAAAATGCATTATTTAAATGGACAGGTTCAACATTGCACTCATTATTCCTCCAACAAGCTCATGTTGTACTTAGCACATCTACGTATTGTCAATGTAAATCATGGTATATTCCATCAAGGCTTGCATTGATTTTTCCACAACACTCCATTTATATATATTTAATTTTAGTCATAAAACTGAGGATTTTATTTCTCTTGAACTTGTAAAACTACAATCTATACTGTACAAAAAACTTTGAAAAAATAATTTTTAACATAAAATAAACCATTGTATTTTCAATGGCTAGATAGTTAAATTGACAGTATACCAGCAAAACCTCATAATTTTGTATTTACTTCTGTATCACTTACAACGTTTTGTAAGCATGCTATCAAAATGGGTAGTTATGTTTGATGCGCAGGATCAAGGCCAGTGAAGATATTATTTTAAAATCATCCAGCTGTGAAGTAATTATTTACTTTGTTCAATATAAAATCATCATCCATTCATCCATTAAATATAAGGTGTATACACCAAATTCTGCATCCTTCTTGCATTTGTGTAGGTAAATCTTTCAACTTAACATTAATATCATTCCATTCAATACTTATTTAAACTTGTCCCATAGGATTATGTATATTATAATATACTTTACATTCTATCATCATTGATAAAAATAGAAAACTAATTTCTTTAGGAATCATCAATGCAAACCTATTACTTTTTTTTTGTTTAAAATTGTTAAAACACTTATTTATGTATGCATTTATCTTAAAAAACAGAAGCAATAAATCGATCATTTTATATATTTTTTTGTAGAAACATGGATACCAATTTACCACCACCTGATATTTTGTTTAATATATTTATGCAAATACATGCATTATTTATGATTATATATTTCGGCAGCTATACAAATGATTACAATATTCAAAGGTTGCCTTCATTGTCAGATATTAGTTGTAGCCAACCACATTACCACAGATAGCTCCATAATATATAAAAATACAGAGTTTTTATAAATAGCTTGAAGGAAATAAAGCAGTATTTTTAATTATAACTTAATCATATTTTATACATAAAATTATTAAAAGTATAAATAACTATTTTTGTACACACAGCTCAAGATAAATTCTATTATATTAGTAAACAATATTAAACTCATTATTTATATATATTTATATAATTTAGTTTTAGAAACAGCTATACAAATGAACAATATTATTTTTAAACTAATACCATGTTTTTTTTCTTCTTTTTTTTATTGGATCTTAGTATATACCATTAATAATTTATATACATACTGGGTAGATAGTTAGGTCTTAAAGAAATTTTAAATATAAATTAAGGTAATATTATAAAGCAATTGAAAATGAAAGATATAATTACTAAGTATTTATCAACTTCTAAATTAACATGATGTAAATCTTTCAGTCCAACGACATATATAATAGAACAACATGTGATGTTGTTTGTTTTACATTCAACATTATTGTTATATGTTATAAATACTTTCAGGGAACAGATAGATGTTAATTAATATATTTTGCGATAATAATTATTTAATGTTCTCCAATTATTTGATATAATTATATATATATATATATATATATTTTATATAAACAGATGTCTTTGAGTCAACTGTAAAACATCATTTATGAAAAAAAGCATTTTCCATATTTGATACTACAGAATATTTGACAATAGAAAATATGTCCTTAACATATTAAAATAAAGCTTATTTTCATCAATAGATATAAAATAATTCTTTTAAAACTTAGTTTGGTTGAATACACTTGTCTTTTTAAACACTTATACACTGAAATGTTATTCTAATTGAATTAGCTACAATGTTGACTGACTAAAAAATTGGCTCGGAAAATATTCAATTTTCTCTATTATAGTTCCTTGTAAGAAGCTGTGTTAAGTTTTACTCAGAAGAACATTGTTGCATATAAAACTTAATTTGCTGTTTATTTTAAAAAATGCTAAATTAAAAATATAAGTATTATATACAAAAATTCTAGATTACAAAATTTATTACAAATTGTCAACCATTCCACAATCATCAGTAGAACGACAGCTTTCATGTCATAAATATTTCTTTTTTTAAAAACATTTCTCGACATACACTTTTTCATACAAATCACAACCATTTTCGCAACAGAATGTTTAAGTGGAATTTTGATAATCCAACAGATAGTTAAATATATAGTATTTTTTTTTAATAACAAAAATGAATGTTCTACTTTTAATAACAACCACTTAATTAAAAAAAATGTATAATTTCTGAAAAGAATAATTAGTAGCTAAATATGTAACAGTTTCCACTCCATTCTTTTGGGTCTTCCTCTCCATCCTCTTCTATTAGTTGCTATTGTTTCGCCGGCTGGTAACCCTTACTCTCTTTTGATGAATGGCTACAAATCCAATACAAATTAAAACAGAGATGGGTAACAGCAACAAAAAAATCAACAGTTATCTCGATTTATTTGTCAAGGATATCAGTTCTTTATTATTATTTTAATATATTTACAATCCTACGTTAAATTTAGTAGTAATGAATTAAAACAATGAGTGTCAAATTAATGATTTAAAAAACTGATAAGTTTTCCAATTTTTGAAATTACGCCAAGCCTTAATGATTTAAGACTCTTGGGCACAAAGCACCACTAAATCATTGTTGCTGCAATAAAAATTAACAAATCACACTTTTAATGAAAATTCAACAAGGCCACTTTTTTTTTTAAGTCTTTTTACAAAAACTTGTTAAGTGAATTTATACTTATTAATCTGATTTTTTTCAGCTTTAAATTTTCTTTTTAAAAATATATCATTTTCAATAAATTTGTTTTATTCAAGATTCTAGTATTGCAAATATAAAAAATTTATGATAATTTTTTATGAAACTTCAAGTTTTAAAATATTTAACCTGTAAACACCAGATTGGGCCACTGACTCAGAAAATATTGATATGAAACTAAACACAATAGATCATATTATTTAATTCAGTGATTTATATACATAAATTAATAGGTGATTAAAATTACTTGTTTTGGGGGCTTAAACAGTTAAGCAGCTGAGTACTTTACTGGATCGGCCATTCTGTCTGATTGTTTCTTTTAGATTTGTTAAATGAGCAGCAGGGACAGACCATCTTGGGAGAATGAAATAACTATCTATCAAACACATCGATCAATTCAAACACGGCCTTTTTAGCAAAATGATTTATTGGGCTTATATTAAAATAGGCCTATTTTGCATAACATAGGGCTCTGCAAAAGGTTTAATTTCATAGCTAATCGAATTAGAGGCAATATTTTTGAGGTATACTTAAAAAAACAAAACAATTTGCTGTGGATTTTTGTGATTGAGGCCTTACGGAACTGTCAGATCAATATTTTCAGCTACATAGCTTTATAATAGTTATATTGTCCATTCTGAGGAATCTAAATAGTGCCTTCAAAGACTATATATATTTTTTTATTTCAAATAATCCTTTAAAATAAGTATCTTAGAATAGGTTAAACTCACTGCATTCTTTATGCAAAGCAGAGATTTATTAAACTTTTACCAAAAATTGGAGAGCCTGTGGGCCCCATCTGGTACTTGTTGGATCAAAAAAATAAAAATTGAGAACTTGACTATCATGTGTGATAAATATTAAAGAAGAAAACTTTTTCTATTACTCAGTTAAAATTATATACTATAGCATTAGAAATATAAAAATGTACTCACCACAACATAAAGATGGAAATTGAAACAAATATAATGAAGACACAACCTATACCTATGACAGCAAACATCCAGACAGATAAGTCATCATCTGTTCAACAAAAAAAAAATTATCTTATAATAATAGTAATGAAATGAAATAAATGAATAAATGAAAAATATAGGAATATCAGGGGTGACCTGTGGTCTAGTGGTTAGTATAACAAAACTACTAAGCCCAAGATCGCGGGTTCGTAGCCAGGCAGGTGGCCCTAGAATTTTTTAAAGGGAGTAAAAAATCCTTGGTTATGCCGTCCTTCAGAAGGGACTTTAAACAGTCCCTGTACGATGTCAGGTACTCGTTAATAATCCCTATTCTAATAAAATCTGGATAGGCAAAATTTAGAGCTCCCAATGTAGCATTGTCTGATAAGCCATAGCAGCATAAAGTAACGTTAAATGAACAAACAAGATTTAAGAATAGTTTACAAAATGTTATGATATAAAAGGTAGTAAGGAAGCAGCTCCACTTAAATATAAATGAACATATTTGTACGAATATCAATGTAAAATTTTATGATTAAACTAATTATCTAGTTATTGAATAATTTATTTTTTATATTACGTGATAAACAGGTAATTGCATTGAAAGAGGGTATACTTACTTGGGTAGTATATACTCGCATGGACAGTATTGGATTCAGAAGGACATGCAGTTTGTTGCAATACAACAGCGCCATCTTCACAAATGCACTTGCCCTTTTCCCACTGGCATGCTGGGGATTTAGGTTTCACTTTTCCATTGCAACCTCCTATTCCAAGCAGTTTACATTAGCGTTTTATGCAGGAACTTGATTAGTATATGAATGGAAAGAATAACTATACTAATCAATAACTATACTATACTAAACATTATTCAAAGAATAACTATACTATACTAAACATTTCATTCAGTTTAATAACTCCATAGAATAAAAAAACAAAACAATATAACCAGTGGTAGTTAAAATTATATAAATATATATACATCAAAATCTTAAAAACTTAGTAAATATATATTATAATGATATGGTAGTCTATAAAGTGATAGTGCATAAATAATAGAATTTCGTTTTAAATTAATTTTTAAGTTTGTAATTCAAAATTATATATTTGTATTTTTATTCATCACCTAAATCTAACCTTAGGTCTTTGGAAGATTTAAAAAAATGATGCGAAAATCCCTCAACAAATTCAGTCATTATAAGGATAACTATATTGATATTGTATCTAATGACATGTACGTAGTAAGGTCCAAAAGTTTCCGGCCTGGGATAGAAGGAAAGGTGAAAGAAAAAAACTGGTCTTACTGTTTTTCAATATATTCTCCTCTAAGTTCAACACACTTAATACAACGCTTTTTTCTATACCATGAAACAAATAATTTTCATCTTTGTTAAAATAATATTCTTCCACTGCTGCTTGGAGCTCTTCGTTGGTGTTAAATTGCCAAAATTTATTGCAGCAGTGAACTCGTTCCTGTTTTTGAGCAGCTGAAAGAATTTTTGGAACCCATCTTGCACTAACCTTGTTCATATGCAAATATTTTTTGATGATCCTCAAAACACTTGTTTTTGAAAGCCCCAACCTCGTTGCTATTTCCTTGGTTTTCAGTCTCCGGTCAGACAGCAATTCAGATTCCACAAGTTGGATTGTTTCAGAAGTTTTTCAGCTTCCAATGGGCGACCGGGATGCGGGTCATCTTCTAGACGCTCTCTCCCTAACTTAAATAATTTTGCCCATTCTTTCACTGTGGAATACGAGGGGGAAGACTACCCGTAGACACAATCCAAGCACTCTTTAATTTGCGCAGGAGTAAGACCCTCTTTACAAAAGAATTTAATAACCGCACGGTACTCGAGTTTGAACATTGTAAAAATGGGGAGTTTCCTTCAAGGGTGGACACTGACTGACAGGACTGAGGAAGTGCGGAGGATAGGTATGGAGTGAGCAGGGATGGACCTGCATAGGTGTGCACGTTTGAAGTAGGGGAAGCAGGACAGGCCGGAAACTTATGGACCTTACTATGTAGATGTCACATACAGCACATCTCACACCATTCCTATATAAATTAAAAGTAATTGTAAGAGGTTAATATTAATGTGGAAATGATTTAGAAATTGTATGACAGAAGTAGAAATTGGTAAGAGTGTGATCAATAAATTTTAACATACTTATAACTTATTATTTACTGGCACTCAACAAATAATAAATTATAGTTCATAGTATTTTCAAACTCACTAACCATTCCTACTGTTAGTTTTTACATAATAAGACCTGTTAATATTTATAGTAATAAAAATTGAGGGTTTTTTAAAAAAATATCTCCCGATGATAATCTAATTATTATACATATTTCTTTCTAATTTGAGTTTGATTCTCTTTATTTATATCACATTAATCAACTTAAATAGAGATTTATTAAAAATTATTAACATGAGAGAGTAAAAGGTGATTAAGTGCAGGGAAAACAACATTACAAGTTATTACGATACGAGCACAGATTTATTGGATGTCAACACTATATAAACATATATATATATACAGGCAGACAATTCACACACCAACATCGATCCACTCAGAACACCTGTAGGGCACCAACTGACTAACTACAATGGTGAACACAACATGGATGACATTGTGCACAGCCAACATAATCTTAACTGTCACTTTACAGTGTTGACTGTCTATACTGTCTATAATACTATATAGATGATAGTATCAGTAGTAGATCATTAGATCATTGTTGTCTGGAATGATTTATTTTACATCTTTTAAACTGGTGTTTTTATTCAGTTACCTGGAAAACAATACAGGATGTTATGTTTTTTTAAAACACCCTTCCAAATAGTAAACTGTTTATGCTTGTTGGACTTTTGACTATTATAAATGTAAATACTTATTAATCTTCTTTCAAGCAGAAATGTTTGTTTACCTCTGTAACATTTTGCCACTTGGAAATAATTCAGCCTGTATAATGTCAAAGCTTGATTTTCACACAATTTTGTTTTACAAGTTCAAACTCAGTCAAAATGGAGTCAAAAATGGTAAGAAACATCAACAAAGTCTGGGAAGAAGGCAGTATAAGTGAGTGGAATGTTCAACGGTGGTTCGAGAAATTTCAAGAGGGATAAGTTCCATTAACTTTCAATATAGTTTTAATATTTTAACCACACAGATCAAATAAATTTCAAGTTACCTTCCACCCTCAGACCATCATTGCGCTGACAGATTATGGCTCCTGCTGCTGTCACAGTCCAATCGAATGTGTAACAAGGTTGAGGATTGCATGGTCTTGTTTCCCAAAGAGCTTCTGGGCAGGGTTCTGCTCCAGCTGATTGAGGGGGTCTGATAACTGCTCTTGATCTTGTTTCATAACCTAAACATCCAAAATTATAAAAATAGAATCTGTTTTCGAGCAAATTTTTGATACTCCTATTCCATTATAACATTTAAAAACAACTAAAATCCATAAAAGGTCTTGGTTTGAGTGCTTGGTAAGGACAGTACTATTTCAAAGCTCACAGTTGTGTTAAGAAGTGATTAAACCAACAGCCAGGTTTTGTCTCCTATGGCAGTGGTTACCAACCTTTTAAGTTCTGCGGACCACTAATTTTGAATGGAAAACTTTGAGGCCCATTTACTAAATAAAAATATACAATAAATATACACCACCAATAGATGTCTGTACACATTTGACAAAAATGTCCGAACATTACATTCATCTAATTTGATTTTAAAAAACAAATCTTGAAAAAAATTATTTTATTTACTGATGATAAAAATTAATCAATGGGATTTTTTACATTGTTTGTCCCCAACAATTAATTTGATATCTGGATTAAAATAATTCTAACTATAATAAATAAATAAATAAATGAACTATAATAAATTGTAGAGTTTCAGTCTTAGATCACTTTCAACATTCAATTTAGAAAGCCAAGGCCCACAAGTGGTTGGGAACCGCTGCCCTATAGTATCCACCATGGTTGGCTAACATTTTATTTAACAGTTCACAGGCTTGTACTAGTTTCCTTACATACTGATTCACTTCTCTCCCTATTGGTATATAATTGCAGTAAAATCTTGAGAAAAAATTATTATTTAGTAATGCAATAAAGAAACATTTAGTCATGAAATACTTTCAGACCAATTAAATTCAATTATTAATTTTAACTCAAACATGAAATAATTTAACAAAATAAAAAAAAAATTATATTTAAAGTTTTTATGAAATTAAAAATTACCTGTTGTTTCTTTGCTGCAATCGGCATGACAATGTGACCATTCTGACCATGTTGAGAGTTGGCAATCGCTATCACAAGGACTGTGACATGCTTCCCAAGTTGGAGGTCTCTTAGTACCGGAGCAATACCAGGCTTCTACTGTAGCGTTGTCATTTCCTCGGATGCATGATACATTTCTAGTTCGAAGTCCATGACCGCAAGAAGCACCCTGTATTAATAGAAACTTTTTTTAAAGATGTAATAATGATTTATCATAAAAACTTCTTGTCTACTAATTTTTATTACCCGTAGCTTTATAGCATTTAAAAACTTTATAGCAGTTAAAAAAACAATCATGAGTGTAAAGTTAAATACTAGTTTCACTGCTATTATAGTATCAATAACTTTATAGCAGTTATTTATCAATAAGAGAAATAAGCCATTTTTACTTACATGCAGTTGACACGACGTCCAAGGTCCTGCTTGCCAACTGTAACAGGGTACTGCTGGGCAAGGTTTCCATTGCAAGAGAACAGGACAACTTCTACCAGATGTGCTAGGATTCGTTCCGATAATAGCATGTCGGCTCATTCCTTTTCATTGAATAAACAAAGATTCTTTATTAATATCTATAGTGAGAATTGGTTGTTATAATTATAAAGAATAGATTACAAGTATGGTTATCTATAATAAGTATCTCATTAAAAACATTTTTCGCTTTTTATAGACTTACCACTTTGTCCACATGAACACTGAGATGAATTCCATTCACTCCAACCTGCTATCTGGCAATCGACTGGACAATCAGTATAACACCATTTTTCTGCAGGGGTAGGTTTTGGCATATCTGTACACCAACTGAAAGAAAAAGATATTCCCTTGATTTATAATGATTTTTTTTATCGTTCTATTATTAGGGTATTATATGAACAATTGCTTTCTGATCATAATGTCTATTTAAAAAAATATAGTTACTTATAATTTCAATTGTATAGAATTTTTTGTCTAAATAGAAATACATGAGTTCATCTAACACTGAATATTAAGGAAATGGACCATAATTAACTATGTAAATACAAATCTTTTTGCATAACTATCATTTTTTCAATAAGGTTATTTTTTTAAATAATAAGGCCCTACAAAATGAATTTATACTATAAGGAATTAGAAACAGGTAGCAACTTTCATGTGAACGCCTCAGCTTGACAATCAGGAACAGCACATCCACATACTCCACTACTAAATATAATCTTTTTATACTTAAGTTTCAACCTTAATGTAAAGCTATATACACACTTGTTCACTTTGCTTATCATTTTCAATGATAATTCTTTCCTTTTACCTTGCCTTGAGCAATACTGCGCATACACTGCAGCAAAAGGTATGTCACTTTTTCAATAGTTCATGCCTCATTGGATGAATAGGGCAGACCTGTGTTTACTTATCCTGGTTTTAATCATTGTGATATCAATGTCCAGGAGTGTATTAAATGTCCGGAACTGGAAGGCAACTGCACTGGACAGAGAGAACTGGCGGAAACGTATCGAGGGGGCCAAGGCTCATTGATGGGCTGTAGAGCCACTACGAATCAAGGAGAAACAGAAGAAGGAAGAAATATCATTGAGGGACTTGGACAAGATGTTTAAAAGGAAGCAATGGAACCTCAGAAAAGTGATCGTTTGCTCAACAGTTTTACTAGAACATCAAAAGAAAATTTTCATCAGCTATTGATCATAATAGAAATGATAATTAAAAAAATAATCTCTCCTGAGATTCTTCATTTCAATAGATTATGAGATTCTATGGCACAGAATGTCTCAAGACATTCCTGAGGAGTTGGGAATACTGTCATTAAGAAATGTGCTTTCCAGGAATTTTAAAAAGGAAGATGAATGCTTCACATTTCCTTTTTTTTGCGACTCATGATGAAATGAAAATGGCACAAGCGTGGTTAAATCTTAAAATATTTCATTATAAGAAGACCTGACACATAGGTCGAAACGCTGGCTATTTAATAAACATTTCTCCTTACCTAAGAGAAATTCATTGACCTCTGCCCGGACCATTCTCTTCCACATAAAATATTTCATGTTTCCTTTATTTTACATTCTGTATATTTTCTCAAATAAATTAAATCAACTTTATGCAGACCTTGTTATGACAGAGTATGATAACATCCATTTAATTTACCAATATTTACTGAATCGCTGTACTCTGATTACCGAAGAAACATAGTTACAATAATAATAATAATAAGAAGGCTTAGCAAACCTGAAGACTCAATGCCGATACTACTAAGCTCTGCTTATAAACTTGTGTCCACAGGCCTCTACCCAAACTCAAATCTGCCAGATGACTCTTAACACAAACCCCCCCACCTACACCTTGGTTTGCCCCTCAGAAGATCACCAGTCGGCACAACGCTTATTAACTTGTTACACTTTTAAACACAATTACATTATAACATATTATACACAATGGTTTTTATAAACATAGTTATATATGAGGAAATCTGAAAGTATTTTTAGAACATTATAAATATAAAAAGCTGTAAATTACCTATCAGCCACAGGCCTATTATCAGAACGAAGACAGTAAATTGCTCTAGTCGCCATTCCTTCACCACAAGGGCTTCCTCCAAGAGGCATGCATGAAGAGTAGTTAGTAGCTACCCATTTATATGTAAAGCAGGTTATATTGACTTCACAATTTTGTGTTTGTATTGGTTGTGGGCAATTGGCTCCACTTGATGCCGCAGAGCGCATGAGTGATCTTGTTCGTTGCTGAGGAGTTTTACCTTGACAACCCTTAAAAAAATTTGTGTGATTTGTGTTTAGTAAATACAAATTGGATATTTAAAGCAGTTATTTAATTGTTATAAAATATTTACTTTGGGACACGGAGACCAGTCTGACCAAGGCCCTAGAACACAATCTCCTGGACAGGCTACATGACATGCTGCGATGTCGGCTGGACATACTGTCCAATCACAAAGTGAATCTGATGATTCAGTATTAGTTCGGCTATCTACACATCTGTAAAACATTAGACCAGTGCGATAATATTTTTACTATTTTTATAAAAGCTATACATAAATATGTTTTTCATAAACCCAGTTAATTATAAATGGTAAAAATAAAACATAAAGAAAAAATATGTGATGAAAGTGATAATATAATTGTTATTTTATAATATTTTTGTTAGGTAATAACATTTCAAACAGATTTCTGAACTTTATTCCTTTAGAAACTGAAATTAGAAACAGTAAGCTAAAGCATCATTTTTGTATCTAGAGTCTTCAAGGAAAATTTTAGTATTTTTCATTGCCACTGAAGGTTACAGAATAGTTATTTATTTGAAAAGTGAGGAAAGTGCCACTTTATTACACTCGATTGAATTTTACCACACGACCCGAAGGCGAGTGTGGTAATTAAACGAGGGTAAATATTACATTTTTCCTGCAACCATTTAAAAATTAAAAAATTCAAGGTGAAACTTTAGATTTGTTAAAACTACACTAGCGCTACCTCTTACAACTTTCTATTACTAACCATGCAAATTATAACTCTAGGACGGTTTACTCATTGAAACATTTATTTATTATTATTTAGGAAAAAATATTCTGATAACACATACAAAAATAAAATAAACGTATATTATTATATCTTGATTTATATTATATCTGACTTTAGATGTTTTTGGTAAAAGTTGATTTATTGCCTGTTCAGCCTGTTCATTTATCAATGGAGGAGTAAATTCTATGAATTCATCACTATCTATTTCCATTTTTTATTTTGTTTGTGGTCTGATCACTGTTAATGCTAGATCTCCAAATTTCTGATGTGTGAAGGTTCAAAATAGATTTAAGGTTATATTAAATATTTATATAAAATCGCTTTCAAAATAAATAAAATCTATCTTGAATTAAATATAAAATTATTTAATTTAACATTTTAGGAATATAAAATGAATAATATTATAATACCACCATTTAACATTTAAAATAACAGAGTGCTGATTGTCAAATTCGATCTTGGTGGCTGTTAGTTTCCCCCAAGTAGTTTTCCCTCACTAGTGGGGAAAAGTGGAACTTTCCACACCAGTTTTAGTTGAGTAATGAATAGCATTACTCAATGGTTGCAGGAAAATGAAATTTCTTTTATATCTTTGATAGTCTGTGCTATGAATGTTATCATCTGTTCTTGTCCCATTTTTTATGTGCTACTTATTTTATACATGTCGTGACCAATGCAATCACATCCTTCATACTCTTCTGTATATATATTTTTTTTACTAGTGCCTTCTTCCAGAGCTTACCTTTGCCTTTGCCTCTTGAGTTCTCCCAACTTAAATAATACCTTTGTATCTTTTCACCATTAGTCAAAATTCATCCCTGTTCATGATTTAATCCTGATAGATGTTGCCCATATTGCTATTATTTACAAAATTTTGATTTCAAATGAATTATTTATTTATTTTTTTAAATCGATCCCATTTTTAACTCACTTATGCAGGTGGAAAGTCTGATTGAAAAAGGATTATATTTTAGAATATATACATTCTGGCTAAAATATGTAGTTTTAGTAGACATGGCAGCCGGCCTCAACTCTATCAAGGAGGGGCTCAAATCTTATTGATTTACTAAAAAGTGTAATTAGTCACTTTATACAATAAACTGTTTTTTTTCAATTATATTTTGGTAATAACTAAAATTATTATAAGATCAATGGTATGCAGGAGCATTTACATGAATGATAAGATTAATTTGATAAAATTAATAAAATGATAAGCGTAATAAAATAAATTTAACTTAAGATAATTCAATAAATAAAAAAATAAAAAAATGATGATAGCATTGAAACTCTAGTTTAGCTTTACGTTATTATTTATATTTATGTATTTTTAAAGAATTTGTCACTTCTCTGCTTTAAGGAGGAGTCGACTGAAGTGTTTACAAACTAACAAAGTTAACATTAAACAGATTAGTTATGGACTTGTAAATAAGAGGTAATAAGAGTGAAAATCATATGTCAAAACTTTCTATTTTTTGAAAAAATCGGTTCTGCTTCCTAATGAACTGTTCATTAGTGAATTAGTCCATTATTTGTCTATGTAAAATTAATTGAAACATTAAGAAGAAGTATACAGGAGACTCAGTTGTAATTATGGCAAGTTTAAAACAAAAACATTATTATTTGACTGAATTTCCCCAATATTTCCAGTGTAATTTTGATTAGTCACTCTACCAGCTTGATCGAGAGTTAATTGAACTTACTTCACTTGTCGATACTGATCTCCTGTTCCGCAGCCCAGGTGTTTATCTGATGGAAGGAGTTGACACTCACTCCACCCCCCTGCACGCCATTGAAATACATCACATGGAGTATTACATATTTTAGTTTCTAAAATATTTCCGCAAGCTCGTCCACCATAAGAATCCTTCCTCGAAATCTGAAATAAAATTAAATCAATGAAAGGAATTTAAAATTATATGAAATTATATATCATAGATAAATATAGAGGGAATGAACCCTTATTAAATTATGATTAACATAATTACTTTTCTTGTTCTGTTATGAATGCCAGGTCCACATTGAGTGCTACATTCGCTCCAAGCAGTCCATTCATTAAGAATACAATCAACCGGACATGGCACAAAACATGGTTCCTCTTCAAGACCATTGCTCCCTCCGCATAGACTTTAATGACATTAATAATTAATTTTATTTTATGGTTCTTAATTGTTTTAAAATATTGAATAATATTATAATTTTTACAAACCTTGGATCTACCATCTGCTCTCTCTGATCAAAACATCCCATGGCCCTGTATCTAGTTCCAGTTCCACAAGGTGTGCTGTCATTAGTGAGACAAGTTGACCAATCGGATAGAGGTAACGAATTATATTGAGCACAAGGACATGGCATTCGCTCTATTAGTGACATCTCTCTGCATGACTTATGTTGATTGGACAATCCTGACAAAAAAATAAAAAGATATATATATATTAAAATAACTTCCCTATGTTATGAACATTTCAAATTTAAAAAAATGTCTATACCTTTAACATTATTAAAGTTATAGATATTATTATTATTAAAAAAATTTAAAAGAAAACAACCTGTTAACTTGATAATGGTTTAGAAGTGAAATCTTGATGGTATTGGATATCATGGTCTCTAAAAGAAACATATCATACATTTGAAGGAAAACAGACCAAACACAGCTCATTTTTAAGTTACATTTAAACATAATAATAATGTAAAGACGAGGTTAATTTAACACTGAAGTGGAAAATGAACATTGAAGTGGAAACTGAGTAAAAAACAAAGACCCATTTCCTTTTTAATCATTATGCGTCATACCACTTCTTAAGTTTAATTACAAATGACTGGTCATACTGTATGCTCCAATATTAATACAAGCTTTGTCACCTATAATTGATAGCTAGAGAATAAAAATTCAAACTGGACATTAGAGAAAATTTTGAGATAACACTAAAATTTATACAGTAGGCGAGGTGCTATGAAAAACTGATATGTCAATGGTAACTCTGTTGTCACCAACTGTCTTCAATAAATGTTGATTTCATTTGATTAAAATTCCATAATTTGAATAATATAAAAAGTTACATACTTATTCTTAAAAAGTAAATTATTACTGACCTATGAGCTCTCGAGTTCTTATTTTTACACCAGAACAAGGTTGCTTGCACGGAGACCAGCTGGACCATTCGGTTAGTTGGCATGGCGTATGGCAATCAGCGTGGCACCTCTGAATGCTTGGAGGGATCGGTGTTCCAGTGACCAGGCAGTGTCGTAATTCTACTCTAGTGTCATCGTCTTTTGTACACCATAGATCTATAGAAATGTTTAAGGATTAATGATACAATCAATTGTAAAAAAAAAAAAAAATGATATTGTAGTACTAGTTAACTCATTCATTCATTGCTGGGCTTTAGATTTCTTGAAGAATCATGGCTTCTGCTAATGTCCTCCTTCATTCCTTTCTGTCTTCTGCAAAGGGCCTCCAGTGGCTTAGACCAATTGCTTGAAGGTCCTTTTGCCATCTTTTGCCAAGGACCAGATCTCACATCCTAAGTCACAATTGGTCTCACAATCGTTTAAATATTGGAAACTTTTGCTTTTCTGGACAGCCATTAACAGCCTTGACTCTCTGGTCTGTTCTTATAAGTGATTATACTGCCCAGGTACTTGTATTCATCACAAATTTTGAAGTGGCAGTTCCCTATTTGTATTTCACCTCTTTTCATATGGCCAGCTCTTGATGTCTGCATGTAAACACTCTTTTTTAAATTAATTTCCAAGCCCATGTTTCTTGCTTCTCTGAGAAATTACTCTCAGTACTAGTTAACAATAATAATAATAGTTTCTATAAGGTTCTAATAATGTGATATGTGAGTTCAATATCATCAGAGTTTTAAAACTACAATATTATATTATACTATACTTCTACGGCAAATAAAAGAATTTAAGTCCATTAACTTGAAATACTAGTATTCAATTTAAAAATAATTAATTGTGGTAATATTGCCATAGACTAGGAGTACCACGATTAAACATTAATTTTAAAAAAAAATGGAAATCATTCAATGTGATGAAACAATTAATTAAACTCTTCAAATTTTTTTTTTTATCAAATCCATATTTCTACCTAACCATATAAGGCTAAAACAGGGGACATAAGCCATGGTACCCTATTGGAATTGAGAGAAAAAAATGATCACATTTGTTTGGTCATTACAAACAACTTGGTTACTTGTGTTATTATATCAGTACTTTAAGCCAAATAAAAAGATTTCATATAATACCTCGTGTTCTTAAACCATGGCCACAGTGAACTCCAGCAGCCAACTGACAATGAGACCAATTTCCAGTTGACCAACTGTAAGAGGGGCACGACTCTGTTGGTAATGGACAGTCTCTCTTTTCAGTGAGTGGACCACAGTTTTCACCTTCAAGGACTACCCTGTATCTTGTCTGGATGGAAGCATCTCCTCTGCTACCATCTAAGAGGAAATATCTCCGTGTATAGAAAATGTCGACGATTTACAAGTTTCTGGGATTTATATTTAATTGAAAAATATGAAAAAAAAGTAACAAATATATTATCAGTTTTATTAGAAATTAATTTTGTATATAATAGTTTAATTTATTATCTGAATCTTAGAGTATGAGAAAACTGAATGAGGCATTATTGATTTAAGGATTTTTCTTGCTTGACACAAAGGAAGATTTTTAAAAAATATTATTTTCCTAAAAACTGTCCTTTGAAAACTACTTGTAATTTAACTACTTACTAGGGTAGCAAATATGAGAGTTACATTCAGACCATTCTGACCAAGGAGACACTTGACATTCTGCAGGGCAATCTTTTGTGCATAACCTGGTTTCTGGAGGTTTTCTTAGTGTGGCACATCTAATAAGAAAAAAGAAAATGTATTTGTGAATATCAGAATTCTATGGGTGACATCATTAATATTATGGAATAAAATATAATAATATACTATTAATGATATGAATGAAATAATATATTACATAATATTCTATTAGTGAAATATATGATGCTAAACATATACTATATAAACATAATAATAAATGGTTAGGTTAAAGGACATACAGAAAAATCTTGTGGGATGAGAATAGACCAGAAATCTAGAATACTCATTAAAATGCCTTGCATTTTTTTAAACATTTAAATTTGTTTTACATTACTTTCATGACATGTATTAATTTTTAAGTTTATTATTAATTCATTATCACAAAAAATTATTGTTTGGCATATGTTCTTCAAAAAATTCTTTCGTAAGTTGTGTACTCATATTTTGTGATCAAATGCTAATGTAATGATATAGATTTTATAATTTCCATCAATTTTAACTGAATATATAAGATTCTAACAACAAATTGATTTGTTTATTTTTCTTAATTTGGATTTTTTTTAGACATTTAGTCGGAGGATTATACAAAACAAGCTTTGTATTATTATAAGCAAAATTCCAGAATGTAAATTTGTTGTTGAAAAAAAATACATTAGTTGATATATTGGGAAACCAGACATTTAACCTAATTTAGTCTAGTTTAGGGCTTAGTCTTCAAAAACTATAATTCTGAATTGGTTTGTTTTTTGTTTTTTTAGAACAAAAAAAAACCAGATGTTCTTTTGTAAGTAGCACTATTTACTTAGGACTACCTAATGCTTTTCTTTAATTAATCATATCATAAAACAATGGATTTCATAAAATACAAAAGACTGATGGATGGTTTAGATTAGCCTCTATAAAGCCCTAAACCTTGATCCAGCAACTGGCTGGATGGATATTCATTTATTTTACATCATGTAGTTAATTACTTTTCAGGTGAAACAAATTGCTGGTTTTCAGCGCACCAGACATCTCTTGTCTGATAGCCCTCCCGATCACAAGTACCATTGCATTCTTGATATGGTAATGTCATCCAACTGTAACCATGGCAACCATGTGTGTTGCAAGCTTCAATTTGCATCATTTCATCTGGATCTGGGCACGCCTGTCCACCTAAATATTGAAAAATAATAGTTCATTCAACAAGTACGACATAAAAAAAATAAAAAAATGCTACATGAATATACATACTAACTGTATCACCAGTTTTGAAAACAATAAGAACAGAAGATTGAAAAAACAAGATACAAGTAACTCTCAGGATGCCTAATGACTTCTCCTGAATGTGGAAGTAGGATAATGAAATAAGTACCCCATCCCTTCTGAAGATGGAATATGATCAAGTTTTAGTAAGATTAAAGGAAACCAATAGAGTTGAAATTTTCTTTTCATTGTCAAAGTTATAGGCAATAAGATGATATGTACTCATTTTACTGTATATTCTATGGTGTAGAAACAAATTTTATTTTCTACATTCGAAGAATAACTCTTTAGAGTTTGAATTTTTTTAAATCTGTTTTGAATACCTCTTCGCTTGATTGGATATATCATAGCCATAATTATATTTGATTTCATGATAGATGCCCATGTATCTCCCATTAAACATAAAAAGAGACAAAATAAAAATTATAACTGCAACCAATCTATATGCTTCCATACATTTCAAATTTTAAAAGTTGATGATGATTGTTTAAATTGATTGTGAAATATATATGTATATATATATTTGGAAAAGCAAACAAAAAATCAAAACATTTTCTACAATAATTATTTTTTTTGTGTGCCTCTAAAAAGAAAATCTATGTAGTCTTTGAGGCGATAGATTCCGTTTTCATGGCTCTTCCAAATGATGCTATGGTTGAATGAATAGTTATAACTTAATAAATTTGCTTTGAATAAACAAAGTTTAAATTTAATAATTTTTGTAATTAAATTTGTGAAAGTATAATTACATATTAGTTATAAGTAATTGACAATTTATTCAATTAAGATCAAATAGTTTAAAAATTATTAAACAATAGGTTCTTGGACAATACGTGATCACAATAGGGACCATTTTCCAAAGTTTGAAAAGTTTTCAAATTATTTTTCTTGTGCTACAGAAAGTATTTGAAGTTTTCATTTTATATTTTTTTTAAATCAATAGATCATTATGAAAGAAATTAAATTTCCGTAAGGTAAATTAATTAACTGTTTTATATTTATAATAACATAATAATAGATTTAAATAATACATACCAGGTCCTGGAGGAGCAATAATTGTTCTATTTCTTGACCTTAAAGCCATGCTTGTGGATGTAGAGCATGGCTGAGAACATGGAGTCCAATCAGACCAAGCGGAAACAACACAATCAAATGGGCAGGGTAAGAGGCAAGGTTCTTTTTCTTCAGGTTTGATTTCAGTGCAGAAATTATTAGGAACTGGGTCCTGTAAAGAAATATAAAATTTTAATAAAAATATTATTTCCAAATAGATTCAAATAATCTGTATATGGCTTGTCGTATAACTAACAATATTGTGTAAGCATTTTATAGAAGGAGCAATAATTGATTCAGTTTGTACCAGCTTATTCTAACTACATTGAGAAATATAGGCTTTGATCAATTAATAAACTGCAAATTCAGACAATATTGCTCAACCACAGCTAGTTGGTAGATTGAATATATTATCCGAATGCCCAGATGGCAGTTAACTTTCCTCTAAACACATATAACTGGCATTAGCGTAAAACACATGTTTGATACAATTCACGAAGAATATGATAAGAAATACAAAACAAGTATTATTAATTACATTTATTTTTGAAAAAAGTTACTTAAGTTTCAAGAGGCATATGCTCTGTAACACAGTTATTGTTTATACACATGTATTGATTTTTCCATGTGGATTAGTTCATTACACCACACATTTTCACTACATTTAAATTTCAAAATCGTCTAAATAAAACTATTTGGTGATAGAGCTCAGCCCTGTTACTTTATTTTGGATCTAACATTTTAGAGCTCTTAGGATTCTGACATTATTTCCATCTTTGTGCCCAATGAATTTGTCCACTACCACATATCTTTGGTCAAGTTTAAGTATATATTTTTGTAATAATAGTTTAACTCACATAATGATATTTTATGTATAGTAATAAAGTTCTGATATTTTATTTATCAGAGTTTTGATTTATTTCAAATTAAGTCAGCATTTGTAGCAACATGAAAAAAAAAAGAAATAAATAAATCAAAGAAAAATCATGGAAACAATGAATGGAAATGTTTAAAATTATGTGAGACATTTTTCTATCTATCTATTAAGTAGACATGAAAATAAAATTAGGAAATTTTTTTTAAATATCATTTCTGCAGATTGTCCTTCAAGTTAAGTTACAACAAGTTTTAACTTTTCATTTGTTTCCTGTTTAATATTCTTGAAAATAAAAGTAATTGTGTAATCATTGGAAATATGTAAATTTCGGTAATCAATTTATCAAGTATATTTTAACAAACATTTCAAAGTATAGATGATTATATAATCTGTACATTATATATAAGTTGTTTCTTTGCCTATATATAGTCAGTAATAGTAACCATTTACAGCCAGTGATAAAATTAATTTGATTTTCAAAAATATTAAAAAGGAAACAAACAAAAAGGACTTGACTCGAACTGTGGAACAGATAGCATTTTTCAACTTATTTAAATTTCTTTGCTTAGATTTTTTTTTATAAGAATCCTTCAAGTTTAAATTATAAAGGTAGGACTTACACCAGAGTGAGTAACACAGACAACTTGTCTGTTTCGAACACCTGTTCCACACTTGAGGCTATGGGATGATAAGTAGCAGGAAGACCAAGCGCCAGTTCTCCAGGTGTAGCAACGTGGGTGAGGACAAGGTTGGACTTCAATCAAGCTCGGGCAGCCAAAACCCAAGGCACTAGGAGCAACTAGTACAGTTCTTTCTCGAACCCGTTCTCCTAAGAATTGAGTTAAATTAGTTCATAATCAATGAATAATATTTTAGTTAATTTATTGTATCAACAGTTTAATGTGATTTGAAATAAAGCAATAAAAAATATTAAAAACAATAACCCCTATGAGGTAATGGTTTCGGTTGTTCATTTGGTGGTGTCGAACAAATATCCGGAAATGGTTTACAAGGGCCCCAAGGACCCCATTCGCTTACTTCGCAGTCTCGCGGGCAGGCTACCTCACATCTGAAAAATTAAAATAAATATTTTATTATTATAGTATTAATAATAATAAGATATTGATAACTACATATTTTTAAAATATATTATGCCATTTCTAAGAAAGTGGTTTTCTAGAAGTTGTCTTTTTGAGGGGTAAAAATAGCTCTTGGATAAAAGCTTTCCTGTTGAATTACATACTTTGCTAATGGCTTTGGTAGTTTTTTGGTTTATAAACTGCTATAACTCAAAAATTGAAGAAGGGTCCTGTATGTCCTCAGTAACCGAAATTTATATATATATATTAATAAAATAAAACAGGTATTTATTTTATACATATTTTAATAAAGTAGTAATTTAGGATAAAGATACAGAACTTTAAGGCTTTATAAATAGAATTTCTTTTAGAATATTTATCCCCAAGAGAGAAATAATCTAACAGAGATGGAAGAATTTTAATTGTTCTTAAACTAACAATGTGTTCTGATTAGGTATGTTTAGTAAATAATAACATTCACAATTAATTATTCATTATAGCTTTAAATTTCAGAAATGTACAAGCAGCTCCAAACTTACCAAAATCTTTCTTACACGAAGGAAATTCTTTGAATTACTCTTTTTTTTAATTGAGTATAATTACAATTGATTGTTAAATTAATTTTAAAATAAATTATCTTATCTATACCTCTGAACTGTTGGAGGAGGTTGAAGATTTCTACAGGTTTCTGGAGGAAGAGGCTGACCACCTTCTGCTTTTACACAGGTGATATTCCGCAGCTGTAAACCACCACCACAAACAACTACACCTATTATTCCGGGTAATGTGCAAGCACTCCATTTTGATGTCACCCATCTATAACTAAGTAATAAATATTTATAGTTTATTACTATAAGCAACAAATTAAAAAACATGGAAGTATTTTGGAATAGTTAATAAATAATAAAAGTTTATTTACTTATGGGAACAAAGAGGTAGATCAGTAGTGGTTGTTTTGGTCTCAATGAGATGAGGACAGTTTTGCCCCTGCCCTTCGTGGAGTCTCAAAATTTCCCTTCTTCTCTCTTTTACATCAGCCCATTCCTACAAGCATTATTATGTACATGACTTGTAAATCCAAGGAAAACATATTAACTCTTTAATTTAATTATTTATTTAAACTTTCTGATTATAAAATTTAGTTTAATACTGAATTAAAATTTAAAATAAAATTCTTACATTGCCATTGGGATCGATGCACCCTTCCTGAATCACTTTCCAATCCGACCATTCACTGACAGCGCAGTCTTGTGATATGATGCATGCTCTCTCCCTTGTTGGTAGTCCGACTTCACCATGCTCTCTAATACACTCACTGAAAAAGGCATTAAATGAAATATCAATAGATAAATATAAAAACTATTGTTCAGAAATAGATGAAGGAATTAACACACATTTAATAAAACTTCATTAAGCAAAATATCAAAATGCTTAGCTGATTCCTCTTTTACAAGGATTGCATAGTTTTCATGTTAGGTCCACACTCCTTGATCTCCTATTAAGTTTAAACCCACCACCTATATGTCTACATGGCTTTAGACCTCTATCTTTCAATTATTGGACTTAATTACTAAATTGGAAAATGCACTTTTTAATTATTAACTTTTAACATTGACCATAATTTTTTGTAAAATATATACCTAGCAAACGAGTATTTTCACAATACCGTGCAAAGAAACTAACACTGCAGTGTTAATAAAACACGCAATGTATAATAGTTTGTTTATCTAGACTACATTTTGGTCCTAAAAATTAGCCATCATCAGAGCTTACCTATAGATAATAAAACTAAAAAAAGATTAATATAATAATATGTATATAATTACGAAAATGGTAAATGGAAGTGAAAAACAGTAAGATAAAAAATTAAAATACTACAATAAGAATATGCATTAGCTATTTTTCTTTAAAACAAATAAATATAACTCTAAACAAACAATTATTAAAGTTAAACCATTATATTTGATATAGGTATAGAATACATCAGATATTCATGCTAGTAATCCCAGAATAGCATTTAGATTTAATGTTTTATAAGGAAAATAAAGTAGTGTAGAATGAAAATATTCCTCACCTATTTTATTTGTTATGTTTATGATATTTCATGAAGTTATTCGGCCCTATTTTACTCCTAAGTTTCATGAGAATTGGCCCAAAACTTATTGAAATGATCACATTTTTTATGACTTTTGAATGAAAAAATTACCTCCAGTCTAAAGTTTGGCCTTGTGTGTTCAAACATGTGATTGCTCTCGTTTGGGTTCCAACTTGAGGCCAGTGCTTGTAATAGTTGTCAGCGTGCCCGGCAGTTTCTCCATCCCACAATGAACCACCATTCACCTATAAAAAATATTTTGGTTAAAATAAAAATTGGTTAAAGATAAAACAATTAGCCGATATCAAATAAACAGATTCTTATGTATTAGAGAAGAAATTCGTTGACTGTAAGTACTAATGTAGGATGGAAATAGTTGGGGGTGCAGTAAAAAATTTACACACTAAATAAGTGGAAACTTATTATATTTTATGAATGCCGACGTTTCGACCTTCCTTTGTAGTTCATCTTCAGGGCTATGAGAAAAAACAGTCAAAAACAAAATGGACTATAAAAATACATAACAGTACCAAGAATATAATAAAATAAAATCAAATTATAATAATAATATAGAGATATAGAAAAATTGAGCAAAAAAAGTGAAGGATACATTATGAAAGGATATATGAATAAAGATGATTACATAATAGATGTATAGAAAGGTGATAACGCAAACAAAGTACAAAGAGAGAAATCAAGTTAAACCGAAAATTATAAAATGAAAAAGATATAAATATAATGAGTGAGATATATAAGTATGGAAATTAGGTGAATTTATGCACTTTCCCTATGCTCTCTCTCTTAGTTATATTTTTGGCAGTCAGAGATAGCTGTCAGCGCATCCGTCTTACTTTATAAGGTATTTTACTTGCCATTTACTTTTTGCACCGAGTAGCCACTCCTATTGGGTTTGTACAGTTTTTAAATATTTATATCTTCTCTTCATCTGTCTCCATCTCCTTTCTTCACACCTAGTTCTCCCATCATCACTTTAGCATCCATCATAGTTTTAATCAAAGAGTTCATGTTTATTGAACATCATAATTATTTATAATATATCTCCATTCTCAAACTGATATTTTATATCTCTCATTCTATTGTTTTTTCTATACTTACATCATATTTTATATTAATGTAACTTCATTCCTATTGTATACTTTTATATAACAACTGATACTTATATTTTAAATTTTATATTTATATTTTACTTCTCTGCCTGTCATACATGAGATTCCTATTCTTTACTTTCTACAATATTCTTCTCTATTTATTCTTTGGCATCATATTTTTTATCAATTTTCTTTCATTTTACTTATGTAACTCCCTAGGAGTCTATTTTCATACAATTTATTTCCACAATACAATTCTATCTTTATTAAACTAAGTTTTCCATACTTATATATCTCACTCATTATATTTATATCTCTTTACTTTTATAATTTTTGGTTTAACTTGATTTCTCTCTTTGTATTTTGTTTACATTATCACCTTTCTATACATCTATTATGTAATCATCTTTATTCATATATTCTTTCATAATATATCCTTCACTTTTTTCGCTCAAATTTTCTATATCATTCTATATTATTAATAACATTTTATTTGATTTTATTATATTCTTGGTACTGTTATGTATTTTTATAGTCATTTTTGTTTTTGTCTGCTTTTCCTCATAGCCCTGAAGATGAATTACAATGTAGATCGAAACGTCGGCATACATAAAATATAATAAGTTTCCACTTATTTATTGTGTAAATTTTTGACTGCACCCTCAACTATTTCCATCCTAGATTCTTATATAGTGAAAACTAGTAGTAATAATAACGTTATGCTTTATCCCTTTACTCATTACCTTAATTTACATTTTTTATTAAGGATAACTTATGAAATATAAATAGTTTTGACATCATAATAGAGCATAAGGAATTTTCCATTTGTTTATGAAGAAGATTAGATTATTCAACTGCTACTTACTTTACACTCTCCCCATTTCTCTACCCTAATCCGTGTTCCAGGTTCCGGTTTTCTACAATCAGCCTCTTCTTCATCACATGATTTCCATTCACTTAACTGAAATGAACATGTCATCAATTATTTATACAATTATCAATTTAATCATTAAATATGTTAAAAAAAAGTTTTTATATTGAAGTTATATATCTACAGTGAACCACTATATTTGTAATTTGTAATTATTTTAAAAGTTGAATTCAATGGCTCTAGGCAGTGGAAATCATTATTGACAGCAACACGAGTTGACATGCCGCTCTTTCTTATGCCATGTTTGCTCACATAATGTTTTTTTCAAACATTTAATCGTCACTTAATGATACCATGGTTGATCGGATGCCACAGAGGGAGTCCTAAATTTTTTTTTAACATATTCACACTATCATGGTATTCAAAATAAACTAATACTTTCTAAATTAAGTATAATTTTTTGTTATTGAAATTTTTTTAAACATAACATTAGCTCTCTGGTATTGTACTACTTACAACAAGTAGTTTGATAATTTCTGAAAATTTGTTATTTATAGTATGGATTAAATTATTGCTATGAAGTTTTTTAAGCTAATGACAACTTTATTTTCAAGTATAGATTTATTTTTAAAAAAATTGATCTTACTTGTGGGCATGGCTTTGCACCATAATGAGGTGCAACAAGAACACTCCTCGTTCTGTGCCTGGTGGAACCACAGCAAGGCGTCCAATCAGACCATTCGGTGAGAATGCACTCTTGTCTCGCTGGAAGAAAACATTCACTACTTTTTGCAGGTGGTTTACCAAGAATTAAGCAATTGTCTTCATCTATTGTCATCCAAATCTAAAACGATAAATAAAATAATTATCATTCAAATATATGAAACTTGTGAGTGATTGGTAAACAATTATGAAATTTAATATAATAATCATTAAACTTAATTTAATTATCAAAAAGTATCTTTAAAACCACTATCAAATAATCTTTATGAAACTTCTGAAATCAGATATTTTAGTTGATAACTTTGGGCTCAATCTGAATGGAGCGGCTAACATGGTAGGCTAACATGAATTACCAAAGCTGCTGTAGCTAATGAAAGTTAAGCTACATTGAGTATGGTTAGAAATTGGATGGGTCATGACCAGAATGTAGTGACCCCTCTAGGTAAATGAGGCCCACAGCCTACTAGAGGCATCTTCCAAAGACTGGGCCTAAAAGTGATGTCCATCTACTTCTATGAAGAATCTTGCTGGGGTTTTCTAGGATAACAATACCCATCTGGAAGTTTGATCAATGGGTGGTCTACTTTGGAGAAAGAAATATTGGCTCTCATGCACCTGTTTACTTAGAACAAACATGACTGTAGTATGATTTGTAATTGTGCTTTAAGGACATTGGAGAGTCAGGCCCAAAGAGTTGTTTATAGAGCAATAGATGCCTGCTACTTCACCATGGACCCCACGATTCACAACAACGTTAGGTTGGTTTACACCCTTCAGGCTGTCTCTTCCCCCTCAAGAAATATATGTCTGTAAAAATACTAAATCCTGTGCCTCAATGACCTGGATGGATATTGTGTCGATTAAAAAAAAATAATAATAACAATATGCATACCAGAACTAAAAAAAAATTGAACAGATTTATAATTTTTAAATCTTTGCTTAATCACTTTTATACCACCCATTAAAATATATTATAATCAGGAAAAAAACCTAAGTATGATAAACATTTTATCTTTAAAGTAAATGGTGTTTTACTTACTGTTACATCATGAGATGTTAAAACACAGGAGATGTTTCTTTCCATTGTACCTCTCCTTTCGACTAACTCTTCATTGGTGGTTAGATCTTCTTCAGTGCTTCCAGGCACTGTGCAAGGACCCCATTCACCAGTTTTCCATTCCAGATGGTCTAAAAAGGTTTAAATAAACATTAGTAAAATTTAATTAAATAAAAAATTACAATGAGCATTTATAAAGTATAACCCTGTTTGTCATGAGGTATTTAAATATTTAATGAGTAATAAATAGGTCGTAATATGTAAATTACAGTATGAAATTGCATATCTATTTTAACACAAAGATAGGCTGTTGCTAAAGTTGATGTCAATTATAATATTGAAACTTTGTAATGTAGTAGGGAGGTTTTTAACACCAAATAACATTGATTTTTTTGTATTTATGCTTACATGCTCATGGTTCCATGGGACTTCTAATGCTAGTACTTTCAAGAAGATATTATGTATAATACAGAAGCTCCTAACTTCTACACTAAGTTTTACTATTCATACACATCAATTTCCTTAACTACTCAAAAATGTGGTAAGAGTGGATTCCTATCTCATGGCTAATAAGGTTTTAAGATAAAAAACTATTCTCTGTTGTTGGCAATTTAATATAAATATTTTTAAAGATTGACGAACTCGTAATTTAAAAATACTTTTAAGTTTAGCATAATTTTCTATCCTCTTTTTAATGTTTAAAAAGTATTTTACTGGATATATGATGTAACTGATTAATAATACAAAATTTAACTGATATAATCAATTAATTTTCCACAATAATTCATTTTCAAATTTTTTGTACCATCAAATTTGAGACAGGCTAACTATAAAAGGGAAAACACTTTTCTTTTTTTTTGCATCTACTCATACAGATAATATCAATAAAATGATGATTATAATATCAATTGGCATGTTTTAGCATTACTGAAAAAGTAAGAAAAACTTAATAAAAGTAGTAAGATGTAAACAAACCTTTGTGATGCCTGCAAGCTACAAAACATTTTTTGTTCCTCTGAGGTTCTTCGGAAGCCCTGCAGAAATATTCAATGGAAGCTTTACCAGAATTCTTTTCAGCGCACCAAACAGGGCGCTCCCGACTTCCTTCTCCACACCCTTCTGGTACGTAACAGGAACCCCATTCTCCTGAAAAAACATTTTGTTTGAGAAACACTATTAAGTTAGAAGAAACTGTACTTATCTTTCTTTTTTTTTTTTATAGACTCAATGTGATTTATTTTTAAAAATAGTATGAAAAAAAAAATATGGTAAATGTTATCAATTAATGTAAAAGAATAATTATTGCTCTCTTATAAGATATTTAGCCAAAATTTAAGAGAAGTAAATATAAACATATACAGATACAGAAACACAAATTTAAGTATTATATTAGCCCTCTAATCAAGAAGAAAAGTTTTGTGATTTGGCAGATTTTCCCTTCTTGCATTAACTGCCTCACAAAAAAACGTTAATTAATCATTTTGATTTTTATCTAAATTAATTTTCCTTTTCATGGAAACAACTCCTTTATGCTGAATTTCCAATATTTCAGAATCTTGAGAGTGAAATAGCTCAACAGATTTTGGAAAATTTGTCTCTAGTTCTTCCAAGAAACCCTTAAATTGAATTTTCGAGGAAATCTATTTAGATATATTTTTCTCTCTAATAAATTGTGCTAAAGGTCTATCAACCATTAGAATTCGTTTTTAAAGATTCAAAAAAGTGCTCGAAAATCAGGTTCTCCTGGGTGTTTCGGAATTGCACACCACTATTTAATAATATAGAGATTTAGAAAAATTGAGGGAAAAAAGTGAAGGATATATTATGAAAGAATATATGAATAAAGATGATTACATAATATATGTATAGAAAGGTGATAATGCAAACAAAATACAAAGAGAGAAATCAAGTTAAACAGAAAATTATAAAATGAAAAAGATATAAATATAAGTGGTGTTCTCTAACAAAAAATAAACAAAAAATTTCATATTAACATATATATCAAACTCATTTATTATACAGATACCAAAGGTTAACGATTTATTATTTATTATTACTATTTTTGTATTATTATTACAACATTTAGAGTAACTGTTCAAAGGGGCCTCTGTATTGTTGAATGCAACATTCAGCACGGCGAATCTATGCTTTTCTGGTTCTTCGTATTGCATCAGGATGGTGCTTGATAGTTAATGCGGCGTCCACGATCCGATTTCTTAGCTCTTCTTGCGTGCCAACTGCCGCAGAATAAACCATAGACTTCATCCAGCCCCACACAAAATAATCTAATGGCGTTAAATCTGGCCCTTAGTGGCGCCGGCGTTAAATACCAAAAATAGTGCCGTGCAATTCCGAAACACCCAGTAGAGCCTGATTTTTGAGCACTTTTTTGAATCTTTAAAAACAAATACTTATGTTTCATAGACCTTTAGCCCAATTTATTAGAGAGAAAAATATATCTAAATAGATATAAATATACAGGGTTATGACCGATTCAAAACCAGGTTTACAATTTTGTATAACCTTTGTTTTTCTACGTCTCTTAGAACGAACGTTATTCACAAAGAAATTGTTTGCCATTTTTTTTACAGATACTATTTGAGATATTAGAAAGATAAAACTTTCCCAGCCCTCTTTTTAATCAGGCCGAGCACGCTGAATAATACAGAACTTCATATTACCTTTAACTTGTTCCACAACTCATAAAGTCTTTCTTGGATTCAGTACTTGGCAGAGACTTGACTGTTTTTAGGACAACGGTTGTCCAGGGAGGCGATATGTCTGAAATCACGCTCAACCGCCAGACTTTTCCCCAATTAAGGGTACCCACTTTATTTAGCTCCAGGAGGGTCGCAAGATCCAACAGGGTCCAACAACGGCTGTTAACAGATTAAATAATTTATCTGCCACAGCCGGATTTGAACCTGGAACCGTAATAGCATCTCAGCGCTCTACACTCAGAGCCACCCCACTCCTCATTCATATTGAAATTCAGATACAATATCTCAGTATCTCGTTTATGTAAAGTTATAGACTTAAGTATTTGGATAAGTTCAATTATTTTTATTGAATAATTGACTTATATAGTGTAACATTGTCATACATAGTGTAACAGTATGTTAAGAAAATAAAAAATCATATCAATGAACTGGGGTAA